>VMKM01000079.1:0-710422 GCA_008360985.2 Macquaria ambigua
CACACACACACACAAACAGCATGATATGCTCTATTAATGAAACATGAGGTTCACCAGCCCCACTGAGCCCTCTCTTTCTCTTTTTTGTTGCTCCTTTCTGTCTCTCTCTCTCTCCAAGAGTTCGCAGCCAGACACATCGCTAGCGGTGAGGCGCTGGTCTATGAGCTGGAGCTGCTGCAGCACACACACCCAGACAGACACACACACAGATGAGCTGTTATAGTGAACAACTCACGTCATCGTTCTCTCCACACAGCTGACCTTTACTTTAGTCAACAGATAGATGAAATTAAACTGTGAGCGCCTGGTGATGAAGAAGAAGAAGAAGAAGAAGAAGAAGAAGAAGAAGCACTCCTCTGTTTCTCAGAGCCTGAACCTCAGTCTTAAGACTCTCTATTTATTTGCTTATGTATCATTTACATTAAAGCCATCAGGACTGTCAGCAACATCAATTAAGTCCATAAATGTTAGGCCATTTCATCGCCATACTTTCCACTCTCACAATTATTTAAGGCAGGGGTGTCAAACTCATTTTAGTTCATGGGCCACATACAGCCCAATTTCATCTCAAGTGGGCCGGACCAGGAAAACCATTGCATAATGACCTATAAATAATAACACCTCCAGATTCTTCCCTTTCTTTTATGTGAAGAAGTACATTCTGAAAATGTTCACAATTAATTAACCATCTATGTACAAAACAGATGATGAACAGCCTGAGATGAAGAAAAATAAGTGCAATTTCAACAATATGTCTACTGTCATTACATGTGCATTACAATTTACAAATCACAGTGGATCTACAAAGGCACGAAACGTTTTCTTGGAAAACCCGACACTCTGCATCCACTTTTCTCCTCTTTGACAAAGACATTTTCCACCGGCGGCTCCTGCATGAACAGTAGCCTTTGCCACGTGCAGTGTATATAAGCATGTGGGATCTATAATAGCATATCCAGCATAGTTCCTGCTACTAGCACGCGGGAGAAGTTAGTTTTCAGGGCTTTCTGCCAGAAAGGCTTGGTGCCTGCTGTTCTTATTAGGACAGTGCAGTAGGAATAGCAGTGCATTTTACTGAACAATTGGAATTAATGACTTCTCTGCTATTTTCACACTTTTCAAAGTCATCCAGTGGGCTGGATTGGACCCTTTGACAGGCCGGTTCTGACCTGCGGACCGTAGGTTTGACACCCCAGATTTAAGGGAAAGTGTCTTAACTTTGTGTCAGGACGAAATGCTGGAACTACAACAATATTAAAAGAATAGTTTGACATTTTGGAAAATACTCTCATTCACTTTCTTGCAGAGAATTAAATGAGAATATCGATATCATTAAATGTAAAGATACAGTCAGTAGCCAGTTAGCTTAGCGCAAAGACTGGAAACGGGGAAACAGCTATCATGTCACTTTTATACTTCGGTATTTATACGGATTAAACAAACAAAATACAACATGTTAATCACTGAGCTTTAGTTTAGAGGTGCTGGTATAGAGATTTTGTTACCTTTGAGCATAGCTAGGCTAGCTGTTTCCCCCTCTTTCCAGTCTTTGTGCTAAGCTAAGCTAAGTGTCTCCCATATTTAGCAAACAAACATGACAGTGGCATCGATCTTCTCAAATCTTGGCAAGAAAGCAAATGAGTGTATTTCACAAAATGTCAAAACATTCCTTTATATTGTTGAGCTTGACAGTTCATTCTTGACATTGGTGTTGTGTTGTCAGATATTTATTTGGTTTGAAATATATCACCATTTATTTATAATATTCCCATCTGAGCTCCCATATTTCTCAAAAAAGGAATTACAAGGAAAAAGGAATAACAATGCCATCCTCATATTGGCATAACAATATAGAAACTCCATTTTCTGCATGAGAACTTTGGGAACTAAAAATAGATTTATCAGCCCCAAAGGTACAATCTGAGATAAGGTCTTTGCATTCTTTCTAACAGTTACTATCTTCTATTTCGGGTTTTTCAATTCATGTTCTGTGCTTAACTTCCACTTCATTTGATCCCTGCTGAATTACATTTGCTACTACGATGACTCAATTTCCCCAAAGGGATCAATAAAGTTTCCTTCATGCAAAACTGCATACAAAACAGACTTCTCTCAGACTGCTGGTTCATGTCATTATAACCTTTTCCTCTTCTCACACTGTTGAGCTCATGTAAACTAATCATTCCCGATTACATGGCTGTTAATTGAGCACTGGCTCACCCGCTGCTCTGTGTGCATTTTCCTTTACAATGATTAAACAGCAGGTGAAAATCAATCAGTGACTCTTGCGTCAGTGTTTCACACAGATGCAAGACACAGGGGTACAAAAAGATAAACAAACTTCCACTAATTAAAAATGAATAGAACCAGGGTAGAGATATGGTGTGTATCAAGATTGATTTAATCTCTCTATTTGGCAGCTTTGATAAATGAATATAGTGGCCAGAAATTTTGGCCGGTCATTTTAAGATGCTGTACAACAAGGTAGCTGTCACATTACCTGATTGCTCGCTTGCAGCACTTTTAATTACTGGTCGAGCTTGACTGGAGCACAAGGCACTTATCGGAAGCCAGGCTTTGATTGATGAAGGAGCAAACGCGGTGAATATGAGGAAATAAGGACAACGTTGGATGTTGTGATGTGGATGTCAACAAAAGGAAGTGTAATCAACCCTAAATTGTTGTCTCGTGGTTATCAGGCAACACAGATCAGTAGCCAAGAAAAATCACATCTAATATGATCAAAATGACTGATAGTCTGCCAAGATAAATCATGTCAGTGTCTCATTTTGAGAGACTCTTTTTGCGTTTATGACTGTATTATGCAAATCCTTGTCTCAGTGAAGGAACAATATGGGTTTTCTTGACCTGCAAAATCAATCCAATGTCAGCCTGTGGATATGTCACTCACTGCAATACAGTTTCACTTTAATCTGGTGCTGCAGAGCTACCTGCAGCCCACTGTATAATCTGCATACCAAGACACAAAGCGATTTGTTTTGCAAAAAAGATAAATAACCGTTGTCACTGTCTCTGTCTGAGACAGAGAAATATGCTCACCTTATTATACCCTCTTCATGGATTCATATTTGCACAATTTTTCATGAGTACAGGTAGGGAAACTGCAAGGGTTACAAATTGTAGACGCAGACAAAGGAAGTACTAGAAAATTTGCAAGTGAATATTTTGCCATTAAAATTACCCCAACAGAAGACAAAGAGAGACCATGAAGACAAACAGCAGAGAAGCAAAGCAGGGCTTTGATGTACGATGTGACATGATTTAATGATCGAGAAAAGATGATAAACAGCCTACTGCTGATGGTAGGTCACAGAGGGGCGTTTACAATAGGAGGATGAGAGGAAAAACAAGATCTCGTCTGTCATGCCAACAGGCCAAATGTACCAGACAAAATAGTCAATTAAGCAGTGGTCCAGCCAAGGGAAAAGTTTGTCCTCTGAACTCACAGCTCCCGACACAACGTCAAAGGAGTCTTAAAACAAACACTATCAATCTACGCCTTTTTGGAGGACTTTCAGCGTCCTGGTGACTGCTGTGCCTGCTCCAGTTTCCTAGGAACTGGGACCTCCTGCTTGGATAGCCAATTTTGTGAACAAAATGAATTTGTGTAGTCAAATTTTGCCAGCATAAATAAAGATACACTGTACCGCTATTTGTGTCTGTCTGAAGTCTCTCAAGTCTCAGTTTTTTGTTCAACAGCTAATTTGTATGTGTGTCATGGATTTACAGCATCATTAACTTTGACCGAAGGCAGACAAGCTACAAGGCCAGGGGCAAAACTGTCATGAAGGAAATACAATCATCTAGAGTAAAAGCTAAGTGAGGTAAGAGACAATGACATGATTGCTCAAGCACACTAATATGCGTTAAGTTTGCTCAAAGGTCAGTGTTGAGGATTGTGGAAAGTATAGGGTTAATGTGAAGGACTATAAGGTCATGTTGTTCTCTTGGCAGATTGAAGCGGATGTCCCTATAAAATATATGTATCTGGTGTTGATATTCACCAGATTCATTTCACTGTTCAAATAAAACTGGACCTCAGGTGTCTCATCTGTGTGTAAATAAAGCTTCAGAGGTTAAAAGCTGGAATTTCAACCCTAAAGTCCCAATCTATTTTCTTAGCCGTGTTCGCCATGTTAGCATTGTCATAGTGAGCATGTTAGCATGCCAACGTTAGCCTTTAGCTCAAAGCGCCACAGTGCCTAAGTACATTACAGCCTCACATAGCTGCTAGCATGGCTGTAGACTTTTATCTTGTCATTCTTCTTTGAAGCAATGGCTTCAAAAGCAACAGTAACAATATTTCAAAACACAAGTTGTTCATTATTTTTTATTTTCCAAATTATTTTAAACCCATCCTCTACGATCGGTCCTGACACAAACCTTCATCTGTAGTACAAACCTTCAAATCAGCTATAAGTTCAGACGAATAAAAATGTTTTCCTGTGGCAGTGGCCTTGCAAGCATCCAGACTAATTCAACTATTTTCAAGGTAACGCCTGAAAACATAAACACAACACATTTTTTAGTAACATATAGTCTTACGTCAGATCTGACCGTGTCATTTTAGAGAATTTTGTGCCCACTAGTTGGTGACACTTGGTTTATTTTTGGCACAGTTGTTTAAACTTCCTTATGTGGCGTAATTTGCCAGAGAGCTGCACTGCCACACACTCGCATGCAGGCAGAGGAGCTGAGCATGTTTACACCTGTGCATAAGGCTCCCTATCTTATGCTTATTTAGCTAATCCTGTCAGTTTTAGCAGGCATGTGGTTGTGTTACAGCTAGGAAAAGCTCTTTACAAACAGGGCGATGGGAAATCTGAGAAAAGGGAGAAGAGAAGAGGTTTTGGGTCATCTATTCTGGAGGAAGCAGGCTAAATCAGGGCATGACGGCTGTATGGTTAACCTACTTCAATTTATCTCCTTGTTTCGGGATTTTCTGAAGCAACGTTTTTCTCCCTCTGTGACTGCCTGGTGTTTTTCCCTGTATGTTCTGTGAATGAGACTGGAAAAGAGAAATGTGGGTTACCACTCAAATTAGAAAATTGTCTCCTGAGTGGAAGAAAACAGGAGGGCCTGGCACCAACACCACAAATGATCCCAGAAAAAACTAGAGTTGTATTATCTTCTAACAGCTTCAGAGATGTAGTATTTATTATAGCGCTACTATACTAATTCATGTTACTGTATCTGCTTTCCAACGATTAGAGTGATCAAACATGTCCTCTTAGTCGTTTCTTTGGGAGGAATGCAGACATCTTGCTATTGTTCCTATGGAGGTCGATGCAGTTAATTTAACTTGTTTGCACAAAAGCGTCTGCCACATTAATGCAACGCAATGTTTTTTAATATATAGTTGGACCACTACAAGGCCCCGACCATCTACGTTGTTTCCTGGCAGATCTGTAAAAGTATTGCAGAGATAGAGTGTCAGTCTTACTATTTGTTGTGTTAGTGGTAAAAGTGCCGTTATTTACTGTAGTTGAGACATTAGTTGAATCATTTTGTTGCCTGTCAAGCCACTCAGTGAGTACTTGTTCCTGTAGGCAGAGGCAATTTTATTGGGAAGCTGTCGTCATTCGGATAAAAATGATTCACGACAGGATCAAGGTGATTCAAATGTTTTATTGGTGGATTTTTGCCCTTGAGTGGGCAAAACAAGCAGGGAAATGTATACCACCTGCAATTAGCAGTTTATTTTAGAAACAAACTATCCATTCCTGTAGATAAACCGCCATCATCAGCAGCCAAAGCCCATTGCAGCTTTGGCATCACAGATGTCCATTGTTGATTTGCAGTGAAGGTTGATTAGCAACCCTTCAGCCCTGACAAACTTTAGTTAGAGTCGTCTATAACAGAGCCAACTGAACATTTGATTAAAAATCTTTTTTTTCACATACATGAGATTGTTATAAGTTGGGATCAAGATAAAGTGCAGTATGATAAAAAATAAAAACTATAGTGATTACAAACATGCGTGATGCCTGTGACTATCAACTGATTGCAAGACTTCCTGTTTCCATGAAAAACTACTCTCCCCATGCCTTTTACAGGGCATGTATTAACAAAACTATTGAAAATCTATTAAATGTTTCCTTAGAGCTAATCAGGCAATCATGAATGTGGAATGAGTGTCCCAGTCCCCCTTGCTGTGATGGTATTGTTGTGATTTTTCCTTTGTGCTGCTCTACGATGCACATGTTGCAAAAATCAAGCTCAGCATGTTACACCAAAGGTCATGCTCACTATGTGGATAATTGGCATGGCCTTTCCAGAGAGCCAGAGGGTGATGGTGAGGCTATGATTAAACGTATGTGATTCAGTTTGATAGTGTTGCTGGTATGAGCCCAGCGCTCGGCCCCTGTGACACCAGGCAGCGTCATCACTCTTATGGGACTTTGTGGCACCAGTGGAAAACAATTAGTCAACAAGTCAACAAGGAACATCTAATCACTCAAGTACTTTCCACACCTGCTGAACACCTGCAAACACAGTCTTATTTGATCTAAAAACCCTGCTGACAAGACAAGGAACAGAACACACATTTAAGAAAAGCTTGTTTCCTGTGTTGCATCACCATAGAAACAAGATCATCCTTTGAAAATTCCTGCTCAGTGGACAAGTGCTGACTTTGAAAGCCTTACCACACACAATCTTAAGAGGCACTCTGTCTGATTGATGCTTTTATCTGTGCTTTGTAAATGACATTTTACAATGGAATGAGATACAATAACTACAGGCAAGATAATTATGGATGTAACAGACACTGTCAGCTGTTGTGTGAAGCTGTGCGCAGCCCCTCCTGTTTGACAGCTTGCAGGTCAGCTGTCATAGGATAGGTTAATGTATGGGATAAAGAGGCAGAGCAGCAGCTATAGTGAAGGAAGGAAGGTAGGAAACCTGAGGCTGCAAAGCTAAGAGAATGACCTTCGGCGGAGCAAAGAAAAACACAGCTGTGAAGACACTGTCCGAACTCAAACTGACAAGCTGCTACAGAGCTTAGCTGAAGCTTTGAAATAGACTCTGTCTTGCTCCACTGGACCAGGAAAAAAATGAATTGTTTAACACAAAAACGCAGCTGTTTAACAGAAGAAGGGAACTTTTACATTCTGAAACCTTTTGATTTTAAAATGTATATTCAGTTTTTCTACAGGGTAATTTCTGAATTGTAAGCGAACACCAGAACAAGTTATTAAATCAGCTAAAATAAAAATAAATAAATAAAAAAAATAACCAATTGGTCAATCGACAGAAAATTAATTAGAAACTACAGTATTAGCATAATTGATTGATCATTTAAGTTCTTTTTAAGCATAAACTCAAAACTATCTCTGGTTCCAGCTTCTCTAATGTGATGATTTGCCGCTTTGTTATTTCATTGTTAAGGGATTATCTTGATGTCAAAACAAGACATTAAAAAGGGCTAAGAAACTGTGGACATTTTTTTTTTACCATTTCCTGGCATTTTACATGTAACCAGGTCATATGTGCTGCAACTTCTTGTTTAATTACATATAATCTGTCAGAATATAGTTCATACCTGTATAGGAAGGCCTCCAAACTTATGTGCAGTGTTGGTTCAATGTCCTACCGCCTCCATTTCTTCTTCTACGATGACGATTATGGATTCCTTTTGACCCCTTCACCTCTCGAGCAAGTCCAGCAACCCGGAAGGAGAGGTGAGCGTCGTTTTTTTTTAACCATTTACTATCGCAGTCCATCCTATTATCCCTCATTGTGTATATTTTGTTCTCTGCAATATCTGGTCTGTCTTCATCTATAGATATTTAGACTTTAGCGTAACGTTACTGATGTTTATTAACTGTTAAACGCTGCTAGCTAGTTCCGGTAAACTAAGCTAGCTTAAACTTATCTTTTGTTTGTTTCACTTGTGTAGAAGCTGCTGCGACCAGTTTTCTTTACATGGAGATTCTGCTTCATTAGCTGTCCTGTCAGGTATGTTTTATTGTAGCCTTTGTAGCCTCAACTATTAATGGAGAAAATAGAAAATGAAAACCAAGAACTAAGTGGTCAAATTTACTCAAATTACACACTAGCGCCACCATCTCATTTAGTGTAAATGTTGAGGACAAAAAATCTAAACTGCAACAGCTCAACCTCAGTTGAACAGATTTGACAGCTGATACTTGTCTACTTTGTGTTCAAAGTCTCATCCACCCCCAAAAGTGACATGCTTTCAGTGACTCAGCTCTTACTCATGTGCAGTCCTTTGTTCATATTTAATGAGCTCCAACATGTTCAGCAAATGTCAACCAATATGTGAAGCCAACAGCAAGCACAAAAGCTAGATGCTAGAGGGGAACAGCTGTTTGAGTGTGCCAACAATTAGATGCTCTGTCCATTGCAATTAAATGAGACTGAATAAACAAATAGTTCTGGAGATGATGCTTCTCCAGCAGCTGCTACTGATCGGCAGACCTCCAGCAGCGTTCTCTAAACACTCAAAATGGAAGGTGAAACATTAAAATGCCACTTTGATCAAAATGTAAATCATTTTATTGGGTCAACAAGTGTCATGTTACAAAATAAGCATTTCGATTAAGACCTGTTTTCTTCAAGAACTAGAATTCAGTCTTTGTAATACTCAAAAGCTTGACATCTAATCAGTGTGTCAAAGTAACATTCAAATAATTACTTAGCAATTCAAATATTTTAATGTATGTCAGCTACATTAAAAAACTTTAACCAAAGAGACCCAATTTCTAACTTCTCAAAAATGAAAGAAACAGACCAACTTAAAAGCCTGCACAGATTTCAGGAAGTTCAAATGTAACAGTCAAAATCCACAGCTAGTCTGGATGGATTTTTAATTTAACCTTGTAGCGGTGCAACCTCAGGCTTCTCCTCCAGAGGACGAGGCTGTCTGATACCAAACAGACTGCGCAGGTTGACTTCTGGATCGACATAATGAGGGATCTTCCGCTCATTGAAGAGGCCCGAGAGGTTGGTTTCCACTTTGGCACGTCGGGAGATCCGCATGCGCAGGGTGAAGAGGCGATGCAAGTTTTCCTCCACAAGGGGCAGGTGGTGTCTATCCAAACGCTTCTGCCAGGACTTCTTAGGCCGATGACGTTTCTGTTGGCATAAAAGAATTTTGGAGAGAAGTTTTGGAACAATATTTAAGTTTTTGCACTTTGATGCCACTATACTGGCTGCATAGCCACCTATTTGAAATTACTTAAAAAGTAGTGATACTTTGATATACGATTGGACATGAAATCAAAACCCCAAAGCTCTCAAGCTGACTGTTCCCTTCAGTTTGCCAATAGCACAGAGGAGTCTGCTTTCAACAGGTTTAAAAAGGAATTCAAAATCAATAGTCCTCTGGCCAGATAGCTTTAGCTCACTGCTTTGTGGTAGCATACCGACGTCAGACTTACTTTCAGAGTGGTGGCGCTTGGGTCATGGCGAAGCAAGTGTCTGCTCAGACTCTCCTGTGGAATAGACCAAAGCCATAATGTAATACACAGGCTGAAACTTTGTACAACTCAAAATTAGCAGTAAACTGTGCAGAAATCATGTCACTTGTCTATGTTGTTACCACTGATTAAAATTACTTCAAGATTGGATTTGGCATGTTCTTTACAACCATTGTCAGAAATTGCATACCAATTGTAATATTAATACAGTTCAGCATGCAAATTAAAAACAAACAATTCTGATATATCTCCTCACAAAGACCAGTAATAGAAGCCATGTTACTTACCCGCATAGCAAACATGCGTGGGCAGTCGGGGAAGGAGCATTTGTACTTGAGGAGCTCAAGGTGCACCTTGCGGATGTGGTGCTGCAGGTTAAAGGTTGTAGAGAAGTAGGCCTTGCAGTCGTCCCTGGGACAAACCAGCACGGGCTTATGGGAAGCGTGGATCCGTTTGTGCCTCCGCAGAGCATCTGCCTTCTTAAACACCTTCTTACACACTTGGCATGTGAACGTGGCTACAACACAAAATGTGAGAAACAAAAGCAAATTTAAAAAAAATAAACACTTGGGATAGATTTCAGCAATTTTGCACTATGACCACAACATATTTACCTGGATGTATGGTCATGTGCTTCTGAAGTTTCCCCCAGGTGTGTTCAAGCACCTGGCAATTAGCATCAGGGCAGTGGTAACCTGCAGGGATCACACAACAAGGCCATTGAGTACCAGGAAATCACCAGTGGGTTCCCTTCTGGGCCCCTCTGAGGAACATAACCATGCATGTCATTTGTCCTCAACGAATTATCTTGAATGCAAGAAAAGGTTACATGCAAATGCAGCCATAACCCTATTTTAATGAAGGAATTTTACAGGGATGGAAGATGAAAGGACCCCTACTAAGATTAAAATAGACCAACCTGCGTGCTTCTTCTCATGGGCTTTGCGGGCAATATGGGAGTCCAACGTGGCAGCACATCCGTCCTTCGAACACCTAAGTAGCCCACCGAGAACAGGCAGAGGTAAAAATAAATTTAACTAAGTCACTGGGGCCACACCCACTCGCCTGTAACCACTCATTTATCTCCTGCTTCTACTCAGGTATCAAAGATCTGATTAAAATAGAAAGTGCATAATCTAACAGTTTTAGACTCATCTGGATCTGATCTCAGGACAAAGCTACAGAGTCAGATTTTACATGACAGCTAAATCTATGCCATGTTTTCTTAGAGACTTAATGTTATACTACAGACATACTTGAATTTAGTAGGCACTTCATGCTCCTTTAAGTGCAGTTTAAATATTCTGCGTTTTTTGAAGGTCAAGGAGCAGTTTGGCTGGATACACTGTGGGGAGAAAAACATTCAAGTGTTTAAAATGACAAAAGACTTGATAACTGGTTATTCAACATCAAGAGCAGTAACTTTCAGGGAGATGATGTTTGTTACAAAGTGGCGTTTTGGCGCCATCTCGTGGATGCATTTGTGTATTAAGACAAACCTTGAAATACTGGTTTTTGTCTTCGTGGGCGTAGCGCATGTGTCTTTTCATTTTGCCTGCGTCGAGGAAGCTCTGCGTGCAGCTCTCGAATTTGCATCTGCAGAAAGCAAAGTTCAAATGAGGTCGCGGCTGAGGGGAGCAACTGTAACATACAGATGTGACCTTGTGACTTACTTGAATTGCTTCACCCCTCTGTGCTGAAGCATGTGGCGCCTCAGGTGGGATTTTCTCGAGAAACGACGACCACAGCCAGCAATTGTGCACAGACACGGGCGCTGTGGACATTTGTTTCACAACTTCAACTTTAAAGTATTTAATTTACATTTTTACATTACTTTTTTTTAAACGAGCATTTTTGCTGTAGTGTTGCAAAGACTTTCTTATTGCAGGTTTAAATATCCTAATTCCCTTACCGCTCCGGTGTGCACCGTCTCATGTTCTGTCAGTCTCCACTGTCTGGTGAAAGTCGCTCCACAGCCAACGTGGGCGCAGTTTAACAGCTGCAGCGGCGGGCCACCGGCAGGTTTCGCACTGCGCACTCCGTTCATTTTCTTCGATGTCGTAACACTTCTCCAACGAAAATATGTAATGGAATGGTCGCCGCTTTTGTCTGCCTGTCTTATAGCCTCTTGAAAGAACTTAATTAGTTAATTGGCAGCGTCGGGTCAACAGGCAGTGAGTCAGGCTTCTGCCGCAATTCTCAAGAAGTAAAGGTGAAACAAATTTACCTAATTGCCTTGAGCTCAGCTGTGTGCAAACAAACATGGGCAAGCCAACACATGTAGCTAAAACAAGACAGTTGTTGCCTGTCAGTGTTAAATAAGACTAGCACTTTCTTTTAGTACAGTGATGCACTGTAAAGTAGGAAAGTTTACAGAAGACACCCGAAGAGAAAAAAATAGCAGCATTATACACAAAACATAAAAATACAAATTAAGTCAATATAAAAACAGGAGTTTCAGCTAAAACTCTTCCAAATTATAGAATTATCCACCCATGACAGGCCTCTCACATCACTCTGGAAATACTTAAAATAACAACTTAATGGAAAGCCATATATTCTCCAGTCTTAATAAAAGCAGGATTATACCTGGCCTGAAGACTATACAATGGGAAATCATTTTCCATAAGTGATCAGTACACATGTAAAGGAAAACTTTCTCAGACTTCAGATTTGTTCACTCTGACTGACTGATGCAGTTATAAAGAACACAGCTTTTTGGAGCTGTAAGTGTGATACAGCTATTCGCACAGTAGATGGTAGTGTGTGTCTGTCTCACAGGGCTCATGGCATTTAGGTTGACTGTACACTGTTCACATTTGTAGATATCTGAAATGATTAAGTCCCATTGTGTCTCCTGTTACTCTGCAGCAAACATATCCTGTTACATACTGTCTCTGTTTGATTTTAAACATAGGATTTAGTAGTGAAATGGTTGAGACTTCCCTTCTGGCTTCCCAAACTTTCTCGTGTGAAAGACCCCAAAGATAGTACAGATGTCAAACCTCTGTGATAAAAGGTTTTGTCTCAGGAACAGACATCTGAGAAGACATTTTGATCACTGCTGCTGTAAATGGAGAACGTTAGATTATAGTAGTTATTCTTATGCATTCATTAGTTTTTTAGCCCTCTTCAAGGTCCCCTGGAATTCCGTAGACCCCACAGGAACCACTCATAATAACTTTTATGTCAAAGTGAAGCACAGCCAGCACCACTCGCAGCTCTCTTTGTAGTTTTTGTTACTCTGCTGTACCACTGCTGAATGCTTAATTGGCTGCATCAGCACTGTGTGATCAGCAGTCATTCTGTGTTTATCAGATGAAAACCAGTAAAAGAGGCAGTGGAGATGTTGGTGGTGATGTTGTTTTAATTCAGATAAACGGTAAAGGCCAGTCCATACTGAATTCATGTCTGTTTCGATGTCAGCCTTCCTATTTTTTGGGAGGAGGGACAGGACGAGCACACATTCGGCCCTTGATGCTGCACTCCTCCTGCTGCTCTCCCCTCCATCCCTTCCCCACTATCTCTCGCTCCCTGTTAGTCTCAAAGGGGGGTAGATGAAATATTCAGAGGGGGCTGTCAGTGCACAATGTGCCTCCATTAGCAGGGATGTGTTGCAGGATGGCTGCTGGAAGACTTAACTGCATCAAGGAAGCTAACCCCGCAGGTCACAGGGCTGAGGGAGCAACACAGAAGCACTGCAGGGCTCCAGTTTCAGTGTTCGATTGATCTGTATTTATGGTTCCTAATAAGAAGCCAGTGGATTGTATGCTGGTACACTGTCTTTTAGACAATTAAATTAATATATCACACCTGTCATGTTCCTTCCTAAATCATTACAATAGTACTAAATGTGTTGCCAGTGTAGATCTGCACAGTAGATTTGCACAGTAGATTATATTGATCATGTTTTGGAGTATTTTACCATTTTGTAACATTCTTATAGAGATACAGTATTTTATGATGAATGGTTGGTCATGTTGGTCAATACAATATACCAGTATTATATTTAATTGAAAAAGAAAGCTTCCATATGATTGCTAAATGTCACAAAAACCAGTTTCGTAAATATGAAAAGGGGGGAAATCTCCGTCTCTTCAATCATCACAAAGGTTTTCAGAAATGCAAATACAGTTTATTATTAACTTTATCAGTTCAGTATTGGTTAGCAATTGTAAATTATATAGTTGTAGGTCTTATATAAGTTTATTTTTATGGCATTTGGCTTTATTTTAATATTTAACAGCAGAGAATGACAGGGACTGGGAAAATTACAGTAAAAATATGAATGACAAAAATAACCTAATATAACTGTTTGAGTTGGTTACCACAGAAACAGACTACATAACTAACTAACTACATGACGATGAGGCCTCTGGTGTATTTGACAGGATGTTTTTGCGTTCAGTCGTGATGTCTCTCCTCGATCAGGACACACCTTCATCCTCTGCAGACCTGTAATCTTCATGACACGGCATTCCCAGATACTCTGCCATTCATACCCGCACGTTGAGAAAACGAATGAACTTCCCTAAACCCCCTTTATAGCTTTTCTTCGGCCGCGCGCCGCGGCAGCCGGACTGTCGCATCTTCTCCCTGCGCAGAGCTGCATGGCAACGGGAGGAGGAGGCTGCCGGAGATGAGGGAGGGTACCACGGTCCCACGTGTCTTCCTCACCGCAAACCCAACGCATTTCTGTTCGCTTTCCCATCCCTTCGTTTCCGCATACCGCAGATTCGCATAGCCTATTTACACACACATACAACCTCATCCATACACCCATATTCACCCGCGCAGCCTTGCGGAGCTGTGCATCCGCGGTGCGCACTCTCCTGTTCCTCACTGTTTCCTCACAGATCAATATTGATCATCTCCGCCATAGGCCTAGGTTACGATTCATTTTTCATCATTCTGATATGCAAATTCAAATTCTCAATAGCGGCGTTGGCCGGAGCTGAGAGGGGCGCGAGAGAGACATGAGAGGACGCGCATCATCAGATGTTTAGCAGATTCACTTTCGACCTTCGCCATCATTTCTGCGGTGCGGTTTTTGGTCTTTTTCCTCCCCTCCGTCGGCCGGGTTCGTGACATTTTGCGGCTCTCGATGTTGTAATCCGGGGGAATATGTGAAGATCATGCTGGCGGTGTGGTGCTTCATGGTCTTTGCTGCAGTGGGCGAGAGGCTTGCAGTCTCAGGTAAGAGAGAGAGAAGAGAGAGAGGGGGGGTTTGGATAAAGAGCGGGAGCACCCTTTTCGTTTCCTTTGCATCCACATTTTTTCCCCTTGCACCAGCACTTTTCTAACCCCGTGTAGGCTGTGATTTTATTGTAGTGGGATCTCGGTGCCAACCAGCCTAGTGGCCTGAAAGCGCTCTCTGATGCGGTAGATTTGCTGCATCAACATATTTCCATCGCAGTCCCATTGCCTATATCCAACGTAGACTATAACCATTGCCAACGGCGTTTAATCCACTAAACATCTAAAAGCACTATGATATAACTTGTTAATCACCAAGCAGTGTGTTTTACAGCCTGATTAATGATTGCTGAGATTTTAAGCTATATAGGCTGTCTATATGTCAATGGCGTCAGTCTACTATTGAGCTTATAAACTATGACAGATTAATATATTAATTATTTTCCATAAAAACCTAATTATGTCCACTAAATTTCTTAGAGCAGTGACTGATAAAACGCTATTAACTGGTCAGTGTGATAAATTAGGTCACCAAACCATCAGCTTACAGAAAAAAAACACTGATCTGATCTTCTGCCTTTGGCTTTGCTTACTACACCACTACCAGGTGTAATTTAGGCAGGCTCAGGTGTGTCCCTACCTTTCCAAGCCCTCTGCACACCCATGAGCCTATGGTGAGAGTGTCCCTGTTGTACTACCTGCAGGTGTGAACAGGAGCCCAGTGCAGGATGGAGGCATGTGGGACTGGTTTACCCCGGCAGGGTGGTCGGACAGCGGGGACACCGCCACCGAGGTCACCTATCCGAAGCGGCTGGTGCAGCAGATCGAGTCGGAGGAGGAAATGGCTCATGACCACTTGGATACCAGGGTGAAGAACAGCACCGGGGACACCTCGGTAAGTTGTAACTAACGATAAACCTCTCCTTCTTTGCCAATTTCACTCTCATATCCTCCAATCAATTCTGATTTTCACATCACTCTGTTATCAGCCCAGTGGTCTTAATTTGGGGCACCCAGGGGTCCTTGACAATGTTTAAGGAATCGAGCAAAATGAGGAATAGATTAATCTCTCTGTAATTTGATTAAAAAGAAAGTATCCCTGTTGGACAATGTATGAGGATGGCAATTTAAATCAGAGGATTCATTATTACCTCACATATTACAGGTAGAACTTTTTTTCTGGACCAAAATCAAATGGGGGTCTGCAGCTTAATGTGCAGATCAAAAAGTTCAGGAAACCTTTAAGAATTTTAAGTCTAGTGCTCAGCATGCATCCTTACTAAAGTAGATTCAGTATTCGCGGCATTGTAGCAAGTCTGCGTGGACATACATGGGTGTGACAGTACCAAGACAGGCTGTTATTCTGCTGATGGGAACCTCATTTTTTCAGTGCAGCGCTCAGCTCTCTGCTGCTCACGCGGCTCCTGCTACACAGGGATGACAGTGCAGGGTGGTATCTTGCAGCAGTCTCTGCTCCTCGAGATTTTGACCCAGTTAGTCACTGAAAATCCCTTCGAATATCCACAGTGAAGTCATGTCAGCTGGATGAAACCAAGAGACAGACAAGTTGTTGTTTTACAGCCATTTATTTCTGCCTAAACTCAAGCCGTAACGAAAACCTCCTGACCTGCTTTGTATACTGTGCAAGGATGGTAGTAAATGCACATTGATCAAAGAGCTGTTTAAATGTTTGCGTGCGTGTTTGTAGTGGCCCTCATCTCCACATGACAAAGCTTAGCCCCTCCTGAAATATTCAGTCATCATGTCCGATCATCCGGCTGCCGCGCTGAGCCCCTGACTTCTTCATTATTCAGTGGTGTGTTGAAGTATGTCCCCATTAATTATGAAACAGGCCTGTGTGAGAAGTGCTGCATGGTCCAAGAGGCTTGAGCTCTCCCCATCTTTGCCCCCCCACCCCCCCATGTAAAAGTACATTAGGCTACTTACACATGTTTGAAGACTATAGTTAAGATGAATGTTGTTGCCCCTGGAGGAGAAGCTGTCTTAACCAAAAATGATACCATATGAATAAAAAACAACAGTTAACATGATATACATTCATAAGATACAAAAGATGACATTGAGGTTTCAGAAGTCCCTGTTTCAGCTGCTGTACTTGTCTAGACCTGCTGTGTTTTGTTTTTTAAAATATTTAAGACGCTGGGAATGAGGGACATCATAAATTTAGAATCAGCAGGGGGGATGAGCTGAACTTTTTCTTTCTTTTCTGTCACATCATGTTGCGATGAAATAGGCGAGGCAGCATTTTTGCCTTACTGGTTTGGATATTTTGTTTTATCTGTTGTGATCATTTTGTTGTGTTCAGTAGACACTGAAAGACAAATTACAAGATGAATGTTTTGCATGTTTTTGCATAAAGACTACATTTTTTTAAACACAGTTTGGATTACTGTTATTTTAAGATATCAGGCTTTATTGGTTGGCAGGTGGATATCCTGTATATGAAATGTATTTTATTGGTTAATTAATAGCCTCAATTTCTCACAGTAATTTTAGGGATAAACCCATGAAGAAAAGCACTCACTGTGAGACCAATTCCCACATAAGACTAACACTTTGTTGTTTAATATAAAGAAGTCAGCCACATTGTTTGGCATTACTATCATTATGTAAAAATGTATATAGATTTTATACTAAATAATCAGTCATTTACATTTTAAAGATTGAGATTGGTCTGTCATCCACCTTAAGAACAGTTACACTTAATGATCAGAACACAAATGCAGCCAATGTAAAGCTACTGTTAGTTACTGTACAGAGACAGAGCACTGATGGACACCATGCTTCAGCCTCTCCAAGACAGTAGTAAGAAATCTGTTGCCCGTACTCACTGGAGGGAATAATTCCCGGATTGTGATGCATTTTATTGTAAAAGCCCAGTGATTCACTGCAGCCTGGTTCCTCCAGACTGAGATCAAAGCCATGCTGGCACAGTCAGAGCTGCTGTTTAGTCTGCAGTAAATTTCTCTCTCTCTCTCTCTCCTCGCCCTGCTGCCTCCTCACCTCCTCAGCTCTGGCAACTGTCCATTAGGGACACTGCCACAGCATGGCTGAATATAGACAATACCAGTAAAGTTTTCTCCTCCTCCTCCTCCTCCTCCTCTTCCCCTCCTTCTGTCAAGCCCATCTCCATCCATCTTTATCACAAAACTCCAGCTTAGCTCTTAAACAGCCGTAGCTCTCTGCAGTCATGTCTGCCTCAATGCTGGCAGCCAATGTAGATCAATGGAGACTTTATCAATCATAATATTTCAGCTGCTGAGATGCTTTTAGAGCGTACGCACTATTGATTCTGTTGAATTATTCATGGGACTTTTTTCCAAATCACTCTGTGGCTTTTTTCCAGAGCGACACACTTAACCACAATTGTTTTGTTACACTTTGATTTATCAACTATAAAATCTGTCACTGTGTTTTTTTTTTTTTTTTTAGCCCGTCCACTTGGCCCAGAGCTGTTTCCAAGTGGAAGCCTTTGGACACACCTTCACTCTGGACCTGGAGCTAAACCAGTTAGTATTACCGTCCAAAATCATCAGAACTGCCTTTTGGTACACGCTTGTATCAGTAGGTGCTCTTAATTTACTGCAGCTGTTCTCATTAGCATTCCCCCGCACTTAAGCAAATGCACTTAGCAGCTCTATTATGTTACATGACAAGATGGGGAATACCAATGTGGCACACACAGACACACACTGCTGCATGTTTATGAGGTTCCACTGACTTTATTAACACCACATGTTAATATGTTCACTTATTATTTGTGAAATATATTTGAGGGGAGAGCAAGAGGTGGAAAATATCCTGATGAGACCAATTTTGATTACACGGTGGTGGAGATAATGCCGTTAGAGATATTCATGGATATCTCTCCTCTCTTTTCAGTCACCTCCTGTCTTCAGAATATGTGGAACGGCACTTTAACCAGGACGGCAGACCCTCACAGTCAGTGGTAAGACTGTTTGCGTGGGGTGGGGATGTGTACAGACAGGATTTTAGTGAGTGAACTTGTCTTTTGGCACACAGAAGGCAGCATATTAATGAGATGACCAGAACGGCCATGCAGCATTTGGTTCTTTGGCTGTAGGAACTGAGATGTTGTCACATTTTACACTGGTGCTATTGCCAGTAAATCTTAGAATTAATTAAACGTTTGTCAGATGCAATGCCTCACATGGTCTAGAGTTCATTATATAACATAATTCCTATGTCTCATATATGTTTTAAGGTCATCCGACGCAGATCTGTTTGATTGAAGTCTCATTTTAGAAACCAAAGACATGCTTTGTTTTTATCTGTTAAGGCTGGTGTTTTTATGTGATTGTGATGTTTTGTTGAAGTTTTTACAGTTTGATCTCATCCTCCTGTTTTATCTATTTATGGAAAGTGCTTTGTGTGCTCTTTGCTTCAAAAGTAGGCTGCCATGTAGCTTTTAAGATTATCTATGTTACTGTGCTCTACATATGTGGGTTTGCCTGTCAGCGGAGTGTATGCATGCCTCTCTGCTGTGGCCTTCCTCAGACAGTCAAGAAAAAAGGCAGTGGATGCCTGTGGCGCAAAACCAACAAGCTCAGAGAGAGAATTAAGAGATAACAGGAAAATGGATGAAAGCCTTGGCATCTAATGTGATGTGTGCTTGTCAGGACAGACCAGAGGAATGTCACTGCATTCTGCTAGCCAGGAGGGATGGTTAATGTTTTTTTTATTTAATTTTTTTCTGTACAAATGTGCCACTCACTGCCCCCCACCCCCCAGCGCCCACCCACCCACCCAGCAGCCAGCACTCCATGTCCCCACCCACAACCGTTCCAAACTCAGTCCTCCTGACCAATCACGAGCCTGTTTCCATAGCAACGAGTTAGCTCAGCAGTGTCATTAAGTTCTTGGCAGCGAAGAGAATGAAAGAAGACCGAGAGGGAGGGAAGAGCAGAGCCGGTGAGAGAGGAGGAGGAGGGAATATGAGGAGTAAAATGCCAGTTATTACAAAGGCAGGATGAGCTTTGGCATCAGTGAGGAGTAATTTTGGGGGTGTATGTGTGTTCATAGAGTAGCGGGAGGGAGAGGAGGCTTGCAGGGCCGGGGATGGAGACCTGTAGTCAGGCCAGATTGTCGCTCAGCTGGATGGAGGCCTCACGTGATGCTGCTGGACATGGCAGGTGTGATGCATTCAGGGCAGCACGTCACCAAACTGATCTCTGTCATCACAATGCTTTCATTTCCATTTAAAGCACCAAGGCGTTGTTTGCCTGAGCTGTTGGGGCAAGGCTGAGACACCCTGCTGAACTCAATTTGATTCAGGTGAACCAGTGTTCACTCACTTTTCTCACCTTTCCTGGTGGTTCATCTTTGCTGGGACCTCGTGCAGCACTATGCCCACTTTTGAGGGAGTGTTAGCTGGAGAAAGCTAACTGCTCTGTTGTGGTAGTCAAGGTTGTTATAAGGGCAGGAAATAGCAGAGCACAATTCCTTTTTTACTCTCATTTTGTGTTTTTCAGTCGCTGCCTGCCTACTGTACAGTCATACCATGTTAAATTCTCAGATCTAACTGTGTGGGCAGCATGAGTGTTGATTTATTAAAGAGAGATCCTTTTCAAGGGTCTACCTCCACCTCTATTGTCAGTGAAGCAGAATAGGGTGAAGTAGAGCACAGGACACAAGTAGGTCACAAACTGTGCCATAAACGCAATAGTGGGGAAAGAGGGAGAGTGGCGTCGCATGCGCAGAGGTTGTGAGAGGTTTTTCCTCAGAGCTGATCTATCACGATATCCAGTCAAATATAAAAGCATGCATTTAAAGCCTGAAGTGTGTCAGTAGAGGCTGTTTCAGATGTTGCATTGTGTCCACAGGGAGGGGAGCACTGCTACTACCAGGGAAGGTTAAGAGGTTTACCAGAGTCCTGGGCAGCTCTCTCTACCTGCCACGGCGTGTGGTGAGCCTGACAGTAAACCTTTATTTATATATATATAAAATCACATATCTGTTGTCCTGCTTAATTTCTCTGCACACATAATTATCTCACTGTCTTTCTCTTGTTGTTGGTTCTTAGCGGCATGTTCTCTGACGGCTTCTTCTCTTACGGGATTGAGCCCGTTCACAATGGGAGCAATCAGGTAAATAGTCACTGGATAGTAGTAGTAGTGATAATTACTGAACTGACCGGCATGATAGAGAGTTTAATGGAGTCTGGATGCTGACTTTATTGTTTTTAGGTCCTAATGTGTCCAATGTCATCTGGGTGTATTCTGTTATAGGATGATGGTGCTCACTTAATCCGCAGGATGCCTGATATCAGACTCTCCCCCCACTGCCCAGGTACATAAGTGCATTAAAAGCATAAACTACTGACACTCATATCACATCAGAATAATACTGCCTTTAAGTCTTTGATTATCTTCTTACCTTTATGACATTTTAATATAACTGCCTTGCCTTTAGTTAGATAAATTAGACCCAACCTCCCATCCGCTGTTGCAATAATTGTTTGCAATACATTGTATTTAATATTCCATGGGTACTTCCTTTTTTACTGTCCAATAAACCTCCAACACCAACAATTGTAGTCTCTCTCATGTTTAAAAAACTCAATTTCTTTTCTCAATTTAATCAAAAAGATATGATTTCTTCACGCTGGGGAGAGAGGACATTTCAGACAAAACAAATGTGATAATTGAATGGGATGTAATTTTTAGTTAGTTCAGTTCTTTATTGGGAACTGTAATGTTTGACTGAAATTGAGATAGTAATGTTTGCGCTGCACCTTACAGTACAAGAAAAAGTAATATTGCTCTAAGTGCCTGCAGCTCTGCTTCTCTGTGTGTCCAGACTGTACAGAGGACAGTGAGTGGGAAAGCAGAGGAGGTGATGGTGATGACGACAAACCGGACCAAATGGGGGAGCAGCAGGTGTCTGGGGGCTTGAGGCGATCCAAGAGATTTGTTCGAAAGCCCTCTGTCCAGACTGAGACCAAATATATTGAGTTGATGGTGGTCAACGACAACGAAATGGTGAGTTACAAATACATTTTGCTGTTAATTATGTGCACGTCCGATCTGCGCTGGTGTCTTGTCGTCCAGAGAAATTAGAGGCTGGATCTACCAGCATGGTTTGCGTGGCTAACAATCTACCAGTCTAGCTCAGTGATGTGGGTATTTAGCTGGTTGGTGTCACGTTTGCTTGTCTGACAAATGTCACGTGGCAAGCTAAAAAATGAACATCCTCATACTGGCACCAAAACACAATACTTAACATCAGAGGACAAAACATCTGTACTCCCCTGAATGTCAGAATTTAAAACAGGTAATTGTCAAAAATGATCTCAAAATTAAACCTTAAAATGTTTAAATGAACATTTTCATTAAATTAAAGCTCTCAGAAATTAAAGAATAACGCAACACCCCCTGAAAACCTTGTTTTCTTGCTGACTTTGGTTTAACTTCTCACCTTGCTGCAGTGATGTACACGTGTACTCTAGGACCTTGTGACCTCACTGTTGGGTGTGGTTACAGGTGCAACAGACCACACTTCTGACTACACCCAACCGTAAGATGGTGCAACAGGCTCGAAACTTTCGACCAGAGAGCGCTGCAAAACACTGTTTTTAATCCTGGTGTTAAGTTACTGTTTTAAGACGCAGATAAATTAGCAATTGCGGAAAATGTGGGCTCTGTCCTCTAAAAAAAAGGCAGTTTCCCTTGCTGTTTTAAGATTGCATGGTGACTGAATACACACTGAATAATCTTGAAAGTCCCTTAGTGGTTCTAATGGTGTAAAGCTCAGCCAGCCAGAAAATGTGTAATCAAACTGAATGAACGTTTATCTGTTTTTCTGTCAAATTTATTCTCTTAGTACTGAAGAAGTTTGAATAAAACAGTTTCTCCACCTTACAGACATTATGGAAAGTGAAGAGTATGTGGATCAATACTGATTAATTTTAAATTTCATCATGGTTAGTCTTGTCTAACTTTTTATTCGAGGAAAGAGATGTATGATCAAAGATGCATACATGTACAATACAGTACAGGACATAGGTTGCCATCATGTAATCCTGTTTAAACTAAAATGAAGAAAGTTAGAAGTACAAATGTGTGTGAGAGAGAGAGAGGGAGACAGAGACAGAGAGAGAGAGAGAGAATGTGATCCATCTCTTACACCATCTGTGTATCTCTGTGTCTCCACAGTTTGTACAGCTGCGTCGCTCTAGCAGCCAAACCAAGAACTTTGCCAAAGCAGTGGTCAACATGGCAGATGCGGTAAGAGCTTTGTTTGTAGGATTATAATCCTCCTACTCTTAAACTCTACATACACACACTGCCACCTGTCAAGAAGTGTGTGTGTGTGTGTGTGTGTGTGTGTGTGTGTGTGTGCTTATTTCCAATGATTTATCCCTGATAGCACACAGTTCTCCATGCACAGAGTGTTCACAGCATAGGTGTCACGCCAACAAAGCGGCAAACTGATGGGCATTTTTGGTCCCCAGATCTACAAGGAACAGCTGAACACGAGGATCGTGCTGGTTGCCATGGAGACCTGGACCTCTAAAAATATGATGCCAGTAGTGGAAGATCCATTGATAACGCTGCAGAACTTCATGAAATACAGGAAGGACAACATCAAAGAGCAGAGTGACGTCGTCCAACTTTTCTCGTAAGAGGACTGCAAAAAAAAATGATTTGATGTTTGGATGCTAGTTGAGGTTTTATTTTAAATGATGGCATCTTTCCTGTGAACCTCAGAGGGCGTACATTTCACAGTAGCCGCAGTGGGACAGCCTTCACAGGAGGGGTGTGCTCTCTCACAAGGGGAGGAGGTATCAACGAGGTGAGGAAAATCTAAAAAGGTTATATTTTCGGTTGCACCAACAGGGATTGATTTAAACTAAACATTAGAGCTAAATTTAGATTCAAATGATTCAACCACATTTTAATTTTATCTCATCTTTGTTCCACAATTTAGATTAAACCACTGATTAGTAAAAATAAATCTGTCTACCAGCACCTTCCTGGTCCCAGCCAAGAAATAGTCTGGCACATAACTCCCCATCTCATAATAAATCTTTCCTGTGTGGATTCTATGTGTATTCCTTCCAGTATGGGAATGTAGGTGCAATGGCCATCACTTTGTGCCAGAGTCTTGGCCAGAACATCGGCATGAGGTGGAACAACGCACGCAACTCTGCAGGTAAAAGACATCAGGAAAGCCTGATAATGCAGATAGAGAGAGATTGAATGAATTATCAAAGCAAGAGAGGGGGGGGGGGGTTGTTAGAGAGAGCGTTGGGTTGGTATCCCTGTCTGGCAGTTCTCTTCTGTAATTAGACTTCTCCATTAGGTGATTAGTCACCTGCGTCCAACAAGGAGGGGGTGGTGGTTAGAGCATTGCTGCCACTGAACAATGGGCTTAGTGATTAATGTTGAAGAGCCATCAGGTCCATTATTCAATGCCAGGACAAGAGATCAGTGCACACGCTATAGGCTCCATACCTCTGTCACTAGGTATCAGTTCAATGGTCTATTCTTCTTTGTCGATCATAAATCCTTTTCTCAACACTTGTTAAGTGTCACAGCTTGGGTTGTAAATGCTGATCACCACGTTATTTTTTTCCCCCCGTTATTTATTTACATCACCTTTCCCCCTCTCATCTGTACTCTTCTTCCTCTTGGTCTTCTTCACAGGAGACTGCAGGTGCCCAGATGCCTGGCTGGGCTGCATCATGGAAGACACAGGGTAAAGATCGACACCATAACACACTGAAGTGAACAACAACAAAAAGAAAATGCATCTCTTCTCTGTTCTCTGTTTGTTTAACAGCAGACAGCAGGACTGTTTTCTTGTCACACTCCCTCTAAGCTGCAATTTGTTCCGTTCATTTCACTCAATTAGACAATTAAACACCTGTAACAGAGGGATGCTTTGACTTTTACTCAATCTTCAATGAGCCAAGCCGGTGATAAGCTCAGCTTGTATTTGATGCTTTAAGCAAATTAGTTGAAACATCAGACATCAGCGTGCCGACCACTGTGTAAGAGTTACAAATTGAATTAAAGGTATTTACTGTACAATATGAGTGATTTGGATTTGGCTCTCCCTACCAGATGGAACAATACAGAATTTTAATTATTCACTTGATTAATATCTTACTACAGATGGTAACATTTCTGTCAGATTGCAAAGTGATGGCACAGACACCCACAGTGGATCTGGCATTCCTTACTGGCAGAAAAGCATTGTGCTGTTTTTTATTTTATTTTATTTTTTGTCATGTCCTGGTCTCAATCTTTGTGCTTCTGTGTGTGTGTGTGTGTGTGTGTGTGAACGCAGATACTATCTGCCCAGAAAGTTTTCTCGCTGCAGCGTTGATGAGTACATCCAGTTCTTGCTCCAAGGGGGCGGGAGCTGCCTCTTCAACAAGCCCAACAAGGTGAGGGCCATGTGGGAATGTAGGATGTGGTGAGAGGAGCCGCCTCTGAGCATCATTTTTTTTATAGACTAATTAATTATTCATATAGTCTAATTTCCATCTGAACACATATTTACTTACAGGATTATAGAATATTTTTGTTTTCTTCCTTTAGGTAATGCCCCTATCTGCGAATCTCTGTACCTCCAGCCAACAATCTCCTACATTACTGTCACATTTCATCTCTCGTCCATCTGTCTCCCACTTACATATGTGCTCATATATGTCCCTCTCTGTCTCTCTCAGCTGTTGGACCCTCCAGAGTGTGGGAATGGCTTTGTGGAGCCAGGAGAAGAGTGTGATTGTGGATCCCAGGTGGTGGGTACCCAGTTGGACATTAAAAAGCCCCCTCTTTAACCTTCTGCAGATGGGTAGCGCCTTCTGTCTCTTTATGAGCACCGGAGGGTGAGGTGTTTGCTGGAATAGAGCTGAAGATTTGTTTTCATGTCTGTGGCTGCAGGAGTGCGCCCGTAGTGGAGGAGCCTGCTGTAAAAAGTGCACACTTACCCATGATGCCATGTGCAGTAACGGACTCTGCTGCAGTGGCTGCAAGGTGAGTCCACCTATATAACAAGGAGTCAAAAGAGTGAACTAAATATATCTACAATTGTCTTTATATGAGACAAAGAAATGATTTAACAGAAGAGTGCTGAGCCAAAACATGTATGTGTGTCGTGATTTCTCATAAGCGATTAGGGTTGCAAAATAGGGAATTGGATAATAACTAATAATAATAATAACTGGAAATAGTACCTGTTATAGTTTTTTTCTGCATGCGATAAGAGAAGTGTTTTGGACCAAATAACACATAAGGCATCAGGCTCCTTTGGTTTTGCTCATCAAGCTGGCAGAAATAAGAAATCAGTTCTATATAGAGATATGGCGTGTGTTGAGATTTAAACCTCTACATCTTAGCGTCAAGGGATTCATGGTGTGTGCCCCGGTATATAAGTATACAGTACCTTTCCCATGAAAACTAGCTAAGAGAAGTTAAACTGAATTCAATAAAATGCAAAAAAAAAAAAGTGTCATGCTACTTATCTCCACATTTTCATACTTTGCAGACAGCCTGTATTGACTTGCATTGGAAATCACCTGTATGATTACTGATATGATTTATCCAGCATGTACCTGATGCCTTTTTGTGCTGTTACCTAGTATGAGCGGAGAGGCGTGGTATGTCGAGACGCTGTGACCGACTGCGATATCCCAGAGACCTGCACTGGAGACTCCAGCCAGGTAGAGATGACTGGATGTAACACTGGAAAAAAACTGCAAGATCAACCAGAGTATCTAGAACATGATGTGCGTTTCTTCTTTTGCAGTGCCCTCATAATGTCCACAAGCTGGATGGCTACATGTGTGATAACAGTCAGGTAAGTTTGTGGCATGTTTTCTAGTCTGCAGCTCACTCTGACGTATACTTGATTCTTGTTGTCTCATTTCTTCAGGGCCGCTGTTACGGTGGACGATGCAGGACTCGTGATGGACAGTGTAGGGGACTCTGGGGTTATAGTAAGTATAGAACACATGCACCTTGCATCTGGAAATGGTATGTTATGTAGTAACAGTCTAATTTGTGTCTTTGTTTGCCTTCCCAGATTCGGCAGACAGGTTTTGTTATGAGAAGCTGAATGCTGAGGGGACAGAGAAAGGCAACTGTGGTCCGGGTCCTGAAGGCCAGGGCTGGCTGCAGTGCAACAAGCCGTGAGTCACACCATCCTGATTCCCCTGTCTGATATTCTCATGGAAGAATGAGAGCGTGTTCACTCTATTCTGCTTTTTTGTGCAAAAAAGTGGCGCCTCAACTGCATTTTGTGCAGATGTTGCACTGCTCGGGTTTGAGGCTTTACTGAATTTAAAAGATAAGGCTGGCTTTATTTTATCATTTTCAACAAATATCATGAACAGACTGAAACCAACAATTGTTTTTTCTATTATTAAGTGCTGTATAGACATACAGCACAGCATGTAGCCAAAGAATAGTGAGTACAGGGCATTTGCCTGCTAACACAGATCTTATGAGAGAAAACAGGAAGACTGAAGCCATGTTGTTGTGAACAGCCTTTGTTGCATAAAATCCTGAAATCCTTTGTTATAACTGGATCACCAAACATTGTCTAAATCATGTGTTTTGACTTAAAAGTTGAACTTCTTTCAACTTTTGTAAACAAAAAGAAGTGGACTATTGTGAACACAGCCCAAGTTTGATGTGCATTGTTCTGTCATTCACTTTTCCCTGTTTAGGGATGTTTTATGCGGCTTCCTGTTCTGTGCAAACGTGACGATGAAGCCAAAGTTCGGAGACCTGCAGGGTGAGGTGACCAGCTTCACCCTCTACCACCAGAACAAGTACCTGGACTGCAGGTAAGTGTGAAAATTAGAATACCGTGTCCCTAAATGTGTAGTTCTACCCCTCCTCTCCCACCTGTCTGACATGTCCGGATGCTTCACTCAGAGGTGGCCATGCTCTGCTGGAGGACGGCTCAGATCTGGGCTATGTGGAGGACGGCACTCCCTGTGGTCCCAACATGATGTGCTTGGAGCGACGCTGCCTCCCTGTGGCGGCGTTCAACCTCAGCACCTGTTCGGGAGCCAACTTTGGACGCATCTGTTCCGACCATGGGGTAAAAACTTCCTGAGCTTACGACTTCCCAGCAAGCATTGATTTTGTGATTTGCAGGTCAAAAGACGTCTAGACATTGAAATGTTTTTCAGACACATAAGTTGAATGAACCCAGTGGCCACTTTATTAGGTGCACCTGTACAATCTAATGCAATCCAATACAACAGCTCTGCCATAACATCTATCTTTACGAAGCTCATGATGTTCAGTTTTTGGTGAGATTGCCAGAAAAGTAAATGTAAATTCAATTATATGTTTATTACTGAGGTCATAGTTACATTATACTGAGAGGTGTTTCAAATGTTTTGTCCTCCCCATTTATATACATGAGGGTGGCAGAATATTAGAAACGTCTCTGAATATAATGCAGTCCAGTACAACACCATCACTAACTATGACCTCAATGCTAAAACATATTATTTAAGTAACACCTCTATGACAGTGTCAACAAAAACTGAACATTATAGGCATCATAAAAGTAGACTTAATGGCAGAACAGTTGTATTGGATTGCATTAGATTGTACAGGTGTAACTAATAAAGTGGCCTGTTGTTTCAGCAGCATTTTAGTAACTATAATCTAACATGTATTTAGGACCTGTTTCACATTGAAATATAGGTTTTTGTTTCAAAGATTTCTTCTTCTTTGTTATCTACCAAATTAGCATTTTCAGGTCAGAATTCATCAAGGTTACACACTGTAAGTGTTGTTTCAACAGCATCTAAATGACTATATTTCATTGTGAAACAGGTTCAAACTACATGTTGAAATACTGTCATTGAAAGGCTGTGAAACAATGGCTAAATGTCACCAAGATGTCTAAACAACTTGTCTTTTGACTTGCAAATCACCAAATCCATGCTTACTGACTACATAGTGGTTTTAACATCTTTCTCTGCTCGTCTCTTTTTCTATTAGCAGCTATTGCACTTGATTTTCATCTCTCTCTCTCTCTCTCTTGTAGACCTGCAGTAATGAGGTGAAGTGTATCTGTGACAGGGACTACACAGGGAAGGACTGCAGTGTCTTTGATCCCATCCCTGAGCCAACAGTCCCGACGGGCCCGGAGAAGAAAGGTCCATAGCACCTCTCAACCTGCCCGTGTCTCTCTTTCTGTCTGCCTCTCATATCCCCCTCATAGTCTCTATTCATCATCACTGTAGCTTCTCTATGTACTGAAGTGGAGCACAGTATCTTCAAACACAAAGAGTAGTTCACCTGATTATTGTGAGATTTAGACCACACAGTGTTTTCCTTCCTGTTGAGTCTTGGTTTCAATGTTGGAAGAGTGTGGGTGTGTGTTGAGACACGTTTATCCATTAGAGCATATGTGCATGTACAGTATGTTAGTGTGTGTTAGTGTGTGTTAGTGTGTGTTAGTGTGTGTTTGTGTGTGTTTGTGTGTGTGTGTGTGTGTGTGTGTGTGTGTATGGTGGTACTGTATGTCTTGCAGGCACTGCCATCTTCAAGTGTCTCCCTTACTTTCTTGCAGTCTGCCAATGACACAGAGCAATTGAGCAGCTGCTCTCATAGGGCCAAAAAAGCCAAAGCCACCCTGAGCAAGAGGGTGTCCAGCTGAAAGAGCAGGAGAGGGGGAATGAGAACAAAGTAATAAAACTCTCTCTCCTTTGTTTTTGTTTTTTTTTTGTTTTTTTGTAACTGTTGTCTCCCTGACCTCCCTCGCTCACCCGCCCGATCTCCCACCTCCACCCCACGTGCTGGTTTCCTCCTCTTCCCCTTCATCTCTCTTTCTCTGTCTACAGGTATCTTACCATCTGCCCTTCTCTCTCTCTCTCTCTCTAGTTGATGTTGTTGATGTACAGTGTTGATGCTGTCCTCTGACGTGTGTTTTTTAGTGGTGTTGTTTTGTTTCTGCCCCTCCTCCTCCCCTTCCTCCTCCTCCTCCGCACCCTTCCTCCCTCCTCCTTCCTCTGCGCAGGTCCCAGTGGCACCAATATCATAATAGGGTCCATCGCAGGTGCTATTCTCCTGGCAGCTATAGTCCTAGGGGGAACAGGATGGGGATTTAAGTAAGAGTTCTGGCATGCCTTTCTGTACCTGTCTGCTTCTACCTAAAGGAACCCCCGCCCCTCCCACTCTCACCCCTCTTAAATAGATTCCCGTTTGCCACTCATCGCCCAACCGGGGGAGGGGAAATGGGGAGTCTGAGTTCGACCGTGCTAATGCTTGAACAGATCCGTACGAAACATCACACCAGTTGTTTTGTTTTTCTTTGATCGAATCATTAATCAACCCTGAGCTCCATCCTGCACCTTTCCTTCCCCTGCCTTTACTACAAGCCCAGCCTTTTATTGTAATGACAGGGCAGGACCGAGATGTTAATCTGCCAGGAACCTCTGCAGCACTTCTAGTCTGCTAGATTTATTCGAAAGAGTAATGGTTACAGTGGATTACCATAAACACCCTTTTTTAATATGTCTTACCTTTGGTGCTCTTCTAGCCTGCATTATCCTGTTTATCTCCTATAGGCAGCATCCTAACCCCAAATGCCCTCGCTCAAGTGCTTCTTCTGCACTGTTCCACCTGTGCATGCTTGCTATTGTTCACTCCTTATACTCCGACCTAAAAGGACTGCGCCTACTTTACTCACAGTTAGATTCATAAGAAAATTGTGGCTGATGAAAAGCCCTTTTAATTGAAAAAGAAACATATAGCATGTAGCATGTAGTCAGTCCTTTTAGGGTCAGAGGGAAGTGTCTGTGCATGTGTGCATGAGCTGTAAGCAGGAAGTGTTCTCTTCCTAGTCAGACCTCTGGCAAAGAGGGTGGGTGCGATAGTTTCTGGTGTAGCGCCTTATCAGACTCTGATGGGGCTGAGAGGATCGGCGCCATGACTACTGTAGACCTGCTGCATGTGATGTCAGTATTATAATCTGGCAAGAAAGATTTTGGAGAGGACTGTGGATGAATAATGGATTGAGTGACTGAATGAGTCATTGTTTGATTCATGCTTTTGTTCTAAAATCTGACAGCATTGTGGTTAAATCTCAACTGAGTGTAGCTAGTTCAACATGAAAGAAAATTATTTTTTGTCCACATTCACATTAAAGTCTGTGATTATTATTATTATGGTTTTAACAAGTCTAACTGTTAATGAATGATCCTTTTTCTTGTGCAGTTATATTGTTATTGCTTATTTGTCCTTTAAAGTCCATGCAAGTTCTAATGCAAGACGATCCGCTTCATAACATGCTTCTAAAGAATAGTTTAGCTTGTTACTCATTATTTTGTCATTTTTCCGATTGTCACTGATATGTCTTTATATTTTGTCTTTTCTCTCGATATGTGCTCATGGGATGCAGGAACATTCGAAGAGGAAGGTATAATCTTGGAGGACCACGACCATGTGATGTGCTGTCTGTGGAGAAGCATCACAAAACATCCCATCCCCAATTCCCTCAGCATGGCTACTTACTCCTTCATCCGCCATCTGAAGTTCATCCCTTGGCTCATCCCCACAAGGCACCATGCTCAGCATGCATCCCACTGCTCCTTTTGCTTGAATGCTTCATCCCATTTCAATTCTTGCTAAAAAAAAGAAAAAAGAAAATAGATCTGTTGCTAAAAATCCATCCATCCGTGTCCCCAATCCCATAAAAGTTCCTTTATCATTGTAAAGCAGAATGCCTCCTTCCATTTCTCAAGTATCTTTATCGTCTGTCGCCTATGCAACAGTCTGTGTTTGTTCTTTGTTAACACTCTCCGTTGTCACTTCTCTTTCAGATCTGGTGGGGGATAAGATGTCTGTCTGTCTTTCTGTCTCTGCATCCTGTCTTCCTCCTCGCACTGTGTCGTTTCCACATTGGAGAAGAGGGGAACAAAAAAGTCTTCCACTCCTGTCCCGAAATCTCTCCAAACCTCTTCCGATTATCGTTTCCTCCACGCTCCTGTCTGCCCCTTTTGTCTGTCCTGCCTGACACCGTCCTCCTCTGGGCCTGTGGAGCTCCTCTCACCATACCAGCCAAATCATACCCGTGTGGCTGCTGCCAGCAGGCCGCTGAGGATTGTGTCCAGGCCACACCTAGAGCAAGCAGGTGGCTCTCCCTGTGGGAGACACCAGGGTCTTCCACCAGTCCGGTGGCTCTAAGAATGTGCTTCGGTGTCTGTGTACTTCCTTTTCTCACATCTTGGACAGTCTGATAAAGAACATATCAACGGTGGACCAATTTAATGAGACATGTCTTTCCAATGCCTGCCTGCCTGCACACAAACTAAACTGGCCACCAACTGAGTCCACAGTTTAATGTTGGACTTGCACACAGACTGGCCATCTAATAGATTGAAATAATGTAAGAGGAGCTGAATAGTTTCCTTTTTTCTTAAAGGAGAAGGACCTGAGGCAGAGTTCCTCCAACACCAGGCCTTGACTAGGTGCATCTCGAAGTGGACAATTATCTGTTTTATTCTACAAAGTTTGGCAACATGGATATAACTGAAAGGAAACCGTACATTGGACTGTTGTTAGCATGTTTTCCAAAGACTGAGACTGAGGAGGGACTAACGATCATATTAAACGATGGCTCAGAGCCCAGACTGATAACTGAGTTTATGTTCATTGTTATTTGTTCTTTTAACTTGAGGCATCTTGCCTGCCCCCCTCACAAGTTTTCAGGTAAAAAAAGGGAAGCTAGGTGTAATGGTTTTGGGATCATTTTAAACCACTGAACTTTGAAGCAGCAGAGACCGTAACTTAGTGTTTTCAACCACAGACCGACCAACATACATTCCACAATATCTGTCTGTGTGCGTGCTCACTACTTTCAGGCCCAAAGTTTGTACGCTTAGGAGGGTTAATCTGTATGTCTGTTCACGAGTGAATGTACGGGTGTAAGAGATTTTTAAAGAAAGTAAGAATGTATGTGTGTTTACAGTAGTGTTAGGGGCAGTTGTGTCCATGTACACCTTAACACTCCTCCTATCACAGGTAGATAGGCAGGTTCTTACCTCTAGAATACCGTCTCTTTCTACAAACTGTTGTGCGCTGCAGCCATGGCACCTTAAAGGCAGCACATTAATAAAGAATTCAACAGTTTTTATGTCATGTATCTACAGAAAATGAGCACTAGCCAACTGTATGCACACCTATTTGTAAATATGTGCAAGATGTACTGAATGTTAAATGCACTGTATGAAGATTTATTTAAAAGCTATGTTAAAATAATGAGTTGTATCTGTTTCAAACATACAGCTGTCAGTCTCTTGACACAACCTGCATCTGCATATCTCTCCTGTAGTCAGCGCTGCCCATGCATCTTTAAATGTAACAGCTAAGCTAGCTGTCTCGCATCTCTCATCATTCCAGCTATCACTTAAATGTCATGAATCTTTTGTACATTTGTTGATAGCCCTGAGCCCTGGGTGAACGCCTCAGCCCAGAGGCTTTGTAATGATCCCCACTGTAAATGAGATTAAAGAGATCTAGTCTGGGGTCCAGCAGGCAGCTTGTCTGAGACTATATGCGCGTATGAGGTCAGTTTGGTTCATTTGAGCTTTGCACTATGGCAGATGCACAATTGCTATTATTACAATATGTACAGAGTTGGTATCAAATACAATCTGTTTGATTTTGAAATTTAGGGGAAAAAGAGAAAATAAGATGCATCGTACCTGATATTTTTAGATCTTTTTGAATTGAGACAAAAAGAAAGAAATGAACTAAGGCTTGTAGTTTAATTTAAATGGAAGGAAAATAAAATCCTAAAACATGAAACCACACCTCCCACTCTCACAACTCACCGCCGTCCTGTTTTGTCATTTATTTTTTATGGTTTTAATAGATGGTTTGACCTGGGAGTTTTTTGCTTCTGAAAGACATTTTTTAAATACCATAATCATCTTTATGTTAAATTACAGTGGGTATGGGATATTAAGGGCTAAATAGCATAAAACTATACATTAATATTGTTTCCTTGAATTATGTACCACTAGGAGTACTCCAATCTGAGGCTGCGACTGCCAATTCTTTTTATTATCAATTAATATAACATTTATTTTTTTCCTATTAGTCATTTAGTCTACAAAATCAAGTTATAGCAGAAATCACTGTCACAGTATCCCAAAGCAAACTGATGTCTTCAAATTACTTGTTTTGTCTGACCATCAGTCTAAAACCCCAGGTTCTTCAATTTATGATGTAAAACGGAAAAACAGCAGCAAATCCTCACATTTCAGAAGCTGGAACCTGCAACTTTTTGGTGTTTTTTTTCATTATAAATTACTTACATGATTTATCGATTATCAAAATTGTGATAAAAATGATCATTTCATCATTTCACCACCACTGCAATCACCTCCTGCATTTTCTGATGATCTTATTGATCTTATTGGTATCAAGTGACAAAAACAAACAAAAAAAGTATATTAAAATATTACTTTAATTATGAGCAAATTATTATAACAGCAACCCAGTTGGTGGTTGACAAATCGTTCAGCACAGGAATCACGGCACAGAGGCATTCAGCTTTCATTAAATAAAAACTGTAAATAAAAACAAGAAAAGTCATTAACAAGTATTGGCATACAGGCCAATGACTGGTTTAAAAATAACAGTCTTAAAAGGCTGATGACAGCCAAGACAGAATATGTCAATCTCTGATCTTGATCAACATGACGCATATGTTTGTCCATTTATTCTTCAGGTAGGTGAAAAAGATGTGCTTTTTCTAAATACTGCTGGGAATGTAGGTGTCTGTCTGTAGGGAGGTCAACATCCTTTGGTATGTTGTCATGAGAGGTGGGACAGAGCTGGATGAGGAAGCGTTCTGCACAGGAGACGAGGACAGATGTCAGTCTGTGACCTCTCCGGCGTCCCACTTAGTTTTGGGTTCTTGCCACCACTCAGCCAGGAAGGACTCCTCGTAGTCTCCCATACCCTCAAACTCAGAGTCAGGATGCTCTGAGTGAGAGGTGGCCATTTCTTCTGGACTTACCACGTCCTTAAAAGGTAACACAAACACTCACAGTCAACAGCAAACAAGCATTTTACTATCTTACTTCCATTCTATCTGGCAAAACTGATACTTCTTCCTTCCTATGTCTATAAATCTGTCACTTGTGCACCCTGTAATTCAGCCTAAACTCTCTCACAGCCCTCCTCCCCACCTCAGGTCCAGGCAGTGTGTAGAGATAGGAGGGGCTGACCTGAGTTAAATGGATGTGGCACAGCCTCAGTGGCCAACACCTCCCAGCCACATACCACACGCTGCTGGCGGAAAACACAGCCCCCCCTCCTGCTTTCTCTTCCACAGCCTTCATCCCCTCTTTCTCTCCCTTTCATCCTCTGAGACTTTCTCCCTGTGCCGTGCCCCCCCCCCCCTTTTCATTACCTCAACAGCCGCTTGCACTTAGTCTGCTAGTTTACTCCTCCACAGTAAAAGTTTATGTACCCAAACTTAGAATATTTTGATAAAACTTAAAAACTACTTTGGGAAACAAGGACGCAAACTCCACCTAGATCTGCCAGTTTAGTTGTTGTTGAGTCAAGTTAAAGTGTCAGTTCACAAAAAACATATTTTCATACTTGCGTACCCTTAGGGTTGTCTAGTCACGCAGACAGTTTAGGTTTTATCTGCTGAGGTTTTGAGATGTCCGTCTCTGAAACCTCTGCTGCCACCCCTCCACACAGTGAAGGTGTATAGAATTTTGTTTGTGCAGAGTCAGGGATGGATATCTGAAAACCTCATCAGATAAAATCAGCATAGCTAGATGCCACTTCTTGGAGTGTTTTATCTATTGTTTCTTTAAGGAAATCTGTATGTGCATATAGACGGTCATGGTTTGGGGTTAGCTATAGAGCAGAACTCTTGGAGCTCAAATCTTCTGCAGATTCAGTATCTGTTGACACTTCAGTGGAGTGGATACTCAGCTCCACTAACATTAAGTGAGGCTTTGTAAGTTTTGAAAGAAGAAATAATAGAATCTTCCTCTTACAAATGAAATGCTTAAATCATAAGAAATAAAATGCACCCTTGCTCAACTTAATGCGCTCAGCGGTTTTGCCACTACAGCCTGATTTGGTCTAGTATCACCAGTAGCTCATGGTGGCTGATGTTAGCAGACTTTAGGTAGATATATGTATAACAGACATCACTGAGTCAGTTCACTGGCAACTGCTACAATATGTTTTAGCATTTAACACTATAACATAATTGTCACTTGTGGCTACAGTGGTGCTGTTAAAAAAAAAGTTGCAAAGGCCCACTTTAAAGTCCAACTGAAATTAAACTGCTTTTTTTTCTGCTGCAGCATATATGCTCATATTTTATATTTTTTTGTTTCATGATGGCGCCCCACTATTTTTGCAGTAATTCATCACATACCGTTAGTTCTCCGTCTAGAACTTGTTTCCATTCAGCCAATCAAATGCCAGCTGCTGTCAATCAAACACAGGCACTTGCTCTCTGATATTTCCCCAAAGACCTTTTTTCCTTCCTTTTAATAATAAAAAACTATTAAAAGTACATTTAAAAAACACAATATTATTTCTGATTGCAAAAAGGGTTAACTAAATGTGACTTCAGTTGGACTTTAAGCATGCTTGCTGTGCTCACAAGATCACTCTGCTGCCCAAAAACAATGCTACCTGTATATTTGCCACCATCTCTGCCTTGCAACAACAGTAGCAACATACCTCATCGTCTGTTTGCAGGTAGTTCAGTGCAAACTCCAGCATCTCTTTCTGCTTGGTTGTCTTGTTAAAATATCTCAGGGCCTCCTGAAAAACAAAAGTGACATCAGCCCTTGTGTTGACCCGAGAAGCAGGCGAGAACAAACCGACTTCTGACTGTTTTATAGCTCGGCACAAGGCAACAAATTTGGCCTGTTGTCCTTTTGTTTACTGCAGGACCAAATTTACGCTTACGTTTATGGGCCAGTCCAGCTCCACACAGAGCTGGTACACTGCAGCTGCTGCCAACTCTACACCCAGCAAAAAAGATGGGAAAACAAGTCTGTCTTTATGAGAGTATATGGGCTTCTAATTACCACCCTGAGATTGTGTTAATGTTCTCGCCAAGACCGCTTTATGCTATAGTAGTTTTCCTGCTTTGGTTTAGTACAGCCTGTGTGAACTTCTGCTGCCTCAAACAATCCAAACTACATCTGTTGAGCCACTGGTTCAACCCTCAAAGTCCTGGAAGTACCAAAAGAGAATAGCAATGAAGTCTTTGTTTCACTCACAGGCCGAGGCTGAAAGTCACTTTCCTCCAGCCCCCACTGCTCCCGGTAGAAGCGATAGTACGCTACATTTTGCTGCATCACCTGGTCTTTACTGTCAAACAGCATGTAACTGGCTGCACAGGGAGCAGCGCTCTTTACATCATTCACTGTAAAGGATCACAAATAAAACATGTTAAGTATTGCACAGATTGCTGTCAAATGCCTGAATCCAGAGCAACAGTCTTCTTACATTTATAATAGGAAAACTGCAGGTAGTGATACATGGTGGCTACAAACTTCTCCACAAAGAAGCCTCCAACGCTGGGTGTCAGGTGCTCTTCACATTTTACCTTACATTTCAGCACATCAGTGTAGAGATCTGAGGGAAGCAGGAGGGAGAAGGCAAACAAAAAGCAATTATTTTCTTAACTAAAAACATACTGAACTGAAACCGCCCTTAAGTTGCTCTCCTCTTACCTGCCAGCGTGGGATAGAAGTCTTTGAACTCTAAGATCTCAAATGAGCCCTCACAGCCTGCTAAGCAGCTACTGTATATTTCAAAGTACTGCGTGATGGCCTGCTCCATGTTTCGGGCACTGCTGCTGAAGTCTCCGTTGTTGTAAAGCGTCACACTCTTCAGGAAAACACTCTGGATAACAAAGAGATTAGTTAGAGTTCAGCACGCGTTTCATTTGCACACCAAATAAGGACAACAAAGTTAATCTACGAACTTCATACGGCTGCTCCTCGTGGTCGATGAGATATTCTTCCACATCAAACAGCGTCTTGTAGTAGTTCATGTTCTTGGTCAAGTATGGATCCGTTGGGTTCTTCTTCAGGAAGGTGTGGGCCGCTGCCACAGCCTTCTCCAAGTTGTTAAGCTGAGGACGAATACATAGCTTTACAATGGATATCACAGTTAGACACACCATCTCTCTCAGTGGCATGAAGGGCTCCTGCCATTACCACCGTTCACTGGATAACATGACCTCTGACCCCTTTGCTCCAACAACCACTAACAGATGTGGATCACTGATGTCAGAACATGAATTCTTGTTGAGTCAGTGGTTGGAAAACTAATGTGGTGCTGTATGCAGAAATGTGAAACAAATTAAGAGATAATGCTAGTTATATAAGGAAAAAGATAAACTGAATGTAAACACACTCAACTAACCAAGTTCTCTCCTCAGAGAAGAGGAGCGATACACCTTTTGATGCTGATAATTGCATTTATTCATGGTCCAATGTCATAAGACAAATACAGTAAGTAAAATCAAAGTCATGTAAGTCCTGTAATCCTTTTTAAAAGCATCCTTTAATTTACCAGACTAGATAGACCAGACAACACTATAAACTGCGCCAGTTCACAGATCACAGAGTTTCTTCATTACACCAATAGAACAAATGTTGTCACCTGGAAATCATTACACACTTTTATGAAACTCAAAAATGAGATCAGTATTGTTGCCTTCCGAGCAAACCTAGCAGTCCTCATTAGCCGGTCTGAGAGAGAAGAATAAGGGGATTGTTTCAGGGGAACACTGGAAGAGACGTGGCACATGCTCAACTACTGCTTGGTCGGCAGGAGGGCGCAACAAAGCAGCAGGGAGGTTATACTGCACATCTCGCTGCCTAGAAATTTCCTCTCGTTGAGTCAAACCGAGTGAATCTGCCTCGAGGAACCGACTGCAGATACTTTTGTTGAGTGATTGCGCCCGTTACGCACAGTTACGGTAATGCTAAATCCACATACTGTAGGTTCCTGAGTTCATATCCAAATCGCACATGTCCTACAGTAACTTTATATTACATTTCTATAACATCCACTTTCGGGAGTTTAAGTGTGTCGTGAGTTTAGAGTCAAAATGTCGCATTATTTTATTTTAGTATTTGGTGTAACCTCAGAATTTAAAGGCCATTTATTTTGCACTCCAGTCTTTGGCACAACCCTCGACATATCAAGCCTTTGGTCTCACCTGGTAGTACGCATACTGTATGTACCGATACGGTATCCTGTTCTCGAAAGTTTCCAGTACATCCCTCCGTGGGTATGCGAGGTTAAACACTGGAAAATCCGCCTTGCACTTTTTAAGGCACGCAGCCCTCAGCAGGATGTGGCGCACGAAGCGGAGGCTGCTATCCACGAACAGGGTGTCGTTGTCCCGGCTGACGGAGCTGCAGTTGCGGCTACAGAAAGCCTCGCTGTCCCGCAGCAGCCGGTGGAGCCGCAGGCTGAGCTCCAGGTACTTGATGCTCTCTGCCCAGTTCTGCGCCGCGTACTGCTCCAGCGCGATGCCGTACGCAGAGTCCAGCGGCATGATGTCCTTCTGAGGGAAACTTTTAAAGCTGTACTTCTCATACTGAGCCTCCACCAGGGTCGGGAGGAGCAAGGCCAGACACAAGCTTTTCAGGAGCACCATCACCTCCACCGGCTCCAGCGCGAGACCGTTCTTGTTTTGAATGGATCAACAAACTTGCTATTTCTTTACCAGAGGTTGCTCATGTCTGATTGCACGTAGGCTATGAAAGCAGCGTCGAACTAGATGCTGAAAACAAGAACTTCTGGTCAGAACTTTCAAAGTAAAAGCCCCATAGATTTGCGCGATGGCTCAACTGGTATTTTTTTTTAATATTGAGCCCATTTATTTAAAATTTAATAGATATTTAAGGTCACAGCCATTATTCAAAGCATGCTGTAGCGTTTAGACTTTAATGTGTTTTTTCTTCCCTCAATTATTTTCCACATGGTATTTCAGTAAAATTCAAAAATGTGTTTGAGATAAGTCACAGGGAACATCATGTCTGCATTTATTATTCTCAAACTAATTATTTTGAGCTGCACTACAGATTTCTCAAACCCTGTGGTGCATTGCACACATAGAATATTTGACAAAAACAAACCACACATTGTGTTAACTGTTCTGAATAACCTCAAGCAAGTTTTATATCTGGAAAAAGATTTTTATCCCAGTGTGAAAAAACAACATAAAAGCTGTTATGCATGTAGTAGCCTAAATGGTGAAAATACCAAACATTTGCATGTTCCAGATTTTTAAAAAACAACCAAAAAGCCAAGATTAGCTTGCTTTTCTTGTTTATTTATTATAATTATAGTTTTCACATATCTGTGGCCGCAGATAAGACTAATAAAACCACTGGCTCTGGCAAAATTGAGCATTTTTCAGTTGTAGAAGATTAATCAACTGTGCAAGTTAACTGGTATCTGCAGCCCTATAGCTGACAAATGCAACTCTTGACAATTACCTTGAAGAAAGAAGTCCCCACTTCCGGTATAAATGGTGGTAACTCTGGCTTGCTTGACACAGGCGTCACAGTCTGAGTTTGGACGAGGGGGTCCAACTTTCCTCAGTATTTTCCAGGGTAATAACACCCAAGAGACCCATGAGCCAAAATGTAACATGTTAACATGTTTTATTTATTTTTTTATAACTTGATCACTTTTACTTCCAGCTTTTAAACTGTAGACAGATAACGTATTCATAAAATATATTGTCTGAATAGTTGTCTGATAGTATAGGCTAGATGTCTTGCATTTTCAGCCTGGTTAGAGTTTGTATCTACATTCCAAGCAAACTGACAAGCTGAGACATGGGGTGGTGAGCAGAGCTTAAAAATACATTTGCATATCTGACACATCACATCTGGGCAAATCTAACCTCTAAAATCTGAAACATCTGTAACCTTTCACATTCATAACGTTAGGTAAATGTCTAGATGTTTGAGTGTGATGGTTATTAGGACCCAGAGCCCCTTTATTTTCTCAGGCAGACAGACGTGCCCGAAAAGCAATTCTGTTTAAAATGTAGAATATAAAAACGCAGACAGTATATGGCTGCCATACTTTACTGTGACACGAAAGAATAACTTCAGATTACTATAATTTTCGGCTCATCTCATACGTGAGTGAAATCATGGGGCCAGGCCTCCGAGCCAGGCATAACACGTTTGCAGAATTCCATTAAAAAGTGGGTGGGGGCCCGGGGGCCACTCCTCCTGCTGCTCTCTGGAGTACATGACCCGAAAGATGCGTTAAGCAAGACAGAGAGAGGCGAAACAAGGCCGGAAGTTTTGTCGATTTCCAATTCAGAATAAAAGCACAAAATAAATGCACGGCCTTGTTGCTTGAATAAATATATTATTTTGCGTAATGCATAAGTACATTATATGTGACTGTTTTTCTATTTAAGAGTAATGTCAGCTTGTACATCATGCTGACTTTTCTCAAGCTGCAACTTGCTTATGGTTTATGGTGACGGACAATGTGGAGTTTCTTTACCTCTGGGTCAGATAACCAGTATGTGTAGTCACTTATGCAGGCAGGATCCCTAACATGTGTTTGATATAGGTCTATTGTATTGTATTTTCAAAGGCATACTGCTGCACCATGTTCCTAAAAATTACTCAATTGTTGGCCTATGCCATACTCTAATTCAAGATAGGCTACTAATTTGAATTTAAGATATGCAACTTTAATCCCGTAAAATCAAGTGATCTATTTTCTATTCCCCTTAAGTAGCTTTTAGTTTGTTAAAATCAACACTGCCTGACAGTGTCATATATATATATATTCTGCATTAGTTCTGCATTAGTTGACTCTTCGGTGAAGCTACATTTTGGTTACACTGAGGGAAATATTCACACGAAGACACCATTTTTCTTTTAATTCAGCCTGACATACTTGGTATCTTGTGGTTTTAAATAAAGCTTGGATGCACAGCATGAGATAAGAGACACACCCACCGATGGATCAGTGGGGTTGAAGAGATTTTAACAATTTTTTATAAAATTGTAGGAGTCCTCAATGGATAAAGAGTTTCTTCATATTCCATGTTATGTTTATTTTATTTTTCTTGTTTTTATTGTTATATCAAATGTTATGATTATCTGCTTTTATGTTAGGCACTTTGTGTTGCATTTTATGCAGGGATTGTGCTATATAAATAAAGTTTATTATAATTATTATTCCTGAGGGCATTTATTTTGTAATCATAACCGGAAGTAGTCTATCTCATACCGGCAGTCTTGACACAGTTCCACTCTCCCAGACTTCTTGCGGTACTTTTCTCTCCCCTTGAACCACATCACCCCGCTGGCAGACGCCCGATCTTCTCTGCTCTGCGAGCTTCCGCAGTTTATTGTCTCAACTTTCTAAATGGATCTGATAATATGTTCAGTTTTATTTTTTCTTCATGTAGTTACTGTGACCTGCAGCCCCGGGCCGCTAGTGGATGTTGTTGTCGATCGGTACGAGATACCGAAAGTTTGTCCTCGAGAAGTGCAAACAGAAGATTTTATCCGTTATCATTTTAACGGTACATTCAATGTAGACGGGAAAAAGTTTGACTCCAGGTGAAGTTACAGCGAATACAACATTTAATGTCAGTTCATTTAGACTGCTTAAACCATTTGTCTTGTTTTTCTACAGGATTGTTAGTTAGTCTTAATCTTTGAAGTTAAGAACGAGCTACGGTAACAATACACCTCACGCGCGATAACTAGCATACAGCATGTAAAATTAGTTCTTACAGAAATAATGTGTCCAGCGGTTAAACTGGTGCAGAGTGCAGTAACGTTATTTAGTATCATGGCGACCGACACAACGGTGAGCATAGAAAGTACAGAAATCCTATAACAATTTTCCTGATGGATTTAGGCTCACAGACAATTTACTGCAGCTGAGATATAAACTGCAGACGTGTCAATCCCATTGACTCTCTTATCAGTGAAACAATGCTATCAGTTATATCACACTGATAACTTAAAAACTTTCTATACAAATACATGAGTTATATTTTAGCAGTGATTTAGTATACAAAAGTTAATTGAAAGTGGAGAAGAGGTTGTCGCCATGTGTCAAACAAACCCTCTAGGTTTTCAAAATTAAATGAAAAAAAGGGTAAAGTCCCTTTAAATAATCCTGCTGATGTGGATGGAGCATTGGATGCTGACTTTATAGCACCTTAAAATGTTCATGGCACCATGACACAATTCTATTTTAAATTGTCTTTTTCTTACCTTCTATTTTGACATTTCTGCCTTCTTTTACTGCCTTTGGTGGATTCCATTGATTTAAACACTCTCATCCACCCTCTCCCTTACTGTCTACAGTCATGACCGAGGCAAAGCCTTCATCAGCCAGGTCGGCCTGGGCAGACTCATCACAGGGATGGACCGCGGCCTTCAGGGCATGTGTGTCAATGAACGCAGGAGGATCACAATCCCCCCACACCTGGCCTATGGAAGCATCGGGACAGGTGCAGATAAACACGACATATGAAAACAGCACTTTGTTGGATACATTATCTGTACTTGGTTTATGCCAATCTGTGTTGTTTTGTCTGACAGGTGATGTAATTCCTCCTGACGCTGTGTTGGTGTACGATGTTCTCCTGCTGGACGTATGGAGCACTGAGGACAAGGTCCAGATCCGCACGCTCAGCAAACCTGCACACTGCAACCGCACCACAGTGGCATCAGATTTCGTCCGTTACCACTATAACGGCACCCTGCTGTCTGGCACAGCCTTCGACTCCAGGTGAGGCTGAGGTGTGGTGTAGTGCTTTAAGGTGAGAGGTTAGGTTTTAACATTAAGCTGTCTCTTGTCTGTTTCTGTGATTTTCAAGAACTTTAAATTGTGTTTTATTTAGTTACTCCAGGAATGCCACCTATGACACCTACCTTGGGCAGGGCGACCTCATCAAAGGCATGGATGAGGGTCTTCTGGGCATGTGTGTTGGGGAGAGAAGGATCATCATCGTCCCACCCTTCCTGGCATATGGAGAGAATGGCTCTGGTACTAACTAATAATAAAGCAGATTGCTAATGTCATACATGACTCTGTCTAAAGGTTGGAAACTAATCTCAAAAGAGTATGCTTTGAAAAATGGTCCACATTAAGGACCTGAAACTGTGACATATAGACACACTGCAAGTCTTGCTTTTTTTTTCCTAACAGGGACTCACATCCCTCCTCAGGCTACGCTGGTGTTCGAGGTGCTGATGGTTGACGTGTTCAACCCTAAGGATGATCTGATTGTGGAGGTCAAGGAGGTGCCTGAGGGCTGCACCCGCAGGACGGTGACTGGAGATTACATCCGCTACCACTACAACGGTACCTTCCAGGATGGCACAGCCTTCGACTCGAGGTAAACCTGAGATCTCTCCATTCTCAGAAAGCAATAAAATCTAAGAAAAAAACGAACTCTGAGTTTAACGCTTCCCTTGACAGCTACCAGCGAAACAGCACCTATAACACTTACATCGGCAGGGGATATGTGATCCGAGGGATGGACAAAGCCCTGCATGGGCTGTGCATAGGAGAGAAGAGGAGGATTACCATCCCTCCTCACATGGCGTATGGCGAAGAAGGAGTCGGTGAGTTTGACACATGCATTTATTTAGGAAGATTCAAAAGACACTTGGAACGCACCAACATACCACTTCTTCACTTCTAGTCTTGTTTATGTTTGTAACACAGCTCTGATCATTTTTTTCTCCCGCTGTAGGAGACCTCATTCCCGGCTCTGCTGTGCTGGTCTTTGACATTCACGTCATTGATTTCCACAACCCCAAAGACCCAGTCCAGATTAAAGTTACCCACAAGTCTCAGGAGTGCAACGTGACCAGTGAAGCCGACGATTTGATTCAGTATCGTTATAATTGCTCCTTGATGGACGGCACCCTGCTGTACTCCTCGTGAGCACCCTCTGCTGTTCACTCTGCTACACTGCATCCTCCTCCTCCTCCTGGTTCATGCATGTAATCATTGCTGGCTCCTTGTCTGACAGATTTCAGTGGGCTTGGAAATGCAGATACCATACCATTTACATATCCATGGCAACAGCACGTATGCCTGCATGGCTCGAGGTTTTGATACACGGAAAAGTTTAATTTAGCTTGGATTCTTTTTTTTTTTTAAATTCCTACTATTAAGAGTGGTAACAGGATTTGTGTCCATTTTCAGGGACCACTACGACTCACCTTCCATCACGACTCTCGGAGCAAACAAGGTGATCCTGGGTCTGGAGGAAGGTTTGAGTGGCATGTGCGTGGGCGAGAGGAGGGAGGTGGTCGTTCCGCCACACTGGGGACATGGTGAAAATGGAGGTCAGTCATTGGAACTGCTCAGATCACACTCTGCACACACTTTCTTTCTTTCTTTTTTTTACCCTGAATCATGTTTTCTCTTGGTGTCTCCAGCTGGAGGAGTTCCCAGGAGTGCAGTGCTCTTCTTTGAGCTGGAGTTAGTGGAGCTGCAGAAGGGTGTGCCTGAAGGCTACATGTTTGTGTGGCTGGGAGACAGTCCCGACCCCCTCTTCCCTGCTATGGACCTCAATGGTGACAAAGAGGTCCCTCTAGGGGAGGTAAGCAGACAAGCTAGGCCCAGTCTAACTATGTCAATTTCCAAGCTAAATGTATCTTTTAAAACAAGCCTGGGTATAAGCTCTGGTATAACTCCATCTCCTGTTTTCTCCAGTTTTCAGCATTCATCACACTCCAAGTTAAAGAGGGCAAAGGCCGTCTTCGGCCAGGGGCCGATGCCGACAGCATCATTGAGGACATGTTCAATAACCAGGACCGCAATAAAGATGGGAAGATTGTGGAAGATGAACTGAAACTTAAGGTGGATGAGGCGCCTGAACAAGTGAGACGAGACGAGTTGTAAAGGGGACACATTCATTATTTCAGTGGTGGTGAGGAACAGGCATGCGGTGGCTGGGCTTATACTGTCATCTTAGAAACTGTCGTGCAACTACTTTGAAAATGTTTCGGAGACTGAAACATTGTTGAGCCTATAGGCAGTCAGTTTGCTTTGCTAGATTCTGTTAAAATATATCAATGCCATCTCACACCTATTGCAGTAGAACCAGTCAAACTATCCTAACGGAGCTCAACACTGACAGCACAAGAAAACATCTGTATTTGAGGGGTCAGTATGTTGCCACAGGAAACAATGAACTACCTTAGAAAGCATCTGGGCTGGGCCCTTCTTCCAGAATATCTCATTTTATATAAATTAGTAGTCAATGCAGTGCCTCATGTAAAAATGATGAAAAACCACTGGTTGTACAGTATAGTTAGGCTCCTTTGTACAATAACAGAAACTCTATTTAAAAGAAATTATATTCCAAAGTGAATCGTGGAACATAAAATAAACTGTTTTATAATAAATTGAAGACAACGCCTACTTTATTTCTTCCACAGTCCATGTACAGACGTGTACCTGTAAATTACTTTGGTAGACTTGAATTCAGTGGCCTGAATTTTATTGAAAACATTTTTCATTCATTAAATCATATTTAATGAGACATTAAACAGAAACCGATGAATGCACGTTTTATTTCAGAACATATGAAGAGGTAATGGGTTTGGACAAAAGAAGAAAATGAATGACATGAGTCATTGAGTGGCCCGTTGTCCACAAATGACAGACAAAAAAAAAAATCATTGTCATTTTTGGATATTGCAAAGGTGAAATCCTATAAATACTAACAATTCTGAAAATCCTGTTAGTTTTTCTTTGTAATACCATAACAATTCTGAGGTAGCAGTTAGTTCTTACAAATGATTTGACCTCAGTGACCTCTGCCATACTTTAAGAACTACATATTTTTATTTTTGCTCACCTATTTTAATCTTAAAATCAAGTGTAGTTAGCATAGTTCACCCCTTAGTAGCACTGAGGTGTTACATAAGAAAAAACATTCAAAGAACACATGCTTGACAATATGGCCATAAACCTGAAGACTTGACACTGTAATAAACCGTTAAACATTTTTTTAAAAACGTCAGGTATCAGGTTAAAATTCGCTGAAAAGGAGCTTTATCGAAAGGCTGGAAATCAGTTTCAAACCAAATGCAGAGTCAACTGCTGCCATTTATGTTGTGCGTTTTTCTTTCCCTTTATCATTACATCCTATATGAAGACCAAAGCTGTCTAACAAGACCAATCTTCCCCCAAACAAACAAATGAAAACAACACCCATAACCACACACAAACACACTTTACATGCTGCACAGTAGGTAGCAAATGTGGCTTCAATCACATACAGTATGGTCCAAAAGCAGTTTAACCATAAACATGAGAGGAAGACCAATGGACAAAGATATAAAAGCGTGATGTGGTGTGCGTGAGCTGCGGCTGTCAACTGGACTAAAAAATAATGACACATTCATAGTTGGTTGTGAATAAGCCTTCAATTGGCACTGTCTCCTCAGCTGATGGCACCGGAGTGTCCAATACCAAATGGCCAATTGTAAAATAAAACATTCTCAGTTCACTTATTGTCAGTGAGGTAGAGCAGTATAGCGTTAGGAACTTCTAAGGTCTCATCTTTTACCAGCACAATGTCATATGAGTCCAAGTAAGACTGCTTCCTCTCCTCCACCTGAGAAAAAAAACAGACGAGAAGTGTATTAAATGTCAGAATATGACTATTTAACACGAAAAACATTGGGAGCGTACTATTCTGTTAGCGGGTAGATGTGAATGTATTCAAGTTCCTACATTCATCTCAGTGCAGCAGGTACTGAATATTGTTATCCAATCATTTTGCAGAACGTGCGAGTGTGTGCTTTTTATTGACCTTGTCATTGAGGAACCCAATCTTGAGAATATTCTCCATGTCCTGCACCCCGTCCGCCATGGTCAGATCTCCCAGAGAGTCTCCCAGCAGTAGCACGTTAGGTCGCGTCCGCAGCTCCTGGAAATGGCCGGTGTTGAGCATCGCGCCTTCCCTTTTATTGTAGATGTGGATCAGCTCTCCCTTGAAAGCCCTCAACACTCCCTGAACCAGCAGATCAAGAGTGAGATACATTATTTCAATCCCTGGTGTGGGGATCTAATCGTAGTTCGTGGTGTGGCTACTCACAGACTCATCAAAGTCCATGTAGTTGGAGAAGACTTTGACATTGGGGTGGAAGACCCCGGCCTGGTGAATAACCTCTTCTAGGATGTCTCCTATTCCAGCAGAGAAGATGAGCAGAGGGATGCTGTGCTCATGCAGGTGGTCAAAGAAGAGCTGGTAGCCCTCCCTGTTAAAACATCAACTCATTATTAGAGTTAAAGTACCCATATTATCAAATCTTTTCAACTTTTAAAGTATCAAATAAGATTTTTTTGACTTCAGAGGGATCATGTTTTCTGACCTCAGCATGGCATCAGACTCCCGCACCACCATGGCCAGTAGGTCTTTCCTAATCTCCTGCTGTACCAGTAGTTCATGGGCTTTAGTCCACCTGTGAGTTAGGGGTGCAGCACAGTTTTATGAACATGTTAAAGTACACAATATCATATTTTTAGTAAAAGCTATATTAGATACTCACCACTCCACCATAAGGGGCAGTTTTTCCTCTATCGACCGTGAAGAGTCGATCTCTATAGGGTAGTATGTGTTGAGCAGCTCCTTCAGCTGACGGGAGACAGGACAATACTCAGAAAACTGTATAACTGGCTAGTAAACATGTAGAAAACCGCTACATTTTACCCAATTAGACTTAGAGATGATCTTCAGCTTACAACTTTTTGCATCACTGCTGAATTGATTCAAGTCACAGGTCATGGTTGTTTGTATGTTTTAATTCTTCCTGTTGCCCTCTAGAGGGCAGACACACTACAGATTAGTGACTGGATGAATAAATGAATGATTCACCAGATTAAATTATAAGTTTAATACTGTGTATGTTTGAGGGTAGTCTACTGCTTAAGATTTGAACATCAACATTTCTAAAACTTAATATAAGTTTTAGTTTAGTTTAGTTTAGTTTTTTAATAAAAAAAAATATACACATGTAATATTTAAGTTGAAAATGCATTATATTGCTGATGTCTCTGCTGCATTAGTCCTACCGATGGAAAACCTAAAGCCTTGTTCCTACCTTTTCTCTGCAGTCACTGGAGATAAGTTTGCTGTTGTCAAGAATATCTGCAAATAAAATACACGGGAAAAATGACACAGCCATGAAACCATCTTTAAATGCATGACAACCTCAAACTACAGCTTACTTGTAAGTGGACTTACTGTGACAGGTAGGACACCTTTTGCCATTGCATGCAAATCTCGTCAGGGTCATGTCAAAATCGGAGATCACCTGGATGAAAAATTGAAAATGATCAAAATACACTCTATTCATTTTGCCCATGTGGAGCAAATACTATATATGGAGACACTGAAACCTATTGTAGATCTGGATCTCGTCTACCTGTACGGTGTTGGAGCCAGCCTTCATCATGGACTGCAGGATCTCCTGTACCTTCTGAGGGTCCCTCATACACACCGAGGGGTTGGACAACTCAGGAATCTTAGCATTGAAAACGGATGCAAGTCTGTGTCAGTGAGACTTAGAGAGACAGTGATTAAGTTACACAATATGTCACGTTGGAGTTATGTGCAAAACACATAAGTCTTTAGGCATGAAACGAGAGTCCAGCTGCATAAATAACGTCAGTTAACGTTAGCATTACCAGTCAGGTGCTAGCACCAAGTTGAATAACTCCCTATTTAGCTAACTTAAATAGTGTACCTGCACAGCATTTGACAGTAGCGAAACACTGACGCTATAGCCATAATAATAATCTGTTTCTTTACTGAGATGGTATAGCTAACAAAGAGAAATCCGTGTAACGTTAACGTTAGCTAATGTTAGCCAAACAACAGTAGTACAGAGCTAGCGTTAAGCTAGGTACGTTTAGCTAGCTACTATGTTTTGTAAGTTCATTGGTGTAGGATGCGTTGTTTTAGGTGCTTGGCATTCCCCTAAAAACTTGCTAAATATGATTACCATTTTCTTGAAATGGGTTGCCGATCCGTTATGGTTATTTTTGACAAAAGTCGTGTCATCAGTTGTCAGTCTCCGCTGATGTGTAACGTTAATGTTGCTACGTTGGCGACAGAATCATCCGTGTTAGCTAAAGCTGTTCCACCGCTGCCTTCCGGTACTGTCGACAGTGTTGGGATTTTTAGATTTCGCACTTTAATGACAAAACATAGTGGTAGACAGTACTTTTTTTATTTTATTTTTTTATTTAGTCATAAGAATGTACAAACAATCAGTCATACCAGTTCATTAACAAAAGCAAAACAAAAACAGACATAATAGTTACATCAACAACAAATTTAAGAGACTCAAAATAACATTTAATTTCAATTAGTTAGATTAATTTAAAAGATGGAATTAGTTTAAGAAATGTAGCTTTATGGATATGAAATTTCCCTAAAAAAATAAAAAAGTGAACAGTAATGCAGATTGTTATTATTACATTCAAAATAAGTGATAATATTTTTCTCCTCAATGATAATTGTGTGTGTTGTTTTGTACAATATATAATTCTCAAAGTCTTTCCAAAATGTATTGCATGGGCAACAATAGAACAGATGAGTTATACTTTCTTGTTCAGTCTTACAAAAAGTACATTATCAACATCTAGAAATGTTTGTTGGATATATTTTATGTATTTCTCTAATTTTGTTTGTGATGCAGAATCTCAAAGAAACAAGCCAAGCCTCGGCCAGTTAATGTCTGTTACATGAGAGTTCCAAAACATTTTTCCACGTGGTGTTATTTTCCTAGTATTGTAGACAGTTACTTCCCAGTAATTGCGATGTGACGTCTAGAAACCATGGATGGAACCCCCCTGGACAAATTATGATAAAATTGAAGATAGTTGATGTCTTGTATTCTGGCCTTTATTTTCGTCTGATGTTATCACAAGCACCACTACTTGCCAACTTGAGGTGGGATGTTATTTACTCTTCCCCCAAGGCAAAGGCACTGATAAAAGGTTCCCACCCCGTCTCTCCCCCACGGTTTCTCTGTGGGACCCTGGTCCTTTAAATAATACTGGATGGAACAAAAAAGCAGGGCCACTTTACAAAGGTAAACCAATGATTTTAGGTCATTTAAAACATTTAAAATGAACCAAACCAAACTGAGAAGAGGAGAATGATGTTTTCCTTTGTAGCTTCTCATAATAACAGCCAGAACTGTGTAACTAAGCACAGTAGCAGTAATTTAAGTCTTTTAGTAGATGCAGGTTACATCAAGACTTCTGGGTAGTAACTCCTTTAACCAGTAATGGTAATAATACACTATTTGTGCAACCATCTGTCTTACAAAACAACTTTAATGCAAGTGATGACATTAGCATTTCTTACATCCAATATAAGGACACAATGTCAGACTATCACATGCAAGGCAAATTACATAGCTTATTCCATTTAATATTTGCAGTGCGATTTATGTTGGTCATAAAGTGGAAATGAATATCATCTCTGCGCTCTGTAACCTTTACGCTGCATGGACAGTGGGAATTCATGAATATCAGTCACAACACATTCATATAACAATCCCTTTTGTTTTGCCTACAAGTCTGATTCCTTTTTATCTCATTTCTAAGTCTCTTTGGAGGGTAAAAAGAGGCCACAGAACAACATAGCAGATCTCTGATATACACCCAGCTGGAAGTGAAGTACAATAACACAAAGTTTTACAAGACATTTAATGTTGGAAACTAATCTGCAAATAATGATAACATGTTTTTTTCATAGAAAATCAAAACTTACTGACTGGAGCTGGCTAAAACAAAGCATTTCCAAAGTACAATCACCTTGTCTGATATGAAACAAAAAAAAGCTAAGTCAAAGTGCAGTAAATCCCTATGCTTCTGTAAGACTTTACAAACAATTAGATGTCACAAAGTGCAGTTCTAGAGAAGCTCTGCTCTGCAAACACACATCATACACACTCTTGCACTCACGCATATACACATTTTCTATGTATTTTTCTTGAATGAATGGGAATACGCTGAGCAATAGACTGCCAAAGTGCAAAAGAAAGGAATGATTGAGCCATTGCCAATGATTGGTGCTTAATGCAGTGGCCAAATAGAATGTTTCAATATTCAGATAACTCAAAAGGAATGATTTTCATTACATCTCATCACATCTTTTCGACATTACAGTTCTCTCATCATTTCACCTCTTCAGAAACCTGTGGGAGAGATCACTAGTTTTCAAGTAGTGTGAGCAACAAAAATGACAGAAATATTCTCAATACAACTGTTGAAGGGAAACTGCAATCTAAAAGCAAACTAGTCTACAGGATTTTAAGACTAACAGCCTTTCTGAATTAATTCATATTTAGCTGTTGAGGCTGCACAGTAACAAGCAGAGCCATTCTAATCGAGCAGTTATGATATAAGCTAGAGTAAGACCTTTGAACCAATGTTACATGAAGAGATTGTCACAGTGTTACAATAGAATGAGACTTCATTAAGCGAGTTGGATTGAATGTAGGAATGCAGTTATTAGTAATGCCACATAGCCTTCCCAGTACAGGCATACAATAAAGGAATGTAAAATATCCATATAAATGTTTACATATACAGTTTTATACTTTTTATGTACAAACAGATAAACAGCATCTATACCAACATACTTGACAAAATGATATTCAGTTGTTGGCTGCTATATAACACTCTTATTCACATGTTTACATTCGCCATTTCCCTCCTCACAGACCACCAGCTGGTCAGTACACACCTGCCCACACATTTCATGGCTTTCGACAAATTAGCCATTAACACAACACAGCATGAGAGCCGATGGCACAGAGTTCAGTTTAATGAAATCCAATATGAGAGCAACACAAGACCCGCTGCAGCATGTTATGTATGAGTGAGGGTCGATGAAGATGGCTGCAGTGGAATGGTGGCTTGTAGTGTATCCTCGGACAGAGCCGTGTAGTTCTTGGATGGAGCAGACACCGACTTGCTCAGCACTCTATCTGCGACTGGAGCTGCCGGCGCAGGGTGAGCGTGCGCCGGTGGAGCTGCTGCATCTGCTGCATGCGATCTCGCTGGCGGGCCAGGTTCTGGGGCATGGGGTAGCGCTGGCAGCCATACAGGAAACGGTAGGGGATGCGGACATGGCAGGCGGTGGCTCGGCAGCGAGGCTGAGGCATGGGCGGCAGCAGCATCCAGCGCTTCCTCTCAGCACAGTAGCGGTAGGCCTCCTTGCGGTACTGCTTGTCCACATCATCACTGTTCTTCCATCCTCCGATGATGAAGACGTCCTCATCAAAGTGGCAGATGGCAGCACCCTCAATGCTGGTAACCTCTGGTGGCAGGCTCTCCAGGATCTCATCAGAGATGCGCACACTGATCTTCTGCTTGGCAACCTCATCCCTCACTGTGTAGCTCTTGGGGCAGCAGGAGGCAGTGTGGTAGAAGTTAGTAGAGGCCACAGCCATCTGGAAGATGCAATAGTTGTCAATAAGGGGCAGGGAGTCAACATCTTGCCACTGGCGGCTCTCTGTGTCATAGCGAGTGGTCACCGTCTTCAGTCCATCCTCATTATCTGTATCGACAGGTGTGCGTGCCGTGACATACACGTAGCGGTCCTCCACACTCACTGCTTTCACATCCCGTAGGATTTTGGGGGCAGATTCCAGATTGTGCCACTTGTCCTGCTCAGGCTCGTATACACTGACATCTTTGAAACCTGGACTGAAGTTTCCGTGGCCACCGATGCTGTATAGTATATCCTTAATGCAGGTGAGGCCAAAGGAGTGCTTGCGTGTGGTCAGGTTGCTCACCTGCTCCCAGGTGTTGCGATTAGGATTGTAACGTTCCACCGTCTTAGCAAAGCCTGGTTCCATAGAACCGGCTACGTAGACGTGGGACTCTGTGGCAGCGATGGCATGGCCGTCCAGGTGGTTGTGGATGTGCGGCAGGTTGACCCAACGGTCCTCGTAAATGAAGTAGCCCACACACTCGCTCAGGTAGTCCCCTCCCTCTGACACACCGCCTACAACCATTATAACGTCCATGTTCTGGCCAAAGCGAGGCTGAAAGGAGGCCATGTGGGAAGACCAGAGCTCCATATCAGCTGACTTGAGGTTCTCAAAGCGAATAGCGTGACCCTCTACTGCCTCTGACACCAGACGGAGACAGGCCTCGTTGGCGGACACGAGCTGCTCATTTTTCACCACCCTGGTCAGGTAGGTGGGCTTGATTTGGGGCAGCCTCAGGAGACGGAACAGCTCCTCAAAGTAGCGGCTTCGCTCCTCTGGGTTCTTCTGCACCCACTTCACCACAGCCTCAAATAGCACCTCCTCAGAATCCACTGTGATCTCTGCATCGGACAGCCAGTCACGGACCAGGTGAAAGGGCAGCGTGTAGAACTCCTCATCCTGGATAACCTTGTGGAAGTTGCGGCGGATCATGTCTGCAGCCCGTAGAGCAAGCTGGTCCAAGGTGTACATGTGGGCTAGACTGTGCACCGCCACACAGTTGGTCAGGCTCAGCTTCTTCTTCAGGAACTCGCCACAGAAATCCTTTAGCTGCAGCAGCAGGAACCTAATATAGAGCCAACAGAGAAAATACAGTAAAGGATTTCAGAGAGAATGAGCAGTTCCTGTTAATTGGATAAAACTGGATAGGCCAGGCCAGTCTGCAAGCAAAGCACAAAAACAATACTTGTAGGCAACACAGCAGCCATAGAAGGCCTCATGCTTTGACTAGCAAAATCACTCTCTCTCTCTCTAACACACAAACTGAAATGTTATTGTAAACAGATCATACCTATCAGCTAGCTCCAGCACTTCATGTACGTTGCAGGTGCTAACGCGTATTTCTCCAGTGTACATAAACTGGATGACACTCTCCACCGTATCCGGATCCGGCCCCAGTTCTGAGCTCCATTCCTTCATCTCTACCCGTCCGGACAAGGACTCGGAGAACTGTCCTCCCAGCAGGGGGGTGAAATAATCGGTGGCCGCGGCCAAGACAGACCTGTGGGCTGAAAACTCACAGCTCTGGACGCTCCCGGTAGCCACCCCGCTGCTGAATGCCAGCGTCACGTCGCAGAACAAGCCCTGCTTCCTCTGCTCATTCTGCCGCCGAGACAGCTCCGAGCAGTGGGAGGAGGAGGTGAAGTCCTCGGTCTCTTCCGCGTCCCCGTCCCCGGCGAGGGCGCTGGGTGTGCCGGTGCCGCCGCTACCGCTGCTCCTCGTAGCGTCCTCCGGGTTGGGGGCCGCAGCTGCCATTCTGCTGCCAGCGCTGGAGGTGAGCAGTGGTGGGAAATGAAGTAAACTAGTGAAGGAAAGGAGGCGACATACGCAGCCACACATACACGGAGTCAAAACGGCGAGCGACAGCGAAGCGCGTTTCGTATTCGTAGCTTCATACCCGTCACTTAAAGGGTAACGTGTTTAACTTAAAAAGTCGTCTGAAATTACACATTGTTGTGTTTTAAATGCAATAGTTTAGACTGAAATCAAACAAAAGGTTGATTTTCATGTCAAATTAGTGTTATAATGCTTAAGTCAAATATAGCCCATAAATAGCTACATGTACATTATAATAACGTAATAACGACGCACAATGACTGCTGTGTTGTTTTAAAATAAGCTACCATTCACAGACAAGCTAAAAACATACCTTTTAGCACCGTTTCTTGTGTCAAAAGTGGTTTAAGCGGCAGAAATTACGAATATGGAACCAACTTCAGCTTGGTAAACACAGACATAATCACTGACATGCGCAGTGGGTGAAAGGCGTAACCGCGTCGTTGACGTGGATGGTGTCAGTTCCCACCGCTGAGCTGAGCTGAGCTCTGCACATGGTGAGAAACCTGTACTGACATGCGTGCAGTTTGCTCTGCAGGTTCAGGGAAGGTCGAACCACTCAAGCCTGCAATAAATGCAGTCTCATACCCCTTTGTGTATAAACTATATAATTACAGTGGATATCAAAAAAGTCTAAACCAATGCTATATATTTTTTATGTTTTAATGCCTTGTGGCCTGACATTAAACCCCATTAAGTCAGACATTTTACTTCCCTTTGAATATTCTAATTGAGACAGGAACAGAAGGCAACTCATGTCTTGTAATAGCAAAAAAAGCACAGGTGTAATTAATAACAATAATGATGGCTCTGTGATTAGGTGTGCCTGTGAGATATGTCATTGAGCCAGATGCACAACAGCATGATCCTGCCATAGGCACGCCTACATGGAGTGCAAACATCATCATCATCATCATGTTATTAGTTACACCTGTGTTTCACAAGTTAAAATGCAATTTACACCAATGCATAGTTGCAGATTATGCGTGTATGAAGCATGTTAAACAGCTGGAGTGAGTCTGAAGAGATAAAGGATGTGCAGAGTTGTAGATCAAATGTCAAAGTAAACCAACCCTAACACATGCACTCGGTTAACAATTTAATCTGGGCAGAGGTTAACTATAATATTTAAAAGGATAAAGCTGCACACACACATTATATTATTACATTACATTAATTACATTTTATTTTACTCAATTACACAGTTGTCAACATACAACAAATCAGTACAGAGGCACGTTCAGTTCACATTGAAACAGTTAAAAACACAATGCGTGAGATTTCTGGTTGTCCACAGAATTTTTCTAGTTTTGTAACATTCACATAAAAGATGACACTGGTGATGGCTGCCACATGTTTTCTTTCATATCTCATAAATTGTGGGGAAATGTATTATTCTCTTCAATTTCAGAATTGGGGAGTTTTGTCTTGCACTCGGTCTAATGATAATGAGCAGATTGTCCACATAAAGTTTTGCTCCAATGGATACAAACATGGCAATTTGAAAGGTGTGTCAAATTTCCTAAGGTGAGACTTACATGCTGTCTGTGTGTGTGTTCAACTTTGGGTATGTAATGACCTTTGAAATCCTGCTTTAACAGACATATGAAACAGGATGCAACAATCTCAATTAATTAAAAAATAAAATGAAGATTTAACATATGAATCATGTGAAAATATAAAATAGATGATGGCATTGAACTGCTAAAATTATTTGCTCTCATAGTGGCGACACATACATTTTCTAATAATAATTTAGCTTATTGTTATGGGATTAGTGCATTTATGTTAATATCAAGACAGAGTACACCTTTAAAAAAAACGGACTATTTAACCTTTTTGTAGCTAATTTATCATAGAAGATGGTACAATAACTGCATCCTGGGGCTTATGGCAAAAATACCCTAATCCACTTAAATAACTGCAGAAAGAAAAAACATTAAAATTATTTCTTTTTTTTGTTCTCGATTTCCATTTAAACCCTTTAAGAAAATACTCCCACATTTCCCACCATCTGAGAAACAATATGTCCTGGGGACAACAGCTGCCAGGAATGACTCATGAAATGGTCCCGTTTGCCACAGTAAGCAGACTGATGTTTCATTTTGGCCACTGTGTCAAAAACATTAAAGAGAAAATCATTGTACCATTTAATTTTCACCATTAACACACCTATACATAAATAAAGCTCTGATCTACAGTATGTTCTCATATCATAGGCGTTATTGCACTACATGTTCCCCCCCTTGTAGCAAGCTCATGATTCTCAAGTGGCAAAACGAAGAGAGCTGCACAGAGACACAACAGTCTGGGATACAGACACACATGCTTGGTTAATACAACTATGGTGTACTATTTAGGGGTAAATAACAGTACTTCACTTGCTATGAGAGTGGTGGTGGTCAACAGTTGAATAATCCGCTTTTAATCCTTCACCTGTATACCGGATTCATCTTCTCCCTAACACAATGTCGGTCGGACCCTGACTGGAGCTTCACAGTTTAGCAGGTTTTACTAACATATTTATAACAGAACTGCAGCACTAACAGGTTTCCAAAACTAAAAAACATACTCTTAAAAGTCCTCTTTTCAATATTTGCAATTTACAGCTATATTAATAGTAACATCTTCCTTATATTATGCCACAGCTTCGGGGTGATGGATCGCAATATGGGCGCGGAATTGATGGCTGGGGTGACAGAGGGCTGGCACTCTCTGGTTTGTTTAGTCCCTCTGATTACATGGACATGTGTTCTGGGAGCACATAGGAGATGTCATCCCAGGGGTGGCGATACAGACCCTGCTTCAGCCTCTTCTGGTCCAGGTAGTGTCCTGAGGGGATACGAATAGGAAGGATTGGTTGTCATATAAAAAAGGTAGAAGGTGTTTGCCATCTTGCACAAATTACTATAGCAGAAATGACTCACCAATAAATCCCATGCTGCGTCCCAGGACAAAGATGCCATTCAGAGCTCCAATTTCCACAAACTCATCAGCCTCATCCCTGTGGTGGGAATGATGGACAACAAGGATAAGAGTTGATGAATTTGAAAAAGATGGCTGTAAAAAATGTCGGCATAATACTACTTATTTTGTACATAAACTCAAACATATTGACAATGAGTGAAGCACAGGCTGAGGTTTTAATCTAAGGTAATTTTAGCATTAAGTAGTAATTTTTAGTATGGACAATTAGTTTCTGTACAGCGATTCCTTGTAGTCCCCGCATTTCTCCCCACCTATTTATTAGATTTGGCACTAAATGACTTCAAGGCATTATGGAGTAGAAGCATGAAAACACGGATCGGAGCTATCAAACAGCCTTGGATCTCCAGTCTCCTGCTACATGGCTTCAACAGAGAAATGTAATTTGAATGCCTGTTTCTCTATTTTGTCTTCAATATAGTAAAGGTGTCCTTTTTTAAGAGAAACAAGGTGTAAACTGTATAAAGACATTGTAAAGATGGCCAGTATTTATTGACTCACCGTGTAAAACCACCACAAGCCCTGAGCAAGTCCACAAAAGCCACACCGATAAAGCCATCCACATTCAGGATCAAGTTGGGTTTCTAATACGACAAAATCAAAACACATCATGTTATTTAAAAATGGAGCATGTCACTATTTGGTAAAGGCGGTGAATGACAGGATGAAGTGATGAATCTTACTTTGGACGTGGTGATCTTCTCTACATCTAGAGCGTAGTCCAGCAGCTGGTTGGAGGGGAAGTGCTGCTTCACAAAGTCCTTCAAGATCTGGACTCTCATGTCTGGATTGTTAATCTGGGGAAGCACAGATAATTCCCTTTCATTCAAAATCTTCCTTCTCTGATCAATCTTGTTTTCCTCCATCTCTAGTACTTGTCTTTACATGATATTTATAGCCCCAAAGCAATACTGGCAGTGGAGTACAGCTCTGTTCCCTGTGTTATTTAATAGTGTGATGTTCTGAATTAAAGATCATTCTGTTGCTGTCCACACTGGATACACACATGCTAAAAAGCCATGGTACTCACCGATTTGACTCTGTGTCCAATACCCATGATCAGCTTGCCATCCTTCTTCATCTTGTTGACAAACTCCATGGGCAGCATGCCGCTGTCAAATGCCTTGCTGAACTGCTTTGCTGCAGCATCCAGAGCACCTCCAAAGCGGTCACCCTGAGAAGTGACAAAAAAGGAAAACAAAAGACATGCTCATGGTGGACTGGTCAGTACTGCAGGTCAGTAAATCAAGTACATGAATCACAGGTTTAAGTGTCTTACGATGGTGAGGAGGCCGGAGGTGAGGCTGGAGATGAGATCTTTGCCAGCTCGAGCACAGACAATGGTGTTGTGAGCACCGGAAACAGCAGGGCCATGATCAGCAGTCACCATCAGGCACATCTCAATGAACTGGCAGGCATACCTCGGCAACCTGCACACAAAGAAGGAAACAACAATGGTTATGTGGTTCAAGGATTTCTTTCAAGAGTTTGTTTATCACAGCTACTGGGTTAAGAGGCCGACCTCCTCTGGAACCAGAGAAGCCCCAGTGTTCCTCCCAGGCCTATTTCCGACTTGAAGACCTCAGTGATGGGCATGCCTGCATAGATGAGCTCCTGACCCCTCTCGTCACAGATACTAGTCATGAAGGAAGCAGGCTTACGGATCAGACCCAGCTCCTGCAGGGCAAACAGACACAAGAAGGAAACAATTCACTTCATGGACTCATGATCCACCCATCTCATTTTAAAACGATATGATTTGTTCCCATTTAAAAAAAAAAGCTTGATTCATACTGATCTCGTTCAGGTGTGTTCAGAGGCATACTCACTCGTGCCCAGGAGTAATCCATTGGCACAGTGGGAGGAGGCATCTCTTCGGCTGGCTGGATAACTCCTTTGGCAACAAGGTCATCATAAACAGATCTGCACAGATGGAAAAGAGACAGAAGAGTGTAAGATGAGCTCAGGGATCATTATAAAAGAATAATAACAAACTCATCTGAAAGCTTTGTGGTAAAGGAATATTTATGTTAGCGTTATGAACTGAAGGAATGAATATGACAATGTGCACTGACTTGATGATGTCTCCCAGCTCATCAAAGCTCTTGGGGACGAAGGCACCAGCCTCCTTCAGAGCTTTGTTCTTAGCTACTGCTGTCTCAGAGGCCTGGTTTGCACAGGCTCCTGCATGGCCAAACTGAACCTGACGGGGGGGGAAAAAAAGGTGCAACATGGGTCAGAAATGTCATTAAAACAGTCATTAATTCCCTGAATCTCTCATTGTGCAGCTGCCTAATGGGGCCTGAAATGCACCAGACTCTACACCTGCCCTCTCACCTCTGAGGAGAACATGGTGGCACAGGTGCCAATACACCAGCACACCACTGGCTTTGTGATCCTGCCCTGTTTAATAGCCTGGCAGATCTTGTACTCCTCTGTGCCTCCAATCTGTAGAAGGCAGAGACAGATGCAGGATGTAGCAAATCAATAACTGTTTAAAGCTGCAGGCACCAGTGTGATTAATTCCTCACCTCTCCCAGTACAACAATCATCTTTACTCCAGGACTGTCATGGTAGCGGAGCACATGGTCGGTAAACACCGAGCCTGGGTATCTGCAGAAGAGTGCAAAAATTACACACCAATTCAAACCCACATGCTTACATACTGCAGATAAAAGACAGTTACATACCTGTCTCCACCAATGGCCACACCTTCAAAAACACCATCAGTGGTGCGGGAGATTATGTTGTTGAGTTCATTGGACATGCCGCCTGAGCGGGACACGTAGGCCACACTGCCTGGACGATAGAGCTTGGAAGCAAGGATGTTATCCAGCATGCCTCCCGTGTTCCCGATCTTGAAACAGCCTGGTTTGATTCCTCCAACCTGGACAAAAAACACAAACACATGGAGATTTGCTGGTTTGCTCAGGCCAAAGAACACAGAGTGAAATTGTGGTAAATCTAATGAGAAGTGAAGCAAGACTAACGGTTGCTGGTCCAATGATTGTAACACCCCTCTCATCTGCAGCCTTGATGATCTTCCTGGTATGGGCTTCAGGGATTCCCTCAGCAATGATGGCAATGGTGTGAATCTGAAAGCAATTGAATACAACAGCTTAACTTACTTAACTTTAGAACCATTTTTTAAGTACCTTACAGATGGTACAGGATGGTGGTGCATTTACCTGTGGATACTGCATGGTCTCCATAGTGCTATCAAAGGCCGAACGCAAAGAGGCAAAGTTGATGAGCACATCCACATCTGGGTGCTTCTTCATGGCATCACTCATGTTCTTATACACAGGGATGAGAATCTCTTTATGGCCCCAATAGTACTTCTGTTTGTGGTCTCCACTGAAAGGCAGCCATGGAGAAAAGCATTTGTCACACAGTGAAAGGACAACGTTTACTTAAGAGATTTTATTACATTAAATGGACAATTATGGTCCATTACACTGACAGCAGGACAAAGTAAACACAAACTAAAGAGGAAGGACAATGCACACTTACGTGAACGGGTAGACCATGGCTGCGACAGATGGCTCATCTCTGGAGCAGACATAGTCAAAGTCCAGCATACCCTGCACTGCCCGAGTCTGCATACCCCACACTATGGACTTGGTGTGTTTGCTGAAGAGGGTGGTTGCCTTGGCTACAGGAAAAGAAAAGCTGTTACAGATAGAAACTGAAAACCAGGTCACTAAAATGTATATTATTTCTTCCTCTATTTCCTGTGTGTGTATACACAAATAAACAAAAGTGACAGGTGCACACTGAATGAAGTCAAAAGAAAAATAATAACACCACTGACATGAGGATTAACAGGGGCCAATGAGGCCTTTTCAGCCATCAATTAGATTAATAAAGTAGACAGATAAAATGTTTCGGCACCTTAAAGCCCAGGATGCTTCAGAGGTCTGGGATTGTAAACATAGTTAAGTTGGCTACTGTTTATTTTTTTACATGATTACAACAACAAAAAATAAAAATAACAAAAAACAATAAATGTTGCTCTTTAAGACGTACTGGATTAGTTGTTATGTAGTTTATGTGTCCGATCATACATCAGTACACTGAACTGCCATTTTACTGTTTGGATTGCAGAGTCCTCCTGCTGTCCAAAGGGGGAGCTATAATACCTACACCCAACCATGCATGATCACCAGGCTCCTACCTATCATGCTGCTCAGCAGTGGACCCATGTATGAAAACACATCAAAGCCTTCACAGTGCAAATATCAAATATTTCCCAGTGCAGTGGTGTGTGTGTGTGTGTGTGTGTGTGTGTGTGTGTGTGTGTGTGTGTGCGCGCGCGCGCGCGCGCTCTCTCACCAATAGGAGCTCCAGTTTTGGGCTTCTTGGCTGGTGAGCTATCAACTCTGGCACTGTTTTCAGAGAAAGAAGCAGTTCTGCTGGATGCTGGGGTCTGGAAATGACAAAAAAAAAAAAGTAAATATAAAAATAAAAAAAGATTCATCCATTTTGTATCCTGTTATGCATATTTGAAAAAGTGTGTGTGCTAATGAGGACAGCTCTGTTGAGAAGTGATCTGCTTTGACTTGTAAAAACGGGCAAAACAGTGGTCCTTTATATTTTAGGAGCTTGATAAAAGAGCAGGGTAGCCTCAAATCTTCAGGCTATTTTATAAGACATCACCTGCACAAGGTACACAGTGAGTCTTAGTGTTCTTGATTGCCATCGGCTTCACAAGCAGAGCTCTGTGAAGGATGTCTCACTGGATTTTGGTGCTTTAAGCTGGAAACTTTCTTTCAATTCTAAAACAAAAGCTTTAACAAAAACTGATCATATAATTTCACCAAAATGCATGCTTTTTGCCTATGACGTCTACTTTGTAATACTCTTATTTTATCTTATTGTATTATACTACTACATATAGTACATATAATATTCAATTTCTCCTTGTAATTTTTCCATCATATATCTATTTGAAGAAAGAGGCAAATACATGCATGTATGTTCACACATGTGCAGGCACACACACTCACTTTGCTGAAAGCCTACGCACTGCAGTCTTAATGGATGCCTCGGGGCAGTCGCAGTGCGTTACTGACTGTGGCCTCACGACTATTTGAGTGAGAGCAGTGCACAATGCCCTGCAATGCTCTTACAGAAAAGAGCCATTGGGCTTCTGATAAGCTGGTTCACTAAAAGGACAAGACAGTAATAACTCAAACAGAGGCTGTGGCATGCATGTCTTCTGCTCACTCTGCACCACACTATTGGTGGAGTTGATGATGTAAATTCACTGCACAGTGAGCCGACACAACATCCCGACAGCCTATTTGTCTCCGTGGAGTCAGTATGTGTCATACCGATGTGCTGCCGCTGGAGTTGAGGAGGAAGTTGGCAGTGTGGGCAGCAACAGGAGGCTGGTTGGGGATTGGCCGGTGGCCCAGTGCCATGCCAACAATGGCAGTCATGTGAGTTTCTGTGCCAAATACATGGATGGGGATTCCAGTGGTCTTTCCTGAGGAGAGCAGGCAGAACCAAATTGAGTGTTGTGTGTGAAAATCAGCAGGTGCTTGCGGATAAAAATGCACTCAACACATGCTTTTATACTTAGGAGACAGAAGTATAAATCACTGTAAAGTAAGAATGTACCACATACCAACTTCTCCCATCACTCTGAGACCTTCCTGGTAGTTGGGGCCTCCACGGCGGACAAAAATGGTGACCTCATGCTCCTTTAGTGGCACCTGATAGTCTCTGATAGCTCGAACAATCCCCTGGCAAAGACAAGGATATGCTCAGTGAATAACTAAGTAATATTAAGGCTACTACATAAACAAAAAGCATATGATACTGTACCTTAAATGTTGCTGCAACATTTGTGAAGTTTGCAATGCTTCCCCCAATGATCAAAACCTTTCCTGGAAAATATGATGATGGAAACATAATTATAGGGGGAAAAAAAGACTACTTTGAGTATACACAGAAAGTTTGGACCGAGCAGTTTTCCTACCATCAGGGTGCTTCTCTCTGGTCATCAGAGACAGGATAGTCTTGGCGTAGTCATAGGTCTGCTGTTCGCTTGGTGCTCCTGAGTACTCCCCATAATTGGCCAGCTCGTTGACGCCACCCAGGTCACAGATCGTGTCACTAGGATGAGTTTTACATTAGTCACCCACACAGAGGAAAAAGCAATAGCAACCCAGCTTGAGATGATCAGCAACTAAACCTCAGAATGCACTTAAAACATTAAAGGCACTTTTTCCATCTGTTCTGAATGAATGCTGCACTGTAAACAGACACACCAACTTAACAGTGCACAGAGGGAATAATTAGTCATGGCTGATGTGTCACGCTTTACACCCCCGACAGACGGCGGCGTGAGGGAGACACCGCTCATTTCTCCAGACTCTCGCTAAAATGGATCCAAGAATCCAGCTGAACGGGCAAAGAGTCTGAGCTGCTGCACCATCAGTCTCACTACTGCATCACTGGCATACTCTCCTAATGCTCAACCCAATTATGCTTAGTGTAATCAATGTGATGAAGATAAAGTCGAGGGACAAATTCAAGCAACCAGAAGAAAACTTCCAATTGGATTATTTCAGATACATGGCTACTGGTGTCTTATTTATTCAGGCTTTGTTTTATGTTGTTTGGTCCTGCTCTGGCACTGTGACTGGGTACCTGTACACCACTGAGGCACCTCCTCCCGCTACCATGGTCCAGATCCTGCCTCGGGGGTTGAGCAGGGTCAGTTTGAGACTGGCACCACTCTTAGCATCAAGGTCGGCAATGTAGGCTTCCTACAAAAGTCAAAGAAAAGGTCAATGAAGAGGTGAGAGAACGGTTATAATGGATGCTACAGAGGTAGGGTGTGTGTGTGTGTGTGTGTGTGTGTGTGTGTGTGTGTGTGTGTGTGTGTGTGTGTGTGTGTGTGTGAGAGATGGCAGCCTTAATCAGAGCAGGACTTGCACAAGCACCTCTCCAGTTGGCCACAATTCATTGCCTGTGCTTGCATTGATTTTAAAGAGCTATTAATTGTAAATACTGTATAAATAGTAAGAGTGATGTGATGTGCATCGGGGCTTGTTTGTGACAGTCAGGGCCACAGCTGGTTGCTGAGAGTAAAAAAGCTCCCAATCAAAGGCACCCGCTGTCCCTCATCTCCACTCTAGACTCACAGCAGCCCAATTAGACCAGCCCGTCTGGTACACAGACAGACAGTCTGTCTCAAACGAGCTCCTACATGCATCAGACAAAAATAGAAAATAAACTCCTGTATACACAAACACTTTACAGACTACTTTCTTTACTTTCACCCACATTATGTTTATTATTGAGCTCTGTCATGCAGGTGATTTAGATTACATTCTTCAATAGTACACACTGAGGGTTTTCAAAAGACATTTGAATACCTTAATAATATAAGTGTTTATTGTTACTACAAGTCTAGTTTCTAAAAAACAAAAAAATCACCACACAAAATCAGATTTTTAAAAAAAGCATCGCCTACATCTTTATTACAGTATACGTTGTGACATCAACATATCTGAGTCTTTATGAACAGGTCTCTGCCCAGACAACTTTAACTCGACAACTTTAACTCTCTTCTCCAGAATGAGTCACAAAGGCTGATTAACAGCTGTGTGTTGATACTGCACATACATGAAGTCTAGGTCATAGTTTACCCCATTCATTTACAAGTGTAAGTGAAATGTACAGTTGGGCTATATCACTGCCATTTTCTGCTGTACATTTAGTGATAATCTAATTTGAAATGATAGGAATAGGAAAGGAAAGGATAGTCCTGAGTTACTTCTAAGATTGCTAATTTGCTCAATTCACATCCTACTCAACACCCCTAGTAAGCTTTTTTTCCTCTTTGGAGAACAACACCAGCTATTTGATGCTGACAGATTGAAATCTGATGCATTGCTAGCTCTGTCTCTCCAGTGCCTCCTCACCTCAGGATAGGCCTCCCTGCCGAAGGGTGGAGGGAACTCCACATCGCCCCACTTGGCCTTGCAGATATAGTCAGCTGTGGCATCGATCTTGGCTGCCATGTCCAGCACGTAAACTCCATCTTTTGTGACCACTAAGAGAAGGGGGAAAAAAAAAAAAAAGAGTGTTAAGATCTATACTCCAACAAGGTTTACAAACAGCCACCTGCTGAGATTCACTATGTTAGCAGAGAGCCGGAGCTTTAAATAGGTCATGGAAGGACCATGCTCGGGCACAGGTGACCACAAGCTTCCTTGCTGTCCCTGCAGGAGGTGGAAGGGAAGTGAAAACAAGGAGGAGGTGGTGTGACATCAAAGCAGGAAGAGCCAGTCTCAGCAGCCCTGCTACATCCACAGGAACAGCCGCCAGAGGGCATGTACTGGTGCCCAATTACTCCATTATAAACACACGCTGCCTTCATCAAACAGCAAGCGCATGAATTATTTAATGGTTTCCTCCCTCAGTGTTAAAAAATGTGGCAGAATCAACTTCTGCCTCATGGTTTCAAGATGATGTTTTATTATGCATTGATGTTTTCATCACAGATTTCCCTTTGATGTCCCCTTTCCAATTTCATAATCTGATAACATATTTATGAATCTGTGTTGGAATATATATGTTTATGCCATCACGATTGCTTGTTCAGACACAGCACATCGAGGTATTGCGGATTTGAGAAAAACAAACAACCCACCCAGTGGATTGATCTCCAGGTATGTGAAGAACAGGTCCTCATACAGGTTGAAGAGCCCAACAATGAAGCTGGCCAGGAGCCTGCAGAGAGAGGACATTCAACACATGAAACTCTCTCATCTTTGGTCTGTTGCTACAGCACCACAATGATCTGTGGATGTCTGGTTAATCATATTACAATATAAGGAGTAATAATCACATTACAACTGAAACAATTAGTCAATTAATCGATCAACAGAAATTTATTCTGCAAATTTTGATAAGTTACTAATCATTTGAGTCACTTTTCAAGCAAAATATCTTAATAGCATATATACATGTACATATTCCTATTCTTATTTGTATATTTTATATTGCTTATACATTTTTGACTATGACTGATCTACAAACCAGATTTCCCTTAGAACAACAACAAAGTAAAGTTGAAGTCAAAAGGTATTTAATTCGTAATTATTCAATTATGGGCTATGCAATCGAATTTCCCTGTACAAGATATGCTTAAAAAAACAGCATGGTCATTATAATTTCCACATAATTCAAACCATGACAAACGACAGGCAATATCATTGAATGATTGTTAAGGCTGAGCTGGACAGGAAACAGTCCACCTGTAAATGAGCTGCAGAGAGCCTTGCTGTGAAGAAGGAAAAATCTAATTTACTTCCTCCTTCACATGTCAAAACAGAGCAGCGAGGAGTGGGGGGTTGCTGGAGGAGGAGGTGGGGGCGGGGGGCAGTATTTTGTCTCCTCTCCTGCCTGTCAGTTGTGCAGGCAGCTCGGAGCCTTTGTAATCACGTCAGCCTGTTGTCAGGACTCTGACTGGCCCGTGGGGGAAAACTGTGACCGAAACCTCCAGTGACTCAGCTTTCCATGTCTGCTTCTGATGGGAGGGCAGGAAAACTGGCCAAGCGCCGCTTTTGTTTTTAATCCAGAGTGTGAGAGGAGCGTGAGGAGAAGAGTGTACGGGGTGAGGAGGTGAGCTGGGGTTGGCTGAGTGATTTTCGGGGGCAGCTTCTTCAATGTCAGCCAAGACAGTGAGTCTGGCCAGAATCTGCCGTCACAAGAGCACTGCTGGCGAGATGGATAGGAGGGGGTGGGCCACTGTATCGCACCCATCAAAATAAATGGACGTGCTCTGAATGTGGATGTATTGTAAAAAAAAAGGCTGGGGGCGGAGGCTGATCGAAGAAAGGCGAAGCAGAGGGGGGAGTTTGTCATTTGTCTAATGGAAACCCTCCACCCATTTCCTCCTGCTCCCCCCACATTTACTGCCAATATCAAATTGCTTTCTCTTACTTCATTTGTGCGACACTTTTGTTTTCCTCTGTTGGTCAGAAGTTTAATTATATAATGAAAAATGCCCACTTTTATTTTTCCTTTTTAGGGTCTTTTTTTAGTAGTTTAGTATTGAGCTGCTTCTGATATAATGGATTATTCACAAATCCTGCTTAGTGTTACAAATCATGACGGGCTGAGTGGGAAAACAAATCATCGTGAGTTTGCACATTTCCATTGTCTTTTGATCTTCAAAAGGCTGAAGTACATCTGGAAATTTTTAAGAGTGCTTTCTTTTTTTAGAGCACACATTGTTTAGCTGAGTTACTGCTTCAAAATAAAATACCTTTTATTTGTCATTAAAGAGACTGAATATATGCTGACATGCTATAAGACATGATTTCTGCATGAGCATCAATGTTCCTCGAAGGCCATACGTGCACCAGGTGGACACAATAACAAACACTTGTCTAGGTTAATGCAATCCAATATAACATAACATACAAAAAGCTAATTCTATTAAATATTAAGCTTGTAAATAAAATGTTTGTTTGACTCTATAGGCCGAGTTTGATGTATTAGATTTTATCATTGACACAAAGCTGAAGTTTTGAACATGCACTACAAATACTTTTTCCATGGAACTCACGCTTTCTTGTCGTTGGGGACGTGGGTCAGCAGCTCTTTCTTCACAGAGTCTTCACTGATCTTTTCATCCACCCCAACAAGCAGCTTCTTCGCCTTGGAATCTACATCTCCCACATCCACCCCTCCCTCATGGTGAAACAGCACATAGTCGCCCTCCCGGGTGGCGTAGATGCACACGTAGAACTCCTCCTCCTGAACAATGGAGCATCAAAATGACACAGACGTCAATAACTAATGTCTAGTAGCAGTGATAAAGTATAAATAAGACATCTAAAAATTGAGGGATGAATTGGACATCACATAGTAGATGTGTTTACCTGTTTATGGGGGACAAATGGCTCGATGAGAAAGTTCTTGAGGACGCCCTTGGCTTTTCCCACCTGAGGATCATCAACAAAATAATTCTCATAAGGAGATGAAGCACTCAATAGATAGAGAAACAGTTAGGAGCAAAACAACATATTAGCATGAACTTCCATTGGTTAAAAATGGACACTACAGCATCTCACTGGTCTTCAGATTGTGGGTGTTTCCACATTAATGCATCATTCCCCACACTTAGTTTCAGACGAAACTAAGTGAGAGGAGGGGACAAAAGATATATTTAATCAAAGTGATAAAAGATAAAATAAAAACAGCGCAGGACCACCACTTGGCAAAAGTGAATTGACGTTTCAAAAGAAAAAAGGGAGTTGAGAAGAAGAAAAAAGAAAATGTTGCCAAAGCCCCGCTAACACAGCCACAGCTCATTTGGTGAGGCTGTCATCGCTCGTCTGTTAAAAGGCCAACAGGCACACAGTAACCAGGGACTGGCTGAGAGCAGCCAGCCGGAGAGAACAGAACAAAATAATGAAAGGGAGAGAGGGAGTTGCCATTTTGAAGAGTGCAAATAAAAAGGACGTTGATGACGGGTGGAAAAAAAACAAAACAAGAAAGCCTATCTGACTAAAAAACCCACAAGGGGCTCAGGCCAATTCAGATAAATGAAGTCACACCTCCATTACTGCCTCACAGAGGAAAAATAAAGAAAAGCCATTCATGTCATAAATGAAATTTGTATATGAATGATTCAATTTAACCTCTTGTCGTAACATGATTAAAATATGAAATACTCATTTAATAAAGTGAAGCATTGTGGGCAAATGCAGCATAGAATAGCAGTCAGCAACTTGTGAATAACATGTGAAAAGGAAGGAAGTGAAAGGATATGTAAAGTGTTAAAGTGGATCTATTAAATAAAGTTCTTCACAGCCACTGGTATCTAATCTGACTTCCTCTAAACAGTGCTACTGTGATGATTTCTGTAAGATAAGCTTACAGGCAGCTGAACAAAACTAAAAGTAGACCAGCAGCAAGGCAAGACATTTATATGTAAGTGGCAACCTGGTAGAAATGAATATGATGAAACACAGCTTTCTTAAGATGGTTGTACAGATTTCTTCTACTTTAATGCACCTAACACATTTTTAGAGAGCCAGTGTTAACAAGAGTCCACAGCCATGCTAGCAGCTCAGTGAGGATGTGCTAAATGCTAACATGAGCACAATGACACACACAATGACAATGCTAACATGCTGATGTTTGATGTTTACTATGTTGTTCACCATCTTAGTTTAGTGTGTTAGCATGCTAACATTTGTTAATTAGCACTAAACTAAAGTACAGCTGAGGCTGATGGGGATGTCATTAGTTTTGTAGGTATTTGGTCATAAACCAAAGTGCTGGAGAAATTAGCCACTAGCATGGCTAAAAATAACAAATAGACTAGCAGTATGCTAGTAGGGCAAACACATTTTACAATTGTGATTACATACAATATTTCTTAATTTCATAATTTTTCTTAACTATTATAAAGACCAAGATGGTTGCATCGAGTTACTGATTTATTCTAATTGAATGCACCTTACACGCTTTCAGGCACTATGTTTGTCCACAACTACTTACTTTAACTCTAATTACTTCTAGTCTTTAGAGGACAATAAAGATAACATAGAAGCCGAAACACTGTCCTGACTGTCCACATTACAGCTGTGGCTTCCTTTATTCTTATTTACTGCCACTACAGCAGCTGCTGACAGTTTCATCTCATCTGTGAAGACATACATCGACGCAATCTCAGAGCTGCAACACACACACACACACACACACACAGACACTCTTCTTCAATGCTTTATGAACCACCCTAGTCTCTCCATAACTTGCTTCTTGGTTTATGAGGCAAAGCAGCAGCAGCACAGTGATGGATCTCTTGTGCTATGGTTATGCTGACTGGATAGATGGACTGACTGTTTATTTGCTAGAAGCACACGCTTCAGCTGACTGGACTGATTTACTACCAGTGGAATGATAGTGAACCCCTCAGCAATCTGGGCAGCTGTTTAGGCAAACACACATCAGGTGAAAAACACACAAACCAAATGCATCAGTGCAAAATTGGGCAGCAGGGTGAAGGAAAGGGCAACAGGAGGAGGGTCTGAATAAAGCACTGGGATAATATTGATTGAAGGAGTGTTCAGCAAAATGCACACTCTCAAGCAGAGGGGTGGGTGGAGGTAATTGGCTGAGAACCAGCCGAGAGGGAGAGGGCGGATGACGTACTGTCGTCTCTTTCATGAGGCGGGACTTCAGCCACTCTCTGACGCCGTTCAGGTCCAGGTTGACGCCGACCAGGCCCAGCTTCCCTCGCCTCTTGATCAGCTGGTCCGGCTTCACCACCAGCCTCTGGAGGAGGAAGGTAAAAGATGAGCACAGATGATTACCTGCAATCTCACTGAAATACATATTTCAAGGGGGTGAAACTGAAAAAAATAAAGCTCGACATGTGTCTCTTTCTCCGTTGCATTCACATCATGACAATATTAATTACTATATTTATTTGTTGAAAACAACATGCTGGACATGGTTATCAATTCAAACTATATTAAAATATCAAATTCTATTTCTGACTATTTCACATAGACCCTTCACTGCTCTAGATTAGTTTTCTTTAGATTCAACTAGAGCTTATACGATTGGTCAATTAATCAACACAAAATTAAAAATTCAGGTGCAACTTCTGAAATGTGAATGTTTGCTAGTTTTCTATCATAGTGAACTGAGTATTTTTGTTCTCAGTTCCGACAAAACAAGCAATCTGAAGTTGTCAACTTGGGCTTTTTTCACTGTTTTATGCAGCAATTGATTCAGCGATTAAATAGGAAAATTACTGGTAAGATTAAAAGGACAAAGATCATTAGTTGCAGCTCTAGATTCAACAGACGTGAATTCTGTTTAACGTTTAAAAGTCAATCACAAAGCAGGAATCCAGCACGGAAATGTGTTCCATAATTGCATTTGAAAAACTGCGATGACACATAAAACTTAAGGGATGAGATAAGGGTTCTTTATTCTGTTTTCATTCAGAGATATCTGGGTCCATCAACAAATCCTACTTTCCCAAATAATATTTATCACCTGAACGCTGAGGTGAGCATTATTCAAGCAGGAATCTCTCATATACATCATGTGACGCAAACGCAAAATCACATCCAACCCCCACCGACTGAGCCCGCTTCCTCTCACTTGCAAGTCCGATAAAGACAATGACTTATGACAGTGGACCCATTAGTATCTGGGTGCTCGCCAGTGAGCAAAGAAAGAGAGGGCGGAGGGTGAAAGTTAATGCAATTTCCTAATCAATTCTACCGCAGCACATATCTCCATGTATCTGCCCTCCACATCCTCCTCGTACCTTCTAGATAAAAACCTTCAGTCGTGAGGGAGACTGGGAGAATTACATTTTATCCTGCAAGATGAGTCACAGAGTAATTCAATTAACTTCTATTACAGCCCGTCTATCTGCTACTGCTTTGCTATGAAGAGCAGCGAGAGTTGATCTGAAAAGCAGGGCGATGCGCTGAGCAAGAACTGGAGGACTGCCGTGTACCTGAAGAACTGTCTGTGCAAGAAATCCTAGCTGAACTCTGACCTCCCTGTCGAGCCCTGCAAGTGAGAATTTCTCTGTGTGTACCGGTTAAGAATCAAAGAGAAGAGAGTTATTGAGTTCTCTTCTGCATTCATTTCCACCAAGAATGTAACAGAGCTGCTGGATCGCTCTGCTCTCTGTGACGTCTGCTAACAAGCGCTAAGAGACCACTCTGCTGCCAGCCTAAGTAATTGTCTCCATAAAGAGGAGATCATTTTCCACAAGCTTAAGGGAGACTGTGCTTTAGGCATTTATGGGCTATGAATTTGAGATACAACAAACTTACTTCATCATCATCCACATGCATTTTTTTTCCCCCACAACTGGTTCTTCTGCCTCACCTCTGTGAGCAGCCATGGGTGCTCTTGCGCCAGTCGGTCAAAGTCGGTCTCAGCCGTCACGTTGGCATAGCGGAATCTGTTCTGGACAGTTGCCGATGTGCAGATATACTTGTAGAGGAACTCCTTTCCTGACTGCTCGGAGATGGCTTTGGCCGACATGACTGCTTAGGCTAGACTGGCCTGAGAGGAGGGGGTAGACGGTCAGAGAGAGATGGAGTGGGAGATATACAGATGAATACAGAGCAGATAGAGAGATGGATGAATACAGAAAAGCAGATATACATGAAGCACAGAGACAAGGTATGAGCACACGAGTTTAAAGGGCAACACGTTTTTATTGCTATCTGAATTCATGCAAGATCTCCTTTATGAACAAGAAAAACAAAAACACCATGTTTGAGGTCCTCTGCTGTCAGAACAGTCAAGAAATGGTAAGGTAACCAGGTGATTGAAAGACAGCTTTGTCGTTTGTATTTTCCATGAATTATCTGAAAAACTGAGGGAAAAAAACTGCCTGACATAATGCAATTTAACTGCACAGAATTAAGAGAGACTGCTAGAAAATCAGATTACATACTCTTTGCAGATTCAGACCTTCTATCCTTTTGCACAGTCAGATTTTTGTCTCATGCTGAACCCAGCAAGACACAGACAGACACAGACAGACAGGGAAGCCAGTTGAAGCTAAATCCAACACGATTAGCCTCAGTTTGTTTGACTTGCACACTAATGAGGTAATTGGCACGTATTTGCCACTCACACAATCAGATTCCAACTGGAGCTGCAGGAGAGTGTGTGTACACTGTGTGGACTCTTTCCACCACCCTGCAACTGCAGGGAAAAATAATCTAAGTGACAGGTTGATCTGATGCGACCAATTATTAGCAGTACTGGAAAGCAGCACAGACATGCAATTATAAGAAAATGATTTTTGGTGCATGGACTCTCTTTCCTTAAGTGGCAGAATCTGATGGAAGTAATTCAATAACATCTATAAATTTTACTGCTAAAAGGGAGAAATTGTGACCTTTACACTTTGGCAGTAAGCGTCACGCAATGCCGTCATCTCCAACAGGACCAACACGCACAGCTCACAACATGACATCGGGGTTTGAATTTTAAAAACAGTGATATTCAATAATTTCTCCCATACAGGATGCACCCAAACAGCTAATATTAGTATCAGACCAAAGCCATGTAAAAGGTAAATTCCACCAATGAGAACTCTCATATAAACTATGAATCAATTCAGAAGTCAAACGGTGATAAAAATCTTCACAGCTGCTTTCTGTCTTTTTACTGTGCAGAGGTTCCTTAATCTTTCTAGAGAAGACACATAAGACACAACATGGAATCATTTTCCTTCAGTGACTAGACCAACATCAGGAAAAACAGGAAAATTAATTGCATTGTAATTTACTTGCAAATAATATGGTGCAGCCAGTAGGATTCCTACATCACCAAACCTATCCCTGATGTTTGCCGTTCAGTTGTTAGATGCAAGCAAACCCTACATTAAACATGCTGAAATCTAGCAGCTTGTTGTTGCCTTGTCTGATCAGCAAGAATATACTGTACATCTTGCAGAAACATGGCTTTTGGCCTGACCCAAAGTGTGTAGGTACAGAAACGCACTGCAATGACATAACTTTTTGGCAAATTGAATGCAAGTGTCCAGTTGTATTTCTGCATGATTTTTGATGCGACGCCTGCCGTTACACACGCTGGAGCCACCGCAAGTTAGACTGGAGGTCATTTTTATCTACCTATTATCTTCTACCTCAAATTATCAATGTACATCAGTATTGAAAAATGTGGCTTATTAAGGCTATAAAATACCAAGGTATTCACTAATTACCATCTCTCCTGAGTCAAAGCTTAACAACCAGTGTATCATGTAGCCTTGCTGGGATGGCGTACCTGCTCTGTCTTTTCCTTCTAAGTGGTTCATTAAGCTGAAAGCCCTGATGTAGGCTCAAACAGGACTCCCTGCTCTACACTGCAGCCCTGGCAGCCATTTCTTAAATGGATTAATGGGACTGTCATGGACCTTTTCTCACTATTGATCATTGTTGTCCCTGAGTCACCACAGCGCTGGATCCAGGCCAGGAGAACATGGTTTAGCCAAAGCTCATCCAGGCTCCATAGATCATCCACTTTCTCTGTGCCACCAACCTGCCAGAGGTATTAAATATCACTGCTTCACAACAGCAATAACACCGGTTCAGATGACGCACAATAATATTTTAAAAACAGGGGGTGATGGATGGCTGGGGGGAGGCAATATCAGGCACAGATCTAAATCAGAGTGCACACTCAATCAAATCGCATAGACAGTGGAGGTAAAAGAAAAAAGAAATGAAAGTTGCAGCATCATGTTCACTTTTGACCTACTTATAACTACTACTACCTACTTATATACTTAACTTATACAACAAAACCTGCCTGAGTTTGCAAAGGTATTGAGTCATAGATCCCTGAGAGAAAGGATTCCCCCAACTGTTTCATTCATTTACAAACCGGTCAGACAGCAATGTCATGTTTGGCAAATATCCACATCACCATTCAAAGAAAAAAAAAAACAGAGAGGAAGGAAGAAAGAGAGAGTTGGAGGAAGTAGTGAAAAGTAAATGCTTATTTTTAAAAACAATAAGTAATTTACCTTGTTTTTGATTTATTGTTTCTTCCTTTGACGGCTCTGGAGGTATGTTGTGGTTGGATGTGTGAATTTTCTCGGCAGTGCTGCTCCACTCTCGCCGTCTATGGGAACCAGAGGTGCCGCGGAGCAGGACTTCCTGTGAGTTTTGTCTCCATCGCCCATCTGCCGATAGGCTTGGCTGATGTTTCCTGGCCTCTGATTGGTTTATTCCACACCATGCTCTATTGCTGCGTTCAGGAACAGTGGGAATTATCGGAACCACGCGGGACGCACACGAAATAAGACGATGGGAAAAAGTAATTTTTTAATATTATTTTCTATATTATATTTATATGTAGATCAGATTTAAATATCCGCGTGCTTAGAAGACATATCAACATGTGGAAATTGTTTTTATCATGTGAGTTTTGGGAATTTGACAATTAAATACAGTAAATAATTGTTATTGTTTGCTTGTATGTTTGCAGCAATTGCAAACATACAACAGTTTTGCAGTGGTGGAACTCAAGTACTGTACTCAACTACAAATTTGAGTTACTTGTACTTTACCTGAGTAAAGGGACATATTGTACTTTTTATTCCACTACATTTATTTGACAGCTTTAGTTACAAGTTACTTTACAACATAAGATTTTATATAAAAACATATGACGTGCTTATAAAATATATTGCATTGTTATAGATTAACAGTTTATAACAGCATGTAAAATAGTTAAAATTAGCTCAATGTTGACCAACTACAACAGTAAAATGCTTCTTACACACTGATGCATCAGTAATAATAATAATGAAATTATATCCTCTAAAATTATATAACACTCACAGGGGCCATCTGTCTGCAAGCACTTTTACTTACTTTTGTTACTGACATACTTTTACAAGTAGCATTTTGAATGCAAGACTTGTAATGGAGTATTTTTACAGTGTGGTATTGCTACTTTTACTTAAGTACAGGATCTGAATACTTCTTCCACCACTGAATTTATGTAATTATATTTGATCAGTGCAGCACTTGAATTTTCCACAAATTCCATGTAAGATTATCGAACAAAATGAAAACAAGAGATTCCGGGGAGTACTTGAAGGCATCATTAGTTTCTTCACATAGCTTACACCATGGCTTACACACACGCCACTCAGGGAGAAAACAGGGCAATTATCCGCCGCTGATGATGATTGGTTGACATTGTTCTTTATCTACATAGCAACCAATGAGGAAATCACTTGATGGGGACACATCCGAGCCTTTACACAGACCATCCTGCGCTTTGAGGTCAGCAGTGTGGCGTGTGGATCACCAGTTCATGGTCTTCTACCTGTCCGTGAACTAAGCCAGTACTATTTTTAGTGTGAAGGATGTTGTGGAGCGTAAACGCACTTGTAGCCTCTTGTTCATCTTTTTTATTTGAAAGACTTTCATATTTCACTTATTTGGCACTTATATTATTAGTGAATGATCAACGTTTGAATTGCCTTTTTTATTTTAAATTTAGTTTTAAATTGATTTTTATATGGACAGTTCAGTACTTTTTGTATCTGTCCAGAGAGCAGGAGCAGTATCTATTATCTAGATTGTGTGGCAACTGTGGCTATGTCACCCTGATAAGATGCAAAAGTAACCTTACAAGAATTATAATAACCATTATATAAAGCACAAATGCAATTTTAGAGTATGTTAGAATTTGTGAATGCATAAAAGGATAAGAGAATGACAGTAGAGGTGTGATGCACCTTTGAAGTAGCAGGTACATGGGTCAGAAATGTAGTGAGTTAATATTACAGCTGAGCACTTGCTCCACCACAGACTTATCACTTGTTGGCCGATATACTGTCTATGATAGCATTTTTACTGTGCCAGCTTCTGATGCAAGGGCAAACTGAAGGGAGATCAGACAAATGGTGCAATCCAGTCTGTGGTACAGTGTTTGAAAATACAGTATTTGAACAGTCCTGAGGGAGTTGTATGTGTTGAAGCCAATTCTGACACAAGAAGCTAATCGAGGTTAAATGTATGAAACACACCACAAATGTCTTTACCAGCAGTGCACAAGGGATGAATGCCCTCTGCTGGTTTATAAGGTCAACTACAAGTGCATGCTGTGAGAAAATGACCATGTGCAGATAAACTGTCCCTAGTATCAGCCTGCATGCTTGTCACCAAACTGCATTAATAGCACTGAACAGACAACAAAATGCATTACTGGAGCAAAGCATGTTCTTTTTTATTAAGTGTACAAAACAAGTGCAAAAATAGTGATTCATAAGAGCTACACAAAGTAGGACTTGCCCTTCAAAAATTACAGTCAGAGGATACAAATCGAAATGTAATACGTGAAGTGCTGTTCAAAGAGAATAAAAAGGGATCAATGGTGCAGTCTTGCGCAGTAGAAAAGATTGCAAAACATAGATAGAGATTCACAGCATTTGATAAGTACTAAGTGCAAGCTGCTGAAACAAATGCCAAACTCATCAGCATTCTCCCTTTCAAACTATGCACAGTGCAAAGATTTTACAAGGAAGGACCTCTATAAATGGCATTCATTCTAATACACTTAATCAAATAGATAACTTTGGCCCATATGCTATTGTAACAATTACTTCCTAGGCTGCTCGCACACACACATGCACAGAAATGACGGCTAATCTTTTCAACTTACAACTAAGACAAAGGAAACACCAGACACATTCTGTTGAAGCGGCAGAGATACTCTCTCTTAGCAGGTCCAAAATCTGTTACTATGTTGACACCGTTATCCTGGGATGCATGCAATGAAAGTACCTAGTTTTTGTATATCTGAATACTGAGAGACACTGACATGTAAAGAAGAGGAAATCTAGGTTTTAGATAACTGTGGAGCTGTGGGCGGAGGCTATACTACCGTAGTCTAAAACTGCAGCTAACACCTCAGCAAATGGCCAGGTACTGCAACTCTGGCACCGATATGTGAAACAAGATAGTGAACAACGTTAACAAGCCTAACTGGATTGAAGGCATCTTGGGTTGTGGTGCAAATCAACAGTAAAAAAAAAAAAATAAAAAAAAAAAAAAGGCACAGCTTGTGGATTTAGGGCAGCTATAAATGAAACCCTAAACACTGCACAAACACACAAACCTTGCACAGAGTAAGCCTAAGTTTTAATTCACCAGTCATCCTGGCCACACATCCCCATGTTTGCCATTTACAGTATGGTGCACTTTTGCTTCTTTTTCTTCTCGGGTTCTTTTTTGGTCGTCTCAAGCTCCTTGCACCCGTAGAAGCTGGAGAAGCAGGCTGAGGTGCAGATGGGCTCTCTGAGACTGAGCAGCCACCTTCCTTCGCCGTAATAGGTCAGCGAGCCAAGCTCCATCTCCTCAACGAGCTCCCCCTGCTGGCCTTCCTGCTGCAGGGCCAGGATTTCGAGCAGATCCAGACCCGTTTGAACTGGTTCAACACCATCTGCACAGCCGAGAGTGACGTGGGCGCGGCTTCCCAGAGGCAGGGAGGCAGCTGCAGGGACAACAGACTCTGCCTCCTTTTCGGCATCGGCTGGCCACAGCAAAAGCTGCTCCTTGGTGAGGGACACTCTGGCACCAACAGTGCGAGGAGTGACAAAGAGAGCACTCAGTGACAGCTCGAACGCAGAACCATAGAAATCTTTAACAGCCTGGAGAGTGGGGAAAAAGAAATATCACAAGATTTACTTTTTAATATAATCAAACATTACACTGCTAGGATGTTACTCTTTGACATGTTCACTCAACAATGCATGAAAAAAAGTTAAACAGTAAAATGACAGATTTCTTACAGGATTCTGTGCATACTCTTTGGCTCCCTCTGCTTTTCCATAGTTACAGAATTTTGTAGTGCAGTGGAGGGTTCCTTTGGCTTCAAAGTACTGCTCCAAATCCACCTCTTTCTCAGCTTTCCCAGTGACTGTAAATACAAGGCAAGATCAATTGCATCTTAGTCATGCCAAAGATTTGAGATATGAATCTGCTTAAAGACTTAATATTTCCCACCGGTGCTTTCACCTTTGTAATAATACATGAAATGACTTTAAATACACTCACAGTCAGTCAAGTGTTTCTTGAAGGCCTCCAAGGTGTCCAGCGTTTTCAGGAAGTCCATTGATGTGCACCTGACCTTGTCCTGGACAGAGGAGAGAAGAAACCAGCCAAAGAAAAAAGGAAGAGACATTTCCTCAAGTGGACTTCTCATGGCTTCCAGTTGGGCCTCCTCTAGTCCGCGCCTGCTCTTCTTGGTCAGCTGTGCTAGATCTCTGCTCCATTCAGTATGTGGCTCCAAAAAGATGGCAACAAGATTGTGTTCCTCGGCAATCTCTCCCAGGCGGGCCAGCCGATCCTGGGTGTGGTTGGTGTCATCCACGACTATCAGCAGAGAGGAAGTGGTTCCTGCACTGCAGCAGGCCACCACAGCGTCATCCAGAGCCTTGTATCCATCCACAGATGATTCTGGATTCTCTGGCTTTACACCATGGTCATCGGCGCAGATGACAGAGCACTGGTCTTTGTAGGCATCAGCTATGGCACGTGCCAAGAAGCTTTTACCACTTCCGGGAAGGCCTCTGAGGACAATAAGGGTACGAGAGGATCGCAGGGCGTCTTTGGTCTGCTCCTGTTCCAGGAGGGTAAAGGAAAGGGAGCCAGATGCAGGGACCGTATCCTCTTCCTTTTGAAGCTCAGCATCATTCTTCTCAGATTTAACACCTTCACCCTCTGCCGCCTCAGCTCCCTTCAGGGTATCAGACTCAACTGATTTTTCTGGTTCAACTTCCTTCTTGTCCTCTGCAGGTTTCACATTTCCAATTTCAGCGGATGCCTCCTCCTTTGATGTCACAGCTTCTGTTGGCTTTTCTGCCACCAACACAGGCTCTGCTGCCTTTTCTTTATCTGCTGGTTTTTCCGCTTTCCCCTCCTTTGAAGGCTCGGCTGCAACATTTTCTGCCACCCCCTCTTTGATACCTTCTTCTGCCCCAGTATCCATGTTAGTCTGCAATTCTGTCTCAGTTTTCACCTGTTCTGACACTTTCTCTTGGCTGGGTGGTTGTGTATCTACTAACTGCTGCAGCGCAGCGGGTTCAGGTAATGTTTGCTCTTGTAGTTCAGCTTCTGCCAATTTCTCTGGCTCTGGTTCAGGGGCACTCTCTGCCAGAGGTGTTTGCACAGGCAAAGGTTCTGGGTCATTCTCTGGCACAGGCTGGATGTTTTCTGGTTCTATCTCTAAAGCTGCAACTGGGTCAGAGATCTTTTCAGTTGACTCATCTGGTTCTGGTGGTGCCACCACATCAGACACCGACTCCATTTCAGATTTTTCTCTGGGCAAGCTCTCCTTAATCTCCATTTCTGTTTTTTCCTCAGACAGCGTAACATTTTCTGTCACAATCAACTCTTCTGTTTCTTTCAAGGTGATCACTTCTGTGTCGTGACCATTCACTGCCAGCTGCTCAGTCTCTTCATCAGCAGCTGGTGACTTCTCAGGCTCTGTGGATTCCTCTGGTGTCTCCACTTTTGACACAACCTCTTTTTCCATTACAGTCTCCTCTGGCTGTTGAGTCACTGACGCATCTAAAACCTCGCCGCTCTTTTCAGTATCCATGTCTGACTCAAAGTCTGACTTTACACACCACCATGTACCTTAAATAAATCATTAAAAAGAAAAAGAAATTGTTTATTTAGACCATTGATGACTGAATTCATAAAACCTCTAAACACATACAAGCTTCAGCAACATTTGCCCATCCACTACACCTTAAAGAGTATAGGATCTTCATTTGCTCCAACACTCATCAAATTAAGTCAGATAAATGTTGGAAGGCTGGAGAAATTCATATATCCATTTGTGTAAGATTCTGTGCTATAACATATCTCTAAATGAAATCTGACTGAAATGGATTTTGATGGACCCGGTTACATCTTGGGCTTGTCAGAGTGCCCCATTATGTATCATAAATAATCATAATTGTGATCAAATTTGATCTTTAACCGACACTATCAGCGTGCAAAAAGTGAAATCAATGGTTGGCGGTCTTCTTTTATCTTACATGAACAAAACTTTTCAGCATTTATTCAGATCACATGCCGCTCTAGAGGGAAAAATCAAATAGTTTTATGAGGATTGTGGTCATTATGTCTCAAACAGGAAGTTACTCAATATTCAAGATATGAGAGAGAGAGAGAGAGAGAGAGAGAGAGAGAGAGAGTGGATCTTTTTTATACATTACATATAGACACAAATGCAATCTAAAGCAATTCAGTACAATGGCCCTGCAACAAGCATAGGCTTTATTGTCCATTTTTGTTCAGTCGGGGTGTTGTAGGCTACTCTTGTGCATATGGTGGGGGTGGTGGCAAATTTTGGCACTACAGCTCATTTGTTAAAAAACACAAAGACAGTTAGTCCAGTGGTACAGACACTCACGCGTGACTGCAAAACACTGTATTCAAACCTTGCATTTCTAAATTAACTGCGCTGACCCTTGCCAGCAAACATAGACAAAGGGTAGTTGTGAAAATGGGGCATCGCGGAAACGTGTGATTACTTCATAGTATTGCGACCTCCACCGTGTGGCAGGTTATTTCAAATGTCAGAGTAAAATTTGTTACTAAATGCTGGATTTAACAGATGCGTGAAACCACATCGTGTCATGAGACAGAAGGGGAAGCTCTCACAACACAACCCAATCTAACAAAGACAAACTGGCTAACATTAAACACAGTGTTTACAGCCATGAATACACAATAGCCGAAACCAAACAGATGCAAATATGGAAATATGAGCACTTTCAGCTGTATTAAACTTAATCTCATTCGATATACAAGCCAGGAACAGTGGCAGAGAATGGCGCAGTGAGAGAGAGGATGTTTTTTGTTTAAGGCAAGTTTAGACTAAATACATCACTAAATACATTCACTAAACTAAGAACAGGAATTTTTAAGATAAGTGTCGAAGTCCGCGTCCAAGTGAGCTCAATGTTGTTTTAAACAGAGAAAATCGATAGTTTCAACATTACATTTTATTAACTGCACAATGTGGCCAGGCGGGGAGTGGCGTGCACCCAACGTTAGCACGCCAGACAAAAACAATTTAGCCTGGCAGTCAGTAAATCTGGATATAACATCCCCAGCTACTGCGCCACGTCTTAACAAGTTTGATGTGTATACAAGTCACTGCACGTCACTGGAACAACTTATTTTAGGCTATTTGTGTACAAAAAATTTACGAGATGTAGCATACTGTACGAAGGGCTTTTGTCTGCTAAAATGCCAGCTTACCAGATACGCTGCAGTGGAGATGTCTGTGGTGCCGCTGACCACGCGTTTCTCTCTGGATACAATGACAAGGCAATCCTTGGCACAGACATGCACCCGCTTCAAAAGGAAATTCCCCGGAACGCGCAACTGGGCGTGGCCACGGACACGCCCCTGAGGACCGGAAGGACGCCACTGGAGAAAGGTTTAAAAAAATTAAATTTACTTTTTGTGTTTTTATCCATGCATACATTTTTTTCAACTTTATTTATATTGGTTTTTGAAAAAGAACATGAATAGAACATAAAAACCAAGGAAACTATACAAGTTTTTTAGTTTCCTTACTAAAAACCAGGCAACAAAATAAATAGAATAATGTAACATAACAGACACCATGGGGCAATATAAGTTAATGCCTAATAAGGATGGGTTAACTGTATGTTTAGGGTTATTTTCCCCATTTTCATGAAAAAAATTGTATATACTTGCCTCGCCACCTCATGCAAACTATGTAAGTTTTCATTTTCTTTTCTTCTCAGACATGGCAATCAAAGCTACTGTAAGTTTTTCTTTTTTTCAGTTGAAATGTGCTCCAAACTATATCTGAATACATTAAATGAATAAACTCCTGCTTAGGTCTATATCTTATTTTACTTTTTTTTAAATATGTTTTATTTATTCCTTTTATATACTTTTTTGTCTTGTTTTTGTTTGTATGTGTATATATATTGGTTTACATCTGTGCTGAAATAAAGACACTTTTGACACTGCATGTCTATTTATTAATATGAGAAAAGAAACTCAGTAACAACACGCACACACACATACACCCACACTTCGAGCTGGGTGCACAAGGCAATGTATCAGGGACATTTTCTCAAAATGTCTGAAGACTTTAGTTGAACCAAACCCTTTTAATTGAAAGATACACTACTATGCTTTGTTTTACATTCCTTATCAAAATCTCAGACAAAAAAGGTACCATTAAAAAGCACACAATGACCATAAATTGTAATTGTTCTGTCTTTGGTCTACACACAAACAATCCATTGCTATTACTGCAAACCCTGCAGGAAGCAGCCATCTGTGTGTAAATCACACCATGTATGCCTTGTGACAGATAGAGTTGTGACAAGAGAAAGTACCCTGCAGCAAGTAAAACTCTGTATGGGGAACTCTTGAGTTATCAGAAGATAAAAGGAGTTCATGGTTGGCAGGTGACAATGTGTGATAAAAGGCTGTCATCAAAACATGCATTTTAAACACTTTTTTGAATTCATAAAAACTCAAATATCTCACTTGTCCATTTGAGGGAAATTACTTTTATTGGTCTCTTTTTGATCTGTCAACTTTCATTTGCAGATTGTCATTCAGCACTCTGAAGAACCACAATTCTTGACTGAGGACATCCTCACTGTGGTAGGTGTTGCTTTGCTTCATCAAGGGCCTGAAAGCAGAACGATAAATGTCAGTGATCAAAAATGTCTTCAAATGGAACTAAAAAAAGATGGCGAAGGGAAGCGTGAATGACAACAGAGAGGGAACCTTCTGAATGGCATTCACGGCAGAGTCGTCTTCTTGCAGTTTGGCCTGGGTCAAGGCTCTCTCAAAGTGAGAGACACAGGATTCAAAGTTTCCAAGTTTCACTAAGATGAAACAGAAGGGAACCGGCTATCAGAGATCAGGTCTGTAGCACTGCAGCACTACATAGTTCAAAAAGTGAAATATCAAGCAAATAAGCTGACATGTCACAGTAACTGATTTTGTAGATATTAGAAAATATCTAATAATATTAAGCAGAAAAAAATCAAAACAGATAATTACTTTCTGATTGTGCCACCAAAACATTGGCGTTTATCTGCCATTTCTCATCAGCAATTTCATCAGCCGCAGCAACTGAACGGACGCCATAGTCTCGGGCTTCTTTGTGTTGATTAAGCTCCAGGTAACACCAACCAATCTCATGAAACAACCAGGTCTTCTCCAGACCACCACGGACCAAGGGAATCTTCTTCTCCCAGCTGAATTGAAAACATACAGAAAAGAAAAGAAAATTATATAACCAAACACCAATTAACTAATCCTCAATAGTCATACCGCAATGTAAAACAATGCTCGTTAAGAGAGGTGTGCCTATACAAGATTAGCATCAAAACAACATGCTCTGCAAAGGACTGCAATATTATATATTTGACAAGTGCAGCTGTTATTTCATTATTTACTTACAACTCAATGGCCTGTGTGAACTGTCCAATTTGGGCATAAACCCGCCCAATGTTGTCCAGAGCCCTGGACATTGCATCTGGGAGTTTGCTGTTGATAAGAAAGATCACTGAATATTTGTTTTTTGTAAGATACATTCACTCACTGCGTAATTTCTTCAAATTCTCACCACTGTTTAGCCAGCTCCAAGTCTTTCTGATGATGGTCTAACGCTTTGTCCATGTCTCCCAGTTCGATCAAGGCATTCCCAATACAACTGTGCAGACTGCCCAAAACCTCTTTCTTATGAGGTACCTCTTTCTCTGTCCATCTCTGCACTACCTTCATGACTTCTTCCGCCTTCTTGAGACTACCTTCTGCATTTCCAGATGTCAACTCTGAGATGACAAACGTACAGTAAACATTTTTTAGGCTAGAAAGAAAAGCTACAAGTTCAGCCAGAAGCCTGCCTTACCTGCATCAATGTCTTCCAGGCTCTTCAGCAGAAAATGAGCAGGTTCAGAGGGTGCGCTATGACGGGGCTTGCTACATTTTTGCTGCATGAGCTTACGCTCCCTTTCCCGTGCACAGATAGGTTTCTCCTGGGTCCAGAACTCTGTGCAAGTGTCAAGGTATGTGAGGCAGCTCTGAATGACGTCATGCAGTCGTTCCCCACCCTTCATCTTTCCTTTTACCAAGTCTGCCGAACAATGTATAACAGTTTTAAATATTAGTCTATTAAAAGTGAAAAACATCAGTGTGGGTGGGTTCAAATAAACATAGTGAACAGGAAGGACTGAAGGGGAAACTATTAACATATGAAGCTACAGTGTACTAAATCTGCCAGCAAATGAAAGATGCAGAGAAACAAAAGCATAGTGAAATAACATAATACCTTCATCTTTCAGCAGGTTTTCTAGATATTTCTTGTCACTGTAAAACTCTCCCAGCAGTTGTTTGGTTGTCTTCTCACTCTTAGGGGTCTTCTGGGTCTGCTGTTTTTTCTCCCTCGTCAGATTCTGAATAGCAGTAATTGGCTGTGCCCTCTTTACCGGTCAGGCATTCAGAAACATAATATTGTGCATGACAAGTGAGGCCAGGATTTAACTTTACATACAAATAACTGAGAAATCTATGGTAAGCCACTAGTTAGGGAAGTGATCCTTTGTTATCTGGTCTTTTTTCCTGGTCAGGTACAATTACTCTTACAAGTTTCCCAGTTAAATACTGGGTTATTAAAAGGGGGAACAAAAACTCACCTCCTGATCCCTTTGGAGAAATGATAGGTCTCCCTTAACCTCCAGCTTTACAGAGGAAGGGCCTAGAAGATGCCAGAGAATGACACATGGTTTAGATTTTGGGTGTGTGAAGAGGATTTTCATATGCTGTGACTATAATTTAGAGCAAGTCACAACACCGTATTGAATTACTTACTGCCAACAGAGTTTTCTATAGCTTCCTGTGCTTTCTGGATACCCAGTCTGAACTCCTGTATTTGTGGACGTAGCTTTTGTCCTCTGTGGTAAAACACCAGCGCAAATTCAAATTCTCCCATGTAGTACAATGCCTCTGCCTTCTGGTACAATCCCTGAAAAATCACCAAAAAATAAATGTTTATAGGCTTTACTTTTCATAATTTCTCCCATATTTATTTTGGTGGCTGACTTGAGAGGTGTCATTGGGTATAAAGAAGACAGCAATTTATGTATTTTTTGTCTCAACAGTGAAAGGCACCAACATTTCTGTAACCTGCTGTTTACCTCGAAAAATGACTTGTCTTCTTTGAGTGAAGCCTCTGCGTCTTTTAAAGCGTTTTCAGATTGCCCCGTCTTCAGGTAACATTTGGCTCGGCCAACAAAGCAGGTCTTGTCATCAGGCTTTAAAGTCAGTGCCTAAACAAAGACCAAAAGCAAGTCAGTCCTACATGCTTTTTAAAAGTTGCATTGGCAACCTTGGATAAAATACTGCAATTCCAAAATATTCTGTCGTTATCACCATAGGATGATGAGTTTGTTAGTAGCCTACAACGTCCCATGCCTTGGTAACGTTGACCATACCTAGCTAGCTAGCTAACTACTTACCGTTGTGTAGCTCTCTATAGCCTTTTTATACTCTCCTTTAAGGTACAACCAATCCCCATCGGCCATTAAAGTGGAGAAGACGCCCTTTGGCTTTTGACCATCGTGATCTCCGCCTGTGTCTGACATTTTTAGGCGAACTTTTTGGTCATAACAACCCTTGCAGAGAACTCAGGGGGTCTCTCAAAACACATTTACAGCTCCGATCACCTGGTATCATAGCAACCACACTAACAAACGAGGGCAGGAAACAGCGCCATCTTCTGCTCGCCCCGCTTAGTACAACTCTTAAATCCATCTCAGTTTAATGAAGCACAAACGTTTCAGTTTTTATTATAACCACATATTTGTTGTTAACCTCATTATTAAATATTAATATTGATAGGATTATTAATGATATGCCACTAAAACAAAAGAAAACAAAACAATTTAGGGGAAACCCAGAGGCGGCCAACTTTATTGACATGGCTGGTACTTTTCAAGGGTAAAGAGAGGATGGTTTCACCGTAAGGGCAAAAACAATGAGCTCAAAGATGAGGACGCTTTTCTTCTCTTCATGAAGTGCACCAAAAGAACACACTCATCAGGAAGTAACTGAACAAAAAGTTTCCATCATCACACACTGCCTGACTTTCTCAGATAAAAGCAAACACATATTTTTTTATTTCTTATTTGTTCTATTCCTATGCATATCTGTTACATTGCATAAAATTAGACAACGTGCATCACAGCCAAAGAACACATAAAACATAATCTATTTCTGCGCAATATTTCATGCAGAACCAGCAAAACAATTATCTTCCTGATTTTGTGTAAAAGGGATGCTCGTAATGGGTGCCTCTTTCAAACTTTTACATAACAGAAAAGTGTCCTCATCTTTCACCGGTGGTTCTATTAGACAGCAAATTTACAATAAATATACATATCAAAATAAAAAAATGGAAAAAATAATCAACTATCATCACAAATCAACACTTTACATTCCAGTAAAATGTACAATGCAGCAATCTGTGAATGGCAACATCAAACATAAAACCTGTGACAACAAGAGGGAGGGGGGCTTTGCTGGCAACCAAGCCAGCACAACTGTCTCCATTGCCATCTTTCTAGTGTGCTTCAGCTGTACTGTATGTGTAGGTCTAGGCTCCAGCTGTTGTGAATTTAAAAAATGCTCAAGTGCTTATTGGCTTATGACAAAGAGTCAGTTTTCAGTGCGAATTCGTAGCAGCCAACTGTCTGTCTGACAGATTCTTCAAAAGGGGGAGGTGTTGCTTGCTCAGTGACTTTCTTCAGAAATCATTAAGCAAGTTATTAACTTTCATGCAGAGAATACCCGCTCAGCAGTAAGTTAAAAAGAGCCGAATAATTGCTTGCTCAATGCTCAGTTGCAGCTCAAACATTTCCCCAGGATGTCATCCCTAAAAGCTCTGATACAATAGCTGTGCAATCTCTACTACCTCAAAAATCCAGAGAATATTTGGACCAGTGTTGCTAGCCATTACTGACTTTCACGTTTGTTTCATTCTGGAAGGAAGAAAACCAAATCCAAAACCAGTAACACTATCAACTCAGTCTGAGTCGTCTCGGCGTCCTTGCTATACAGGCTTTAAATCATTTGCTGCATGTGGGTTGCATTCAGTCAATGGCATAGACAAGAATCTGACTTGCAATCAGTCATTAAATACGGATGGTGGGTCGGGGGGTTGACGTTGTTGAAAAGTCCTGATGTAGTAACTGTTTAGGTAGACGAATCCTCCAATTAACCAAACTGGAAGAAGAAATTTCCTGGTCCAGATGCTGAAACAAACAACAAACAAGTCAGCAACTGATGTATTCTCAAAATGTGAATGTCATTCCAAATGGTTGACAGTAGAAAAGCACTGTTTCTCACAGCTTTTTGTATACATACATACATTACCTTCAAAACTAAAACCCCCTGGACCTCCAAAGAACGCTTTGAAAATGTTGTTGGCATCAAACTCTGGCAGGGACAAAATGCAAGTAAGAATCAACGCAGAACACTTTCCAGCCAGCTTCTCATCATAAAAACAGCTGTTTTATAATAAAAGCGTGGTTTGTTATCTCAGACATGACTTGTACTTTAATCTCTTCACCCCTGAGACCTCCCACCCCAAGGCTTGCCCGGGTGCTGACCTCCCATGTTCATGCCGTCATCCTCCAGATCCTGACCGCTGTCATAGCGAGACTTCTTCTTTGCGTCTGAAAGTACGCTGAAAGCCTCGCCCACCTCCTTAAACTTCTTCTCCTCTTCCTTCTGCACCTCTGGACTAGCTCCGCTGTGACGGTCTGAAGGGAAGGAGAGGGGAAAAAACACCACAAAAGCACAAAAGTCATTTGGGCCGAGGGACAACTGTATACAGTGTTTAACTGTGCAATGATTGTTTTATTGTTAGAGCACATTTTCTGTTCAGTTAAGCACCTGGGTGATGTAAAAGCGCCCGTTTGCGGTAAGCTTTCTTGATCTCATCTTCTGTCGCGTTCTTATCCACCCCAAGCACTTTGTAGTAATCTTTCCGCTTGCTTTTCTTCAACTCCAGCTGGGCATTTTTCAGGAGGTGCTTGTGTTCTAGAGAACAAAAAAGACAGAACAAGTTAAAAAACAATTAAGCAGAATAAGGGGGAAATGTCTGTGCTGATTCTCACCTTTTGTCTTCTCTGTTTGGTAAACCTTCTCATAGTCTCTCACTGCCTCTTCATACTGCTCTGTGTCCATATAGCTGCAGCAGAGTATGCACAAGTCTGTTATTGTGTCTTTAACCAGTTGGAACGATAAAATATAAGTGCATACTGATAATGATACTGTCTTGTGTTTGTCCACGTCTGAAAACCAAAAACAATAGAACTTACTGTCTCTATTAATGACCAAGTTAGAAAACCTGGACATACCACTGTGCTCTCCGTAAATAGGCCTTGATGTAGGTCTCATCCAGTTTAATGGCCTTCGTGCAGTCTTCAATGGCCTGTTCTAGTTTCTTCAGCTTTCAAAGAAAAAGAAAAAAGTGTGACCATGCGAGGCGGAGACAGAGAGAGAAAAGTAGTGGCCTAGTTCTCTTGATGTGACAGAAGAAAGTTCAACATGGCAGATACCAAAGAACTGAATACTGTCAGAGGGACAGAACAAGAACTTTGCAAAGTATGTGCCTGAGCTAACCTCTAAATAACTAGATGAGGGTTTGTGTGTGTGTGTGTGTGTGTTATGGTGATGACTTGTATGTGATTGTATCTATGTATGCCTGCAACAGGACTATCTAGGTACTGTATAATGTGGAATTCATAGTTTGTAGTTTTGTTTGAGTTCCTGTCTTTACCTTCATCTAACAGACTCAAGGCACTTTTTCCCCTTCCTCTTTCCTTTTCTGTATTTTGACGGAGTTGTTCTCCTTCTCCTGCAATATTTACTATTCTACTGTCAAAAGTGCCAACAAATTCACAAGTATCCCAGCTTAGATACTCATGAAGCAACACATTAGCCCTCCGTGGCTTTTAGCAAATATCTACCAAGGATGCTAAGGTTCATTTTACAGTTGACCGCCCAAAAACAACTTGTCTGATGTTGATGCCACCAGTGGTATCTCTCCTGTGCATGTTCCTCACCTTAGATCCAACAGTGGCCCTATTACAGTACAGCTTGGCATTAGTCTTGATGTTGTTGGGGTCTATTGTTAGTGCCTCAGAGTACAGCTCATAGGCTGCTTCAAAGTTTCCCTCCTTGAACGCCTTGTTCCCCTCCTCCTTCTTGGCTTTTAGTGCTTTGGCATTCTGGGAAGACGATACATAGGACAACCTTAAAAGCTACTCTGGGTTAACTTAACAGCAAGGTCACTCAAAATTGACACACTTAAAATGGATGCTGTTTTTTTCTGAATTTTCTTAAGTTAACAGCTGCTTTTACAGGAAAAGACTCCCAACTGGACATAATCGTAAGGGTCGTATTTATAGGAATTCACAAAAAAGTTGATTTGATTCATAAAACTCTTATCTACTGAATTACTTACTCTGCATGCGAGCCGAGCCTTGTCATGGTCAGGAGCCATACGCAGGGCCTGGACAAAAAACTGGACAGCCTTGTCAATGCAGTCCTCATAGTACAGACAAAGACCACGCACGTACAGTGCATCTGCATTAGTGGAGTCCATTCGCAGAATATCACTAAACAAGAACAAATAACTAATATTAATGCTAAAAGAAAACACATAAATAGAAACAAACAAAGAAAAACCACATCAAAAATATGGCATTTTGTGTCATCATCTTTACGGGTTTAGTTCTAAATCTGAATCTATGCTTCCCTCGAGTGAAGAGGCAGTGTACAAGTACGCAGTGGTGTAGCAACTGATAGTAAATGTGATAACAGACATATCCATACTGGCAGGAGAGCATCAGTCAAAGTTATTCATTTCTAGCTTTATGACTAGAAATGACTTTCCCCACCTCCCTAAAAACAGTTCCTGAAGGCACTCCCCAAGAAAATCTTCATTTCAAGGCAAATTAACCAGGTGGCGTGATCAATTTTAGGGATAGTCAATTTTTACAGTGTCGTTATTGCGAATTTGTGATCAAGCTTACACTTCTTGGACCCATGTGCCAAACGTATAACTCTTTAGAGACATAAAAACACAAAGTTGTGCATATAGTTTTTAAAACCATCAGGTGTTAAGGCCCATGGATTTCAGCAATCTGGCATACTAGCTCAAGAAATCATAGTAAACCTGGTGCAGTCAGAGCCTAACATTTAATACAGTTATTCTAGCTCTATAGAAGTGTCTGACTTTTCATATCTGTACATTTTATATTACGTCATATATCATGGTTTTCCCGTTTCTACAGAGCTCTGGGTATAGGATTACTCATTTGTTGTGTCTGACTGATAAGCATTGTGGTAGTATGTCGTAATGAGCACTATTTCGAGTTGGTATGGCATGATATGGCACATGAACACCCCCGGGTCTTACTCTGCTTTCACCCTGCGCTTATCATGATAAATTCCAATAATGTCAAATAAATAAGTGAATTGTCAAGTATTTTTCAAATATGCTGCCTTACCTGGCTACAGACTGAGCCTCTGGGTAGCGTCCCAGCAGGGCTAAGCACTCTGCCTTCAGTATCTTGAATCTGTGACAGGCTGAGGCAGACTCCAAGGCACGGTCCATGCAAAAAACAACCTAGAGACAACCACAGCACAATTGAAATCTGTGTTGCTTGGCATGTCTGTTACTGGTGACATACCACACAACTGACAAAATCAAGTTAAGATTGTAACCACTGTGTAGCTTACCATCCTGAAGTCTCTCTTCTCAAATCCAATCTCTGCCATTCTCTCATATTCAAGGATGGATTCTGCATTCTTCAGCTGACAAAGGAATTTATGGTATTCAGTGACAATGTGCAAGACCAGGAGTAGTCAATTTATTTCTTTACAGCTACCACTCGCCTCTCTTCTGTACCATGCATAGTGCTTGTAAAACCAGGTCAATGCAAGCAGCAGTACGTCTGTGAATAACCTAAAACTTGCCTCCTGGCTTTCTCATTGAGAATTAACAGTAACTCTTGTTGATCTCCTCTTAAACCGCTCAGTGTCAGACTTTTTCACTTTATTTGCACTAGCTGGGCCAAAGCTTATCTGATAGTGGATAATCATGTCCAAGTTGTCAGATCATGCTCTGTGAAGGAGGCCAACTCACCTCCTGCTGTGCCTGGCTGTTGTCAGTCTCCAGCTCCAGAACCCTCTGGAAACAGCGGCTGGCAGCCATAGCATTGCCAAGGGAGAGGTGACACTTGCCCTCTCGCAGATGGCCCTGTGGGTAAAAGACTTACAGTTCACAAACTAAAGGGATAACGTCCCTCAATTCCCACACTTGCTGAAACCAGTTGGGCAATGTGTACCAAAAACTAAACCATGACTAGCTCTAACTTACTTCTTTGTTATGTGACACACCTTTTTATCCCTTCTGCAAAATCATAATGCTAGTAACCCTGCAGCTATGACTGATAATTACTTATGTATTAAGGAGCCACAAACCACTATAAACAAAAATGCAAACATGCATGAAACTGGTCATGCCTAAAAGTTGAATAGGTACACGGCTCTGCAATGTAGTTCAAGGTTCCCAATTCCCAAGTAGGCTACATGATGTTGTAAGGCTTTCTATAGCTGTGTCCAAAATCTCCTCAACAAAGCAGGTTAATCAATTGTTTTCTAACCCGATGGTTATAATGGCCCCAACATAATACAAAAGGAGATCAAAGTCGTGCATAAACACAGAATTTATAGTTGTTTGGAGTCTCTCAGTAATATTTAAATCAATGAATGTGCTTTTACATGTTTGGCATATAACTAATTTTACTCATGTTATTTACACACATTACTGCTAAATTGAACATGCTCATGCCCCTTCTCTAGGCATTGTCCACAGCAATATGGAAAATCATTTAGCAAAGCATTAGTAGAGGAGGCAGGCAGAGCGAAAGTGTATGCAGCAAAACAACACAACACCCAGAACAGAAAATAATGAACAATATCAGACATTACGAGAGTTGATCTTCCCTTTAATGGAATGTAACGGTTTGTTTCCCACAACCTGCCTTCATGAAGGTGTTATCTAGCCGTACTGCTTGCTGGGAATCCTCTAAAGCTTCTCTGTACCGACACAACATCATTAGCGTGGCTGCCCGGTTTCCATAGTAACTTGCATTCTTCGGACACATGTCTGTATAAAAAACAAGTTATTGATATCCTATCAAGGACAGACAGAATTCCTTTTATTTCTTATCCAAACACAAAATCAACATCATCCAATCCACTAACAGGAAGACTGATTCAAATTATTTAGGGATAATTACCTATGGCCTTGGTATAATAATTGAATGCTTCTGCGTAATCCTTCTTGATATAAAAGGCATTGCCTTGTTCTTTGAAGCCCTCCGCTTCCCTGTGTAAAAGTGGGCAGAAAGACAGAAAAAAAGGGTAAACTTAAGGCACATTTAGCAGACAAGAGATGAGTGTGGTTATGGTCAGAGCATGACTACAGGTGGTCAACTGGCTGGGTTTGTTTTACAGATTACTAAACTTCTAGCTACTGGACTTCTTCTCTGCAAACGGTATTCTTTAAAAGACCATTAAGTCTGAGCATCACATTCATAATCATGTGTAAAGAAAGCATATTTAGGGTTGTGAATGACACTGTGCGCATCAGAGAACTTGCTGGCCTGAGTTAGCTAAACATAGAAAGAACCACACCAGCAGGGCAGAAGTGTCTACTCCAATCAAACACGTAGCTATTTTGTGAAGCAGAAAGGGAGCTGAGCCAGGAACATATGACACCATGCTGTGGGCCACTGCCATGACTTTTTTTGGAAGCCTTTCATGTTTTACATCACGACCACACAGTGAGTGAATGGTGTCATTAACTAGTTAGCCAGCTAGTATCATATATGGAATATCGCACTAATGTCAAAGCAGTACTGTCGGCCCGATCAACTTTTACACTCGACAGGCAGCGACAGATGTATAGATATTACAGTGTGCCTGACAGCAACCCAGAAACCCAGCACATGAGCTAGCTAAGTGGAGGACAACCAAGCCAAACGCGATCCGGGGCAAAATTTAGCTGAGCAGTTAGCGGTAGCGCGCTACTTAGCTTTCATTGTGCGACGAGAAAATTAACATAGCAAGGACTTTTGAGTACACATGTCAGTATAAGGCTTCGTTATAGATGTATTTCAGCCGCTGACAACAGAGCCTTTATTGGTCTTACCTTTCTAATTCTTCGTCACTGAGCAGTTCCATGTCAGGGTCCATATTCACGGCATCACAGTTCTCCGTCGCCATTTTGCCGTCAATGGGGAGGGGCGGGGCCACACACTGCAGCAGTTACGTACACTGTAAACAGGAAGTAGTCCGCTAGGTAAGAAAAGCGGTTTGCTTGCAAGTCAGAAATATTCTCATACCTAATACATATCTACCTACTTTTAGTCAATACCAGTGTATGTATTTTTGAAGACACGAGTTTTAGTCGGGTTAGTCAGTTTCAGATAACATTAGCTACTTGGTATGTGATATCGTGACTCTGTATGTCACCGAAAGCTAATGCTAAGCTATTTCTTAATTTCATAGACTGTAACGTTAGAGGCGTTAGCGAACTATCAGCATGACTAACGTGCATGTTTTTATGTTTGCTATTTATTCGTTCTACGTTAGTTATTTGTTTATAACAGAATCATATTTTAGCGACGTTGCTACCCAAAACCCATGTGTAGTACAATTATATGCTATGCACTGACACTGTAACGTTAATAAAGTATTTGACTCAACTGTCAACTTTTTCCATCTGTGTATCTGTCTAAAAACAGATTTTCTGACCTGAGAGTGAGTCATGGGCAAAAGCTGCAAAGTGGTTGTGTGTGGCCAGGCCGCAGTTGGTAAAACGGCTGTGTTGGAACAACTACTGTATGCCAATCATGTTGCAGGTATACATTTTGCCGTATAACAAAACAGTTTTTTCCATGTTTTTCATTTATTAGTTCAAATAACACTATTGGCCTGCCTTGGATGCACTGTACATACAGCTGTTGATTGTTAAGAGCGTAAATAACACACTGGGTGACTTAGAGCTTGTGATAAGACCCTTGAAGACTGGGCCTTTTTAAGTTTTGCATTAATATTATACATCTTACTATATTCCAGTTTCTAAAGTTTACTTGGAAGTAAATGTTAATTGGCACTTACTTAACCCTTACTGTGCAATGATAGCTGCCAAGTTAGATTTCTGTTCGCTAAAATTACTGGAAACAGCTCGTGTGTAAAGTGTATTGCTATTTGTTTCAAGTAAGTTAATGTAAAAGTGCTAGTTACATTGTATTCATTGCAAGCAATTGTCTTAATACTTGTGCAGTATATCACACCATATGTGACTGTCTTTGTTTATCCACTGTTAGGTTCAGAGCCCATGGAGACCCTGGAGGATATCTACATTGGCTCCATAGAAACTGACCGTGGCACACGAGAGCAGGTGCGCTTCTATGACACCCGCGGACTCCGGGATGGGATGGAGTTTCCTCGACATTACTACACTTTTGCTGATGGCTTTGTACTTGTCTACAGTATTGACAGTAAAGAGTCCTTTAAGCGGATGGAGGCCCTCAAGAAAGACATCGACCGCCACAGAGACAAGAAAGAGGTGAGGACTGAACCCATTTATTTGCCTGGGAAGGTTAATTTGGGGGTACTTTAATAAAGCTGGGTTCATTTAAAGGGGACCAATCTAGAGAACCCAAAACTGTTTTCTCTAATTCATTCTAATGGCCTATTTATTGAGATCTATACATTATTATATTATCATATATTTGAATGTTGTTTCCTCCTGATTCTCTTTAAGTCCCAACAGACAACCTTCCATTAGCTATTGCTAATATTGTAGCTGTAGCACACTGATGTAGACAGAGCTAGAGATTACACTGATGGGCTAACCTGGTGATCCTGATCCACAGGTGACCATTGTTGTGCTGGGTAACAAGCTGGACAAGCAGGATGAGAAGAGAGTTGACTCTAACATGGCCCAGAACTGGGCGAAGAATGAGAAGGTGCGTCTGTGGGAGGTGTCGGTGGTGGACCGGCGCACATTGATTGAACCCTTTGTCTACCTGGCCAGCAAAATGACCCAGCCACAGAGCAAGTCCACTTTCCCTCTCAGTCGCAATAAGAATAAGGGCAGCGGTTCTACAGACAGCTGAATGACCAGACACTATTGTCATGTTCAAGAGGGAGGAAAAAGGGAGAAGAGGTGTGTTAAAGGGAACTTAGTTTTGCTATTATGAAGGATTGAGGTAGTAAGAGTTAGTTTGGAGAATGTGGAGAAGTGGGGATGAGAGAAAAGGCAGGATGATTGTATGGATATTTATATACAGTGAGTGTTGTTGGTATTGGTATAGCATCCACATTTGATGTTTTGGTGAAATACTTATTACTTTTATCTGAGTGAAAATGCTGATCTTTTGCCATATCAGCTAAGAATTTTAGGAATGCAAGGTATTTTTGTTTGTCATTTTATAAGGTTGGATTATGTTGCTGCTGCAGTCATGTTTGGACCTACATAATGTAGTTCTTGAACTACTGACAATCAACATTTTGATTTTAGTTTCTACTTGGACAGTCCAGAGTTTTAAGATGTCAGACTCATGGCACTCACTGTAATTAGGACCTAGCACACATGTACACTGGCTACTATTTTATTCACACGTGCACTACATGTATACACAGATTGAATCAGAAATGACAGCAGTTACATGTGTTACCTGATTATTGTATCACACAAATGCTGAATTTCACATGTTGTAAAAGATATGATAGGTGAAGGGATTTTATTGATACATTATTGATAATGTACAGTAACTGTGCTGTTTGCTGGAGATTTGTTACATTATATATGTTCTTTGCTGAGGTTCACTGTTGGATGTTGTAGAGTGAATGATTGACATTCCTTATCACATATTGCCTTCTGTACAGGCTTTAGAAATTTAAATATGAGATAAACGATCTTCAGGTGAAAGGCGTTTTCTGCAGGCTCAGGTGCTACTTTTTTCTGGTTGCGACACGTGAAAGACATAGAGCACTCTATTTAGTAAAATGTCGTAGTATAAACAACACGACTCTTCATATAAACAGTCACAGTCATTGCTGAATTTGAAGCTGGTATATTTCTTACTAAGCTGTAAAATAAAACCCAAAAGTATTCATTAGACGACCATTGAACTGTTTATTCAGGGTGCAACATGAGTCAAAATATGAGCAGCTTTTAATGTTTTCGACACTATGTATCATACATGCAACTTTTTTTGTGAATATCAAGCATTGATGTATTAATATCCATAAAATGTGTTCACTTGATATTTGTTTGCATGTTTTGTAAACAAATTAAATGATTTTTTTCTGTGCCTAACCAGAATGTTTGGTGACATTTTTTTGGTTAAATGAATGATGTAATTAAATACACCACAACTTTTATTTCATGGTGGAAATAATTGGGCATTTGAACATTTCCAGGCATCACAAAAAGCACATCCTCACATTTGTGACCTGACTAGGAGGGATTTGGTGAATTGTCTGTGACGTGTAACCTTCTGAAATGTAAAGGGCAACAAATGGTTGAAGTTTAATGACAGAAAACCCCAATCACTGGATTTCAGTTGTGTTGTAGTATGTTTCATGGCCAGTAGATGTCTCTGATCTTCCAGTAAAACAATGGGAATGTTCTCATGCTCTTTAAAAGGATATAGTGTCGCTCAGTATCGTTTTAAGGGAAATATCCACGTGTATACAATTCAGTAACCATGGACTCTCTGCACTAGACTCTAACTAATCTGTGGTTACTGCAGTCTTTAAAGAAGTGCACTGATTTGACAATTAAGTTGCATCTAATGTCAGTAATAAATGTGTTTGTTGTCCTCACACCACTTGACAAAATAGTTTGTATAGGCTGGTGGTGTATGAGGGCCCATAAGAGACAAGGAAAATAAAAATAAATAATTCAAAGTGCACAATACATAAAAATTATTATTTTTACCTTTATGTAAATAAAGGTGGACAAAACATTCACAAAGGTAGTATTTATTACATGGCTGTGTGTTGTAATGCATTACATAATGCAGGCTGATGCAGATTAACATTAGTGCTAACATGCCTATGAATATCCTTTTTGATACATCTAAAGAATAATAATAAAAACTATAATTATCTGTAACATTGCCACTATCTGATAACCCACATTGACACCCATGGTCACTGAAAAAATCGACGCATTTGTACTGTAGCCTGAACACACTCTTGTTTCTTTGGGAGGGATACAGTTTTTGATGACATCTGATGAGTTGTAAATATCTTTGGACAAAAGCCTCTGTCAAATCAATCTAATGTAACAAGTCATTTTTGTTCCAAATTTAGTTCCTCTGAGTACACATGTGGTATGTTTTGTTAACATAAGTGTTCGCATTTTATTTAAAATGTAGTCTTTTATCTCCCTTGAAAGAAAAACTGATTAATAGATACTAATTGATTCATACAAGATTAAAACTCAAACAGAACGGAAAGTGAGATCAGATTGTCAATTGTCATGTGGCAATAAACTGCCTTCAGCATATGTGATGACTTTTGATGCCAATAAAATTCAAATAGGGAACACACAAAAGTGACATATTCATGACAAACATATTCAGGAGAAATGATTGCCTACTGTGCCAGTGATTCGCTGATTATTGGAAATGCTGGGGTGCAATTTGTAGGACGACTGATTACATTTTATTTTACCCCTAAACTGAAACCAAAAACATCAGTGCAGTCATATAAAACTGAACCAGTTTTGTGTTCAGGTCTCCATGATGAGCACTGCAACTCTACAGATTTTGATAGCTACATTAATTAGTTTGGCTATCTATATCCATCAAAAAAGTCAAATGTATTACTTGTTGCAATGGCTTTACTGTAAACCAGTTTGGGAGTGGTAGTGAAAACAATGTCAGTCAGACGAGGTCAGAGATGTAAAGGCAGAAGAAATGATCTGCTAGTTCCACACGGGCATGTTGACTGGAGAGGTTAATGCAAGATAATGAGAAAACCTCAAGTGGAACATTCATGAAATGATATTACACTCACCTTAGTTTCCCCAGAGGGTGCTATCATGTACCATCTCATTTCAATCATGTTCTTTTTAATGACTAGAATTGAGCCAGTGCGCTGATGTTACTTCACTCACAATGGTTCAGTTGTTGTATCACACATTTGGACTATGACAGTACACAGTGGCGTTAATTTTATGTCCCCATAACAGCAAGGAAGAGACTCCTGTAACTTCTCAACATGTTCTCCTGTCTAAGTCTTTCTGTGTAATGGCTCCATGTCTGTATTGATGCACGTAAAAAACAGAAACAGAAGATTCACAACACAAAATGTCAAAGACACACTGTGAGCGTGCCGGAGCGAGGGATCGATTTGTCACTTGTCTGTGTGATTTATGAACCTTCTTCCTCCTTCAGACTACACTGACCACAAAAGAGAAATTCACACTTGGTAGTCACAGTCACGGGGCAACAAGGCGATGCCCTTGTGTTGCTACCAGTAATACTCTTTTACTGTTGCATGACAGTGTGTCTCATGACTGCAGCTGAACATCCCGCTCTCCCAGGGGACCCATAAAATAGATAACATTTTATCCCCTCCCTGTTTTTTTTGTTTTTTGTGAAGAGAAAATAGACTTCAACCCTGGAAGCTGCTGCAGTGACCCTCTTTTCACAGTCCCCATCATGAAGCGTCAGATTAACAAAACAATTCTACACAGGAGTGAACACATACAGTCTAAATGTCAGTGCCACCTTTATTCTCTGTGCTATCATGCTTTTTTTCTGTGGGCTGGAAATATCAGCTGCCCTTAAGCCATCAGTTATGTCAAATGTTAGTTGTCATGCTGGCTGCCCACAAGCCTTAGAGACAGATCATTTGTCCTGAAAGCACAGGGTGATTTAATCTGGGATAAATCAAGTTTAAGGCATTCTGAACCGTGCAAAAATGGGATCTTAGTTATTGCTTATAGTTTGTGCATTCAGTGAGCATGTTGAAAGAGTTTGACACCTTTGACATTATCCAGGGGGACATGTTGACACATTGTCTCCCACCAGTCAATAAAAAGACAATTTAAGCTCAATAAAGGACTAAATAAAGACACTGTGTAAGCTGAAAAACAAATTGATTTATTCCACTGCTCAACCAACTCAACCCTCTGTCTCCTTCTCTCATCTTTCTTTGGCTTTTTTTCCCTCAGGTGCAAATTTGCAGCATCAGTACAGCAGTATTGATGGCTCTGTATTTTACAGAGCAGTAATGGCAAGGTGTTTTCTATGTTATCAGTACTGTGTAATTGTAAATATCTTCACAATTCATACAGTATTTTCTTCATAATTCTGCAGTAACTGCTTTTACAAAAGGGTCTGTCTTATATTTCTGACATAATTGTACTGTGGGTATGGATTACCTCTGTAATATCAGCAAATATAAACATACATAGGCACTATGTCTAAATACCCTAATTAGAACATTTCCATGTATCCTTTTTTATTTTAATTTAAACCAGCATATATGTCACCTGGCAAATACTGTGTAATTACTTTACCTTTAAGTACATTGGGGTCTATTATGCATTTGAGGTTAATTACTTTTATCTACAAATAATAACTAGAGAAGCTAATACTTACCTGATAATTACTGTACATGTTTGTAACTATGCCTTTTTGTACCAACAAATATTAAATACATGGTTATTATTTATTATTATATAAGGACATAAATTCATGATACGAAACACAGTTACATAGTTACAGTTACTCCAAATTTTAAATAGTAAATAATTGTCCTGTAAAATAAAATGCTACTGTTATATTTGATCAAATATATTATTTTCAACTAGCCATTATGTTACATTAGTCATGATATAGATGATATATATTCACAATGAATGTGAAGTTGAATGTGGCACCACAAAAACTGGCCATGTGTCTATGGTGTATTTTCTTCCCCATCTTTTAAATCTTCTACGGGGTGACTCTTGAGTTGAGGAGCGGTGGCTGACCACCCCAACCCCAACAGGAGATAAGGGTGTCACTCCCTCCATGGAGAGCAGTCAGATAAGATGATGGATCAATACAGCGGATACACCAGTGTCACAGCTTAGCAAGATCATCATGTCCTTCTGCCATATCACCGGCTTCATTAAGTGCTGGGGATCCAATGGCTTTTCTTTGATTGGCACCACAGGAGGTGCTGGACTTGATGTTGTGCTTATCTACCGTTTCCACAAAGGGCGGCCTGGTGTGGTGGCCTGAGGCGTGGAAGACAACATCAATAAATAATCCAAGGGCTCTCCTTCAAATACACAAGGAAACTGGAAAATTAATACGAAGCTAGCCGAGCTAAATACATGATTATCCAGTGAGATAGATAAAAGCACTGAGTCACAGTTTGTCACATGAAGACGCTCCTCTGTTTGGTTTCACTGCGTTGAAGTTGGCCTTAGGGATGAGCACGGCACAGCAGAGACAGGCAACACTGTGTCAGGTTGGCAAACACACAGTAGATGTTGAGTACAGTAGTGAGCTGCTGTTCCCACAATTCAGCAGGATTCATTGTTTAGTATTATTATTTAGTAATCTTTTTGCAGTAGCTAGAACCAATCAACAGTACAATGCACTCTGGAATGGCCATCTGTGGAGAATCATCTGTAGATAAAGGAGATTAGCCTGTCTCTAAACCAAATCAGCCACTCAGGTATATTATTCTATCACTCACTCCTCTGTGTACCACAGATGCAACAGAGCTCAGACACGGTGGCTTGAACTTGTTTCTATTTGCTTTCACCATTGTATCTTGGCTAAACACCAGCCCTGCTGTCACAAGTCGTTTCCTGAAATGGCTGGAAAATGAGTAGCTGTGGGTTGCCATATGAACAGATGCTGTGAGGGTGTTGCGCACATTTTCAGAGAAGCCAGCACCGTCTGCACCTGCAAACTCAGGATACACGTATAAAATAATTTTGATTCCATCTGGATATTTCCAGCCTCAGAGCTGGATATGCTCAGTTTTGACTATCTGATTAATTAACTAGCATTTTGAAGCGGTGATGTTTTCCCTTTTCTCTGTTGATTCAACTGTACCAAACGCAACTTAGACAAAGAAAGAGTGCAAGTGCAATTTTGTGCATCTTCATAAATCTGAGCATTCATGTTGTCACTGTTTATTCATTAGCAATCATCTGCCTTTTATTTCTCCACACACCCACACACATATTGTTATTGCTCACATATCAATCTGAATCAAAGTACTGCCTTCTGGGATGTTGGGATGCATGACACAGGGAAAGTGCGCACACACACACACACACACACACACATTCACTTAATCATTAAAACCATTTGTTTACAAGTTCTAAAAGCTTTATTTTCCAAAATCCATCCCTTGTCCTCTCTATGGTACAGCACTGTAAGTTGTTTTTTTAGTTGTTTTTTTTTTGTCAATCCATCCATGCGTACAGTGTTTCCTGCTCTAGAGCTATGGAGGGATACCCTGAATGGATGGTCATGTTAGCATTTGCTCAACCTGTCACCCCTGAGAAGGCCTGCCTAATGTGACTTTAGGATATTGTCTAAAAAGGCCTTGAATTACATTATTAATTCAGTCACCGTCAACAAGGAGAAAAAAAAAGCTCACTCAAAAATTTTTGTTTTAAATATTTTCTCTTGTACTTTAAAAAAAACATGTTTTACCAACATAACCACGTAAATAAAGAAAAAAAAAAGAAAGCAAAGCATTTTTCCTTTCCCTGTATGCCGTACAGAGCCTACAATAACATAATCTACTCTCTTCTATGATAGCAGTTCATTATGATACAGATAACAATAGCAACTCTGATAAAATCTCTATAGTTACTCTATGATTTCTACATATAATTTGCCTTCTCTAGATTCGTTATTTTAAGAAAGTTTCAGTTCTTTAGGTCAGAGTTCCCACTGAGAGATAGAAACAAACAAACAAACAGTGAAGATTAAAGGCTGGCTGGTTCACTGAGTAGTGCGACTGGGGAGAATCACATCAGTATGGCGGGGAGACCCGGTGGCTTCGCTTATCCAGAAAGACTTGGGGGTCCTTAAACAGAAATGTACATAGGATCAAAGATTTTGTAGAAGCACTATTACTGGATGGCAATTACAGGGTTTTCACGACAGATGGCACTGCTGCATCACAGACAACTATACATATTGCACAATGAGAAATGCATAGGATTTGCCCCATTACTGTAATTTAAGAGAACATGATTTGGTACGAGTGTTGAAGGAAGGATGATGTGTATGCTCCAAGTCCTTATGAGACCTTGCCAACAGTCCTTTTTGGCAGAGGGAGGGTTGAGTGTCAGTAGATATCCTGGATGGGAGGGAGAGTGAGGGTACATCACACGGGCATGAACAGCGATATGACAGTTGATGTTGCACTTGTGACAAACACTTGTCTCTGACGTAACATTGTTTTGCTCAGTGGAAGTCATACAAAAGTTCTCCTGCTCCACTAAAAAGTGAAACAGCAATGTCATATGGCGCTGAAGCACCCTTACCGCAGCGCGAGAGCAGCTATAAATGGAAACGGCTCAGCCCAGAGACACAAACATGTAGAGACTGACCATGAGCATCAAGCGTCAAGGGCAGCACCGTCAGGACAACCCCTCATTTCAAATGACTCTTCGCTGACAATTCAGAGTTGGCCCTTGGCTGTGTTGGAGTACATAATATGTTGTTACAGGTGTGTACAGTATACAATAGATAAAGCCATTGACACACTGAAAACACATCATAAACATAAACATACTGAATGTATTGCTTTAAATGTGAGACTTGTCTTAGTTATTGATATACCATAACGTGATCATTCTCACCTGATTGTTTTTTTTGTTTTTTCAAAGCAAAATTCTCACTGAAATTGACATGGGATTGTAAAAACATACACCTAGAGCAAAAAAAGGTGAATATCAACACAATTTTCATTGCTTTTGTAAGTAAATCAGTTTTAAGGTGCTTTTAATGTGGTTGCCATGGCACTGTGCTTTGTTCCCTCCCACGCTGTGCGCAAACACTGCAACAGGATGTCAATCAAGTACTGGCTGAGCAGCCTCCCCACCCACTGTCATCCAAACTTTTCATTGAGCTCTGAAATCCCATCAAGTCTTCAAGTTATCCATTGTGTTTTCATTATGTGTGTGATTGTGAGTTGAGGGGAGGCTTTCCCTGCTCCTCATCATCATCTCATGCTGAGATAACGCCACAGAAAATCAAGAGCAACAGCGAGGTGACGACAGCCGGGTGAAGGAAGAAAAAAGAGCAGTGATGAGGGGAAATAATGGCGTTTTGCTATGTAAGACATCCATAGCTGCAAAAATGTTTTCGTGCCGCTAGCTTGGCGAGAACATAATGTTCAAGCTGCATTGCGTGAATGATGCACTGGAGCAAAAAAGGAAAAAAAAAAAATCATTCCGAAGACAGATTTGCAAATTGAAACAAAGTCAAGTTGACAAGCTGACCTTTTCTGGACCTTAATGAGTGCTTAATCCTGGGGATACAGGAAAGGAAAAAAAATCTGGAGAGCTCTGACTGTGGCTGTGACTCAGAAAGAAAGAAAGAAAGAAAGAAAGAAAGAAAGAAAGAAAGAGAGCGAGATGTTTTAATTTTACGAGTTAAGGGCTCGGGGAAACTATGTTTGGGAGAGGGCTGCAAAATGGTGCTAACGGGGTTTTAATATATGGACATACAATATGTAGTTGTAGCTTCACATGCAGTAACGCCCACAATGAGGACCCACATTGTCCTTCAAATGTTTTAAATTGACAAGGGTTACTTGTCCAGAGAGTTGTTTGATAATTGCCATATCCAAGATGAAATGTGACAGCAATTGACCTCAGATGATCCTTTAAGCTTGTTAGCTGAAAACACTGATCAATGAGACCGGCTTGTCCAGCCATACAAGAGGATGCGTGGGGTTCAGCTCCTTTGATGACCTATGATCTTCCCACCTCTCATAAAACCCCCAAACCAATAAGTTAAAAACGTTTTAAAAGAGCATCAAGTAAAGGGACCTTATTTTGTGGCAACCACACTAAACATACATCTAGACTTGTCTATATTTGTTCTCTAATAAATTACACAATAATATCCATAATCCAAACCATGTTGACCCATGAAATGGCTATAAAAGCGGCCTCTGTGCACCAGTCACTGTCTGGAGGCCTGTCCTGCTCCTTAGGTCATGATAAGCGGAGCAGAAAGAAGGCATGATGGGGGATCTTGGCCTTTATGATAGGAACAGCTCTCAGGCCTAATGGCCTACTGAGTGTCAGGACATGTGCCCTCTTTCCATCGTAAGTCAGGTGGGCTGCATAGTTTGCATGTGGCCTTTGTCATGTGGGTCACACTAAAGAAGGGCCTGGGGTTTGGTAAAGGGACAAGGGTGGAGCTGAAATGGGAAGTGGGTCAAGTCTTTAGTAGGGGGAGAAGATGATGGGTGTGTGTGTGGCCCGCAGTGGCCCCGGGGCAGGCCGAAACAGTGCAGGGCCCAGGAAGGGGGTCTGGATGAAGGTGGTGGTGCCCACTGGGTGGCGCAGAGCCAGTGGGTTAGTTGCCACTGTGCACAGAGTTGGCTGGGTGAGGGGGCTGGGTAGGAAGCCAGTTGTCAAGCTCTTGGTCAGCTGCTTCTGCAAGGCCAGTTTGGTCTGGAGAAGACAGGAGGGGGAACAGTGAGAAGGGAGAGAAGAACACAGCGAGGGCAGAGCACGTTTACTGGGCAAACACGTTTCCCAAACTCATGGCCCTTGTTTGCACACATATAGGAATGCATTTTTATACATTGCTCCATACTAAATACCACCCACAACTGGATTCCTGATAGCTTGTTGCATGAACTCTCATGAGACAGATGTACATAATAGGCTAATGCTAGGACTACAGTATGGACACACTTATTATTATAGCCTATTTCTGTCAGGAGAAGGGTTAAATGGCAGCCATTATTTTAAAGCTCTAGGCTGTTAAAAGGATGGTTCAGATTTATTTGAACCTAAGGTGAAATGCTTTTCTCACTGGCCATGATATTGATGCATGGATATTAGCTTAGATGAGATTTGCTAAGATCCCATTGATGGACGTGTCCCACCAAGCTGACAAAAGCTTTCGACAAAAACATTTCAAACCATAATGTAGCTTACATGCCTTCTTATCAAATACTCACCCTCGTAGGCTTGAAAGTTGGGTTTAAAAAAGATTTTAGGTTGCTCTTTCACAGAGAACAGCAGCTTGGAAGCAAAAGTGGAAATAGTTTTCCAACGGAATGGCTTACGTATCAAACACACTATTGCTTCCTTGTAGCATATTTAGCAATAACATACCAAATACACAGATAAAAGGAGACTTTTCTGCAAAAGGTTTTATGAATGTTTTAATATGTTCTGTGCTGTGTCTCAGGGCTGCCATTTTCATCCAATGTAACTGTTCTGAGTCCAAGCTGACAGCTGCTGTCCTCTGTGACTGAACAAACTATAAACTTACTTATAAACAAGCCTACGGGGGGCAAGTATTTGATACGCAAAAGATGCAGACCTCTCTCTTATGGAATTATTAATAAACAAAATAGTGTCATGGTACAAAGAGGTCTGAGCGGAGAATCAAACATCAGAAATTGACTTAAGATGTTCACATTCTTGTAGATGATTAAAATGTTTTTCGAGTGCTGTGTTGAAAATATTTTTGCACATTTTCCACAGACCTCCACAAACTGTGCAAAGGATCAACAGACTGAGCTAATGTCCATCCATCCATAGAGTTGCGAAGTGGTTTTCCCCGTTCTGTATCCCCATTTAAAAAAAATTCTTTAAACCTTATCCTCAATATCACTTCACAGAGACATGGGATTGTCCAGAATAATTTAACAATCGTAACTTTATGTTTATGTTATACCAGTTTTAATTATTTCAATTTTGTTTCTGAGAAATCATGTCAGTTTGGTGTGGTGGATGGCTCTTAATACTACAATACCAATGAGCCTCAGCAGCCATTGCTATAGAGAAGAAGTCAGTCAGAGACACAAATCAGAGCGACTGTTACCTCAAAACGTTTCGTCCTTGAATTTGTGAACAAAACAAGACGTCATAGTAAGTAAATGAATCAAAAATGGACCAATAGAATCCAAAAGTGAATTAATTTAAGCTACAGATTGTATTATCAATTTTCTCAACAGTGTAATTGTTAGCCTCCTCTTCCCATTATTAGCACACGTAACAGAATTTTAAGCTCTGTGATTGGATGTTGCTTGCTGAAAGTACCTTGGGAGTTGTTGTTACCTTCTCCCCCTGACGTTTGTACCTTCGACTTTTTTTATTTAAGAACCATATACTTCACGGGGGAGTTACATGCCTGTCATAGCCATAGAAGTGCTCCAACTGTGAGTGATGTGACGTTGTCTACAGGAAAAATGAATGGGAAACCAGGGGCACCCGAAACTCCTCCCAGTCCGCAACTCTATTGACATCACCACCAGTGAGTAAAATGAGTAACACCTCATGTAAAAAAATAAAAAATATCAATAATTTCTTCATTATCTCTGCTCAGTCCCCTGCCTCTGGCCAGGCCTAAAGTTCAGCCATCTGAAGCTCTCGCCCTCCAATCCAACCCCAGTCTTGGCCTCTCCTGCCACTGACCTGCGAGGAGAGGGAGGTGAGATTGTACTGGCTGAACGCTTTCTTCATGGCAGACACAGCCACGCCTGCATAGCCACTCCATCTCACGTTCTGTAGGATGGAGGAGGAGGAGGAGGAGGGGGAATATAGGGAGAAGGAGAGATGGGGAGGTGTGTATATGACAGGAGCAGAGAAGTGATTAATCAGGAGTGCTGATTCAGGCTGCTGTTGTCAGAGCTGGTCAATGGGGGAGAGCAGGACTATTTTAGACCTGTCTCAGGGGTAGGGGACTCACTAGGTACAACAGTGTGCTTAACCTCTATGACAGTAGGCACACAAGCATGCTGCCTCACCGAGACATAGAAGCCCCTGAGCGCAATGTAATGAGATCTCTGTGTTTGTGTGTATGTGTGTGTGTGTTTTAACTGTATGTCTGTCGGGGCCGGAATCAAATCAGTTAACTGTAACGGAGATAAATTAAAACTGGTGTTTAAAAATGCATTAGTTTACAAGCTATACTGAATTTATTCCAGTTTTGGCACATGTGTACAGCATGTTCAAGCATATCTGCTGTAAGAGAAAGGCAATTATGTTTTGTTTGTCTTCCTTGAGTGTGTGTGCATGTGCGCATATTTGCGTGACAGTGTTTTGTTTGTCTGCGTCTTCATGCTGAGACTTACCGCTAAGCTGGAGCTTGGCTGGCTCTTGCTGTGGGGGGTAAATTTGGGTTTGGGTGGTTTTCCGGCCAGCCTATCCTTGTGCCTTCTGCTATTCATGTGCTGCAGAGACCAGCAGAAATACCATTAGCGAGCTAACAAGCATCTGTTGTACCACAGTGGAACAACTTCAAATGTTATCTGCTGAATTAATAATGGATACACATTGCGTATGACTGAAGTGCACAGAAATTACATCACATTATTTTCTACCGCTGCCACACTATCTCCTTCTCTGGCTGCAGTACTAACAGGCTTATGTCCTCCTGGGATAGGGGATGTTTATATAAGACCGGTGGAATGCATTTAAGGCTGAAGCAGCCTGGGTGCTCACACATGCCAGCATATCCTGTATCTTTTCACACATTCCACTCCGGCATAGGCAAAGTTTCCAAGACAATCCCTTCACTCAGATGTAGTATTTAATGAACATCAAAAGGGGAGAAATTACCTCCCCAACCTGGTTTGAGGCCAATGTAACCAGACAATTAAATACAGGAGGCATTAGTAGCTCGCAATAATGAGTGGTAAATAAATCCCTGCTCACTGAGGAGCTTTGCAGTTAGTTATAGCATCAGATGATATCTGCCTAATGTCGAAAAATAGCTGCTGCTTAAATGTACTCAGCTGCTTTCAATGCCTTCATTCATGTGGCTGTAAATGAAACTGCCGCTTTGATTTAAGCCATCCTCCATCAAGGTGATGTTAAAATGGTCTCTTGGATTAAGTAAGGTCTTTAAAATCCCATCATTCATATTTATCATTTTAATACACATCATTTGTGATAGCTTTTATAATTGTAACATTAGAGGTCAGTCTGGTCTAAGTTCAATGTGTAATATCAGTCTCTTGATGTGTAAGGTAATTGCTAACTATGTGCAGGCAGTTCTGTTTTCTGATTCATTCTGTGGCCCCATCATCTGTCTGCGGAGGTGAGGTAATTATATGCAACATTTTCCCCACTGCCTGATGTGATTGGGCTAGAGTGCTTTCCCCTGCAGAGTCAACAGTACTTCTGTGTCCTTTTGAACAAAATCCTATCAGGTTAGCAACACTCTCACTTAGTATGCCTTGACAAATCTGCAGGACATCTCCAAGCCCCCAGTTCCCTCCTCATCTTTCACTTCACGCAGCACAGGAAGGATAGAGAAGTCCCAGAGTGATAGCTCTTGCCGTTTTGTCCTCCTACTCTGATGCTTTACGCTCCAAAAAGTTTTTAAGGCTTTTGTGCTGCTAAAAGTTTAATAAGGCCATTGTGATTTATAAGTTTAGTTTGTTGCCGCGGCTTCACATACACCTTTCTGTCAATTTCTTTATCAGATTAAACAAGCTGTCATGTGAACAACTACTCCACATCCATTCATTTGTACCAACTCTATGACAAAATCCACAATGTAAGTAGTGCATTAAATCAACTAGACATACAGTATATATGCAATATAACCCAAATATTCTTTTTTCTTTTGACCCTTACCTGGCTAAGCTGGGTCTCAGAGTTCACAAAGATCTCACACACTTCACAATGAAAGTTCTTGCTGGGCACCCCGACACTGCCTTTGCTGCCCAGCCGCTTGCTCTTGCAGCCCGCACGAGCTGCCACCACTTTCCCCCTGCGTCGAGGCAGAACACTGTGACCTTCCAGCATCAGTTTGTGCTTTGTACCTGGTGGAGAGAGTAGAGAGTTGGCAGGTTTGTTGTGGCTCAAATGAAATAATATTACAGGCATTTATTTAATGCTCACATCCCCAAAATTTCAGACTAACCAAAAATCAGACCCAACAAATGTAAAAGCCTTTTAAAAAAGCCTTTTACCGCTGTTATGTGCTTCCAGTTGGGAGACGGAGTTGACTGTGACTTTACAAACAGGACAATGGAGGTGTGCCTTGCTCTTCTTGGGGTCCTTGTCCTCATCTGTACGTGCCTCCCCATTTGTGCTGGATATGTCTGCATGGCTGCCTGACTCAGTGGTCAGGCCCGTGGCCTCGGCAGCCTCAACAGCCTCTGGGACTTCGGGGGCGCTGGTGTCCGAGCCAGTCTCTGAGAGCTGTGGGGAAGGTGAAATCTGAGGAGGGGAAAGGGTGACCAACTCCACAGAGGAAACCTCAGATACTGGCGTCAGCATAACTGAGCTCCTGGGACTCTCCTCGAGCTTCCCCTCCAGGTTGGCTGGTTCTAGATCAGACTGAAGACCTGCATGAAAAGGTAGAAATAAATGATAATGTCAGAAAACTGTGGTTCATTTAAATCTGCAATAATTGATTTTTTGGCCGCGGAAACAAGCTTCTGAACACAACATTGACCACATCACCTTTTAAGTTGATATGGGGAACTTGTTAGCAAACAGCTGCTTATTTACACATCCAGCAATTACAGAGCCGCATTATCATTCATTTGGAGTCGTGTTCCTGGCCACTCCTGAGGGAAATATCTGGCTCTTAAGCTGCTAAATGCTCCACTATGTTCACCAGCTACTCGCTAACTGTGTCTTTCTGCTGTTTGGTGCTGGGCAGGAGTTTTTACAATAAGAGCGGTTAGAGTGAACCAAAACGGTAAAGTTGTGTGCCGAACAGCTTAAAAATGAGCTGAAACTCACTATAAAGCTTCATAAAGTCAAGGGGAGCTGCGGATTCAGGTGATAATTCTCTGTAGGTTCATCAGTCCGAGCGACCCCCTCACATTGTATTGCTTTCACATTGTCATTTGATACATTCATTATAAGAATATCAATTATAGCTGCTTTACCACCAGCATATTATAAACAGTGTTGGGCAGTAATGCAATACAGTGAATATTTGTTTAGTGACGAGTAGTGTAAGGGATTACAATTCTGTAATTACATCATCATCACTTCGATAGGAGGGTAGAATTGTTCGCTGTCTTAACGGGAGATGACAGAGGTTTCATATCAGTTTGGTCTGGTATGTGTTAGATTGCTGCAGGGGCTGGAGATGTGGGGAGGCAGTTAGCGTCTTCCAAAAGAGGAGAAATGCCACTCCTGGTATCACCAAAGTTTCTTACATGTTATGTGTTCTCAGCTGTCTTTGAAAATGAAATGTTAAATGCCGTTTTAATTTTAATTGTGAGTTAAATATTGCTTGCATAAATGGAAAATCAGGTTACATTGTTTATACTGCATTTTAATTTTCAAATTTGACAACATTTGAATATTGTCCACTGTACAGCGGGGCACAACTTTGAAAATTAAATGTCAACCAGCTTTTCCAATTTCATTTTAATATGGGCATAGAACGCCCATACAGGCATGCGAAAATGAAAATGCAAATTGGATAATTGCATTTTCATTTTCACTCAAATAACACATACATATGTGGAAAATTAGAATACTATTGTGGAATTAAATTTTCATTTTTAAGTTTATCATTTTAATATAGTCCCCTATAGGCTTCCATACCAAATAAGCATTTCTCCTTTAATACAATATTGGAGCAAACATTAAGAGTGTTTTTCAGGTGCTAGCTTTGTGGCATTTTCTGATATATTATCAGCCTTTGTTTTAAACCATGTGGAACAGACTAGATTAGCATTGGTTTAGGCAAGTAAATGCCACCAGCCTCCTCCCTCCCTCCTTTCTCTCTTCCCCCTCCTTCGCTCTCCCTCACTATTCAAATATCAAGTGGACCCGGAGTCTCAGTTAATATAAACAAACCCATCGACTGCCAGACCCGGCCGATAAGTCACTGGAGTTCCATTACACATCTCCCCTTCACCCCATTGCCCTCCCGCGAGAGTCACACACTTCACCCCAGAGCACTGTGCACTACGCCCACTGAATATCTCCATTTAATTTAGTGCCCCCCCCCACACACACACACACACTCACAAACCTCCTCAATTCAACTGTGCTCCATTGATTTTCCCTTTTACGTCTCAGAGTAAATTCATCATTGGAGATAAGGGTCTTCCTTTCTCATTCCCGCTAAAGAAAAAGAACCTATATATGAGCAAGATTAGACAGTCCCCTCGCTGTAATGAGAGTGACCCCAGAGAGATTTCAGCTCCTCTGTAGGGGGGTGGGGGTAGGTATGATCCTGAGCTTATGTGAAAGACCGGGCCACCTGAGAAGTCTCTGGAGGGGAGTGATACTGATCAATGGATTTAGCAGGAACCTTACAGAGTAAGACATGGAGGCCGGTGGGAATCAAAGCCCTCAAAAATCCAAAGACTCGGATCATGAAGGACCTCATTCAGTAAAGAATCATTTCAGATATCCCTGTTGAGTATCCTCATTTTTAAAAAGCCCAAACTTTGGGGCGCCCCGGTAGCTCACCTGGTAGAGTGCGGCGTACCATATACTAAGGCTGAGTCCTTACAGCAGCGACCCTTTGGTGCATGTCATCCCCTCTCTCTCTCTCCCAACTTTCCTGTCTCTCTTCAGCTATCACTATCAAATAAAGGCAAAAATGCCAGAACCTTCTACTCTTATATTGAAATCAGTGCTGAAATGATTAGTTCATTAATCAAGCAGGAAACAGACTGAAAAGATTAATTGATTAATCAAAAAATAACGCACAGATTAATCGATACTGGAAATATGGTAAGCTGTGAAAAGAGCTGTTTTTTACTGCAGACTGGAGTCAAAAATCTTGTTAAACTTCTCCCGCCCTCTTCCCTAAAAAAAAAATGCCTTTCTGTCTGCTTGTCAGTTGTCCCACTTGCTCTCTGGCCATCTACTGTACATGATGAGAGAAACTGCCACCAACATTGGCAAACTGTCAGACCAAAGGCCAGCATATTGGCAGTGCCAGCAGGGCCTCTGTGGAGTAGAACTACACAGCAACAAATTATGGATATTTGGATCAATGTTATGCTGGCAATCATCAGTTTTCTTTAACATGAAAAGAATTTAATCCATGTTTTAACAGTCCAATTAAATCTGAGAGGATTTTAGAGTGTTAACACATCTGACGAGATCTCAATTCAGCAGATTGATCCTCTGAGAACGTTCACCACAGCCAAACAGCAAATGAATATGAATGTCATTATGCACACACTCTCATACACATACAGACACCGAGCACTCGGTTTAGCAGGCAAGAGCTGATCCAAGGCAGCCTCAGAACATAAACAACTTCCCTGGGGAAAGATCCTTGCTTTAAATCATCATTACTGTGGTGACAGACAGAGTCCCAGCAAAGACGGTTTCAACAGCGGAGTCAATCAAAGACGAGGGTGATTGATGCTTGTCACGATTGATGGAGGCCCTCTGTCTCTGGGCACCAGCCTGCTGCTCTCTCACTTGCTCACTCGCTGTGTGCTCACTCCCTCTTTTGTTGGTCTGGGACATAGTTTATAAGCATCGATTAGTCCCTTTGTACGATTGAAAACGTCGTCTCTGCTCTTCCCTGTCTCCCTCCCGTATATGTATGAATTGTTGTGCTACCCTAAATGACAGAATATCTGCAGAAAGTTAGGGTTGTTGTAAAGTTTTACTGCAACGTGATTGAATTGAGGATTTTTGTAAGAGGCAATAAAGTTTGTAGTACTTTGTAGCAGTATGACAGCATGGGACACGTGTTGGTAGTCTGAAGCTGAGAAACTGACAACATAAAAGGACATCCCCATTGGTGTAGAGGTTGTGTGTACTTGAGCAGTTAAGGTTCTTCATTTGTGTTTGGCCCTATCAACACGTCTGTCTGTCATTACCCTGCAAGACGACACATACAAGCATTTTCCGATCCGACGCCACTATTAACAGGACGACATCATTTGTCAACGCCTTCCAAAACTGTTACAAATCACTGCTTTAAAACAAAAAGGTTTTCTGATGTTACACCGCTGTGGTTAAGGTTTGGTTAGGTTTAGGTACAAAGACGACTTTGTTAAGATAAGACAAATATCATGATTTGGGTTAAAATTAGTGCTTCATTAAGGTTGGGGGATGTTTGTCGTCATGGTTACAAAAATAACCATATGGTTAAGGTTAATTATCGTGATCATGGTTAAAAGAAACTAACGTTGACTGTCGGTAGGCAATGGGGAAAAAAAAACAACATTTTGTGGGCTGATCCATCCATCCCGACCTCCTCTTTCTAGGGCTCTATAACAACGTCACACTTTGGTCCCGATGGACAAGAGTCATAATTCCTAAGGTTGCCAGAGGGCCTTGTCACTTGAACATAAACGTATGTTGTTTTTGGGCATTTGCTGAAACGGCTGAGGACAGTCTCAACACAGTTTAACTGACAATCTATAGGATATCCACATTGGTGCAGAGGTTGTGTTGGTGCTTGAGCAGTTTAAGGTCCTGTGTTTGGGTCTGGCCCTGTCACATTGCTATTAAATTTACATAAGTGTTCTGCTATTTCTCTTAACTATGTTGTGACAAAGCCTGCATTTTAATTACTGGGCCCATTCCACTGTGGCACTTGCTCAAACACATTCGGAAAGCAATTTGTGACTCATCATTTGTTCTTGTGTACCTTACAAAAAGTGCACTTTGAACTCCATCCAGCGCCTCACAGTCAAAAGGTGGTATATGAATGGTAGAGGCCTCCTGTGTCTAAATGTGCATTAGTAGATATTTCAGTGGAGCTGAAGAGGCTGACCTTGTGGATCTAGACTCTGTTTATTCTGAGCCAGACGGACTGATTAGAGGAACAGCCGACAGGTGTGTTATTGGTTCCTGATGGCAGACAATGTGGGCATTACCCTCAGACAGCTAGCCACCAGCCTTCAGTTTCATGGCAGACATAACTCATTTCATAGAGTGTTAATTTGGAGCGCTATTCCATTACAGGTTGGCATTGTGGTGCATGCCACCACTGGCTCGCACTGCTGCATTTCAATTTCACATTAGGCCAATCACACAATTGGGCTTATTAAAGAGTGTTCCTCCTCACAAAATTGCCTTGGAACTGTAAAATTATTCACAGCATAAAAACTAGCTATGACTTATCTACTTTCTCTCTCCAATGACCCTCTTTCCCTCCCTCCATGCTCGTTCTCTCTTATTCCTCTCTCTCTCTCTCTCTCTCTCTCTCTCTCTGTCTCCTTCATTCATTTCATCTTATCTTTCATTTTCCACTCATCTCGTTTCGTCTCCACTGCTGCTTCCCTCTCGCTCTTTCAGAGCTCTTTTTGCAACGGCGGAATATTAAAATGAGATTTGATGAGAGCGTTATCAGGCTCCCAGTCTTTTGTCCACTTTCTCCTTTCTGAAGGAGACTCCTAGTGCTCAAGGCAAAAAAAGTGTGCATGTGTGTGTATCCACGTGCACATGACCATGTCCATGAGAGCGGGGTAAAGTATAAACTGTCTCCCTCTTCTCCCAGTACCTTCATATCTCTTCTCCGATATCCCAACTAGCATCCAAGCGCATTTTGAAATTCTGCTCAGATAGTGATCTTCTCCGGGGAAAGGGAAGTGGAGGGGAGGATGAAGTAAAGGAAAGTAGAAGAGAGAGAGGGAAAACCGCTTTACCGCTCCTCCACTTCCATCACCTTGGATGGATAAATGAAAAGTGTGGACCCAGACGAGTGCAACATGAGAAGGTAATGGGCTCACTCTGCAGTCAAAATGCCACTGGAGCAATTCATGCTCTCCAAGGTAAAGTTGCAGCCATGTCTCGTGGTAAAGTCAACATCTATATTCTGCTGAAAGAAAACCAATGCACTCCTCTTTCTTTATCAAAAGTTAAAATGTCTATATTTACACCACCAATGTGAAAACATCTCAACGCTTTGTAAAAGAAGATGAGTGCTTTTGATTTCTTTCAACTTTATTTTCTATTTGACAGCCCCTAAAATGAAAACCCTCACTACCCATCACTATGTGTTGTTCTTTTCATGCAGCACAAATACACCAATTCTGGCTCTGCAACTACCTGCTCTATCTAACCGAGATAGATATGAGAGAGGAGGAGGGAGCAAAGGGGAGTCAGGCACTGGAAATTAAGAGGCAAAGGGGGTAAAAACGACCCCAGTGAGGCTACGATCGATCTCAGCCAGCCCCTTTATTTATACAACATCTCTTGCTTCCAGACATCCCACAATCCCACAGCTTCGGATCCCTCCATCCGTCACAAGGCACAGGGACAGAGGGCCAGGTCAGAGAGGTTTTGGTGGGGGGATAGTGTGGGTTGGAATTGCTGAGGTTTGAATGTGCAGAAACACAGAGGCAATAGGAGGGCTAGAGGGTGAAGGATAAGGTGTACAGAAGATGTAATCTCAAGGTGTAACACAATGGAGCAGAGGGAAAGAGATAAGGAAGGCCAAGATATGGAGGAGGAGGTTGGAAACTGTCAATGATGTGAGAGGAGGATTGGTGGAGGGGGTTTAGAGAGATAAAATGGAGTGGGTAAGGGGGAATTAGAGGAACCAAAGAGTGATAGAGTGATCACCAAAAGGTGGAGAAGGGCGGAGACGGATCTGTTACAAATAGCATGCCCTTGCTGTTGCTTTCTTCCCATCTCTCTGTCTGTTTACGTACTTGTTCCCTCCACTAAGCTTGTGTCCATGAGCGCGGGAAGAGCTGCCTCAGATGTGGATGTCTTGCTCTTGTCCCGATCTCGTTCCCGGTTTCTGTCTCTGTCTCTCTCCCTTCCCGTGGACGAGGCCTCACCAGCTCGTCGCTGCCTGTTCTTCTGGGCCTCCATGGCTTTGAGCTTCCGGGCGTGCTTGTGGCCCTTGTAGTGGGCCTCTGCTTGGTTCTGCAGGAAAATGAGAGAAAACCAGGTTGGGAGGGAAAAGCAAAAAGAAGTGGTAAAATTCACGCCTGAATATTCGCTCTCTCGCAGGCATACACAGGCTGCAAGGAGGAGAGTCTGTTTCCACCTGATAACAGCGATGGCACATTGGGAGGCCAGAGGTATAATTGCATGTGTAATATGCAACAAGAGAGAGGATCCCATCTCCACAACCACTACCCAATTAATGTGCACTGTGAGAGTCAGCCTCTGCAAGTCCTATACATGTGGCAATACATACTAATGTCACACACACTCACGAGCACACAAACACAAACCAGACGCAAAACACATTCTGACTGACTGCGATGCAGCGATAAACACGTTCACACACATTTCCTTCCTGGTGGATCACGGTTTACCTTCACATTCTCATCATTCTCACGGCCCTGTTCAATCCGAGAACAAAGCCCCTGTTGTCAGAGCAAGCGTGGATACATAAGAATAGCAGAGAAATCAATACAGAGATCACTCATTAAAAGCTAAAACAACCTCCGGGGATCAGCTCTCATCAGCTCTCCTGGCCTGGATAGGACACAGTTATAGAGAACTAGAACCCAGAAACATTATGGAACAAAAATCATACACAACCACTGATTTAGTACATTAATGAAATGAGGAGTGTTGTAACAAATTAAAGCCAAAGTGTGGAAAACTTAAATCCCCCCCAAAACACTTTATTACATATTACAGAGAATACTTAGTAATATGGACATTCATACCCTCGATATTAAAGAGATGGATGGATTAAGGATGAAAGGATTAAGTATAAAATAGCCCTTTTTTTTCCAAAGGGTGCAAGTTTTGACATGTGGTGCAAGGTAAGACTGCAATGCTTCCTTCCGAGCTCTCATCCAGTTTAACTTCCTCGAGAAATAAATCATGCAAATCCTCAGGCACCAAACAAGTTGAATAAAGAGACTGGACTTTACTTTGAAGACTCCTAAGTGAGGAATAAATGCATGCAGAGACTTTTCATTAGGTGCAAAATGTGGATTTCTATAATTACCTGAGCATCAGCAATGCATTAAGTCCCGTAAGCAATAAATAAGATTACTGCTTGTGTTAGTGCACAAGGTTACGTAGGTGTTAGCTCTATGTAAACACCAGCAGTCTGGGGATGGAGTTAAACATGTACACTTCACATTAGCGAGCCTAATGGTGTGATATAGTGGAGGCCTATAAATAATATGGCTGTCAAAGCATCTGTAAAAACAACTCGAATACTTCAGCGCATCGTGTGATTGATCTGCCGTGAAAAGGCTTCAGAGATTAGTGTGATGTGACGAATTCAGCCAGCGCCTTCTCCACCACCAGACTCTCCGTCCAATTGAGTCTCAGCTGAGGCAGAGGGACAAGGTGTGAAATGAGCTTTGGTTTTCACATCATCATTCCGGCCAGCAGGACACAGTACTCTTCTAAGGAATTCTTGATTGTCCGGTGATTAAGCAATCCTACGGCTAAAAGTAAACATTGGACTATATCTGGTGCATCGACATATGTTTAGTGGGTGTGGAACATTTCCCCCCATAGCTCTGAAATAACTTTAAATCCTCTCTCCCAATAATGACTTGCTTGTAGCAAAAATAATAACAAAGACATAAAAATAAAATGGATCTGCCAGTTGGTTTGCTTAATTTAACAATTACTAAGCTGCCTATTTTGAATGTGGAGGTGCATGGAACAGTACAGTTTAACCTCAAGTCACAAAAAATGTAGGATGGCCAGTCATAGTCACAGTTGTCTCTGTGATATCTTTTGCTGCGCTGTGCTATAAATATATGTAGCCTAATTATGTTGTATTATGTTATGCCAATGTAAAATTTGGAATATGATGAACAAGAGGAAAGACATAAAATGTATTGCAGTCCTTGAACTATTTTACAATATTTCAACACCACTGTACCTGGATTATAGACCCACTCCCAAAAATGGACACTACATTACACAGTAATTTTAGATGATAATTATCTTCCATACAAAACTGCATAATATCAAAGAGGCAGGAAGAAATCTATGAGCTCTATCAACATCTATGGGAAACCACTAGGGAAGTGAAACAAGGCTTCTAGGCTTCTTCAAAAGCCATTGACAGACAACACACAACAAAATATAAAGAAATACAACAGAAAAATCACATTAGCATGCAAAATGCTCTAATAGTAACACTGCTTCAAATCATTTCATCTGCTATATTTGCTTTTTTGGATTGGAAAGAGCAGAAAGGCTCAAGGGTATGTTGGCTGAACAACAACCAGAGGACACCTGGGACAACCGGAGGGCACTCAGGCCACTCAGGTGTTCCCCTGGACATTAAAGGAATAGTTTCGACAATTGATACCACTCTCATGTCTGTACAGTAAATATAAAGCTACCACTAGCAGCTGGTTAGCTTAGCTTAGCTTAGCTTAGCTTAGCACAAAGACTGGAAACAGGGTGAAACAGCTAGTTCAGTCTGTTTGAAGGTAACACAATCCCCCTAACAGTACCTCTAAATCTCACTAATTAACACATTATATCTCGTTATTTAATCCGTACAAAAATGACACATCGTGGTTTTTAGAGGGGCTGTGTGCTGTAACGTCCTGGACTCTCCGCTGGTTGCCTGGCAACCTCATAGCTTAGTTTAAAGGTGCAGTTAGGGATAGTTGTTACCTTTGGACAGAGCCAGGCTAGCTGTTACCCTCAGTTTTCAGTCTTTGTGCTAAGCTAGGCTAACCTGCTGACTCCAGTTTCAAATTTAGCACACAGACATGAGAGTAGTATTGATCTTCTCACTTGGCAAGTGTTAGAATACGTGTATTTCCTAAAATGTTGAAAATGTCATTAGGGCACTCTTTTGCACATGTAACCACACCCAACAGTGATGTCACCGTGCATTGAGTACACCTCTACATCAGTGAAGCTAGGTGAGAAGTTGAACCACTGGAGGTCAGCAAAAACAAGATTTTTTAGCTGGTGTTAAGTTGCTCTTTAAGGTCAATTTGTGCTATATTGAGAAGCAGAGAAAGCTTACTTATTTCCCCTTTGAGCATTATGCATAAGCATAACTTGGTATAATATCTGAGCAAACTCTGAGGAGGGTGCATGGAAGTGTTAGAAAAGTATTCATGCTCTCAGAGAGACAGATAAAGCTACAGTCAGACCTGACACTCCTCTTTAAGTCGGTGCGCAGAGGCGGGGAATGGGATTTGCTCTAGTGTGTGAAGAGCACGTCTGAGTCTCCTCTCCCCCCTCAGCTCCCTGTCTCCTGTGCCTCAGCCCTTCTTTGAAGATGGAGTCCAAAAAAAAAAAAGTGTGTGCCTGTGTGTGTGTATTTTGCTGTGCCCAGACATTAGATGTCTTAAGGCTTTCTGGACTATTATCTATTTGTTTATGTGAATATTCATGAAATGTCATGGGATGTTTGCTTGTGTGCCTCTGTGTGTGTGTGTGTGTGTGTGTGTGTGTGTGTGTGTGTGCACTAGTGTGCATGTTTGCAAGTATGCGTGTGTGTATTTGTGTATGTGTGCGTGTGCTAGAGGTGGCAGAAAAGAAATGAGGAGTTGAGAATGCTGCTTCCTGCTGGGGCTGCTGATTGTTTCTGCTCTTTGCTGATAAACTGCAGCTCTCCCTGCTGTCTAATCCCTCATACCAAAACAACAGACAGACACACACATACAGATTTTACAGAAAGGAAAATCAAAAACACTTTTATATACATGTAACTAGAAAAAAAACTAAATTACTAACTTTTGATTTAAAAGGTACATACGTTTGCAGAAAGCGGTCCACTTACAGTTTCTTGTTGTGCATACGCACACAAAGATACACACATTTGTGTATCGCATACATGTGCACACACACTGAGGCAGTGGGGATGATAAGAGCTGAGGTAATTGAAGAACAGCCATATTTTATTTTTAAAAAACAACATTCAAGAAGTTAGAAGAAGCAAAACAAAGAGATGTTGTTCTCTGAGGCTAGACTCACTTTTTGGTAGAGATTGCTTTTATGTCGTAAATTACCCAGTCTGGCATGCTGTCTCTTTCTCTCTCTTATTGTCCCACAACCTCTCTATCTTTCTCATAAACACCAAGGCATAAAGCCACTAAAACATTTCTTACCGTTGAGTTAAAGCGCAGGTGGCAAATGTTGCAGGAGATAATCTGTTTCTTCTTGAGGGGCTGAGGGACGCCAAATGTGTGGTTAATCACTGCCTTCTGGACAGGGTCCATCTGAGAGACAGAAAGAAAAGACCAGTACAAACAACATTAGTTCTATAAGATTTTATTTCCCCAAAAGTTCTCTGCAGCAGAACAACTTCACCTCAGAGGTGAGGTGAGGTTGCCAAGATTCAATCTTCAGTGTGGCTTTACTTTTATAAAGTATCCTCTAATACATCAGTAGACAGCACAACATCACACCCAGCTATTTCCAGCAGCTACAGCAGAATGTAATGGGGAAATAATTTCAGTTATTAGTGACAAATGGTATAATATTTTGGCATCAGTCCCTCAGAATTAAAGAGTAGGGGCATCTTTCATGATACAGCATTTCGCACCAATGTTGAGAAATCTATTGAAAAGAGAGACAACCAATTCCTTGTTAGGGGTGAAAGTTGGATGACTAAAACTAATGCAGTCTAATACAAAAGTCCTGCAAGCAGTGAGTGGCTACCTGTGATAGCTGAGCAGGTTTACAGCATAAATCTGGAACAAATGAAAACTTCACTCAGTGATTTAGCAGGAGGTTGGGTGACCCTGTGATGTGAGGAGAATACTGTATCTCAATTTCTCCCTGCAAGGACAGTGTGTAATATTGTTCTGACATCAGTGGCTGTTTCGTCTATATGCATGGACTAACTTAGATTTTATTTTGTTACTTTTCATAAAAGGGAAAGAAGTGCATTAAGAGTCACATTGACACGCTTCTTATGATGCACTGGATGAGGGTAGTTAGAAGAGATAAGGCGCCAAAAGACCACCTCAGTGGCCTACTTCATACATTTTATCAAACTATACTGCACGGTAACTAATTAGTGAGTTTCAGATGACATATCTTTGTGGTAACGCGAGAAGTCACCAGTTTATACATCGACACTCCACATAAAGATTGCCTTGCTTGCAACGACACAATAGATAACATTACTCCTCCCACACAATTTCCTCTTTATGTGTCAAACCTTTTTCCATCCAAGACATATTTTCTTTTTCAAAATGTTTCAGCTATGGAGGCAACTTTGGCACCCTTATTATGCAAACCTGATCATGGGTTATTTGGGAAATAATGTGTTCTACTCTCATCTACTGTCATTACAATGATAATACATTCTTCATTTTTTAAGCTGCTTTAAAAACATTTACTGACAATGCCAGTTCTTTGCAGCTATCAAATTTAACAGCGATGGTCCACTCACACAGGTGTTTCCACTTGATTGACATCTTCCTCTGTCTTTAGTTGCACCTGTTAAGGTGGGATAACTTACATTTTTATTATTCCTATTGGTTTGTTGAGACTGGTGACCTCACGTAATTGCCAGCATAGCTCCGCCCACCTTTACCCCAAGAAGAGGTCTAATCAGCAGGTTAACGGAAAACACCTGTGGGTGTGCAGAGCATTGAACTTTTTTGAACACTCACAATGTTACTTAAGATAAATCTCTTTATGCATCTTTATATGTCTCTTACATGTTTGCAGACAACTAGTTTTCATATTATACCAACTTGTAATTTTGTGCTAATATTTTTCCAAGTAATTATCATAATAATTATGATATTTATTTGTTTATTTAATTCTTTTTTACCTGCTTCCTCTTTCTTTTTTTCACTTTCTATTTCTGAGGCAACGAGGGTAGCATTTTTATGTCTAGCAAAATAATTTCATTTTACTCACATGACATAGCCTACTCAGTATTGTCTGTATCTGTGCTGTTGTAGCAGTTCCTCTTTCTACTTAACTGAAGTGATGGATCATTGATTGCACCTGTGCCTGGTATATTTTAGTGACCTGAAACCACGACTCTGTAAGCACTGATGAATGTCTGAGGGACTGAAATGTCTGCTGTTGGTTTTAATGTCACTTTACTGTGCACCTGAGTACTTTTGTGTTATGCAATAAAGTCAGAAGGAAAAATATTTAGATTTCAGATATGTGTGTCTTTCTGTGGCTGTGTGCTTTTAATTGCCTACACAGAAAAGACAGGAGGCATTCTGCTGGTGTGGAATCCCTTTTTGCTGCACGTGATTCACTCTTAATGCATTGCAGGCTAAACTAATCATCAGGACTGCCCCTGCTCTCACACGGTGGAATATATTAATGTCCCCCACCCTCTGACCACTACCAAAAACCTTTTTAATTTAACATCTAGGCCTCAAAAATGTGTCCGAGCCAAACTATGCTGTGATCAGAGAGGTGGGGCAGGATGCGCAGTGCCCAGGATAGAAATACCACCAATGCTGAAAATATTGCTCCTAACATTGTTCTTGCTGATGTAAAAATGAAAACATGATGCACGTTTCCAGAGTTTTACATCCACCCAGAACACAGGAACTTCTGCAAGTTATAGGAGTATTTAGAGATCACTGCAATCAATTTGTAATCAGTAAAGCTGGATTTATACTCCTCCTCAAAAGTTTAACTACATGTCAGGGTGGCAACGAAGATACCACGTGGGGACAACAAGAAATGTGATTGGTAAGCTTAGGCCTCATTCAAGTTTCTGACGCTAGTAGAGATTGTTGAGAGTGAAGACAACATTAAGGGAAGTTGAAGAAAGACTAAGTAGTCTTTTCTTTTTCAGTTACGCACATCTAGCAAAGCTGTTACACTGCTGACCTTCTGTTCACCGTGATCACTGCTCTGTATGAATGAATAAACATAAACACAGCGACTGCACAGCAGTAGCCTCCTATTCATTAATGAGACATGGCAAAATGACGTTACCTGGGTGTAAATATGTGTGTATACCACCGTCGCCCTGTATAACAAAGTAAATTAAACAATGTAAACACACTGCTACTGTAACTGGGGAATATAACTGAAGCACGATACACCCTAATCATGTACAATACATACTTCTGGTGATATCAATGGGTGAAATCTGATGCTCAACTATAAAACAAAACGCACGCCATAGGTACTTACGGGGCGGACTCCCGTTAACCCCTTGCGTTGAGTGTGAATCCAGCTTTAGCCTCCATGTTTCTCTCCACACAGGCTCTGTGGGAGCCTCGACTGTATTGTATATTCTGTATTGCTGTTGTTACAAGCCTCACTACAGCTCCTATTTTAATGCAGTTAGAGTTCATTGTAATATCAGAAATGTGACTGTCTAATGCATTATGAATCATTGCAGCCCACAGGGAAGCGTGTCTGGAGAGGGTTTTGGGAGACTAATTCAGTTTTAACTGTCTGTGAAAAGATTGCAGAGTCCCAGAACGGCATTCTATAAACAGCAGAGTGAAAGCCGAGGCTTCATTAGAAGGTTTGCATGCCACGATGACAGCTGATTTCATTGCGGCACCTTTCAGCATGGTATCACATATAACAATCACCTTGGAGCTCTCCCCAGGCTGGCACAGGGCCTGGCCCAGTCCATTCCTCTGCTGTCATGTGAGAGAGGGGACTCAGGATGGCCGGACAGGGTGCTGTTCTCACACAGAGTTAGACCGCTCACTGGAACCACACCGGTGGCACTGCTGACAGCCTCAGCTGCCCAGAGATCAAGGAGTGTTGGTGTATTGATGGCAGCGAGGATGGCACATTGCCTTGCTTTCTTTCTGATACACAAGCCTGAACAACATCAGACATCCGTACCACACAAAGAGAAAAGCTGTGCCATGTCCAAGGCAGCTGCCTCCTCTGCAAGACTGGAGTCTGTTTACTATGGATTCCTCAAGACCAGGTGTGAGAGAGAATATAAACACACCTGACACTGAAACCTCCACACTGAATTTCTCTCCCTCAGGGCTATCTTTGCCTTTGTTGCTTTATTTTGGCCTCTTCTATGACTCAAAGCTACCTCTGGGAGCACCTGCCTTTCCCTTCATCAGCCGAAGCCTGACTGTAGAAACCTAGCTCTCCCACTCCTGCTGCCCTCTGTCCACCTTAGCAGGACAGGCTGCACACAGCTATTTGTTTTAGGAACTGAAGAATGTGCCCATTGTCTGTCTGCAGCCATCCTGAACCGACTGCTATAAATGCGTCTTTTGTCCAGGCCCTCCGTCCTCCCCCGCCATCCTGGTGCAGACAGAACTTATCCTGCGCCGGGCGGTCGAGTCCATGATGGGATTTCAGGGTAGGTAGAGAGAGAGAGAGAGAGAAAGACACAGAGAGATGAGGAGAGGGTGAGGAGGGGGGAGGATGTAAGAAGGGACACCAGGGGGAACCGGAGGATATTTAGTTTTGGAGACAGGTGCATTCATCTTCCCCCCTGCACACGTCCGGGACAACGTGTGCCTTATCAGGGCTCAGAGAACCTGGGGCTCCCAGTTGAATGGACTTTGTGATTAATGCCACAGCTGCGCTGTCAGACTGTGTGCTATGGAGGGTAATCATCTCCTCCTGGGACTGAAGCGACACTGATTTGATGTTATTTCCGCAGTTATCATAATTTCTGCATTCTGGTTGTGGTAGATTTCACGTCCTACCGCGAGTTGTATTCTATTTAACAATGGCTGACTGAATATCATTGCAAATTCATACATATGATTTCCTGTGCACTAGCTTGCTGCATTCATTAATAATCTTCTCTGCTGTTTTCTTCTACAATAATGGTCACTGATATGACTACTTTTACTTTTTCTAATAAGGAAGCATAATGGCCAAAAATAATTTGTGGGTTGCCATAAATTATTTTTATCAGACAACATAAAGGCTTGAAAAGAGCTGTGAGGCGCAGACATTGGTTTGAGAATAGAAACAACAATTTTCCCACTGAATCATAAACATAACACAGACAAAACACTGACCAGAGACCTTCCCTACTGCCTCCACCACTAATATAAATACATAGGGGTGTTAGAGGAATGAGTGTTTCTCATGCTGCTAGGCATGCTCACCCCTCCATAGGGCAGTATAAGCGACCCCACGAGACCCAAAGCAGTGGGCGGCAGAACAAATGAATGCACTTTTCACAAAGCAGGTTGGAGACCCCCTACTTACACACATACACATCATACAGCACATGTTCATGTCTCATCCACCCCCTCACACATGTCCTCCACTGTAAGAACCAGCTAGCCAGATGTCTGTGTGGCCCTACCTCTCTCTCTCTCTCGCTCTCTCTCTCTCCCTCAACCTTTTTTTTCCACTTGGTTTGAAAAGGTGTAAAGTGCATGCTGGAGCGAAAGCTCTGGCTTATGTTTCATTTACAGACCGCAGAACTGGAGATGGTTTCACAGTGTGCGATGAGGGAAGTGAACACATGGCCTCATGCACACACACACACACAGAGCGTAAAACTGGGATCAAAGAAATTAGAAGTGTCTACACACATACACACACAAAACGACAATGGGTATAGCGTTGGTAAGTAAAGGATCAAAGATACAAGCTTTTAATTCCAGGCACCGGGGCAAGGTAAGCATCAGAGCCAAGGGGCTTAAAAACCGAACCGTTTGTTGCTGACGTTTGAAACAAAGTAATAAGGGTCTCGTCTGTAGAGACGCTGATACTGAGGTGACAACAGCAATGCTGAGAGGTGAAACACCGCTTGAATAAAGACTAAGCACCCCAGACCTGATGTAAGGCCCCTGCACAGAGACAGCGATAGAGTTTGTGGGACGCTGGAGGACAAGGTCTGGCAGAAGAGATAGTGAGATGGTGAATAACAGCATGGCTAGCATTAAGGACACAATTTTATAGGCCCGTCTTTCTTTACACGTCTCGCTGATATAAACTCAAAACCAGCACGAGGTTGAACATTGACACCAAATTTATGAAGTATGTGGCTCACAGCCCTGACCCATAAAATTATGGTTGTTACTGCCTCAGACTACAAAATTATGTTAATATGTCTGTTGGGGGTTGACATGTTCTTTAATCAATACCACTGATTGAGTGATATCACACCAGGTGCTTCCACTCCCCTTGCCTCATATTTAGCCTAACACCTTGCATTATCAATGATTGTGCTAGACGAGATGACATAAAATGATGAAAGACATTTTGTTCTCAAGCTCAAAAAAGCATGTTACCAAACAGTCTAATCACAAAATTTTTCTGCGGTGAAATGAGTCCCCTCTTCACATGATATTTCTGATGGATCTAATTAGGTAGTGTTATTTACAGGCTATCTTGGGCTCTGCTAGAGACCTTTACTGTTGTTGAAATTCCTTGTTGATAAAAGTCATAGATTAATTGGTTCCACTGAATATCTGTTTTTCTAATTGCTATTTCTCCATGATATCAGGGGCCAAAGAGCCATTGCACTCACCGCATTAAAGTTTGGGAAGAGGCTGAGGGGAGATGATCCATTGAGTCTGAAGGGCAGGAGGTGTTTGAGGTCGAGCTGAGGCTGCAGAGGCCGTCCTGGGACAGGGAGGGAAGCCAGAAGGGGGCTGCCCTGGGCCGACGTACCTGGACAACACAAAGAGATAGATGTTAGAAGTTGAGAAACAATGGGAAACGTTAACATGAGGGACATTTCTGTCCCAGTGTGATTGTAGGAGTGGAACTGCACTGATGGCTTCCAAAAGGTCAGGTGCAGCGCTCAGAGGAGGCCTGACTTTGATTTATTTGATACCAGAGGCACTGTTACACCTCCATCTGACTCCAAACACACACTATACAGCTCAAATGTGTGTGTACGAGTGTGCTTGTGAGTGGGCATGTGCTTGTATCTGGGACAATACAATGTGTATGTGTGTGTGTTTCTGTTTTTATGCAGACAATAGGAGGTGTACATGTGCATTTGGGGGGATGGGCAGTTTTGCTGGAGACTTAATACTCCCATCACCCCAACTGCCTGGACTGATCCCCCAAGGATACGCACCTGCCCTCTTTTATACACACACACACACACACACACACACACACACACAATCAAACACATCATTTAATTACTGATTTATTGGCCAAGGAAAGGTGCCTGTGTGAGGGGAAGATGGGAGATATCGGATTTCAAATGGACCAGGGATGAAGAGATTTCTAATTTTCCACCTGGCTGCATTTCAGTGGGCCGGCGTGCTCACCGGTGCACAGGCACTTATTCCAGCACCAGGATCAATCATCGGTGTCAGCTGCGGGTCACCGTGGCCACCCCAAAGTACGCCTATCATGTGAGCCCTATAGTGCAACACACACATACACTGTGAGGCGGTGGTACTCGTGTGTGATAACGCACACCACAGACAAAAAAAAGCAATAACTGACCTTGAAATAATACCAGCGGCTTAGAAAAAGAAAAGATTGGCCAAAAAATATCTCCATCTCAAGGTAGGGGAAGGAGTGCAAGATTTCAGAGACAGATGGTGGGATAAAGAAAGAGAAAGGTGACGGCAGAAACACTGGTGTCACAGTGAAAAATTGGTAATATATTCATATCTGGGAGTGCATAGTGTATGGTACTACATTCTGAAATTCAAATAAAGACTGGAAAAATGTAAGAACTACATTTTGCTCCAGTCAGTGCAAAATTCAACATTCATATAGCTAAAAATATGGCAACAGTGTCAAAACGTTTACTAAATCTTGAGCTGAAACCCTGGATTACGTTCAATGACAATGTTTTTTCATGAATTATTAGCTTAATTAATCAAAGCACTTTGTTAAAGTCATGAAAAGATCATGGTCATGGTTAACAAAGCCAACTTTAATTATAGGTCTGCGACAGGATGCAAACTCCACCACCTCATGCTTATTTTTTGCCTCGTTCCAAAAAGGACACACTCCTTTCTCCACTGGCTCTGAACATAATTCCTAGAAAGTCTGCATGGATGGATGAAATATAGACCTATTACACTTATCATTCACCTAAAGAGTGCTCAAACATGGCTACAAAGCTATCACAGTCAAAAAAATTACTGTCAGCGCAGCAGTTGCTCTGTAAAATTTTGTGGTGTTTTTTGTTGTTTGTTGTGGCATATTAGTAGTTGGTTTCAAGGTTGTGGTAGGATGCTGATACTGCTGTATAGCCTGTGTGAAGTACAGAACAGAGTGATAAATGGGGGAATCTGTCAGTAGTCTGGCCCAAGGCTTTCTGTGGCTTGGCAGGATTGGCAGCCATGACGCGAGGTGTGTGTGGTTGGTGGGTGGGGGGGCCGAAAGACTGAAGCTCTGAGCATATGCTCCTCAGTGCTGGGCTCAGGCCTGCCTTTGCCATGTGTGGGCTCTTCTCTGCTGTCTGTCTGACACCCAGAGAGCAAAAGGACGGACGCAGCCTACAGACACGTGGGCAGCAGCCGGCGGGGGATCGCTCACACACACACACACACACACACTCACACACACACACACACATTCACACAGAAAACGAGGAGAAGCTGAGTCTTCTCTTGGCAGGGCTATCAGAGGAAAAAGCTAGGCTTGCAGGGAGGACAGTTATCAGCTGATAGTGCTTCCCCACCTGTCTGTGACTCCCTAGGCAGCTTATTAAATCAGGGGCTGGCTGTTTGCCTCTTTGGATGATAACGCTGCCACGGAGGCACAGCCCGAATCCAGGCATGTACGACAGCGAGCGAAGGAGTGTGTGTGCTCAGCTCGCATGTACTATACAAGTATCACAGGGACACACGCACAAACGCAAACAAACAGAATTGCCTACGTACCTCTGAAAACAAATAGCTCCCAGGGTGAGGCGGAAGCCAATACAACAACAGTCACATAAGATGCACACACACACACACACACACACACACACATACACAAAATCAAACAAGGTATGATTTTGCACTTGGCAAACATTGTGTGTGATTCCAGTAGGAGTACACTTTAAAGCAAACATACATTTTTGAGTGTTCAAGCACATTTCTTGTGTTTTTGTTTGTTTGTGTGTGTGTGTGTGTGTGTGTGTGTGTGTGTGTGTGTGGAGGAAGGCTGGTTTATTTCAGCCTGCAGCCCCTGATAACCTCCTTCCATCACACTGCGTCATTTTCCACTCATTTAATGTTGTGTGTGTGTGTCTGCACACATATGTATGTGTTTGCATGCGTATGTGGTTATGTGCACATATGTTCTCTCTGTCCAGAGTCATGTCTGCGTCAAGGCTCAGATTTATTTACGCCTCACTTGTGGTCTGGGGTCCAGACAACCACTGGCAGTTGAGGCAAGGCCTGAAACCAAATGTCCAGCCTCTTTCTCTCTCTCCCAGATGACTTTGCTAATGGATCAGTCTTTCCCCAGGCAGGCCTCCTCCTCCTCCACCCATCACAACAACGCATTCCTCCCTCTCATGACTCACTGGGCTTGGTTACACAACAACCACCGTCACATCACATCTACTCGGATGTGTGTATGTTTGTGTGGTGCACCCGAGCCGTAGAATTCAAACATCGATTTTTCAATTATTTTCTACTTGCTCATCTGAGAAAATAATGGATTCCAACATACACAAGCACACATACTGAGCCTTCCCTCCTCATTCCTCTTCCGCTATCACAGAATTAGCCATTCAACCCTTTAGTCCTTTTACTGTAATTCTCTTGTCATCACTCCAGTGCTCCCTTAGGTTTCTGACAAATTGCCTTTTCTCACATCTAAATACCCCCACCCCGCCTCCGCGCTCCCAACAAACTGCTGCTGAGCGGCACAGGAAGGAGAAAAGGAGAGGGTCGGGGAGGAGAGAAAACTGCCTTTCTATTTGTGACCCAGTGTAATTATGTGGGATAGATGCTGGCACAGCAGGGTCTTGGAGTTGGGTGAGTGGATCTCCACCTTCTTTTTCCTTCTGCCTGTTGTTGTCTAGCCTCTCAAAGACAGCCCGTGATTTCACTTCGGATGAGCTTGCTAAAAACAGGTGCCATTTCCAGACTGTCCTCCCAAGCATCAGTCATTTGATCACTTGAAGTGCCCCAAAACATACAACAGACATGTGTTTACGTTCAAGTGACAAAGCCCTCTACTGGCCATAGTTATTACGATGGGAGCAAAGGAGGGAGTAAGGTGGTCCGGAGGTTGTGGTCAGGGATGGTTGGACTTTAACATGGAAAATGGCTGTTCATTTCCCTTTGCAACCGTAAATCAATGTTGTTATTTTTAACCATGACCACGATCGTTCCCTTACCTTAACCACATGTTTATTATTGTAACCATGACGATGATGGTCCCCTAACCTTAACGAAGTACTTATTTTAACCCATGATCTTTCCCTAAACCTAACCAAATGGTTTTTGTGCCTAAACCTAACAAAACTTTAACCATAGCGTTGTCACATCATAAAATGGATTTATAGCACAGACAAATGATATTGTCCTGCAGATGGGGCGTCAGATCAGAAAACACTTCTATGTGTCATTCTGGAGGGAATGGACAAACAACATATTTTGAAGTTTAGTTTGGAGGACTTGTTGGCCTTTTCAGGTAGGCTGTACAATAGATGATTGACAGACCTCAACCTAATTGTATGGATACACCTTTCTTTGGGCTCTGGTCTTTGCTTCAAACATTCGAACAGGAAAAATATGTCTTTTCTGGAAATGTTTTTCCAGAAACACCTAGTTTCAATTGATTGGCCCCAAATATACTGGGTAAGGCTCAGTAAATTCTAAGTGGAGGTTTTTCAGAATCACAGTTTGCAGCACAAACTGAACTAGCAAGATGCATTATAGCTTTGTGAGGTTTGTTGTTCATAGTCTATGGTCTAGACTCCAGTAGGGCTGAACTTTCTTTGTTGTTATTCCTAGTCCACAGAAACAGGAAACGCAAGGACACTGTACTGCTGCTAGTGATGCACCCTTGCGGACTGGACCCCCAAGGACACTCGTGACTTTGGCTATGCTGTTTGTATAAAAAGACAAAAGGCTGCTTGTTGAGGTAAAATAAAGTACAAGACAACTCCTGCTGACAAATCCTTCAACAACCATAACAGAGAAGGGAAACTCTGAGAATTACTTTTATTATGTAGTTTCCTATAGAGGCTGGCAGAAAAGAAAATATGATGAAATCCTTTGTGTAAGAACATTTTAAAAGAGTACACCAGAGATGGAGTTGGCTTTGTCTCTGGTTTTGTGTTTTTCTTTGTCGAGACAAGTGATTGTGGGATCACTGGGGTAAGAGCTATTGTCTTTGTTGATTTCTGCAGAATTTAAGGGCATTATGCACCACATCTCTGCTGCTCAGCTGTGACTGCCTGCTGGGTAACAGTTGGAGTGTCAGTTAGACCTTCGCCATCAGGCCTCTGATCTGATTATCCAGCTGTGATAATAAATATCTACACATCTAAACTTGAATGTCTTGATCGGGAATTTGCAAGGGAAATTGCTGATTGGTGATATGATGAGCACTATGTGCAGGCACAATATGAACATAATTACTCTGCACCATGTGGATGATTCTTTCGTCAGTTGCCAAGTACACATAATAACCTCTTTTTGATGATGTTTAGCACAGTCCTCATATGGTAGTACCGAATGTGCATACAGCCTAGTCCTGACACGCACACTCTGAGTCATAACACGATGTTGCTCATTGTGCATCTGCCACACTGTTGCCACACTGTTTCACCATCCCCCAGCCACCCCGCAAACTTCCCAGAGGCCGCTGCCCTGCCTGGATGGGACTGGATCTGACAGGGCAGGAAGAGCCAGCAACTACAACCCTCTGCATAACTGGAGCTTTTTAGATACAATAACCCAACCAACAGAGCCTTCTTTTTGGCCGAGGTAGGAAATAACCCAAGACATGCTACGCATACAAATGGCTGCCTGTGCCTGGAAATTGTAAATTGGCCTCATGCTGTATTAGAGACTCACGGCCATTCGAGGGCATGAAATGACATTGCTCTGCCTCTGGATGTCCAAATGTACTCCACTGAGAGACAGAGGGAGAGAGACAAAGAGGCACAGAGAGAGAGAAAAGTGACTCTTAACAGCCAATTAGCTTCTGCTTGATCAGGAGGTGGTGTGAGGGCCACCGTGGGAACTATTACAGCATGGACGGAGAACATTAACCACAATCAGTTTTAATTAAAGACTGACGCTTTTTATTCCTCTCCATCCCCAGCCATTCCTCCCTCACTTCTATTCTCCACTCCTCCCTCAAGTATGATGATAATCTGCAAACCTGAGTTTAAGATAGGATGTTACTGCACTGATTAGATGAAACAGTGCAGAGATGATGATGAAAGAACTTCAATTAGCCCTCAATTAAGCCAACTTGATTAGTTCAGCTGCATGAAACAGGCATGAATTATATGTTTCTCTACAGCTGCAGATATGACCTCATTGTGATGCATACAGCATTATTCTAAATATGAATACCTGGAAAGTGGCAAAATAAATGCATGATTCTAGCTGCTTTTGCTTTCAAATTGACCTTTTTGGAGACTTTTATGTCTGCAAGCCATTCTGCTGTTTCAGTAGAGAAATGTAAACTATTCTCAATGGCATGCAATTCACAATTTCTACAAAGAACCCTCTCATTTTACCCTCCCTCCTTTCTGTCTCGCATTTCCTCACCTTACCTTGAAGCCTTTAAAGTTGTTTATTTGAATTATATTTTCGCTCTTTTTTTCTGGGTCACTCGGCATGCCGTGCTGGCTGCACCGCGCCTGTGTATTGTGTACTGGAGTGTGTAAGTTGATGACTGCGTGTGCTGCACATGACAGTTTGTATTCCAATGTGTGTGCAGCAGGCAGATACAGTTTATGCGGTAAATATGTGCAAGGAATATTTGAGCACAACAGAGCTCCAACTTTACCCCGTTTGATGTCTGAACAGTCAAGTGTCGGCTTGCTCTCTCTAGTTTGTGTGTCCATGTGAAGGGCTAGCAGAGATCCAAGATAAAAATGTTGGCTGAGATATTTCCAGCAGAGATACCGGAGTCCAACTCTAATAAGGTTGTGAAGATTTTTCTTATGAGGATTATATTTAATCTCAGCACTGTTACTTCCTTTCTGCGACCCTATTTTAAGTTAATCTGCTCTTTAAAAAAATCTCTCATATGTAGTTCTGCCCTCCTTTCTCCTTCTTTTCCCTGGATTGCAGGAGGTGGCAGACTGCTCCATGTGGCCTGATTATATGCAAGGCTAAGCACAGTTTGACCCACGACTGAAAATAGAGCACTCTCAGGAAGGGAGATGACTTCATAACTTTTCTTCCACATGCAATTCTAGAGGAATTATACAAAGTCAGACACTGGATCCGTTGAGTTTACCTCTCTGTCACCCCAAAAACCTCACCTGTACCTGTACTCAGCCAGGTTTCTGCTCTCCTGCTGGCTCTGCTACATCAGGTTACATCATTGGGGTGAACACAAAATGACAAGAAGTATGAAGTGAGATAAGTGTGAAGGAGATTTATAAGCAGATTTAGACCTCAGGCAGCTCCATCACAGAGTGGATAAAGGTATATAGAGGCTAATATACAGCCAATAAATAAAATATGACCTGACATTGAAGTTTAAATAAGATCAATATACAGCCTTTGGCTTCAGCAGCGACGCTGCCTCATCAGAGAAAGATATCAACACTTGCCTGTGTTACCGGCATTGACAAATAACAAGATTAGGGTTCAAATTCAAGTACTGTACAATGAGAGAGGTGAGGTCAACATGACCCTGAAATTACTGTAATTTAATCATCTGTAATTTGTCTCTTTTCTTACTATTATAATGCTACATCATCACGTTAATAGCTGCTTTTCTGACATGAAAAGATATATATTTTAAGGTTGCTGGCTTACAGCAGGCTTGAACGAATAACTCCAATATTTAAACTTCACGTCAAACTACAGAAAACATTGCAGCAGCATGTTTAGGTCTACGGTGCTCAGTGGTGAGTCGTGGCAGTCCGGCGGTGGTAACAGGACTGAGATGCTTCTTCTCCCGGGGAGTGTCTATAATGAGTTCTGTCAGGCAAGCAGCGAGCAGTGCGTTACTACCGAACCCAACCTGAGCAGAGGCAAGGCCCATCTGTCGAGCAGGGACAATAAGCCTGGAGCCATCCAGAGACAAATTGCTCAGCTTCTCCACTGTAAAGCCCTAAGAGGCGGCCTGCTATGGGCTGGCAACAGAGATGCTACAGATTCCTGATGCTACGCAGGAAAAAGGAGGCGGAGAAGGGAAATATCAAACACATTAATCTATGCAGATGGTGCCGATGGCCAGCCATTGCTCTGCAGCAGCAGCAGCTGTACACAGAACTTCAATGAGACGATAAACAGCAAAGAAAGAGAAAAAAAATCTGAAAATAATGTTTTTTTTCTTTTTGCTTTCAAGCCTTAGGGTGAGCAGCTTTAATAAGTCTCCCACACTTTTCCTAATCTCCTCCCTTTGCTTTACAAAGATAATGACAGCTGTCGGACCTTTCCCTCCAGGTAAAAACAAAATCAACTTTTATAACACAGACACTGTCATATTTTACCTTTGATCATTTCCCACCTTTTCAACAAACAGTTTAAACATCTGTCTGAGAGAGTCAACGTTGCCCTCGTCTCATCGTGTCATTTTCATTATCATAACTTGCATTACCATCTTGCAGTGGCATGTCAAAAAACAAATATAAACTAATTCAAAGCTGTGCCATGCCCACATATATGCAAAAACCCAGGTCTAGGAATTCTGCAGGATTGACAGGAACTCAGATGAGGTTCATTTCCTTAGCAAATTGAGTCATTTGTGGAAGTGGCATTAAGTGCGACATCGTTTTTTACATGAATAAATATCGGGCTGGTCAACCAAGCATCACACAGCCATCATGCCAACTGTGACACCTCATTATAAATTGATTAGATATGGTGGGCGAGCCGGGCTAGTTGGATCCTCAAGGAAGAAGGATGTGGTGTACAGGAGGAAATAAGCACGAGACAGAAGTTGCTTTCTAATTTTAACTCCTCAGCTGATGAGAGGAACAAGAGATGAAAACACTCACTCAGACACTGAGAGGCAGACACAAAGGTGGTTATGAAGCTGTGACAAATGTGAAACTGAAAATGAAGTTGTAGCTGTGTTGAACGCAGTATCCTCTCCTGAATTTCTCATCAGAGATGAACAGTGTCTCACAACACTCCCACAGAGGAGAAAAGCTCTTTACAATTAATGATCCATTTACAGAGCTGCAACTATTCTCTGAGATTCGTAGGTATCGCAGGCGAGAAACTTCCCTTTATTTATATAAACGACACTAGCAAACTGCTTGCAGAGAGTATTGTACTGTACATTACGTGTGTATTATTACATCCATTGTTTTGCAAAAGAGCTCCAGCTAAGCAAGTTGTATTTGCGGCGAGCAAACCAGCAAATTGCCTTCCAGAGCAGATTTTTGTCTTGCGATCAAATGGCCTGCTGATCATCTACTCCCATCCCACCTGAATTTGTTTTTCACAAAATGTCTCTTTCCTCAATCATTCCGCCTTTCCAGGTTCTTTGTTTTAGACTTTTCTTATAACACACCTAATTTGAATTCCCCTTTCAGGCATGTATCTACGGACAATTAAAACTCTTAATGGAAATGTGTACTGGCTATAAAAAAAAAGCAAAGCTTTCCTGTTCTTTTCAAGTCCTAGCTGTAGGGCCCAATATTTTTTTCTACCTTTTAACACATAGCAGAGAAGTGGGAGACAGCTCTTTTATTATTTGAGGAACAGAAATGCAGTTACATGAGAATGACTGTGGTAATAAAAGTCCTCCAGCTGTGAAGGTTAGCACAGTGGTAATGCATAAATTAGCTCACATTCTACAATGTAGGTAACACTTCAAGAAAAAACAAACACAGTAGCAATTCAAAGATAATTGAATTCAAAGATAATTTTAAATAACCACATATGCTTACAAAATCCTGACTAATATCTAATATCAAAACTGAGAGACAATCTATGGAAAGAATTTAACCCTAAGGTGTCCGTGCTTGGGTTAAAAGGCTGGCTGAAGGACGTGCCTGTGTTAAAACTGATTACCCCTTGGCTGCTTTTTAAAATGCCCTCACTCTCAATCAGCAGCGGCCTTGGGAAATGAACGAGCTAATTTTGCCCAACCTGGGCTGTAATTGTTTCAAATCAGCCTCATGCCTCAGTGTCACTGCCAGAATAATTGCTCATGAGCATGAAGATTAATCTACAGAAGCACATCTGTGGGACCTAATTTACAGGTCGCAGTGCCATGCCTTGTGGATCCATTAGACTCATTTGGTTTTCAATCTTGTACAGCATATGCAGCTAAACAAAGGTGAAATAATGGTGGGGGAAATGTCAGGAAACAAGCAAACACAATGCACAAACTGCTCAATATTTGTACACAGTCACATACACACAGTTTCCAACACTTGTGTAAATACATGCATAGATAGGGCTCCATGAAGACAGATGCAGAAAGACCCCTGTTCATGAACAGTGTGAGTGTGTGAGTACAGCTAGTGCAGCTGTCATCTCCAAACGATCTGTCTGTTATCATGTTCACGTCTAAACACCTGATAATGGAGGAGAAGAGTCAGACTCAGACACAGTCGACACATTTTTACAAAGGAGGAAACGTGTCATTGTTTGCCAAACGTTGGCCTCCAATCAGCGGCGGCTACGAAATCAGCGTTTGGATTGTGAGTCACTTTCAGGCTGAGAGAGGACGGGCCGTTCGACAAGCTCTCTGAAGAGAAACAGCTGCAAGCTGCAAATTGGAAAGCCTTTGTGAGAAGCTGCTCTGCCCTTTGTTGTCTCCTTCCTCCTCTCCTCAAAGTGCTGGCATGCAGATGTCTCCTCTCATTCCTCATGTGTAATTACAAAGACGGGAGAACGGCATAAAGGGATGATTCTTCATATGAGGCCTCGTACTGCAGGCGGCACACCCGAGCCAGGCAGCCGGTGTGTTTTTAAATAGGAAAACTTCACCACAGCAAAGGATTTAACACCTCGCTTCGCTGCCGCAGCTGCCTCCTTCCTCGTGCTTCCAAACCCTCTTTAACATGACGCACCAGACACGATAATGTGGTTAAAAAACAATCAATGTGACCACCCATAGTGGTGTTATATACCCTCCACTCCAGCTTTACGGCCCTCCTGCTCTGCCTGGGTGCAGAGAGGAGACATGGGGCTGAGCAGATAAGGATTCTTATCAGAGCCTGTGCAGGTGTTTGGAGGAGCAAGCCCATAACAGGATTCCTAAGTTACTACTGGCCAGCACTCGATGTGAAGAGAAAAGAAGTGCAGAGTGATGGGTGGGTGGAGGTGGGGATGGGAGTTGTGTGTGGTGGTGGTGACGTGTGAGCCGGTGGCCAGGGTGTTATAATTGTGAATCCCCTCAGAGTACCGCAGTACAGCGCGTCTTAGACACCTGCTGGTGTGGCGATAAGGAGTGAAAAGCAATCACTCCAGCTACCCGGCAGCCCCAACTGGCATCTTGCTGCCTCTCAACCTGCTACTTGGGTATTTCTCTCCAATATAACTGGCTTTCTGTTATAGGTCAGCTCCCACTGCGAGCTGTTACCTTGGGGAGGAGAGGGTGGGAAACAGGAGAGAAGATGAGAGTGAAAGGAGAGGAGAGGAGAGGAGAGGAAATACCATAGGCCAAGAGAGATGCTCTTTCGTTCACCATTGGCCCAGTTGAGAGCGCATGTGGTCCTACTGTATCGGCACAATCATCCTGCAAATCTAAAAATGCAAAGCAGTGTGTGTGGCCGAAGTTTCTCGTGCTACTACAGGCTGCCATTTCAAACCAACTTTATCACCCACAGAGGTCAAGGACATGCGGCCTGGCTCTGAGTGGGTCCTCAGACTCTCCGGAGAGTGTTTCTCATTAGTGTGATTCCAGCTGAGGATTATAACGCGAATCCTTGGGATAAATCTTTGCTCATCACGGAGAGACCATCAGCTGTTGCAGTCAACCAGCGCCGACTCCTGAATTATTCATTTTCTGTTTACAGCAGGCGACAGGTGCGTGACCTCTGTGATGAGTGCCCAGGGCGTCTGGGAGAAGTGGTGACAAGGGAAGGAGGGTGGGGGTGGGGGGCTCAGAGGGACAGCACTGGAGACGAGGAGGAGGGGGTACAATTCAGAGGAAGCTGCCAATTTGTCAGACTCAGGTGCTTGGTAAGGTGCAGGGCTGCTTTTACTTTTCATGCTTTTGATTTTAATTCTGTGGCAGGGAATTCAGCTTTTAGCAGACTTTTAGGTATGGCAGCATGGACGGTTTTTTGAAGGGAGAATAGGGATGCAGTTGCCAATTTTGGGGGTGTAGCAGAAGGGGAAAAAAGCAAGTAAGGTGAAATTACTGTTCCCCAAAATGTTAGAGTGAAACTCAGGGTGGCAGGGGGTTTGGGGAGGTCTGCCAAGCTTGAGCTGCACATCAGCTGAGTGGCATTTACTGTAACCTTTCCCCTGGCTTTTAATAACCGGCGCAGAAACAGCAGAAACACGGATCACTGCGATTCACTGGGGAGCACTGGGAAGTGCAAACGGATCCCCCACCGCCCGTGGCCACACGGAGCCCATAAACAACATGAAGTCGAACACCAACTTGGTTTAACTTAAATATCAGTATGAGAGCACAAATGAGATGTAGCAGCAGAGAGGCATGGCAGATAAGAAAAGAAGAGGAGCACTGCTGAAAGCAAAAGGAACAGGGAGAGATCGATAAATAGAGAGGCTAGAGGCTGGAAATAGGCGGATGTTGTCAAAAAACACAGGCAGCCCGTCGGGTTTGTTTAGTTTAACACCAAAGAAATACCAAACTGAATCACAGGAATTCAATCTGGTTCACTCAGCCTGAACAACGGTCTCTGACACCTGATAGCTCAAGAATAAGCCTCCCATTTATGCACAAATATTGATGTGGACATGTGCATGAACACACACACACACACACACACACACACACACACACACAAACACACACAAGAATGCATGCAAAAGCAAACAGGCGCACGTGCTCTCTGCAGAATGATGCATGGGTTTCACCTTCAGGCAACTGGGGAAAGAGACAGACATTTCTCCCCTTCGGCCAACTCCTGCTTCAGACAAAATAACAAACGGCTGAATGATATAGTGAGCTGTCCCCTCTGGTTGCAAAGTGGGAATGGAACCACATCTCTGAGACAGCAGCTACAAATGGCCCATCTCTATAACCACCCTCTCTTTCTCCCTCTCGTTCTCTGAGCCGTGCATCCACAGAGACCTTGGCAGATCTCAAAGACAGATTAATCTGGATTGAAAGTTGCTGAAGTGTCCTCAAGCGTCAAAGCATTACTACTTATCGCGGGAGAGCACGGGCGGAGACGATCCAAGGAAAAGACAGAAAATAAGCTGTGGGGTCATTTGGGATGGACGAACACCCACAAAGCGGCCAGTGCTGTAAAGTGCACGCACACTAGATTAAGCCCTCATCATGAGAAATCTTGATTTAACAGACTGCTTCCCAGTCTGCCTGTGGTAAGCCTCGGACTGCTGCTGCTGGAACTGCATGAATCTTATGTTTCCACCACTCACACCGACACGAGTATCGCAGTTTTGGCTGCAGAAAGAAACTCTTCCTCTCACATCGACTTAAATCATCTGGAACATGATTTTAATGCAGCTGTAACATTACTGCTTCACTGTGCAACACTGTGCAATGCAACTCTCCATTTGTCGGCGGTCACTAGAAGGCAGCAGACTGATAAGTGAACTGACTGAAGTAGCTGTTTAACACTACACTGTAAAACATCATACGCACCATAAAATATGTCCAATATGACTGTTATTTAAATGACAGAGTACCTAAAAACTCAAATCTTGAGTATTTCTCTATAATATAAAATGTTCATTACCAAAATTAGCAGCAATCAAAGTTAAAAATGGTCTTAGTAATTATTTATAGCTGAGTTTATTCCTAAAAAATTCAGCTAATCTGCTTCACCAAGACTGTGTGGGTTTGGTTTGATCAGACTTGATTGACAGTGACCAAAAAAAACCCACCAGCTGTCATCAGATTCTAATTCAAATGTTGTTAAATCCTGATTGGTGCAGAGAAGTTCATGACATCACCTTTTTCTGACTAATTTCCACCCACTTCAAATCAGACAACCAACACAAACACAGATTTCTCTCATGTGAAACAACCAAGACAGTTCTAACTCTGGCAGAAGATATTGTGTTCATGTAGGACCCCATCACTCATAGTAAGAAGCTGATGGAGAAAATATGTTATCAGGGACTTTAAAATCAGCCAAAATAGTACTGTTTTTTTAAAGTAGTCTTTATCATAATACTATGAATATTACTGCTAATTTTGATTTTTATTATCTTGGACTCATCAATAAATTAACTGCAATGTTTCCCATCAGAAGTAACACCTTTCTCCCATTACATGGGAGGGAGAAACCGGTTTTTACCTTGTCAGCATCCATTATCACCAAATATTATTCAGGTTTTGTCTTTGGTTTGTATTTGTAAAGCTGCAAAATATAGGCATTATCTAATCTATTGTACATCTAATGAATTGTGTTTGTAATGATTAATTAGTGACTTGTCTTAGCCACTTTACACTTTAATTTGATCTTTTAGGTTCCTTTGTCATGACAGTGTAGTGTAGTGTATAGTGTAAACTAAAGTTTATTTAATCACCTGTCTTTGTTTTTTTTATTTATATTATGAACATTTATTAAATAGAATCACTGCAAATGTAGATAGTTACAGTGTGGCATGGGTTACAATACACTGTACCTTTGATCAAGCCTGTTTATTTGGCTATAATTTGTTCAAATCTTAATTAATGTATATTTAAAAAAACCTTGAACACAAATGAATGTATCATAAAATGTGAGTTATAGATATAACATTAAGCTGGAGATGGTACAGTGAGGGCTGGGACAAAGTCTTACCAAACGGTTACATCAGTCCTAACATCATGGGGATCAATCCCATATTTATAAGGGAGCATCCAAGGGTGTCTTCTCCATCAGATGATGACATAACTCTGGTGTAACTAGAGCTTTGTTGACCTTTGGCTAACATACTGTAACCCCGTCTGACCGTGCGGGCCTCAGCTAACCCACTTCAGTCTGTCTGTTGCTGCCTGCTGAGACAAAGAGGATTTGCCGTTAATCTAGCCTTAACAGCATGCTCTCCACAACAACACTCCAGAGAATAGGACTAATCAAGACATCATCAACATCAAACAGGGAACAATTACCTCTAATAAAATCAATTTTCTTGATTGAATGAGAGAAAGAGAGCGAGAGTCGACACAGTTATTTGATTGGACTTGATTACACTTGAGTGTTTTTGTATAGGATCACGCTAAATAAAGAAAAACACCTCAATACATGAATTAAACTGGCTTGGAGTTGAAAGATATGACCTCCACATGAGCTTATTTCACCTTTTTTCTTTGAAAATGAACTCACACTTTATTTGTAACAACATGCCACTGCTTTATTGTGTGGTTTGAAATATTCTGCCTTGTTTCAAGATAATTGGATTTGTTTCTAGAAAGTCCTCAAACAACATAAATCAGTCAATTTTTTCACACAAAAACTTGAGACACGAGACAGAAATTCTGCAGACTATCCCAGATGGTAGCTCCCACCCTTAATATCAAAAACCAGCACATATGAAATGGGTTTGAGTCCCAAAAAGGCACAAAGGCGTCTGATGAGGTGACAAAAAGGGGTTTGATTGTAATACAGAACAAACATTGGATTTGATTGCAGTAATGAGCAAATGGTTTTAACAGGTGGAAGTGGAGCTGGGGAAGTGTACAATTCGCAATCCTTCCTCATTAGTAAGCAAATGAATTCAATCACCTCTCTTTGGTAAGCGGCTTGATAAATCCCTTCAAAGTTGCGTCTGGCTTCAACCACAGGAAGCAGCTTTAATAGATGCAGAGTTGTTAATGCATCATTCTCATTGACTCTGCGCTCGCCATTCCACTCAGATCAGCCTGAACACAATCGTTGGCCTCAAGCAAACAAACCCAAGTCAATGAGGTTGGGGCTCCGCAGGGAGCAGTGAGGAGTATTTTTCTTGTGCTGGCTCCAATAGCTTTACAAATTTTATTCATACGTCCCTCGAGAGAACCGACTGCAGTGTGCTCGTGCTTAAGGGGAGGGCAGGAGCTCCAAACGGGCAGGCCAGTGTTGGAAAATGCAGATCTAAGAATTCAAGCTGTGTCTTCCACTGAGGCTAAAAGAGAGCTGGGGCAGCTCCTCTGGCCCCAAACTACTACAGGAAGAGAGATTTTCACCGAGATCAGAGAAAAGCACTGTGACACCATTACTACCACCTGCTGCACCACTCTGTGCTCCCGTAACACATTGTCAAAGACACAGCAGGATGTGGCCTGAGACAGGCAGAAGCAAGAAGACAGCGAGCAAAAGAGACACAGAGAATGAGTATTAGTTAGAAATATGGAACGAATATGGTCGAGAACAGACTTCTGCCTCGAGTCTGATTCTGAACACTTTAAAATGTCTTCAATGACGCTGTGACATTTGCGGCATCAAAGGCCAATCGATATATATTTGTTGTGTTAAGCGGGGCAGAAGTGCAGCATTTGGCAACGGCTTCGACGGAGTCAAATGCAGACAAGACGTATCTCTCCATGCCTGGCAACAAATCCACTCTGCAGCCATAATCAATTCGTTAGACAGCCTCTTTTGAACACACACAGGCACATACACACATGTGAGCGAGGCACTGCGATGATTAGCTTGTCCCACTTAATCACTTCCTATTAGAGACACCTGCAAGGCTGCAGCAGTCTTGTGTGATTATGTGTAATCATAGAAATGTCACATTTGAATGATAAGCAGCATGAGAAGATGGCTCGAAACATGATGTGCTGCATATTTACACCATAGAATCATCAGCTATTCTCATACATTAAAAAAATGAATATAAGTCTCACAAATATATATATATATATATATATAACATTCACACAAGACTCACAAATTTTATCTCTTACACATAGTTTTGCATATGCTGTGCAAGCGTATAAATACACACAAGCACCCACACTGGGCTGGAGGGTGGCGGTGGGGGGGCTATCTGCTATGGATAAAAGACATCCCTTATCAGCTTCCTCATAGAGGAGCTGGGAATGAAGGCATTTACTCAAATGAAAGAGGCAGCTTTTGGAGATAAGCCGAGAGAGACGGAGCTCAACTAAGCTTTCAGATTGGACTGGGCCTACAGAGGGAACAGAGGAGGACGGGAAAAAACAGAGAGGGAGAGGATGGACGGATGATAGATGGTGGATTGTTGATGAAGTGATGGGAGGACAGTGCCGGCTCTTATTTGGTGCTGTGTTGTGCTTTGAGGCAGATGCGTGCATACAGAGGAGGAGTTTGTGGCTTTTGTCTGCGATGGAAGTGCTTTTATAAAGCGTATTTAGAGGATGTGGGTGTGAAAGCTATTGTGTTGACCCCGGTATTTTGTCTGTGCGGGCGTGCACGTGTGTGTCTATACCTTCTGTCTATCCCTGTGCTTGTAGCTGGCCCTGTCTGCACAGCGAGCTGGCACATCTTCTCCACTGCGCTGGGCTGTGAGCAGCGCTAGAATAACCCACTTCAAAGAGACCCATTGTCACACGCTAATGTGGCGAACGGCAGCTAGCGCCGCAGAAATCAGCACACACTGAGACTGGATATTCCCTCTGAGTCCCTCTGAGATGGGGGAGGACGGGCGGTGTGGGAGGGGACGGAGAGCAGGGAGAGAGAGAGAGAGAGAGAGAGAGAGAGAGAGAGAGAGAGAGAGAGAGAGAGAGAGAGAGAGAAAGGTTTGTTCACAAACACACTGCTGTGCCAACATTAATCATGTAGACTCTCATAAAATCATTAGGGCTGATCATCCCCAGTCAGGCTCTCTCCACAGTGTCTCAGCATTGACGAAAAGAAGCGAGAATGCCAGTTTCTGTTAGATATGTAAGCCAACACACACACACACACACACACACACACACACTTAGAAACACAGACAAAGTGCAAAATATCAACACGGAGAAGTGTGACAGCTGAACTAAACAGCAGGCTTTAGACTTGAGATGTATTTATGTACAGAGCTTGTACATATTCTACATGTTTTATATAATTACGTTTGCGCGCCCCCAAAACACCCACTGTGTTTATGCAATTGCATTTTATCAACTACTTTATGTATATTCATATACTGTTTGTGTGTACTCATTGCAGTGTGATTACACAACAAATTTATACCATTGATTGCATTTAAATGTGTGTCTGTGTGAACAGAAATGCCTGCTAGAATTTACGCATTTGTGTTTGTGGTTTCTCATTTGATTTATATGTATTATAAATTGGCAAAGTGTGTTCTCCTATGCACGAGCTCTGCCAATTTGTATGTGTCCCTGTGTGTGTGTGTGTGTGTTTGTGTGTATAGAAAATGCTTACTATTTATATTGGGGATTGCATCTTGTGTGCATGTGTGTGTGCGCACAGAAAGTGCAAACCATATGTTTTGGTGATTGCATTTCGTCAATTGATTTATGTATATTCATTTGTTGTTTAGGCACAGCAATTCAGAGCTGAGTTCTACTTTTTTTTTTGCGTGTATTGTCAAAAAATGTATACTATAATTTACGTATTGTGATTGTATTTTTCCAATTAATTATACATTTCTTAAAACCCCAACCCCTTAATTTTTTGAGCACATAAATGTTAAGTCTACTCATATATATTATTTACGAGTTACGAGATTTTGATTTTCTCAAATGACTTACTTTTTTTTACTGCTGTTACATTAGACATTACTGATGTAAACAAACCTTTAACAGCACCAGAAAACATGAATGACTTAGATTTAGTTGTTGTTTAGTGTCATTTTGTGTATTAAAAGAGCTGTTAATCAATTTGAGAGATAGCTTTTAATCTTGTGTTTTTATTTCTGGTCGTAGGGCAGCACTTTTGTTCACATTTCGATTACAGCTTTTTTTGTCTTTTCTGTGTGCATACAGTCCTAATTGTCCATCTAGTATTTTTTCATATAATTTGTGCTTGTGTGTTTGTGCATTTGGTACAAGGATTGGACATCCATTCCCTGCCACTGTAATTAATCCGGCGAGCGGTGGGCTGTTAAATGCTCGTGAGATGGCGTGCAGTACAGGCGGAGGTCAGCATCCCGACAACTAACAAAGAGCCGGAGCAAAGACAGCCATTAGAGCTGGATCACCGCATCTTCTGTTTACACTTACCACCGTTTACACACTAGCTGCACTCTATTATGTGCATTAGACCCTGGGGTATTGCAGATCTGTGGTCAGGGTACCAGGTTCTGATGGCTGGAGTAGACTGTAAAATCGATGGCCTTTGTTACTTTCTTAGCGCTGATCCTCGTGCTTGGAGAGCTGAGGCGGTTATATGGATGGTCTGGTTTGACGACTTAGAAATGCAGTTGAGACAGAGCGAGAACCACAGGAGAGAATAAGAGGGAGATATCCTTTTTAGGTTATATTCCCTTTATGTTTCAATGCTCTCTATTTCCACCTGTCTCAGTTTCTAGCTCTCTGTTTCCCTTTTCTTCATGTGTTTCTTCTCATCCTTCAGTCCACCGCTCTGAAAGGCCTCTCTCAAAAACTCTCATCTCGCTCATTTAAGTCAAGGTCAGAGCATCAAGTGGAGGACTAGACACCCACTTCAGTTGAAAGCTGCCTAACCTGCTGAAGACTGATGAATTCACAGAAGAAGCAGAAAAAACACACAAACACACACACACATGCAGCACTGGGAGGTGATGTGTTGCTGCTTCCCTTCATGGCCTCCATCTTTAGCCTTAGCACCCAGGGAATGAGAGGCTAAGTGGTGAGGTTTTGGTGCAGAGTGCAGCGTGGGACCATTTCTCATGTTGTCAGAGCTCCTGCTGGGCCTCACATATGCCTAGAGCTCTCAGCATCCAGAAGCCATCACTTCAGCGGGAGGGCCAATCAAACCCACGCTGTCACTTCAGTGAAATAACTTGAACTGTCACTCACACACGGGCATTTTCCCCACAGGGGGGCCCCGAGGCCAGAAAGGGCCACATATGAACTGCGCATACAAACGCTGTATGTGCAAAAGCAGACACGTAGTTTCTGTCACAACATGAATCGCACACTTACATATTAATAACCTCCACTATAAAGAGCATACAAGTGTGTGTATATATCCAAAGAAAAATATCTCATGAATATCTATGGGGCTCAGGGGAAAACTAGCATGGAATAGGTAATGTTTCAGTAACTTCACTGACTTGTAATCTCTGCTCTTTGCTGACCTTTGACCTGTCTGAAAGGCGCCTGCAGGTCCATGTTGACAGGTCTACTTATGCTGCAACAGTCCACCCACTCACCCTGCTCCCCAACCCCTTCTAAATACATTCATACACACAAATCCACTCTAAACACTCAAACACATTTACATAAAAAATGTGCATTTCACTTTGATTTATGAAGTGTTATAATCCTGTATATATCCAGCAAATTGCAGATGTTGTGTCAGCGACAGTGGAGTTTGGTGAAGAGATAAACGTTTTCAGGGTATTTCCCCATTTTCCAAATGCAGGAATAAAACCCTGACACAAAAATAAGTGAATGAATACAACTCGAATGGAAAATGTCTGTGTTGGTGTCAGTCCCTGTTTTGGAATCAGATCAAGGCCTTTGTTCCATATTTAAAAGAGTACTCCACCGACTTAGCATCACACTCCTATAACACTGTCAGAATCATGATGGACAGTTTAAGAAAAAAGGATCAGAATCGATGTAGCTGAACCAGAGATATTGTCTTTTTAATTCTGTGCATTCTTTCTGGCGCCTACATTACCCACAAATCAACTCTGACAGTTTGGTTGGAGATTCAAGTGTTATGCTAGTAGCAGCTAATGTAGCCTTGAGCTGCTAGCCTCAAGCAGAGATGAGGAGCGGGCTACAGAGGTCTGGTAAGCTCACTTCTTTGTACCTCCACACCCCCCAGATTTTTTTTTGGTTTTTCAAACTTGCGTAAAATATATCAGATTTTATGCAGCTCCCTCTGGAGCCACAAAAGGCTTTATACAACTTGCATTTATACAAATGCAAAGTCCATTTACAGGTCTTGGGGAGTACTACTGCATATGTAAAAAAAAGTTCCCCTTTAACATAGTGCTGGCTTGTATTATGAGTAGAAGGTGTGACTCATGCTCGAATACCAGCACTTCATCACAAAACGACTTCTGGAAAGCATTGAACATCAAAGTTTGACAATATACAACAACAGAATCCTCCTTTGAACTCACATCACCTCCTGGACTGATCTCTACAGGGAAAGATAAAACAAGATCAAGAATAGTGACTACAGCGAGGCTAAAAATAAAAAATAAAAATTTGGAAAGAAAGAGCTTTGGAGTGATGACACGTCCCATTTTTCCTGTTACCTGGAAGCAATGGCTGACTGCCACGTTAAAGTGAAAAAGAGCCACACACATACATCGACTACTGCATAAAAGTGGGATAGAACTTCACGCCAGAGGGACTACGTATAAAATGCAGTAAGATGAGAAACAATAAATAGGAAATAATGTATCATACAGTTTGTGGTAGCACTAGACATTCCTTCCATTCTCACAGGAGTCCTTACTGAGATGACACAGACGAATAGAAGCTGAGGTAATGAAAAATAAAAAAGTCAGTTTGACTGCAGATTTGTCATTTGAGGTGAGGTGTTTGTTAAGCTAATAGAGCAGTGGGTTATTTGTCTCTACTGTGCCCTCATGTGTGTGTGTGTGTGTGTGTGTGTGTGTGTGTGTGTGTGTGAGAGAGAGAGAGAGAAGGTAGAAATGGGTTGAGCAGGAGCTGGAGAGCTGCCACCTTCATCCCTCTGGCCTGCGAGGGATGAACAAAGAGACAGGAGGCTCAGGAAAACCATCCATCATAATGTCTCATTGCCTCTCATGCTTTGCTTATGCATGCATGTGCACAGACACACACACCCACACGCACACACACACACACACACACACACACACACACACACACACACACACACACACACACACACACACTCAGTCAGTCCAGACAGAAGCCCACAGCTGCTTTAACCAAAAACACACACTTGAGGAAGAGCTTGTTCGTCTGAGAAGCTGATGGTTTGATGGTGGCGCAGATGCGGAGTTGGTGGGAAGTGGACCAAAACCCTCAATCCAACAGGGCTGCCTTTTCATTAACCCCCTCATTTACACCCCCTCCACCTGCACAACCACTTCAAACAGACGTGCTACTGCTCCCCACTGCTTGGGAACCCCTCCAGCCTCTTCGCATTAAAGCTGGAACCAAGAGCAAGTGGACACATACATCTCAAGGTCAAGGACTGCCTGACGGGCTATACATTAAGCTCCAAATATGCTATCATTATGCTTGTCGTACTACTACAAAACAAACCTGCTTTTCAATGTCATTCTACTCATTTTCCGTCAATCTCTCACAGCCCTGCTTTCAGGGTGTGGCCAGCCCCCACTCAATGGTCACAGACTGTAACCCTAACCCCATGTAATTAGCCCTGATCAAGCTTGGGACCCTGTTTAGTGCAGATTAACCCTGCTTCCCATGCATTCCCACCACCCCCCACCTCAGATCCTGCAGATAAAGAAGGAGTGGAAGAGGAAGAATGGCACCCACTCCCAGAGGGACAGGCCTATAATCAGCCCTCCCACAGCCCCACAACCTGTCCCCTGCCTGGGGGGACAGCGGGGGGGTCGTAGATGGATGGGTGAAGTGACACAAGGTCAAGCCCCCCCACCACCACCAGCTCTTTTTCTACCTCAACTCTTCTAGGCAATACTGAATAGGAACAGAGCTCTGCCTCTCAGAAGGCAGCAACAAGGTGAATAATCATAGCCGTCATCAAGTAACGGCTGTTATGTGGTACTGAGAAGAAGCCACAGAGCTCCCCTGTGACCCACCAAATGGCTTTTAAGATGACATAATGGCCGAGGTGAAATCAGCACAAGACAGAGGCCCAAGTAGTTAGGGCTCCACTTGACAGTATGGCTGCTGTTTTATGAGCTGACTAAAAGGGCGACAGGGAGAGAACACTGACATGAGAGAGGCGAAGACAATATTTCAGTCAAACACATCAACGCCGAAGGCTTTGGTGCCCCATGTGCATCCATCCTCACCAGTGGAAGGATGAGGGGTAGAGGTGGCGTTTGGGGGGAGAAGTAAATATCTGGAGAAATGCTAATGTGGCATCCATTTGCATGAGTCATTGGCCCATGCACCGAAGCCATTTTAAGAGCACCGAGATCTCAAAGCACCCCGCAACCTCACTTATAGAAAGATCCATCACATCCAGAGGCCCGGTGTGCCTGTGCATGTGTGAATATACTACCATTACATCCAAGTCAGTAAACAAGACTATCAGCGTATTCCCTTTTGGATCTTTGTAATAATCTCATCCTTTTCACGTTCACATTTCTTCATCTCCGAAATGGAAGAAAGGGCTCAAAGCTCCATCCACCCAGAAAAAAAAAAAAAACGCTATGTAAGAATGGTTGCATTTTGGCAGGAGAAAGGAAGAGAAGATTGGACCATGGCTATAAATCAGGTTTTCAGGTTAAGCAGCGCAGGTCCATCCCTCAGCTCAGCCTACACAAAAGAAATGTACACCTTCATTCTCTGACAAAATCAGAGATAAGATGGAGTTCATCATGCAAATGAAGTACAGAAGTTCTCTAATCTGGATTTAGTGGGTCTTGTCTTTCATTGGCAGCTATGTCAATGTCAAATCCAATCAAAAGTATCAAATTTAGCCAAGAATAATTTTTCCACCCTTGAAAAACGTTTGACAAATTCCTTTTAAACCTCACTACTTGAATAAGTCAATTTTATTAATAAAAACTAACTAATTGTCTGAAGCCTTTCTGGGAAATCTGAAAATAAATGTTTATTGACTATTTTAGAAGCATATCTGACTCTATAATATTATTAAGAAAAGATGAAAAAAAGAAAAAGAAAAATATCCTCGCTGTTCCATTCACGCATAACCTCCCATAACCCCGTTTCACACTGTCAAATCAATTCTGGTTTTCAAATAGCCAGTCATTTCAGAACAATCCATTTTTAACGAAAATGTATTTGCTGATTATTTTGCTGATCGAGGTAATCGTTAATTTAAATTTAGATAAAACTGGTGACAGACAGATGTTTGAGAAGACATGCATAGTCAGATTTCTGTAGGCCTATATGTTCAAAAACATGTTTGAAAAAACAAACAAACATTGTCATTATTATTAATCTACCAGAGCATTATTCTTTCTTTTTCCCATTAAAAGAACAAACTTCCAGCTATGGATGGAGAGGAATAAGGACGCTGAGGTGTCCGTAACTCCGCATCAGTCAGGCTGATTCTATTCTGAGCTCCAAATAACTTGATCGATACAGTTTTCAATTCTGCTGCCGTAACAGTCAGTGACCATTACAGTGGCGTGTAAACGACAACATGATCGAGGCTATTCCACACAAAATTCCTTCATAAAACGACTCTCTTTAAACGCTCAGCACCCGATAAATTACTTCATTAGAATCATCATCAATTTCTAAAATTCCTGACAGCGACTTTCAGTGCGCTTGCTCCTCTCAGTAATGTGTTTTTAATGACAGAATAAGATACTTAAAGATAATTTTACATGTAACAGTGCCGCATGGACCCAAGCCGTGATATTTCTGGTATCCTTCACACATTTTTCATACGGATTACAATAGTCAGCGTAGCCACACCATCACCGGTAAAGAGTGGAGTACTGAAGGTGTTTTTTACACTTACCGATCAGCATCGTGCGTCCAGGACCGTATCCGCGTCTCTCCAGCTCGGCTCGTGTCACCGTGCGTAAAAACGGCAAAATGTTACGCACTTTTATCCCCAGAGAGAGGGGACATGCACGACGCACAGGTGCGAACCGGAGGCGTCCTGTAGTTGTATAGAGCCTCGAAATCTGTCGGAGCCTATTCCGACTGACTTGTTCCCCGCTCTTGTATCTGTAATGACAACTCTTTCTTTGCGATGCTGTATCCTTTTCCCCCCGAGAAATCTCAGATCCTATTGATGCGCGTTATCCTCAGTTAAAATCCTATTGCTCGTGCTGCTCCGCGTGGCCTGAAGGAGGCGAGGAATTGGGCTGTTGGAGAGGGGCTGGCTGTAATTGACTGTTTCTTCTCTCTCTCTCTCTCTCTCTCTCTCCTTGTCATCCCTCTGTAGTCCTACCTCTTTCTCTCTCCTCCTCTCAGAGAGCACCTTTTAACTTGAAAGGGGAAATTAGCTGCTTTTTTTCATACTCTTCATACCTGTACAACTTAGCACCACATTAGCCTTCTTGTCAAACTTATTGTCTTGCAGGTCAGCCCTGTAACTGATATGTTTGAATCATATGTATGTCCTGCTGCGCAGCCAAAGAAAAAGAAAGAAAAGAAAAACACCAGGTGCTGTAGGAAGCACTGAAAAGCTTCAGGTGGCAGAAGCACTGTAAACATTAAGGGAAAGAAAAGAATATTTTCTGAGACAGGTTTCTATTCGTGCTCTCATAAGGATGATTTGTGTGCACTTGTCAAGGCAGCTGCCTTGTGTGCGCGACAGTGTGTGAGTGAGAGCGACGTGAGAGAGAGTGACTGCAAGTGATGGTTTCTCACAGCCATCTCTCTTGCCAGTCTGCTCCTCCTTTGTGTCTCTTCTTGTCGATGCATCATTTGGTGAAGCTGACACATATTCGGGGATTCGGAATTGGCTCGAGAGCACAGGGAGCCTGCTCGTATTAAATTTCTGTTTGTTCAAATGGTGTGTGTGTGTGTGTGTTAGAGAGAGAGCGTGTGGAAGCATAGATTGTGGGTTGAAGAGCCTTGGTGCAATGCTAAGCTGTCCTGGAGCTACGCCAAAGCACATCTCCCAGGGTGCTATCAGGAACTTAATTACAGCATTAAATTGCTCCCTCTCCGCCTCTCTCCTGCTCTCAGTTCACTTCCCCTTCTTCTCCCCTTTCTCCCCCTTCCTGCTCTCTCTCTCTTCTCCTTAAACAACTGTGTATCCATCTGATGTTACACTTGCCTCTCTCTCTCTTCCTCTGCCTTCTTCATCACTTGTTGTTCTTTTCCCCCTTTCTTGCACTTGCTAGTTTGGCAGAAACGCCTGCTGGTTCTGCTGTGTTCATGTCATCATTGTGGGAAAAGGCCTTCAAAATATGTCTCAGTTGTTCCTGACATCCACTGTGCAACCGGAAATAATAAAAGGTTCATCTGCTGTCTCTATTGTGTATTTACATTTTCTAATTTCATACTTTGTATCTATTCATAATGCTGTTTATCAGTCAGTTTGTAATAAGAGTGCTGTTCCACAGGGTTACATTGCAAGTGTGAAAGTGGAGCGTGGCAGCAGTGAGGGGCGGTAGAGATCAGATTGCTGACGGAGAGTTCCCTTTACACATGAAATATTGCCTCTGACAGAGTGTTACGTGGGGTGAGAGCTACCTTTCCCCTCCGATCCAGGTTTCTGTTCCTCGCCATTCACTGAGGCAGCAGTCGACCCAGCAACTCTCCCTGGGGCAGAGTGGAGGACACAGGGGCAGCTGGGCTGTCCTGATGCCTCATGCCAACCATCAGCCCTCTGGCTGGCACGCCAGAGCCGGGGCTAATTAGAACCACGGGAAAGGCTCCAAGCTTTACGTCAGTCAACCTCAGCCAAGACGATTTGTTCTAGGCAATTTGTTCTATATGTTAAAAGATGGTCACTCCACTGGAATAGGAATACAGGGTTACATCTCTCAGTGGGAGCAGTTAGACTGTTTAAGGTCCATATTACCACACCAACATTGTTCATTTTACTAGAATTAATATTTTTATACTACTAATTTGCAGCATATATGTTTGAACACGTAATGGTGCTGGTTTACGTTTTCTTTTAACATAACAAGGAAAATTGTTAATCAACATATTTCCAAAATGTTGATACTCAATGTATCAGAAAAAAGTTTTTGTATTTTTTACAATATCTTCTCTTGCAATACAATACTCGTAGCAACTAAAGCGTGATTCAACTTTTGTGAATCAGTAATAAAACGTGGTCTTGTTTTATTACAGAAAAAGTGACTTGAAAACACGACATGTTCACTTCATTAACATTTAACCAAGTGCACAATCTTTCTGTAACCTTAACCAAAATGCTTTTGTTGCCTTGGAACTCGGGATGCGAACTCCATTCTCTGATGTCAAAGTCCTGCACTTTGTACGCCCACCCTGATTCCTATGACTCACGTGTGGGACATAAATGTAGCACTTCCTACACTATCCAGGCATTATTGTAGTTCTTAAAATTGGATTCTTAAAACGATTAAGGCAAGTTACTGAAAAACATGTCTTCCAAAAATGACCTAGTCCCCCTCCAGTGAATAAGTAACCTTTTGTCTCTTTCAGTGTCAAGACTAATTATGATGGCAAATCTTGGCAACTAAGATGTTTTGACTTGACTTAATACTAGATTGACTGATTTGCCAACATGAAAAAAAAAAACACATTGCAGTGTAAATCCCGAGTCGGAGAGAGCGTTTGCTAATATTGTTCTTACTGTTCAGCCGGGTGAGAGTAACACTTTAAAACCGTGTCATGGTAAAACACATGATTTTATCATGCTTGCTCATTTCGAGTTGCCATGGTATAAGTACTGCAACACGTTAGCTGGGCAGATCAAATAATCTCCCACATGATTTGTTTCTCTTCATGAGTGCATGTGGGGACGGTGAATCTGCAGTTAACACTGGTGCACTTTGTTAATACTAATGGTATTTACTGAGTTGCCGAGAGCCGAGTATCTATGGTGATGAGTGACGGACCCTGGAGAGAAGAGAAGGTCAATCTGTCACACTCAAGTCTAACAAAATTGTGTCGTCTTTCGACAACTCTGTTCTTTTCTGCACTTTTCTGGTCAGCTAAAGCCAGTGATTGTTGATAATCAGCCTCTGTAGCATGATTGGCTGATCTGAATGTGGAAAACAGGCGTGTACAAGTGTGTCTGTTTGCATGCAAGACAAAATTAACTTCAAATGATCATATTGGGAATTTTGGAGATTATGCCTACAAATACTAACAGGATTCAATGCTGGATTTCAGCACTAGAACTTAAGCGAAAGGTTTGTGATAAATGTAACAGGTATACAGAAGTGTTGAATGTGCATTGATGTCTGTTTACATTGTATATGTGATTTTGAGGATGGGAAGGTAAGGTGGAAAGTACAGAAGAGGTGAGCGGATTGTAATTATTATGCAGCGTGCGTGTTCACTGTTGCATGCCGGCGCTGTCACCACGGTGGGCCGGGGTTGGTGGGGGTATAGATGGGTGGGAGAGAGTGGCGGGGGGTGTTGGGTGCTCCGGGAGAGTGTGACAGCGAGGGCGTGAGACCTGAGGTGAGGGAGGAAGAGGAAGCGTGAAATATGGAGATAGCTGCTGTCACCTGAGAAGATGACAGTGCAATGCAGCGCCGTGCAAGCCTAATACCATGTGACATCTTTTTAGCGGTGGCATCTTGGCATCTCTGCAACATCCTCCCATGCAACTCCCCTCCCTCTTTTGCCCACATTCTCCTCACATATCCCAACTTGCATTAGTCATTAACAGATGGCAACAAACCCCCAGAAAGCCTCTCGCTGTTGCTGATGCGAAGTTCATGTATAGCTGTCTCTCAGGAGCAGCCTGATCAATACCTTTCAAGGCGTGACAGCCTCATAATGTCTACCTTTTTGTTTTCCAATATGCGGCGGCCAAGCAAAAGCGTGGCGAGAATCACACAGCTGTTTTTGATGAGCAGGTGTGTACGAGAGTGCGGGAATGTGGGATTTGGAGTTGTGTGGTTTACTAAACAAGACACATGCCGTTGCTATTCCTCTGGGTTAATGGATATTGATGTAAAACTGAAGATTATCTTCTTTATTCTGCTTGTACAGAAGTCATCTTTTGTACGTACGTGCGTGGTGTTCACCGTAAATACAACAAAATATATTTAACACGCACACAGCCAGGCTTTATGGGCTCCTACTTTGTAGTATGGGAACTTGTGACAAATGCAAATGTGCTTGGAAACGGTGTTTTCTGATCCCAACTACAGGCCAGGGCGTAATGAGTGACAGGCTAATTTATGAACAAGCAAAGAAGAAAGCTAGCCCTGCCTCTCTCTCTGCTGTTCCGATCCACCAGCCTCCTCAATTAGAGCTCGCACTGCCAACCTGCTGCTGAGGCCGTGACTAGGTAATGACTGGCAGCAGCAGACGAGGCAAACAGCCATCTATCTTTCTCCCTCACTCTCTTCTCTTTCTCTAAGCTAACAATTTTCCTTTCTCGCTCTCGTAGCCCCCGCCTCTCTCTACACTAACAGCTTTCAGACCCCCCCTTTTGTCTCTGACCCATCAGCTCTCTCTTTCTCTCTTACTGTAAAATAACATCTTTGTCTAAAGTAAACTTTGGACATTCTCTCCCTTTACTTCTCTTTCTCACGCTCTCTTCTTTTTGAAAGTCTGACACTAAGCTCTCACTATCTAAATTAACATCTATCTCCCTCTCTCTCAGTCCCTCTATCAATTTGCTCACGTCATTGGCATATTTCTTTCCACTTCACTATTTCTCACTAGACCAAAATCTCTCCATCTCTATTTCTGTCTCCCCACACCTCTCTCACAAACAAACAACTGAATTGAAGAGCATTGGGAGGGAACACCCTCGGAGCGTAACGCCTTGGCTGGCTACCTGACTGACTGACAGAGAGACTAACTAACTAAGTGACAGAAAGACTGACAGGAGGTTGGAGGAGCACTGAGAGGGTTGACTGTGAGGAGCTAAAGTAATCTGAAGATGGGCGGACAAGAAAGACAGATGCTGATGGGTGGCAGTGTAAGATGCTCAGTCAAATAACAGCACCTGAAGGCAACACTAACAGTGTGTGTGTGGGATTAGACCAAGTTTTAGGTGATTAGCTTGTTGGTCAACTTGCACATGAGGATATTATCCTTGTGTCCCTGAAAGGTGGCTCACTCTTTAGCAACAAGCATTATTTCAAAAGAGAAATGAGAAAATCACAGAGTACTTCCTCATTGGTTGCTTGCAAACTTAATTTTCCTATACACATTTTATTTCATTTCTTATAACCTTATTTAAAAACCCATTATGTAGAAAAGTATTGAATTGGTAACCCCTCGCTTTGCCACAAACAGGGCACATTAATGATGAAGGTGATAAAATACAAAGATGACCATAAAGCCTTGTTATTACACCAAATAATCAAATATTTCATGTTTTATATGCAGGCTATGCATATAATTTTCAAATATATTTTTCTTCTGTTTGCCAAAAAGAAATGTACAGTATGTTATCCTACATAGTGGCATCACATATGTTTGACCATGTCTGTTAAACCACTTATGAACAAACTGTCATAAAATCCCAATAATGGAAATCCAAATAGACTAATTTGATACTCCAAACAGAAGTAATGCATCATTTTATGGTATATTGAGGGCCCTACTTTATACTACTACATAACTAATGGTTTTATTGATGGTTAAAATAATGTATTAATGCTTTATAGACTAATGGGCCATTATGAGGGACAATTTAATGGTTAATATGTTTAATAAGTCATTCATCAACGCTTTATAAATAAGAAACAAGCCATTTGTAAGAACAACATTTGGGTTGTCATTTGGCTGATATCCTCCTCCAGCATATCTTGCTTTGTCTTTTTATCCAGTTCTTTAATTCATCATTTAATTCGCCACCACTTTACAACTCCAGGTGAACACCATCCTCCTTTGTCTTTTTAGATAGCTCACTCTAATAATCCATCACACATGGAGTTGTAAATGTTGCAGTAATAAGTTGTTAATAAATGTATTTTGGTTCGATGCTCTGCAGCTCTTTTACAGAAGGTAAACGGTGATGTGACTGATTAAAGAGCTGGATGAAAAAGACAGCAAGTTATGCTGGAGGAGGACATTACGTATTTTAACAACCCAGACGTTGTTCTTACAAATGGCCAATTTGACCTATAAAGCATTAATAAATAATTTATGAACCATTAATAAAACTATTAGTAACAACTCCTTGTTAAGTATGCTGCCTACAGTAAGTAACTGTAAGTGATACATGGCCCGGCCTGTCAGTTTTGCTTATGAGTGCGATTTTACATGTACAGATAACATAAGGTTTCAATTCACCAGGCTTCCCCTGTTAACATAAGACGTGAATGTCGTGGGCGGTGGCTGGCAAGACTGTATGCAGCTAACAGTCGCTGTGCAGGGAATGAATACATAAACTCAAAATAACCCTGGGTACAGCAGATATGCTGAGCTGATAATATTTTCTTATCTTTAAAATTCTAATGGAACTAATGGAAATATATTAAAAGCGCTAACATCTGTCTGTTACTAAAAGATCTATTTACTGTAGATGATGTCGTCACCTAGTGTCACTCGCCATATTGGCTGCTAAAATGTGTCTCTTTCAAACATGGAGCAGATAGTGTCAAATATCTAGATCATGTGAGTTAACCCCAGAGCAGGGAGATGCTGTCATCTCAGCATGACACTGCAGAGGAGAGAGGTGTGTGTGTGTGTGTGTGTGTGTTGTGCTTGTAAGCTCTGCCACCTGCACATTCAATCTCATCACAACGGGAGAGAGGACGCCCCATTTAGCATCACTGTCACATACGGTTTCACAGACAGACAAACACGAGAAGAGACAGGGTGAAAGTGTGTGTGTATGTGAGAGAGAGAGCTGTAAGGAAAGACGGGAAGATGGGTTCCCTAACATAAATAAATCATCAATGTGTTTCGTTGCCTTGGCTGGGTTCACAAGTGGAAGAAGAAGAAGAAGGAGGAGAGGAGCAGGATGAGGAGGAGGTGAGGGAGAGTGAAACAGATCAGGTGGAGAGGGACACTGCTGTCTGAGGGGAACGAAAGGCAGGTGGGAATCCTAATGTCTGCTTCGTGCTTCAAGTGAAGTAGAAAACACAACGCGTCTGCCGTCAAACTGACGTAATTGCTGCCAAGAATAACCGCACGCTTTGGCTGTATGGAGGAGCCGTGTGAAAACTCATTATTATAATGTGAACATTTCTGCACACATTTGGTTTTCTGTTGAACTTGATGCCCACCTGTGCTTTGCTATCTCTGAAATGCTTGCAGGAAAACAACTCGCTGCTGTCGTCTTCCTTGGAAGGTTATGGTGTTGCATTGCTGTAACACATTATGAGTATTCCTATAATCTTTAAGGCAGTTTTTAAGTGTTTGAAGCACCATTGTTTTTGCTCTTTTAGAGGCTGTTTGTCACACTGTCACTCTCAACACAGTGATTTCCTTTTCAACTACAAGTCATTGTCCCATACGTTGACCAATTGATAACCACTGCAATGTCATCTCAACACTTTGGCCCATGACAAGGTATCTTGAAAAAAATCCCTGGATTTCTATGAAATTTGGTGTGGATATCCATATTCTCTGGAGAAAGAAATTTAATGTTTTAGGTGACCCCTGACCTTTTGTCTAGCACTTCCACCAGGAAAAATCTCAGCTTTGCACACATTTAAGCAACAAGGATGACCCATTTTGATTTTTTCGAGTCCTTAACAAGTCATAATGTGCTCTTCACCTAATGTAATGCCATTATAACAAATACAAAATCAGAGTAATAATATATTACATTTACACAAATCATATTTAAATCATATTTATTTATCATATTTATAAAATTTGTATTTATTTGTTAAAACAAGTGTGACTGAACTTAATCATAAACAAATGCTGACGTTGCACTTTCATAGCAAATAGCACTATTAACCACAACAGAATGAAGTTTGTATGTTTCTGTCCTTTCTTGTTGTATTTAAATAACAGACATTTTAATCTTTGGGCTCGGGGGGAAAGTATCAAGTATTTTCAAGTCAAAAGGCTCGAGTCCAAGTGAAGTCAGGAGTCCAAGTCGAGCTGCAAGTCTTCTTTGATTTTGTCAAGTCCAGTCTAAAGTCATCAAATTTGTGACTCGAGTCTGACTCGAGTCCAATTCTCTGGTAATTAAATATTGTCCAGATACATCCAAACACACAGCATTGTTGCTTACTTTTAACTTTTATACTAAAGCCGGATTTATGTTCGATGCAAGGGGTTAACAGGAGTCCCGCTGTAGATACGTACGGCATAGTTTTTGAGTTATAGTTCATCTGATGTCTGATTCCACCTGTTGATATCACTACCACGACATGAGATGGATGATATTGTACGTGATCATGCATGCATTGTGCTTTAATCTTTTTTCCCACAGTAACTGTGTTTACATTCTTTCATTTACTCTTTGATACGAGTGACGGCGGGAAGGGACGCCTTGTTTCATCACTGAAAATGAGACTATCCTGCGCAGCCGTTGTATTTATGTTGTTTCATTCACTGTGATAGAGAGCATGGTGAGCAGAAGGTTTGCAGTGGAAATAGCGTTGCTAGATGTGTGTTGAAAAGAAGATAACTGAGCCTTTTTTTCCAACTATGTTGGCTTCACTCTCAATCACAAGTCAGAAACTTGTAGGAGAAAACACAAGCAGCCCATGCTGTCTAATCATAGTTAATGCAGTCCCCATGTCGTTCCTCCGTAGCCGCTGCAGCCCTGAGGTGTAGTTACATTTTTGAGTAGGTGTACGTCAGCTACAATCTAACAAATCAAACTTATGTGTAGATCATTGCCGTCATTTCTGTTATTATAATGTCTGACTCAGTGTGGCTGACTGCAACTCTTCTATCTTTCACCCTCCCAGTCCCTAGGCCAGTGAGAGTGACTAATGCTGTACAATGAATGAATACAGCTGGATTGTACTTTTATTCCTTAATTGCTGCCTTGGCACTCCAAACTGTAATTAAAGGGATTTATACATTTAAGAAATTATTTTCAGAGTGAGTTCAGCTGTGTTACTGCCACATGAGAAAGAATGTGAAAGGGAAAAGTGTTGAATTTTAGCCTTGTAATGCATTATTGTTATGTTCCAGCACAGTTCAGATCGGTGAGTATTTGTTAAAGACAGAAATGGACAGACTGATTTACTCTGTATTGTCAGGTTGATGTAGAACTCCTATATGAGTGAGTCATTTGGAAAACAGTAAGTCAACAGCCAGGTTGACTTACGTTGAATGAAGGATCATCTTCTGCTTTAGTGCTCGACTAACAGACAAACATTGCATGAGGCCAAAAATCAATCTCTTATTCATTATCAGTGGAGTGGCTCCGGGCTGTACATTATCACATATTAGACTCTTGCTTTCTTGTTTTTGCAGGGTTGCTCATGTTCGCACATACTGATGAGAGTGCCCTGGCCTGTAATGTATTAAAAAGAAAAAAACCTACATAAATGTCTACACGTGCTTTCAAATTTTCTAGCTGTTAATGCCTCAAAGGCTACAAATGAAAAACTCATTAAACCATTTTCTTTTTTTTTTTAACTTTAATTTGTGTATGGTAATCAGTAAAATCAAGGTAAAAACAAAGGGCTAATAATTTCCGATAATACACGTTGGTTGTCTGAGTGTACATATATATATGTATATAAATATGAAGAGTGAATGTATTTAGGCACAGCACTCACAAAAATATTTGTACATTTTGGTGGTATTAACCTTGAAAGAGCTTGTGTCTGTGGGTTCAATAAATAATACAATAAGGCAGTCGGTGGATGCGAGCGTGCTCGTTGACTCAGATAAAGGGAAGGAGAGTCATTGCAGTGGCAGAATGCTGCTTTGTACACTGAAGATAAGGCTATTCAGTGTTGAAAGCAAGGGCTTTCACATAATAAATGTGGCTAGTGACTGTCCTCGCAATCAGTAAGGTCAACTTAGCATTTATCTCGGTAACGTGACAGTAGGGAAGGGGCCGTATGAGGTATCTTAGACACTAAACTATAACAGCTAAACCACTTGTGGACGCATGTATTTGTATATATTTGTATGTTTAATGATGAGCACTACATCAGCATGGTTTGCATGTGCAGTTTGTTGAACAAGGCTTTGTGCTTTAGAGGAGCCTCCGTGCAAATATTCTGTACTTGAAACCGCCACAGAGAGACGTTGTGGCTCTAGTGTGGTTACTGTGTGCCACACATCAAAACTGCAGCAGGAATGACAGTAAAAAGACAGACTACTACAAAGCAAAGGAGCTCTGTGGCATTCTCCATCAGATTTACACAATGTGACAGTATGGAAGCAGACCATCATACAGAGGACGGAAAGAGAGCCACAGAGAGGAGAAACAGCTATGATTCGAGATGCGGTTCAATCTAAAGGGATGAGAGAGGATATTGAAGGTGAGAGGGGAAAGAAATCCTCTGAGAGGTATGCACCGAGCCACGGCCGGCCCAGTGGAAACACTGGGGTTTCGCTCTGCTCTGGAAATATGACAGCGTCTGACGCACCTGATGGTAGGCCTGGAAAATCAGTAAAAAAAGAGGCCATAAATGTGAAAGGCTATAGGGTTTGGGAATTGGAAAAACCCTGTATATGCATGCTGTATCTGCCTGTCCTCTCCCTTCACACCAAGGCCAAGTTACAGCCCCACCCAGCCCATAACCGCACTCTGCCCTGTCTGTGAAGGCCTGCTGGGAGGAAATACAGACCCTGAATGACAATTCTATATAGACAGAAAAAAAGGCCTCTTAATCTTCCTTTTTTAAGTAAATGTCAGGCACCTTCTGTAAAAAATTATGATTTTGGTTTGACATATTTTGTTTTTAGATCTAATTAATTTAATAACATCATTGAACTGTTGATCAGACCAGCTGCATCATCAAGAATTTACCAAGAAATGTATTTCTGTACAATGTATTCATATGGTATTGTGTGTATAAAAAGCAGTTTTTATTCAACTTTACATATAAGCATGTTAATAAAAATGTCTGGTCTTGTATTTAATTTTTAATATTTCTTGACATCTCCTCTTTTGAATTGCTTGCATTCACCAAACAATAAAACACTGGCTCACCATAATGGACTGAGTTAGTATGTGATTCATTGAACAGATGAATGAAAGAACATGTGGTTAATTTGATTTCTAGATCAATGAGGTGCTCTGCATCTAAGACAGTTAATAATAGACTAAATTACTTTTCTTCCAGCGGATACTGCTTTCTCTGTCTATGCCATAAACCACCTGTGTGTATTTGTGTGTGTGTGTGTGTGTGTGCGTTTGTGTTTGGTTGAAGCAGCTGAGGCATGTGGAGTTAAAGACAATGGCACGATCCTAAAGGTCTAGAGCCAGGCATGCTGAGATTCATTTCACTGCCATTCAACCGGATAAAATATCACAGCAGCCGTGGCCTGCACCCAATGTCACGGTGTGTGTGTGTGTCTGTTTGTGTATGTGTCTGTTTGTGTGTGTGTATATGTGTGTGTGTGTGCCAAGGTGCTGTGCGTCTTGTCTGTGTTGTGCCAGGCGGGGCTATGGTTTCTGCCTCTGCTATTGTGAGGACACATCACCTCGCTGCCTTCCTGTTTTTCCATCCCATCCAACACCCCCACCCTCCTGCCTGCTTGCCCGCCCGTTCACGCACGCCGGGTCACATGGGTGCTGTGGGCGGTGTCATGTCCCATCATTTCCTGTGGCTGACTGTCGGGGTGGATTAGGGTGCCACGCGAGTCTAATGCTGACGAGCTGAGACAGCTCCGCTCTGACTGGGAGGGGTCTACTGGACCGAGCACAATCTGCAACCACCATCCCCTCCTCCGCATACAAACACACACACACACAAATAAACAAACATACCCACATACTGTAGAGAACAAACCACATAACAACAGTGTGTGAGCACCACTGTGCAAATCCGGTGTGTATGCATGCGTAACTGTGTCACTACAGTAAGTATGAGTCATACCAGAGTGCATAACGCTGCATTATAAAGCTGGCTGTATTTTTGTGGTAGAAGTTATGAATCATTACTGTTAAAAACAATCATATAATAATTGCTTACAAAGAAATATATAACCAGTGAAAGTAGAGTATTATATTTTCAGTGTTAGGATGTTACAGACCGCCTAGTTGTCCTGCTACGGGTCAAAAAACAGACAAAATATGACTGACGATAACAAGGCACAGCACAAGGCCACTAGCAGACACAAATCAAGTATATCAAAGGAAGGACAAGGAAAAAAAGAAATTACAGAGCCACAAAGGCAGGGACAGTGAGAGGCAGTGAGAGAATGAACTGTGTCACTGGAATCCAGCCTCGGCTGTCTCATATTGCGATGCGGACTGGAGGAGGCAATGGCCTGTTATCTGGACTATGTCACATCTTACACCTGCACACCATCTGTGTGTGCGCGTGTGTAACTGCGAGCACATGAATCTGCATGCTGACGTGGACCTGTGTGTGTGTGTGTGTGTGTGTGTGCGCCTGCACTTGCATGTGTGAACTCATCATCAAGAAGACCCAGGACAGACACACGCCTGGGGTGTGTGCACGCACAGAGACAGATGTGGTTATATATGATAAAATGCCTGTTAAAAGGAGACAGAGCAAGTGTCGGAATAAAGAGCGGGGGCCGCCGAGAAGAAACGGAATGAAAAACTGTTTGACAGAAACAGGCTAACAGTGTGGAGAGGAAGAGCGCAGGAGAGACTAACAGACAGAAGAGTTCGAATAATAGATAGAGGCAGTGACAGGGAGTCAATGTGATGGCGAGACAATAGACAGATAGACGAGCTCTGTCAGGGGGAGAGAGGCCGAGGGAGAGGAGAGAGGCCGAGGGAGAGGAGCAAGGCGAGGGAAACAGCGCCTTTTTGTTCAAAGTTGCAAAACGTCTAAAGCTCTCTGGCTGCCCTTATAGCACTCTCCTCTTGGTACACTAGAGAGAGGGAGAGATACTCAAGCTCACTTTAGTCTACAATGCCATCACCCTCCCACAATAATAATTCACTATCATTGATTATTGATTAATTGGCTTGAAGAGAGGGCAGTAAGAGAGTGATGTTGGAGTGGCTATATTGATTAGTTTTCACTCTTTCTGTCGCCTCAGAGCCTCAGCCTCTCAGGCTCTATCTATCCATCCGTGCAGCCATCCATCCATTTCATACACTGTTAATCCTTTTTATTTATTTAAATAACATTTAGTCAAATAGGGACATGCAAATAGGATTGTCCAATGCGACAAACCACAGCATTGGCACATACAATAGCCTAAGCTAGTTTGCAACACCCATCCCTAGATGATATACTGTTCAAACGCATAAACAGGAAAACACACACAGAACAATACAAAACACAAACAGTGATACAATAAAGATACTACAAACACCTGAACATTCATGACTACATGACTGATCCCTCTTTAAAAATGGTTTCAACTGGAGTTTTAAGCGTGATCCACTTTAAGTTTTGTGGGTAAAGAGCTCCATATATTGACTGAAAGTTACCCGCCCAAAGGAGGTTTTCTAAAAGGGTACCTCACAATTTCCCATAGATGCACCCTGAGTTTTTGAGCCTTAAACTCTGAGAGGTTTCACACCGTAATACGAAGGAGGAGCCTGGTTATTTAGGCATTTATGGATGAATATCAGCAAATTTAATGAAGAGATCAAAACTGTAAAGGGTTGCAGGGACTGGAGCCTTTCCTACATTGGGAAAGAGCTGTGGTACTCTCTGGACACAACACTATCACCAGACAGAATGCTAATAATGGGTGATTCTGCTGATTATATATTGATATAATGACAATGTTTTGTAATGTTCCATGCCAACATTTATAAACTATTTATATTTTTTCTTTTACAATACTTGTACATGGTTATTGTTAGGAAAACATTGTTTTAAAAGTATGGTCAAGGCTAGGCAAATTCAAAGAAAACAGTTACAAAGCTATGATTAGATTTAAGCAACTAAAACCCCTGGTTATGGTTAGGTAAAAGGTCGTGGTAACAGTTAAAAAAAGTTGATTTGCTCCTCTAACTCCGGTCTTCTGCAGGAAAGTCAGATACTTCATGCACTGGCAGTGAACATTGGCAGTTGACATAAATCGTGACCTGCAGAATTGTCTGATACAAACATAATTGCAAGATACTGGGCTGCTAAACAGCCAATACATTTAACCCAGACCGAATCAAAACATAACAGATGTCTCTTTCCCCTTCCTGTCCATACTTGGTCTGTAAGAAAGGATATCCACAACAACAATTTTCTCAGATGGGGATCCATCAGACAGAATCTAGTCAATGATCCATGGCCTAATGTGTATTTATTTGGAGGGCTTTGACCTGAAAATGTTTGTGAACTCAGAGTGTACAGTATACACTGTGCATCTTTTATAAAACTAAGGATTGATGTTTTATAAATTAAAATATAGTCCATGCTGTATATTGTGCAAGCAGTATATTGAGAATGCGTGTGCAATGTGAAGAGTGACGGGTTGGCCTGAGGGGGATTGGAAGGCCAGGAGAGATTAAAACTGCATCTCTCCACCAGTTTATAAGCCTATTCCTCAGCTCTGCTTCTGTTAGAAAGCATGAGATGAAGGCACGGTGACCAGTGGCCTCTTCTGAAGAGTGTCTGATTAATCTGACTGGTCGAAAATGAATGGTGCAGTCTGATACAGCGAGTCGCGGTGACACACTGTACACGCCAACAATCACCACACTGCAGCGTGGCATCTGCCAGCCATTTTAAATGCAGCTCTTGACAAGCAGGCATGGAAGAGGGAAAATGGGAAAAGTCGCTTTTCTGTGAAATGTCTCAAATAATTTTCATGGCAACACACATGTCAGTTCGAGCACAGAGAGAAATGGCGGTAGGGGAGGGCAAACACTGTGGGCTGCACAACAGCTTCATCTTTTAAGCAGCTGGAAGTCCTTTCCCTGATTACGGCTCCGGAAGGAGAGCGGGATGGAGATTAGAGAGGCAGTGTGGAGAAGAAAGGATGGGGAGTGGTACGTGACTGACAACTAGTTTATTTACTGTTCTCCTCAGCTTCTCTTTCACAGTCCCTGCTCTGTTCTGAGCCACTGAGGGTAGCTCTGATTTTTTTTTCTTTTTCACCCAAGGCCTCACCTGTTTGTTTGACACAGAAACACACAGACGTGGGAAAAACACACACTAAACCAGGTCTCACATGCAGTGGAGAACCTGTCTTCCACTTTTAATCCAAAATACGGCCAAATTCCTGCGTCAAGTGGAAGCAAACAGATCAGCCGGTGCGCGGCTTGGCAGGAATGTCACAGGAGCACGAACACTTTGGCAGGTATATTCTCAGTGGGGAAAAACATGGGGAGGGGCAGGTGGGATTCGTGTATCCCAGGGGGAAGTCGAGGAGGCTGGGGACGTTGTTGCCATGCTCCTGTGAGATTCCCACTGTGTATTCTGGGATCGTGCCCTTCCTGTGTGCCTCTCACATCCGTACTGGGTGTCAAGGCCATTATCGACCTGTGTGTGTGTTTGTCTCCCAGACTTTAAGAGCTATTGTTGGCCTGTCTTTTCTACTGATTTTCTGATTAATGACTCTGGAAGGCGCCACAACAAACAGGACAATGGTTTGAAAGAGATTATCATCCCACTGTTTTACTTTTCAAGGGATTCTAATCCAGGGATTCATCTGTACGCCTGCTTCTCTGACCCGGGAAACTGTTTATTACCTGGAAAACTAGGACGGCATGTAATGAAATTGAAGATAAACATGTATTATTCATGAGCAACACACAACTGGACCTTGACATGACCTTCAATCCATTGGTCAGGATAATAATGCTCAATTTACTTTGCACTTGAGAGCCCATTCTTAATACAAATGTCCATCCTTGCAGTGAACCCACAAAATAAAGGCTCTCTGTGCTATAAGAGATCTGGAAAGTATAGTATTGATAGAGGAAAAAAAATGAAATTAGGCTTTATCTGTTGGATGAGAGCTGGTTTCAGTTCTCTGACAGGATAGAAGGGATTGGCTCTGAGTTAAAATTACATCCACACACACAAACACACACACACACACACACACACACACACACACACACACACACACACACACAAACACAGACACTCACATGTATGAAAGCATAGGCCTTGCTGGCTAATCCAGGCTAGCTCCAGCCGGCCTATAGGGGGCTGGTCTAATCCCGTTATCGGGCCCAGCAGATGCTGTTGACAGAACAATAAGCGGGGGGCCAATATGGCAGCGCGGCCCCGAGGAGGTCATGAGCCAAACTCATCACAGCAGCAGCAGGATCGTTGGCTGGCTGGAGCGAGCTGGACTCCGCTCCGGTCACACACACTGGCTCTCACAGGCTGAACGCTTCACTGCGACAGCCGTTCACAGTGATTTGTTTCCTGGTATGCAAATCCCATTTTGCTTTGTCTGCAGTGTCAGAGGATGTAGAGTGTGGCACTGAAGAATACTAATATATATATATCTATATTTATATTTTTTTAAAATAAATTTCAGAGTTTCATCAGTAAATTAACAGGCAAACATATAGATATACAGAAATACAGAGCCCAGACACCCCACACATAACCACTAACATCCACCAACACAGATTGTTTTTAGTCTGGATGGTCAGAAAGGTAAATACATTAGACAACACAATGAGCAACATATAATTTGAGGTCTGCATCTAGGCAATCCCCAAAATCCTGCAAAACATGAATTTTTCAGTTCTACTTTACCAAAATAGAAATTTGTCAGTAAACAATTTGCCTTGCTTATTTATACTGCAAATTGTGCAGAAAAGGTGAAGAAACTAATGATCCAAATTTCAGTAAAATAGTACATGGAGTGATGTGTGCAACAAGATTTGAACTCTGCAAAGAGCTGAAGGTTAGTGAAGTGTGTAAGACCCAGGTAAACCTCACCTCAGCAGTTTTTCTGCACTGAAACCAAATGGATTATAAAATAATTCTCTCACAATTGGCACAACACCACTGTTTCAGTGTTCTGTTTTCAGGCTTTTTTATTTCTCCTGCTCCTTAGTGGCAACAATGGTCCCAATTCCAGCCATAAAAAACGTGAACTGGAACAATTGGCAACAACTGGACTAGAAGCTAAAGATTTATATTCTTAGAGATGACACACTGTTTGATTTTTCTCCTGTCTACTGCAACTGGCTCAGACCACTGACTCAAGTCCCATGACATATAAATCTAACTATAATCAGCCCAAAAATCTTAATGCATTTTTCCTATAATTTCCATTTTGGAACATCAACAATTCTGTACAGTTTTGTGGCGAAGTTATGTACCTTTTACGCTAGTTTGGGTGTCTTGGTGCTTTAATAAAGCTGTGATGTGCTGTGTGTGTGTGTGTGCTGTGTGTGTGCGCTGTGTGTGTGTGTGTGTCTGTGTTTTTTTCCAGATCACAGAAGAAAGAGACTGCCTGGGGCTGCTAGCTTTGTGTCTCAACTTCCAGCAAAATTTCTTTTCTTCTGCACACCGACAGTCTACTGCACACAACATAATGCCTTGATGTAAGATAGATACAGTCTAGTATAGCAAACAAGCTCTAACACACACACACACACACACACACACACACACACACACACACAGTCTTGCACCTTGCAGGTCTCTACAGCCGGAGCTCTTGTCACAAACACACGCATAATGTAGATCTGAATCAAAACATATTTGGCTGTTAGAGACTGAGACTGAACCAGGTACCCAACCAACCAACCAACCAACCTGTCATCCACAAACACATACACTCACACAATGTGCCGATTCACCCTGGAACATACTATAGTCACTCCTTGTTCGCTGTCGACCAACAGAGGATGAGGCGTGTGAGCGAAGAGCGAGGAAGGAGGAAAATGACTGAGTCGATTGGAAAAATTAAGCAGGAGGAAAAGAAAAACCACAGGAGCAAGACGATTACAATTTTACAACAGGAGGTCTGTGATTGACATTTATCATAGCCAACAGAAAAGAGACTGAAACATATATTCATTAGATAATAGCAGTATGCAAGTCAGTCATGCATGAGAACAGAAACAACAATGACGTTGGCTGTGAAGATGAGGAAGTGTTTTCCTCCACTCCCCCTGACTTTCTGGTTTGTGTCCCAGTTTAACTAAATCCCATTAAAAACGCTTTCATCTCACTGCACTTCATTACTGGCATAAATGCTGCAGCTCACCCCAGAGAGAGGCAGGGATTAGACGAGACGAGCTCATCTAAAATGTTACGCTCTCAAACCCCAGCAGCTTTTTTAATAAAGACACTCACTTTAAATTCTCCATATTGGATTATCCAAATAGACCCTCCAGCGCAGAAGGTGTCATGAAGGTCAGGCTTGTTGTGTTATGTATAGGCTTGTGTGTAAGTGCGTGTCCTTGTGCCCTTGTATATTGGCAAACAATGAACTGGATTTCAACAGCAGAGCTTGCTGAACATTTCCTTTAAAAATTAGGATTTGGTAGACCAACATCCCTGGAAAATGTTAACAAATTCAGAGAAGAGACAGGGGAAAATAAAGAGGAGCTTTACAGGCATGAGCAGGGAAAGCAAGAAGAGAGAGGACAGCAGAGAGGGAGCTTGGTTTTGTGTGTGTATGATTGGATGCGATGGGTCAGAGGCTTTCACACGCATTTATGAATGCTTATTTTAAGCAGAGCCCAAGCTGGGCTAATCTTTACTGCTCGCCTGAATGAGGGTGCTGATTAAAAGCTAATTATACGCTACAGATTTGGCCTCTGGTGAAGACTCCGCTGATTTGACACAGCTTGGACTCCAGCCTGGGTGCATGCCTGCGGGCTTCAGCTCCAGATAGCCATGCGCGTGTGTCTACAAATCACAGGAGAACAAGACGTCAGCATGCATGATGGATGCTGTGAGGTTTGTGTTTATAGCAGCGGTGAAATGTAACCGAGTACAGTACTGAAGTACAATTTTGAGGTACTATTTTCTGCTACTGTATACTTCTACCCCATTACATTTCAGAGGGAAACATTGTACTTTTTATTCCACAACATTTATTTGACAGATTTAGTAATAGTACAAAAAAACAGCTGCAACATTAAAATGCTTCTTGGATGTTTATGCATTAGTAGCAATTATGCAAAAATATAATATATGATAATATAACTCAACAGGGGTCATTCAACTGCATTATGAGTATATTTACTTTGACACTCTAAATATACTTTGCTGTTAATACCTCTGTGCTTTCACTGTATGGTAACCTATGGAATTGTTAACAACTAGTAGCAGTATAGATAATGTTCTACTGTTTTGTTTGTGTGACACACATGTACATGCATGACACAGACCTGCCGCCAGATTTACGCTATTCCACTGATTAACAGTTCGATTGACAAACCTACCAATGCCCCAACAAAGACAGTGAAGAAGAAGACTGCTAGCTTGCAAACGTGGATGTAAACAATGCATGACTTAAAATATAAAAAATAAAATTAGCTTTGCAAATGTTTTATGAGGAAGGAAATGCATTCCACACATTTTTTTGACTTCAAAGACACACACACACTGAGTGTATGTTTAAAAGAAAATTCCTCAGGGCACCTTTAAGTATAGGTTTTGAATGCAAGTTTTGCTTGCTTAAGTAAAGTATCTGAATACTTGTTTTACCACTGGTTTATTGGGTGTGTATTAGTAGTATATGGGTAAACCTGTCATCTCTCTGCAACTCGGTTCTTCTTTGTTGACGCCATTTGTTTGTGTTCATGATTCCTAAAATTGTTCCCTTGACGCATTAAGTCATTTTGATTTGTTTGCATCTTGCCTTTTTGCATTTTTTTCAGCCTCTTCCTTTTTAATGAAGTTGGTATTTTATTGTCTATCCCGTTAAGTTCAGCATATACAGCCCATGTAAGGAAATGGTATCAAACCTGTAAAAAGGTAGTATTATCCTTTTATTTTGATAATATTATACTATGAACATTTTACTGTGAACATGTTATTTGCATTGTGGATTTACATGATGGTTATATATCTTTTTTAAATTTGTCTTAGCGGACAGTAACAGCATATGTGCATCCAAAGTTTCTTTTCACCTGTCTCTCCTCCTATTTGAAGTCACTTCTCTCTTTCCTTCCTCTTTAATTCTAAATAGCTCAACATCTGAGTTATATCTCTGTGTGATGTGCGATTGGCTTCGACTTTCATCCATCTCTATATGAACTCTTCCAGGAGCTCTTTCCCCTTCCTCTCCTCTAGCTGCCATTCCACCACTCAATCACACAGACAGGAGGGGGTTAATATCTCTTATTAATTCAGCAGGGAAGAGAAAATAGAGAGAATCCTTCGCTGCCTGTTAGCATCTTGTCTTTGACATCATTACTCCTCCGGCATGGCAGTGTTCCACGCCTATGACCCTCCCGCAGGAACTCACCCCAGTCCCACGCCGCCACAACAAGCACAGAAAACAACATGTCTCACAGCCAATTGCCTACAGGGTGTCTTACAGTCCTTGGCTATTTATGTCTTGGGCAGTGACACAGTCAGTTTGTTCAACTGCTTATTTTCTTACCAAGTGTGCACCACTCACAGGGAGCATTTCAATAAAGCAGCACATAAAAATGCATTAGCTTTTTAGCAGCTGCATAACAGAGATATTTGTTTTCTTTATGAGCTGAGAAATAAAGGCTGATGTTGACGAGGGTCAAAAAAGTAGCTGGCTATAGTATTTTAAGCCTCATTTAAAGCCAAATTTTATTTTAATTGTCCCGAGGGTAGCAGGTTTAAAAAAAAGTGTCTGCCTTGTATCTTAATGTGTTGTTACATTAACCGTAGCCAGTTTAAAAGCAGCCTCGACTGCGGATCTAAAGACAGAGGAGCAACTGCCTGCAGCTGCTCAGGCGTCTTGTCAACAATAGAGAGAGGACAACTCTACACGCTCACCTTCATGTCAAGGACAAGATCATTCACAGCAAGATCACACCTGGTCACTGCATGTGTGTGTCTGAGTGTGTGTGTGTGTGTGTGTCTGTGTGTCTTGTGTGTGTGTGTGTGGAGAAAAAGGAGTGGGGGATTTGTTTGAGAGCTGGTGTATGACTGGAGGCATCTTGACAACTCCAACCTTCCCTCTCTAACTCCCATCTCTCTCTCTCTCCACCCCCCCCCCCTCCTCCACCTTCCTTGCCTGTCTTTATTATTAGTGGCAGCTAGAGGCAGTGGACCGGAAAATTCCCATCGAGAAACAAACCCACATCTGCATATTACAGCCCTGTTTCACGTCTGCCATGACCGAATAAATTAATACATGAATAACAATGAAAATCATCCATGAGTTGCCTCGCTCGCTCTCTAAATGGCACTGTGTGTGTGTGTGTTTGCATGTTTGTATGGGAGAGACCGGAGGTGCTGTAGTTGTCTCTTTTGGCCATTCTCACCAGAGAACTGGGAGTATTTGCCTAAAACCTGGCATACCTACAGTACAGTAGGATCACAAGTCAGGTGAATGAATGTTGGGACACAAACCGGTTCAAGTTCAGTCCTGTTCTTAGGAAACACCACATCCTGTGCAGTGATATAGATCATCATCATTAGGCATTAAAACCAAAATCTGCTATTTCAAGGAAAGTATTGTTGAGTGTTTTTCACGTCTTTGTTTTCCCTGTGCATTTGATTGATTTGATCTACTGACCCTTTTTTCATATTAAAATATGGAACAACTTCAGCTGTAACTGTATTTAAACAGTATTTATTATCTTTTATTTTTGTCTGTTTTTATTTTAATTTGTATTATTCTAGTATTTTCATGTTGAAGGTTTTTTTTTCCTTACCGCAACTGATTTGGATGTCATATGTTGAAGAGATTGTTAGACTCGACTGCTTTGAATTATTTAATTTAATTCAAATGTTTTCTCTTAGTTGTGTTTAGTCCAACTGAAATAAAATTGCATGCTTTTTATTCTGCTAAATCACATGAGACATTTATATTTTAGTTCATCCGTCTATGTAGACAGAGAACTTGTTTTCCACACAGCCAATCAAATCACTTCGTCAGTGCTCTATCATACGTACATACATTAGCTTCCCTGCTAAAGTTTCCTTCTTATCTAACTTGTGCTGCACGTTAGCTTGTTGAATGAGCAACCAAACATTCACCGTGAGAAAGTGCACTGCTACATCAATGTCAGTTTGCAAGCTTCCCCATTGCATCCTTGTGTATCCTACTGCATATACAGTACGCGTTAGCTCTTAGTTAAATTTGTGTTATGTTATTTAGTTTGGTACAAACACAGATGTAAAAAATAGGATTGTTTGTCAGTGTGAAATTAAGGCACAAGGATGTGAGTGTGTTTTCCTTTGTGGGTGCGTTAGGCGAAAAGCTACTGTCATCTACGCCAGTGAGATGTCTATTTCTGTGTTTGTTAGTGCATCGTACGTGCCCTCCTCCCACTCTCAGTCTCATCCCATTCCACCTAGTTTACATCTGTTTACTAAAGCTTGTCTACTTCAGTTTTGTGTACAACACAGCGAGGGTCTCCGGAGGTCCACCGCGCTGCGCACTAGCAAATGCTCCGACACTGTCGGACTACTTTGCCGCTGATTCCACTCATTCGATGTGATACAAGGGCTCTCATGAGATTAGATCAAATTCCCCAAAAAATGATGCTCTAACATCCCAGTGCTGGCAGACAAAAACTCAGTGACCCTCCGCAGAGCTGGTTCTGGCATCCCGTAGTGCATTGCTTCCGTTGGCAAGGCGATGGACGTGAAGGATGGGAGGTACGTGTGAACTTTGGGAACTGTGAGGCAGAATAAACTTTGAGGCCATACATCATGTGTCCATTAGCAGGCAGCTCTGCCTCGCTCCGTAAATGACAGTGTTTGTCTACGTCTGCTTCTCGCTCTCACTCTCTCACACACCACCCACTCTCTCTACTCAAGCCTCTCAATCTCCTTTCTAATCTTTAGCCCTTCTCTCTGTCTCAGTCTCGTCGATGTGATCCTTCCCCTCTTAGAACCTCCATCTTCCTTGTTCCTCTCCCTCATCTGCTTTATCACTCTCTATCTCCCCTTTATTCCTGCCTACCTTTTCCCTCTCTAACCTCCATCCCCGTCCCTGGATACAGCTGGTAATAAGTCACTCTGCTGTAATTTTGCCCTTCTAAAGGCCTGTAATGATGGGGCTCAGAGGATGACTAAGGTGGAGGCGAAATGAGGGGGGGTTAAAAGGACTCTTCTCTGCCCAGAAAGAAAGCCTTTCATGGGCTGGTTTGCAATGAGCCACTGGGGGAAGAAGGCGAAATTGGCCAAAAGAGAAAGAGAGCGAGTGAGGGAGAAACAGAGAGGCTCATCAGGTCACATTGTACCTTTGTTGTTTGTATATCAAATGTACAATATTTCTACTGATGTTCAGTGTGTGTTGGAGGAGCTGTAAAACTGAAAAAAAAGGTCTCCATGTCGTGCACACAAACACTGATATAACACTTTTGTGTCCAATGAGTAAAACTCTATTTTCAGATTGAGAATAAAAAGGGACACAGTGAGAGGGAATAAGGGCAACGGCGAGTGAGAAAGACAGAGAGGGTCGTGCTAGGTGACCGAATTGACAAAATACTGTTGAAACTGACTGATATTTTCTGACATTTAGCAAACTGGCAAACAGTTCAATTCATTTAGCAGATACGTCTGCGGCAGCTGTGGCAATATGGGTTTGTGCATCAGACAAGCCAGATAAGGGCTCACAGTGAGATTCGCTTGGCCTTCTCCTCAGACAGAGCCGGTCGACCTGTCAGAGCCCGGGTAAACACAGACATCGGATGATTTTTGAGAGATGCGCCCCTCTCCCAGTGGCCTTATAGGTGCCGCTCGTCATGTTTCTCGCTCTGCTGGGCCCTGTGTGTTGACCCGGTATGCCCGCCGACCTTTTTCCAGAGTTTGAACTGCCGTCACGTAGAGGGGCGCACCCTGGGGCGAAGAGGAGAGGAGGGAGAGAGAGAAGGACAGCGAGCGGGGGGATCGGAGGTGGAGGGGTGGGAACAAAGTGCAGGACTCCACAGCCACATTGCATTTCAGGAGATTTACACAACTGCCAACACCAGGAAAAGACACTGAGGTGGTTAACTCATGCAGATATAAAATAGGTCACTGCAATCTCCTATTTGTCCTCATCGTGATTTGAATTTACTGTACGTGTTCTCATTCATTTAAAGCATGTTGTTTTATTATAATAGTGTTGATCATTTACTACTGTTAGTGGAGATTTTAATGTTTGACCAAATGACATAATAAGGAAGCAAGTGTTTCCTGGAATTAGACATAGCCGACAACCAGCAGCTACACAGTAATAAAAAATGAAAACATCAAATATACCAACCAGAGACAGGCAACACTCGATGTACAAAGATCAACACAGACACTTAGGCCCCTACACCAACACCACACACAGGTAATATACTGTATGCACATGTACTGTATGTCCAAAGGCATGGGGAGGGATAAGTCATTTCACCCTCCGCTGGGGAAAAAATAGGAAAATGGCAAGGCAGCCCAAAAATAAAACGCAGATGCGCAAATGCATTCAAGCAGAAAATCCTTGCCTTTAATCCAATTCCTCACGCTTTTTTAAAACACAGCCAGAGAGATAGAGTCAGACAGGGACCATGATGAAGAGACTAACCATGAAGAGGAGGCTCACACACACACACACACACACACACACACACACACACACACACACACACACACACATTGCAAAAAATATGCACAAATCAAAGGAAAATGAGATATGGAGGACCATGAAAAAAACAAATGCAAATTCTGTCTCTCCTCTTCTCGGGTTCTGTCTCTCACAGAAAAAAAACATCCACACACGACACATTTATGCCTCCTCACAAGGAAGATCAGCACAACGGAAAATACAAACAACCACACACAAGCAAACAGTGTGTTAGACGGTTAGATTTATAGATCCACAGGTGCCTCTGTTGGGTCGTATCAGGCCAGGCTGCTGTCCACTCTCTCCGTCCCTCTTCTCTTCCCTCACTCTCTCCACACCCTTCCATCATCATTTGATCATCTGCTCTGAAAAGGAGGGCTATTTATACTGCTGCACAATTTAGCCATGTGTATGTCCGTGAGTGGGAGTATCAGCAAGTGTGTGAGTGCACGTGCATAAGGCATTCCCGTCAGGGGCGTGGTACGTTTTAAATGTTTTTCTCCATATTTTGGGGTATCTGGCTGCGTGTCCTTGGCCAAAATTAATAACAATGCTAATTGTAAAGGATTAAGGCCTGTCTCCCTCAGAGGACCGGATTCTTTGCTGCTCATTGGTGGGTCAGAGGAAGTCCGAGGCCTGTCAACATCTCCACTGAGAACGGCAACACTGGAGGAGAAAGGAAGTAAATGGGGTTTCATGCTTATATGCACCAACTAGCTAACACACACACACACACCCTAGCCCTAACAAAGAGTGAAGTCGAAAGCGTACATGGGTGTTTGAGATGTCTACTGTTTACAGAAAGTGTCACATGCAGTGATACATCACAGAAATGCATTAACGATTAGCATTAACATAATTACTATTCCAGTTGAAGTGATAACCAGAGCTGCAGAGTCGAGACTTGGATTAAAGTCAGACAGAAGTGACACAAATTTGATCTTGAGACTTGACTTGGACAAAACTATACGTGGTACCTTAACATGACTTGAGTTTAAAGAAAGAACATACAGGGCTAAAAAAAAAAAAAGGCACAGCAACAGAGACGTTTTGCACAGCCAGACACTTTGAATATTTAGTTATTTGGCCTTTGCATTGATGTCAGCTATGTAAAAAATGATATTAACAAAACCTTGAAGGAAAATGTTCAAATGCTGTGTCATTTTCATGGCCAGCATTCAAAAACCTAAAGTACTTGGAACTGACTTGCAAGTACTTTCAGGTCTCAGGAAGATTTGCAGTTGAATGAAGACTTGTACCTTGACTTGAGGCTCCCTTTGACAAGACGAGAGACTTGACAGACTTGTTTTTAATGACTTGAGACTTAACTTGGACTTGGCCCCAAATAATATTACTGCTATTTCAATTCACTCTCATGATGAGCTAATTTAGATAAGAAACAAACATTTTTTATTTAGTCTAAGTGGATCTAATTAGTGAAGACATTGCTTTTGAAACAAATAATGAGTTAACGTTTTTGTTAACAAGCTGAACGCTGGTCACAGAATTGAATTGTATGCGTCTTTCTGCTCAGTGTCCTTGAGCAATGTACAGAACACCTGTCAGCAGCTTGTGTCAACTAAATGTGTCAAATGTAAAATCTGTGGGGATACGGATGTAAATGTAATGCTGGTAATAACACAATCAACAAGAATCAGACTTCACAGATATAGCCTTGTAAAAGAAGGGATGTTAATTAAGAAGCCCGAATACAAACACACCACAGGTTTTCTGAAGGCGTATTGTAAACATCCATCTCTCTGCGTACATGTTTGGATGCACTGCACTGACATGGATCGCGCTGTGAAGACGAAGTCTCGTGCAAGACATTCCCCGTGAGACCAACATAATGAAATAAGGAGACATTTTATACGTCTGGACTAAATTCCTGTTTTCAACTTGAAGTTGGAAATGGAAAATTTGGCCAAATTTTATTCAACACTACAAAGTTTCACAGCGCTTGAATTGGAATGGGGTTTTTTATTAGTGAGGAAATTATGCAAAAATGCAAATAAACAATGACATATCAACATCTGTAAAATATCTACCCACCACCAGTTTTTGCTCTGGTTAAAAAAAAAAATTCTATGGCATTGAAATATTGCAACCATTGTGATTGTTTTTCTTTTTGGACAGGATGAAATATAGCCAGCATTAGGAGCCATAAAAGCCATGACAACGTAAAAAATATCTTGAGGATTTTGTTTTTCTTAAGTAACGTTATTCTACCTCCAGGAAACCTATTTGCTCAGCCTAGTTGATGGAAAAACACCCAATTTGTGTTGGATTTTATTTTTATTTTTTGTCCGCATCTTAAACATTACCTTAAAAGGAGCAACGTGTGGTGTTTTATCAATAAATCATTGCCACCTTAATGTTAAAATGCTTGTATAAAAAACAAGTAGGCCGGCATTCACTGTGAATTTTTAACATCACTCGTTATGAAACATTAAAATATAAATGGGCATGAACTGCATAAATTAACACCTGAACTCCGTTGTCACCCAAACATCTGGACTCCTTCTCTCCATCCAGATCTGTCAGCAAGCTTTTCTACATATTACTCTCCATGATAACGGAGTGAAATCACTTAATCACTGGCACATTCATCTTTCAGTAGGACTGGCTGCGCCACATGTCCAGCATCCATGCCAGAAGAAGGGAGAGATGAGGAAGAAGAGAGAGGAAGGAAGGAGGGGAGACAAGAGAGACGAGAGAGAGAGAGAGAGAGAAAACAGAGCCTGAACCCACTGTCAGCTCAGTGAAGCAGAGAGGGAGGGAAACGCACGCTGACATGGAGACGATTCGCTGGGAGTAACACACACACACACACACACACACACTCACACACACACGTACAGATTTAAAAGAAAAAAAAATTTTGTATCCGTTATTCATGGAATCTATAAACCTATAAACATCCATACGAGGCGCAGATGCCTTACTGTACATATGTGGGCTGACATAAACACAGATGCACTAAAGCGCGTATTTATGTTTCCACAGCACAAGTTACAGAGTCTGCAGCATTTAAGAAGTCTAAAAATATCTGAACCAGGCATGCAGGATGCGCACATACGTACACAGACACAGACACTCACATACACAGCAGAGGAGCTGTGGTAGAGCTGAGGACACAGCAGGGCTGGCTGCCTGAGGGAGTCAGCAGAAGGTGAGCAGAGATAAGGCTGTGTGATTGTGACTGCATGTCAGAGAGAATCTGCACACCACAAGAGTTCAGCATTCCCTGCACCACACACACACACACACACACACACACACACACACATACACACTTAACTACACAACACAACACAACACATCACATACCCACAAACTTTTATATATGCAGTCTGCATCACCTGCAGCAGTGTACCAAAACAGGGAATTTAGACAGCACATGGCCTGCGTGTATGACAGAGTTTCTGGTATATTATAGAATGTATTAAATTTGTTCCATGCTTGCCGGTCTGCTGCATCTAAGCACCCTGACACACCAAGCTGACCTCAAAGAGCTAGTGACGACAAAGGCAGAATGAATAAACATATTGCATCGCCTCATGTCTTCTGTTAAAAGTTGCACTTGAACACGGAGCAAAGACTAGAGCCGACGGTAAGCTGACTGCTGACATGTACGTGTGCACTTCTGTTATATCAGTTTGTAATCCAAAACGAAGGACCCAGCATCGAGGAGACACGAACAAAAACAAAGTATCGTGTCATTTTACCGCCACTGTGAATCAGTTTCAAGAATATGTCTGATAAAAAGTTGCAGAAAAGTTTGTTTTGCTTCGAACCGATGTGGTCAGTCTTTTATGGATTAAAAAAAAAAGGTGGTGTTGAAAATTAAGTAGTTACTGCATGAAATCCCTGATTGGCTAGGTCAGACAGCTCCACCTCACCGGCTGCCTCTGCTGCAGACTGAACATGCTGAATCAGGCAAACAGCCACTGATAAGGGCCGATTAGAACCAACAGTGCCAGGTCCTTAAATGCTGTGGACTGCGTGTGTGTTCATGCATGTGAATTAATATATTTAATAAAAATATATAATATTTTTGTGTCTAGGATAAGGATAACACACACCTTTTCAGAGTGTGTGTATGTTATTTCTGTATTTATTTACACACAAAACATGCATGCATGCACATATAAGACAGATATGTACATGTACACATAAAAATCCATATTTTTCTGGGCCCATCAGCATAGAAATCCTCAGAAATACTAGACTCATGGGTGTTTTATGTGTGAAGAAGTTCTCACCAAAAAGAAGGACCTAAGCACTTTGCGTGCTAAAACCCAATTTTCAGCTCAGAATAATTCTTCTGCGCTGATCTCAGTGCCTGACCACACTAATGGAGATAAATGTGAAAACACTGTTTACTGTTGAAAGTTTTCTGTGAACACTGGCATTTTCAGAACAAATTTCTAATAGTTTTTGTTGCGCACATTGAGAAAATGCTTAAATGTCCTCTTTTCCCTCCTCCTTTTGCTTTGCAAACAACAAAATGCTACATTTACACTTTTGACAATCACAGTTGATGACGTGCTCTCCTCTGTGATCATTACCTTTCTGCTTCAATAGAGCCATGTGTTGTCGATGACATATTTTTTGTGTCTATTGTCAGATGCAGCACGACTAGAAATAAATATCATCAAATGCACAGATATAAACACACGTGCATCCGACCAAATGATCTGCGAGGCCCTGTTGGCTGTTGACAGTGTGCATTTCTGGAGGGCAGATGTAGGCCGTGTGATTGGTTAATTCAGAGAGGCGTCTTCCAGCTCGGAAACCTGCTGTGCTGAGACACAATCACCATGTTTCTCAGTGTCAAGAATCAACTAAACAGCCACGTACAACTGCCAACGCAGTCAATCTGTCTCTACTCATATGGCAATTTGAGCTTGAACTTTCTTCCAAATTGTTATTCCTGTTTATTTATATTGAGCTTATTGCCTATCTGTATATTTTTTTACTTGTGTGTTTTAACTGTATTGTGTGAGTATTGTGTGTGTGCATCCTTTTGGCAAGGCTGAAGAAAGAGCAAAAGAGAGACCGGGAGTGTGAACGAGTCAAACTTAACTGAGAGACTGATTCCCCTCGGAGCAGAGTCCTAATCGAGGCTGTGACTAGAATGACAAAATGTCCAACTTAACTCCAGCCGCATCACTCCCAGGAACACAACCATCAAACACAACCAGCACTTAATTAGCTTCTCTCTTGCTGACTTCACTCAGCTCTGCTCAACTTGTGTGTGTGTGTTTATGTGTATGTGTGTCCTCAGCCCAAGGCTCTGTCTGAACACATTTCAGCAAATAGAATCCAATTTGTTTAACTTCTATTGAATACAAGTAGGGGGGATTGGCACACAGAGGCTGGTGACAGTGTAGTGTGAACAATGTGTGGGATTCTGTTAATCTGCATGGCTCTATTGTGATAGGCAGGGTTACAAAATCCAGTGGCAGAGCACTTTATCCAATGTTCAGCATTTATATCAGATTTTGCAACTATAAACAAACAAAGTGGTCAGGCAAGCAGCGCTCCAGGCCTACCTGTGTTACTTGGCATCTTGCCATTGCTGATCTGCTTGAGTCTCTTCTGGTGGGATTTGCCGTTGTAGTGGATCTGGGCCTGTGCGGCTGAGTTGAGTTGGATGTTGCACACTTCACACAATGTGTAGCTCCGCTGCTTTCGCTCCCTTTTGGCTCTGTAGAGTGCAGAAGGCAGGGCGCCCCCTGGTGTCTGCTCATCTGTTACTGCACCCTCATCCTGGGTGTCGCAGCAAGGCTCGCCGTCCATCTGCACTGCCAGCCCGGCTCCAAACCCCCTCCTGTCCAGCTCGGTGTTCGGCAGAGCTGATGGGCTGAACGGACGTTTCATACCTGTGATAGAAGAAGAGGACAGGATAAATACAAAAGGAAGGACAACATAGTGAGGTTCACTTTACAGCTCAGGTGTCAGAGCGCTCCATGCTCAAAAGAGTACACGTGTCTGATGCTCCATCTCTTTCTGAAGCGTTAGCATGTGCAACACAGCATGGAACAGAGTGAGGGTGTGTGTCCTGTCTCCTGTGGATGGAGTATCATTTTCCCCAGTCTGGCCTGACCTGGCTCACCCAGCATACAAAGCCAGCCTTTTAAAACCTGATAGCCGCAGAGGACACGCAGGCAAAAATACTCCTGATTCCCAAAGCTTTGTAGAGGAGTGTGTGGAATCTGACCCCGTTCGTGTCTGATGTAAGTCATGCTTGTCGGCACCCTCCAAACAAAGTGACACTTGCACTGTACACACACACACACACACACAAACACACACACACACACACACTCATGAAGACATCAGGAAACAAAAGACAGACTGGGCACAAATGTGTACATGATCACACTGTGCAGTGGGAAGTCCAACTGGTGGTGGTCCTGGGGTGCAATGACGCACCACTTGGGGGAGACAGAGTGCTGCAGTGTGGCTCTCTGAGGACCACTGAGGCCCCTCTGTCAAGCTGCTTCACTTGTGATGACTCCATGCCTGCTTGCAGTCTGTGCAACCCTGCAAGCCACAATGCTGCAGCAGTAGCTGCGCTGCCACTGTGGAGGATCTCAGCCAAGCGGTGCATGGATCAGATAGGCAAACAGGAAAACAGCTGGGAGTGTCGGGCTTATGAAACAGCCCTGATGATGTTTGCTGACATTAAGGTTCAAATTAGAACAGCCAAATTATGAATACAATAGCAACTGCATTAAATATACAAGTATGTGGGAGCTTAAGCTGACACTCTTCTCCCATCTACTGTGTTTGTACAACTAGCTGTAAATACTTGGCTGATGGATGTATGGAGGGGGAGGGTTAATAGGAAAGCAGGACGGTGATATCGAAAGAGTCAAACAAGCAACATTTCTGTCAAAAAAGGCAGGCACTTGAACACCTCACTTTTTCCATGGAGGACTCTGTGGTCAGTGAAGAAGCCTTCCCAGGAGAGGCAGTCAGAGAGAAGAGATGTTTGTTTCATATGCAGCTACTGTCTCTATAAATAAATGAAAAGGTAGGTCTACAGTAGCTCTGTGAAGGATTGAGACATCACCATTGGAAAAAGTCCCTGAAATACACCCAGCTGTGCATTTCTGCTGCTGGCTCTTTGCCTCCGCCTCAAGTTATTTATGTAAACAGCCAAACCGCTCAGACACACACACACACACACACACACACACACACACACACACAGACCAAAGTAAAGTGGAGTCTATGATGCATACATACCTACATGCATGAAAAAAAAGCTCTCTCACACACACACACACACATATACACACACAGCGCTTGAAAACACATTAGGGCAAGCAGCCTCCATGAAAGCTGCTATTCACGTTGCCAATCTGGGAGCACTCAAGAGGCTCCATCAGATGTTTTCCCAAAAGCTTTGAGCAATGCAGCTCTCTGGCACTGAATGAAAAAAATCTCTGTGGTCCCTAACCACGCAACCTCCTCACACTGCTGCCAAACTACTCAGCTAGCCGCCCCAAATTAGCATGGTTGTAAAAACAAAACCCTCAATGAAGACCTACAGAACATAACACACAGAGCATATTACATCCCTCTGTCCTCCATCACAACCGTGCATTAAGAGGCAGTTCTTCACAGAACGTAAAACACTCATATATAACAGACTATTAGACGATCTCAAAGATTGATCGTGTTTTGGAAGATAAAAAGCAGGTCCGGTGTGTAGCCTACAAAAGTGGGTCTTAACCTCATGCTTGTCATTTTGTGATACAGTTTAGGCCTTCTGCAGAAATGGCATAAGCATGACCATCACCATAGAGACCAGTCTGGCAAAAATCTTCTCATCGTAAAAACAGTACATTCAGCTTTGAATGCTAACAGTGATTTTAGTTTTTGTGCAATATGGTGTAAATAAAGCTTACCTTAGAGATTCACTGGGTACACATGACACAAAAACTTGGCAGAGTGCAGAGAGGAAAGTATTTTTACCTGCTCCTGCTACACCATCTGCATTTTGAGTCGTGTTGTTATAGAGCTACAGGAAAACATTTTAACAGGGATTTCATATTTTCAATCTATTGGTAAGTCAAAAAGTTAAAATGCTAACTGTGCTATTTTGTGTTAATTCTGGTACAATTTAGGTTTCATTTTAAACAGATTTCAATAGATTTTAATATTTCTATAGGCTCTGAAAACATATTTTCTCTATCAGCTTTTTACTATGAGTGATGGGGTCCTTCAAGAACACACTGTTTTCTTCCTAAGTTGGAACCACTTTGGTTATTTCACATTTGAGATTTTAGCAACATTTAAATCACAATCTGATGACACTTGGTGGGTTTTCTGGTCATTGACAATCAAATGTGATCAAACCACACCCACAGAAGCCTGATGAAGCAGATCAGGTGAGATTTTGAGTGTTAAAACTCCTAATAAATAATACCTAAAGATGTTTTTGTAACTTTGATTGTTACTTATTTTATCATGAATACTAGACTTGAAAGACTCTTCCAGCTTTAGGTAGAAGCTGTGTGAGACAAGAACCCATGCTGTGTCTGCACACAGAGATCTGTAGGCTGACACAGGACAGTAGATTGTCAGGGGGTAACCCTGGGGGAGGAGAGGGAGGGCAGGAGGCTCTGCCAGCCTTGCCATGTCTGCTGTTTCCGCTGTCTGATGTGGCCCTCCACCTACACCACACACCCTCATCCCTCGGCACATGGGAACCATCAATCATTGCTGTGATCTTGCTGAAAGACCCAGGCTCACCCAGCATAGCAGCTCGGCAATAAAAACTCTATTTATGATCTTGTGTCTGCTGCTCACTGATCCTGAAATACTATAGCACTTTCCCCAGCTCAAACCAGCTCTAACCACCAGCCTACCATGACGAGCACCCCCACCCATCCACTGTGGCCACAGTTGGCATGGGGGCGTCGGTTCTTCCTGGTGCAGGCAGAAACTGGCCTCCAGATGGGCCAGTGCAAACACTGCAGGCATGTTAGCAGCTCCTAAATCACACTTATGAGAGGGGGACACCGACAACAAGTGCAAGCCAATGGGCAAGTCAGCAAGACACGAGCACATGCCCACACTCCTCACATACACACATGAACGTGTACAGTTACAGACACAATCACAAACATAAGTTGCCCTCTGAGTCTGTAAACAAGGAGTAAGCAATTCAGCAAACATGCACAAATAAACAGAGGCATTTAGACTTGAATTTATCCTCTGCTGCCCACAGCACATGGACTGACCTCAGCAATATAAACAAGCACAATCAACAAAAAATGAAATCCAATCAAGCCAACGAGCACCGCAGCAGCCAGAACACACATACATGTTCTGTACACACTGCCTCAGAGGAGATAAACAGATACACGTGCATGAAGGAAAAGAAAAAGGTAGTGAGAGGAAAAGGCTCCTGACTAAACAGTTTGATGCAAAAAAATGTCAATAGTTAGCATTCCTGACCATTAAGCAGTCTTGACAGTGAGGACTGTAAGCAATATGACTGCGGGCGAGGATATTCTGTTACCCTGACATGTATCAGGCGGGTAAGGATCAAAACTTTCCTGACAATCAACCAAAGCTCGGGGCACTTCACATCAGCTCAGTGACGGCAGAGAGACAGAGAGAGAAATATGGGAACGTGAGAGAGGGAAAAGGAGAGAGAGAGACTGGTGAAGCGAGCACAAAGGCACTTGTATAATTGACATTATCAAAGTATCATTACTGTCATCACTGCTGTATTGTCATTACTGCAACTACACAACAGGCCTGAGGTCTTTGAAGTTCAGTGTCTTTGTGTCCAGTGTATCAGTGTTGATTATGTAAAGTCCAGGCTGCAGTTCTCTAATGAGTGTAATTATACAGGAATCAGTTCTGTGCTTATTGTAAAAGAAGCTTCAACTATAGTGCGGCTGGCTTAGGAGTCGAAAGCTAGGACCGAGTGTTTGCAGTCCTTGTCACCCCCAGCCCGAGCCCGAGAGTAAATAAAAAGCAGTGGCACATAAATTGATGTGTTTTCTCTAATCTTTGTTTGCAGCAGTTCTTTGGCAGCGCACAGGGAGGGCATTTGTTCAGTGTGTGTGTGTTTACTTGTATGCATGTGTTTGCTTGCGCACGAGTGTGTGTCAGTGTGTCCTAGCAAAAAAAGTGTTTCACCGGGGGAAATTTATACAGCATCACACTGATCCTATCACCGAGGCTGTATTGCGTTTGTGCGGGTGAGTGCTCTGCATATGTGTGTACGCCTGTGTGGGTTAGCACACACACATCGTACAGAGGGTATTAGAAAAGATAAAAGAACAAGAATTTAGAGCAAAAAAGAGAAGGCAGGATAGAAGGGTGACTTCTGATTAAAGAACCAGGCTAATAAAGAGAGGGCAGCTTATGAAACAAGTAAACAAACCTGGACATCCGGTGTCCACACATCAATTCTGCATGTACTGTCAGAAACAATGAAGGTCCATACCTGTTCCATCAAGTGCAAACGCCTTTATTGAAAAGATATGCAAAGGTTAACAATTTTAAGAATCATTTTGTCACTGTTTGGAGCTAACGTAGATTCATTTGTAGTTTGAGAAATTACAACCCGTCAAATGCAAGCACATATTGTGGATGGAAACTGCCCTATAACAATGCTCAATTAGCTCACTTAGACACTTGTCATTAGTGGATTAAAAATGTTAATTTTGACTTGAAGCATCAGATGAAACGCCAATTAGCCTCAATCAAATTAGCTTCTTTAGCCTCAGTCATTTTTTGAGCTGACGAAGCTGAGGCTGATGGCGACTCAGTCGTTAGTTTTTGAGGTGTCTTGTCATGGCAAGCCCTCCGAAAGTTGACAATATTTTTCACTCTGGACAATAGTATTGGATCAACAGACTAATTGACTGACTGAGGACACCATCTGTAGAGCTGCTGCTGGCATTGCTTTTAACTGATTTTAAATGTATATGACACTCACCTCTGTTTAGATATTTGTTACTATTATCATGCAGCAATAATTTAACCAGATGAAGACAAGCATTAAGGTTAAATATTTCCTACATCAAGACTACCTCCAGTAAAGAGACCGTGTCCATTCTGTCGGAGGTCTACTGACTCCAGCTGGGCTATGTGGCTTCATCACCTCCCCTATTACTGTTGGAGTTTTCTTTTCAACTTCTTATGCTGTTTTCCTCTTCCATTTTAAGCACACAGTCAACAAGCAGTTACATATCTCCCTCTCTCTCACACACACACATACCTACATGCATGAAAACACTCTCACAAACACACTGTGTTCTTCATCCGTCACTTCTTTGCCTGTTCTCAGACTGATATATTTCCACATCTCCAACACGCAGCCCCCAGGGAACAGAATTAATGTGTGCCGGATGGTCTCAAGTTTTGTGAAAGACAGACTCTCTTTCACGCTCTTTGAATGTGGTTGTGTGTAAGCACATACACAAATGCATATGCTTGTAGCACTGTTACCAAGGATGAAAGAAAACTTAATTTTCACATTTACATGCGCTGGAAAGGATTGTGGGCATTCATAACAACATGGTCAATAGCCTATACATGTATATCATCCAATATGAATTGAGTTAAATTGCAAACCCCCATTTGTTGTAACAAATTATGCAGAATAAGATAGATACATTCAAGCACGGTCAGCATGCAATCTTCTGGCTATGTTTTCTCTGTGCTGCACTTTAATCTCTTCTTTGAAATTCTGTTAAAAACCACTCAACATTAAAGCTGAAGAGGCACTTGATAGAGCGATGTACAAAGGATGGTATGAATGGAGCCTTATAGATGTTGTATACGAGTTATTTAACAGTACGTCTATCAAAGGATGAGGAGAAACATCTGCTCATCTGCATGTAATCGTATGTATATTGCTGTTTGGCAAAATCAAAAACACATGCAAAATGTGCCTCTTTTATTGAACAATTTAATAGGCATACATCTAACCTCAGAATTGTGAGTGATCAACTGGATGATTATCTTTAAGGGCTTTAGTCTACTATAGTGGTCTGTGACATATTCCACTATAGGTTAGAACTGATTTTGTTATATTAGACAAAGGATAAAATGGGTTGCACATTATTGGTACATGTGCAAAAAATACTTTAGCCAACATGTCAGTCACAGGGTCATTATTCTTTAAAAAAAAACCTAATAAAATATTTCTTGGATTGTGACTATTCAGTATTTCTTTCCGTGACTTTGACTGTTGCCTTTTGTTCAAAATCTCACAAGCACTAGATGTGTGCCTTGCCTCTCTCTAGTGTCTTATTATTAAATTACACATTTCCTTGGACTTCCCTTCCTGTGCTTGTGTCATGCACCCAATCAAGCCTAGCAAGAGAATTAGATGCCAAAAAAAAAAAACAGGTTTCACAATTTTCAAAAGGCGCACAACCATGACACTGAACAGGCCGACTCCATCCAGTGTGACCCTATTCATTTTTCAACCACAAAAAAACAGACCAGTCCAGTTTTTGCACTACGGCTCAAACATCCGTCTGCCTCGAGCATGCTAAAGTTAGCCCGAGCAGGAAAACAGGCACCATATTCGCCTTGTTCACATTTCACCACAAACTCAAACTGGGGAACTGCCCAATAGGAGTAACCACAGACACTGGGAGAGGTTCCATACAACACTAGATATACTTAGACATGGACAAACCCATGCCCAGCCACAGTGACAACATACGCACACACACTGCACAGCCAACCAGCTGCACACACACACAGATGAAGAAACACAAGAAGTATTATTGTACAATCTGCTTTGGCCAGTGCTTTTAACCTCAGTTGTCAGTTTCTGCCTGCATCTGACACAACCTGTAACATCTGAACGACACGACATACAGTCCCATGATGGTTATGGGGTATGGTCAAAGTAAGGGCAATATCAGGAAGACCTGTTGAAGAATTTGTTCCCAGCCAGGAATAAATCCAATTAATGTTGAGTGGTCGTCTTTATCCCTGGAGGCATCTGTTGGGCGAGGTGCTACACAAAAAGCTGGCGGTTTGAGAGTCATGCCAGTGGTGTTTGGCGTATACCAATATATTCTGATGACCAGATTCAGAAATAGCATCAAGGACATTTGCCACCGCTGGCTTAAAACATGCATGGCTCAGAGAATCACTCAGAATTATTAGTAGCACTGGCTTCCCCTTCACTCACTTTTACTTTAAATGATGCCAGAAAATGTCAGTCCACCACCCCAGAGGAAAGTCTTTACACTTATTACTGTATTACTTTCATTTTAACTACACATTTACAGCCAGCTGTATCAGTCTTAAGATACATATGGCGTTGTGTGCTTTGTCAGATGTCTGGAGAATGGGATTAATTCAGAGCTGACTGGACATAGATTTTTCCAGGGAGAGAAGATGGATTTTTGCTTTTAGATAAGAGACTCTAATCCTGCATATATTTAAAAATGATAAAATTGGCTGAGTAAGAATGACGTGCCTATATCAGCTCATCTCCTTCTCTAAACACCGATGCAATTATTGTCTAATGCGCTCCAATAGTTATCTGCAAAGCCCATACAAGCTCCCACACTCCAGTGACAAAACCATGTAATTGTCCCACACAGCTTGTGTGACAAACAGGTATTACATGCACTCTGCAGACAACAGAGAGGCAGCTCTCGCCTGGATAGCATGACTGATGGAGATGGGAGGAAACAGATTGCCTTCAGGGCAGAACAGACGAGGAAGGGGGATGGAAGTTGGGCACAGGTGCAGCGCTGTTTCTCATACTGTTCAGATTGAGCACTGTAAATGGCTTTTTAAGGAACTTCCTTTTCTACTTGCACATTCCTACATGCACAACACACAGAATCATCGCACGAAGACAAACACACCCGCGCACACTCCTCCCTCCATGTAAACGTGTTATTCCACTAATACGTTTTGAAGTGGGTAGATGATTCTGACTCTTTGAATAAAAAGTACACCACAGTGAATCAGCTGGCATCTGTGGCTAGGAATAGCTTCTGGTCTGCTTCTCTTGAGGGGCAGAGAAGATGTGTACAGCTTCTTATAAACCATGTATAACTTAGGAATCCATGGTGTTTTGGCCAACACACTACTTAGGGAAGAGTGACCTAAACAGATTCAGACACCTCAGCTGGCAAAGAGAGGGAGAGAAAGTTAAGGGCCCCTGCTGTCACGACATTAATACAGTCATGTTCGTCTTTTCCAGCAACACATCACCGCACAAGTCAGTGCTCTGCTTTAAAACTGTCACTGTGAGGCTTTTATAGTGCAAACTCTGGTGACAGCCTTACCCTAAAGGTTCAAAATGTTACATTTTGAAAATGATCTTCAAAGTATTATTTGAAGTATGCTGGTTGGGACTTACATTTTTTGTTTACCTTAATAAAATAGCCTGCCAGATTTGAGAAAGCTAACTTCTGTTCCTTTACTTGCAAAGGACACTTTGTAATTTAAACCTGCAATAATGATTTTTTTTTTTTTTTTGGCCACTTGGGGGTGGCAGAAACAAGCTGTGAACACAACATTGACATATAAGTATGTCAAATATACAAATGTCCTTGAGCAAGACACTGAATCCCAAGGTGTTCCCGATGGACAGCCCAGTGCCCTGCATGTGTGTGTGTGTGAGTGTGTGTGAATAAGAGGCAAAATTATAAAGGGCTTTGTCCGGTAAGCTAGAAAGCTCTATATTAATGCAGTCCATTTAAAATTTAATTAACCCTTTACATTGATTGTTCTTTTATATTTTGATTAATCATCAAGCAAGGGAAGAAAGCATAAATCAAAGTGCATTTAAACTTAACAGAGGGCTATTTAAACAATATGTCAGCATTAAAATTGATGCAAGAACTATCAAACAACCTCATCAAACCCCCTGTATTAGTGTATATGATCACAAAGTTCTGTTGTGCATATATTTTGAATTATATCATTTTAGCTGAAAATTGAACAGATTTTTGCCCTTGTGTTTTGTTTTACTCTATTATCCATTATCATGAGAACCCCTATGTTTCCCTTAGTGGCCGCACCAATGTAACAAACATCATGCATCAAACCAAACAGGTCAGCGTTGCCAAATCACTCCCTCCTCCTCCTCCTCCTCCTCCTTTCACCTTGACATGCTGCAAACACACTTTCAGAATGAGAAAGTGACACTGTTTCACTCATGTGTCCCGCCCAGTTAAAAAAAAAAAAAAACTTTCACTAGATTTTGCGCTGCCAGATTCAACCCATCTCATGTTCCTCTCACCAGATCTACCCGATGACACCTTCAAGGGTGGAGGCGCCTTCGTTGATGCCGGTGCTGTATTTTTTATGAGCGCTCCTAATGAGCTGCTGCTTTTCATCGGTGTGGCGTATCTGGGCCCGACTGGGGTGAGTTGTAATAACTGCGAGGATTTGATTGCATTAGCCTCATCCCTACCTGTCCTTAATGACATTAGTTCTGTGGGAGGAAATTCATTAGACACAGAGAGCTGAGTCAGTCTCCCTCACATGCAGTTAGACACACTGACAAATTGCCTGCTCCACTGTAAACAAATGTAATTTAGTGTGGGGGGTATTAATGCAACAAGCACACAAACACCCAAGCAACTTCAACTCAAAGCATCTGGCATCAAATGTTGAATTTTTACAGGAAAGGAAGCAAAATGGCTGCCTTAACATGGAGGAGCTATGATTTAAAATGAGACACACTACATAAAACTAAACATATGCACATTCACACAGACGTACGGACACACACACACACACACACACACACCATCAGTGCTGCAGGAAGTGGTCTCAGCGGAAAAACCAAAGGCAGAGCTGTCCCAATAAAGGGAGATAAAGAGCACTACTGCTGCTGCTGAACTGCTGTTTCAGCATGTGGGTAAGCGAGTGTGTTTCAGCTGCACATGTCTATCTGTGTGTGGATAACCGTATTATCCAGGGATCAACTATGGTGTTGATGTTGGCATGCAAGCTGTCCTTGCCAATAAGCTGCCCCTGCATCCATCAGTCCGCGTTGCACTACCAGTGCCAGCTCCGACAAGAGGAGGGATTATCTGCCCAGAACTTCGAGTACTCGTTATTTATGTTGCCATGCTACTCACAGGGACACACAAGGAAGAAAAATAAATTATTAGAAGGGAGGCGATATATACAGTATATATATAGACGGTGGGAAGATGGCTACAGTGACTGAAAGTAGCATAAGAAGAATGGTAAAGAGTGTGGGCTTGACATATGCTGTATGTACACTGCACAAAAATCGCTTCTACAGGCAAAATATTGTGTAATCCAGAGAAGCTGCTAGAAGCCACAACAAAAACAAAAAAATCATATTAGCTCTGTTTTATTCCACCAATTGCTGAAAAACTATCTGGCTCTTTAGCTGCTAAATGCTCCACTATGTTCACACCAGGTATTTGCTAAGTTTGTCGGTCTGCCGTTTGGTGCTGGGCAGGTAGTGTACAGTGTGTTATCAGAGCTGTCATTCAGCTGCCTTCTGTTGCCAAACACTGCGTTGAAAAGAGCAGAGCTGCAGGCCAGAAAGCCAAAACAATGAGCCGAAAGACACTAAAAAGGCTCCACTGACCTGAATAACATTGTAGAACTGGGTGATGATACTCTGTGGGTTTGTCACTTTGAGCAACCATTTACACATGACACATAGTCATTTGATTCATTGTTAATACAAAGATATTGATAGCTGCAGCTTTAATAAGATGTCTTGAAATCAGCATAAAAATCTTGCCACTGCAAAACACTATCTGACCTTAAAACTAGTTAAAAAAAATACTTTTAGTTTAAAATTTTTAGTTCTTAAAGGGAAACTCTAATAAACTCTAGTAAGATCCATTTCTCTTCCTGCAACAACTCAAACTCTCGCAAGATTTCAGAGCGAGACTTTTCCTTGAGCGAGACTTTCTGTTTCTGGTTAAACAAAAAGGATCTTACTCTTTAACAAAAAGGTCTGTCTCTGTAGGGATCCTTTCCATAATGTTGTCAGACACTTCGAATAACAGTCTGAATCTGTCAGTGGCAAAAGCACTTTAGTGGACGTACTTTTCTGCAATTGCCTGCAAGGATTACGTTGCAGCCATTACAGCGCGTTCGCGGATGCCAGCGGAGGCGATCTACTGGACCAATTCCATTACTTTTGGTAAGTATTAGTCATTTAGACCCCAAAATTTGTAAAAAAAAAAAAAAAAAAAATAGGGCCCAGGTTTAAAAATACCGGAGTTTCCCTTTAAAACTAGATTCTTTTGTTGTTTAATTCATCACAATGTAGGACTTAATAACTTAAAGCACGACTACAAAGAAATATCTGGAAACTTAAAAACAAAACAACAACATTTGTTCTGCTTCTTTACCCCTGATGGTGAGGAGCTTCACTAGAAGGTTGTAACACACACACACAAACATGGATTCACACTACTCCCCACACCTTCATCACACACCTTTCTGTGCAGGTAGGAGTCTCAAATGCAGCAGCTATTGTAGCTGGAATTGTGTTTTTCCCCTCTGACATGGGTGTGTTTCACAGTAAAGCTGAAAACAAAGCTGTGTCCTTAAAATACTGCTTGCTCACTCTCCTTGTTTTAAGATCTGCGTCAAGTCAACTTGATTTTAAATTTAACAATAATATTATAATCTTACATAGATATTGTTTTTGAAACAAAGACTGTGCCTTTAACAAGTTGAACAAAAGAAAAAAGAAAAGATTTTTAACCTAAAAATGTAATCGTGTTAAAATAAGATATTATGAGTTTCTTGAATTGCCTTTTTGTGTGGAGTGTAACCAGGAGAGAGGAATCCAGGTGAAAGGAGAACAATGCTGTAAAAAGACAGACATGGTGAATAAAAGGTAGTGACACATACAGTCACTGCTGAGTTCATTTCAGTTGGACCTATAAACACATTAACAACTGGCCACTGCCATAGAGCTCCCACAGCATACACTACTGTACATCACCATGCATCTCACCTACCACAAAGACACACTCTCAGACCATATGTACGTCTCTGCCATTACTCAGTCGCAGCTGTTTGTCGATCACAATAATGGTCGTCTTTACAGCTCTTTGATCATGAGGCTTTACCATGTCTGCATCTCTGATTTCACCTAATCCAATAATCTGATTTAATCTAATCTAGGTTGACCTAATCCAGATCTTTTTGTCAACAAGTCAAGGGGATATAGGAGAGTTCGAGTGTGAAGAATGAGCTGCTGGCACCTACAAATCTGTACAAGCTAGAGAAGGCTTTGCAAATTCAAGCCATTTGTTCTTAGCAAAGAAATACTAAAGAGTCACCTTAAAATGACTTCATTTATATTTTAGATTTCCATTTTAGAGAACAACACAGTCATTGCTCAACACAGCTGATCCATTTAGTAGAAGTATTACCATTTTATGCAAGGATTTAAATGACCAGGCGTCCCTTCAAAAACACTACAATTTGTTTCGTTTCTGTGCCATCAAGAGTAGGCTTCACACATTTTAGAAACTGCACATGCTAACCTGTGTATCTGCTGCATATGTATGGCAGAGATTATAATCAGGTCTATGGTAGTACAGTATGCGAGCAAGTGGTTGAACCTGTGCTCCTGATGTGGCATCCTTGCTGTGATCGACAAAGTCATAGCAATCAGAGCGAGGCTGCACTCCGGTGCCCCTGCAGAGACTCCGAAAATAAAGGCAGAGATGAAGAGCAGTGGGAGTGAGGGTGGAGGGTGAATGGCACTGGGGTACTGAGTACCATCTATGCCAAATCTTTGATGAGGAAGTGTATCTGCTTTGTTAACCCTGTGACGCTCTGACAGAAAGACTACAGACTCATCCTGTGTTTGGATGCTTTCCAAAAAGGGCCATAACCAGAGCTGACGAGCGGGCATAGCAAAACAGACAAATGAATAGACAAGTTCACACATTCACAGTCGTAAATCAGCCTTCAGTAACCTCTGTGTGGTATCTGGGTCATATGCGATCTTTTAGCGCAGAGAAACATAGGAGACACTGTGGTTGTGCCATGATTGATAAAGTGCAATTACAGCAACACACACAGACTTCTGTGCTAACACACACATGAACTAAGCGTTCATGTGTGTTAGTACACACACCAGACACTTAGTTCAAGTCCTTCTGGTGACGTCTACAAAAAAAAACTGCCATGTTGTCGTTAAAAGACAAACTAGCCTGACCTTTGAACTCTGTAGGCCAATTAAGTTTCCCTTTAACATTCCTCCTTGCACTGTGACCAGATCTGTCTCTGAACAGCTAAACATCACGTCTTACCCTTCACTTGGCACAGCACACACTAACCTCATTGGGGCCTGTTTGCGCCTTTGAGCATGTTGCCAATTTCCTGTCTGATGTGAGAAGGTCAAGGGACCTGTTAAGACTGGGGTCAGAGTAGGCTCATGAGGAAAAACTCTGCAGCATGTGCGTGTGTGGGTAATGAAATGATGTAGTGCTAAAAGTACCAGCTGTATTTCTACATAACAACACACACCTACATGCACCAGCACACACCCCTCCCTTTGCAATCGCTGGCACATCTCCCCCTTTTTCTATCAGCACGAAAAAAAGACCCCGAGGAACCTATTAACACTGTTAAACTAGGCTAATTATGTAGCAGACACTTTTAACACTGAGAAAGTGTGTGTGTGTGTGTGTGTGTGTGTGTGTGTGTGTGTGTGCATGAAATTGGCGTGTGTGAGAAAGCACACATTTGCATGATTGTGTATGACACGTGATAATGTCTGTCTGTCGTCAATTGCTCTCACAGGAAGTGAAGTGAATCAGTCAGGTTGCCACTCACAATTAAGGGGCTATTAATAACAAAACACTCGGCTGTTGCCTCCACAACAGCCATAACTGCTGAAATGACTCCAGTAGGAAAATAGTTTTATCACCATATCAATTATTCAGCACTTGGCAGTAAACAGAATTTGCATGCTCTTTATGGCTGCGCAGACAATTCACTGTTGGTTATGTATCCGTTTCCTAATGTATTTTGGGATAACAGCTAGGATCAAGGGCCCTCTCGATCACTGTCTTAGTGGTAGTGACAGAGCCAACTGGTGCTCATCGATCACACGATAAACCACTGCAGAGGAATAAACTTACTAACAGCTATTTAGAAGCAGAGGATCAACTTCCAATAGCTGAGAAAAGCCCAGGAGGTGTTGATGAGCAAGTTTATAGTCAGACACACAAATATACAGGACCTCCTGCACATGAAATGGTTTAGAGAGAAGGGAGGTGTAGACAATAGGCCCTTGGAGGTGGGTAATGGTTGAACACTTAACTATTCAATATTCTGATTACAGATGAATTAAAAATGACGCTATGAGAGTGGTGATAGTGAACCAAAACAGCAAAGTTGATGACAGACAGCTAAACAATGAGCTGAAACTAATAAAGCTCCATAAAGCCGAGGGGAGCTGCAGATTCAGGTGATAACTCTGTAGGTTCATCACAAGCAGATCAATTTAAAACTAATTTCACTGGGATTTTATGTCCCTATACCCACCCCAAAAGTTGTTAAAGGGACATTCCTGTACTTTTCAACCTGGGTCTTGTTCTGGTTGTACTGGCTGTTACTGCTGTTGCTCACCATCGCCTGAGTCACGTTTCCTGAATCTCTACAACGGAGGTTGTGAGTGCAAAGCGCATGACCATAGTCAGAATGGCCACAGACCGGGTTAAAAACACCTGAATTTCCCTTTATGTTTCCTGCTGTAAGAACACTGACCACTTCAATTTACAATAATCAAAGTCCTTTGCTGTCATTTAGTTATGTTAGCTATGTTTCCAGTAAAAAGTAGAAAGTAAAGAGAAAAATGTTTTTAATAAATCAAAATAAGCTCAAATTGATGTCCTGATTAACAATGAGGTGCCAATATCAGAGCACTGTAACTGAACATACAAACAGAATAATTATGGAGTTTGAGTAATCCCTTTGATCGATGTATGTTACTAATTCCACCTTTGGCAGTATAGCACAGTGAGACAGTAATAATCATTTGTAATGGAGTACATCTTCAGAGTAACCTCTCCAACCTGGCAGGCTACCAGAAGTTCAACACATCAGTGGGTCATAACTGAGTGTGACTTAATGATGAGCTGCTGTTGTTGTTGTTCCACGCTGGATATTATACAGGATACGCTCTTAGAATAGTGTGATGGATCATGGATACAGTGGTGACAAGTGAGAATGTCACCGGGTGTCACAGCAGCACTATACTTAGGTGCTGTGTGATATACAGTCACTCTGAAAGTTGCCTTGGCTTAGTGCTGTTGCTTGGATCACCAACGAGTGCAAGTGCAGCAGCAGCAGCAGCCACAAGCTAAACTCTGATTAACTTCTGGCCTCGTGCTGGGAGACAGTCACTCCTGCTGTCCAGCTTGTTTTGATCGACTTTTGGATTTTGCTAGAAAAGAAATTCAGTTTGATCTAATTCTGACTGCACACTGCTTGATGCCCCCATGGTCGCACAGAGAAACAGACAGACAGTAAAAAAAAAAAACATACTGGCAAACGCAGAGATAAGAGAGTGAGGCAGGTGGGCTTCAGCTTTGCTTCAGCCACATAGCTCCATCTCTCCCCCTGGGACAACAGCAAACCCTGGAGCTTAAACCCTCCAGGCCACCTGGCATGGATGGATTATCAACTAGTGTTGGACTGATACTGGTTTACCTTTTATTTAATACCAAGCACTGGTGTGTGCTAGAGCTGCTGTAAGGAGGAAGAGACCAAAGATTGAGAAATTAAGTCTATATCATTCATCCCACAAGATTTCTGTCTTGAGAGAAATACGACAGCATCTTATCAGCCAGCCATGTGTGGGCAGATAGTTTTGAAAGCCAATGAAAAGTCATGAAATGGAGTCTGGCATGAGTCTTTTGGCCCTCCAGATGTTTTCACAGACAGCATCCTCCACACCTCTGCTGGTCCAAATTAAAAGGGATGCAACAATTTCTCCACCTGCTGTACAGTCTCCTTTTTAATGAGCTTCTCCATCGACTTCATCAGCAAAGATGTTCTAATGATGTGCTTAAGGCCATTCAACGCCATGAGTGGATTCATTTTAGCCACAGCCCATTTCCATATCTGGGGCAGTCACAGTAGGCACAGTGACAACATAGTAATGTTGTGAAACATGCCACATTTCTGCCCCTGGCTTCTTCTTATTGGCTAAAAGAGTCTCCACACATTTTACTTCAAACAGACAACAGTTGCAGCTTTAATGATGACAAATGTGAACTTTTAATTTGACTTGATATCTGTTTGGATTTATCAATTAACTAATGGATTCAACACTGGTTGCCATTAGAAACTCCTTGTTCTGTATTAAGGTCTGGTCCCACCAGGAGGTGGCACGGAAAAATGAATCAGTGCATCTTTGTGAAATATTTAGTTCTTGGTGAATTATTGTAGCTGACACTCAAAGTGACACACAAAGCCAGGGGGTCTTAGTTCCCACAAAAGAGACCTGAGCTCCCCTGGAAGCAACAACATTGAAACACTGATAAAAACAATTAGCATTTTTAATTGCTGCAAATGAATAAAATAAGAAATACATAAAATCTAATTATAATCTAACATCCTGTCATTGCTAATTTTAAATTATGTGAGGGCAACTCTGATCTGGTCATTATGGCTGACTTTATATTCTGCCAATAATGAATGTAACATGAGTGATCTGGACATGTGCAGGTTTTTTTATGCGTGTGTGTGTGTGTGTGTGTATGTGTGTGTGTGTGTGTGTGTGTGTGTGTGTGTGTGTGTGTGTGTGTGTGTGTCATGGCTCTCGGGCTGCTTTCATGTGTTGTTTTGTAGACCTTGACCTATTTGGTGTCAGATTGGCAAATCTCAGTGACCGGTCCAGATAGTGTTGGCTACTAGAGTGTATCTCCTGCCAGCACATTTATTTCAGCAGCCTCTCTCTCATAATTTCTGCCATGCGTTACAGCTGAGTATCCCCTCTGTCTATCAGTATGCAGTGAAGACTTTACTGTGTTTCCCGATCACACACATTTGTGAAGCAAGTTTCTCCTTTAGGAAGGATGGAGGAGGGTGCACCAGTAGCTCACCGGGTAGACACATAGGCCCACATAGACCACATAGGCTGAGAACTCATTGCAGGGGCCAGGGTTCAATTCCAGCCCGGGCCCTTTCCTGCATGTCGTTCCCTCTCTCTCCCCACTTTGCTGTCTCTATCTAATAAAAGGTGAAAAGCCAAAAAATATACCTTTAAAAAAGGATGTAGGAAACACCCTTGCATAGTGACTTTTCCACTCTGAAAAATGTGTTATGTTGTAACAGACAAACTTCTCACTAAGCGGTGAGTTAAAACACTTTTTTCACTTTGTAGTATTTGGTATTAGAGGTGGTGATGACCTGATAAAGTCTCTCCCTCTCTGGCTGTAACAGGTTTGTCCTTTCCTCTTTCATCCAACACGGTAGCTGTGGCAGCTTAAATTTATGACTGTTAAAACGGAAGAAAAAAGTATGACATCCCTAGAAACTTCTTAATCCGCCCCTGCAGTATAATCCACTCATCTGCTGTCCATCCATATGCTCATTATGTTCCAAACACTCATTATTTTGTCAAAATATGACTAAATACACTGCTTCTGGCTAGATATGTTTGCCTGATCTGGCTCACAGCCTTCGCAGTATTCACATTCATCAGTAGTGACCAATAGAATTACATAGATCACAGAGAGAGGACAGGGAAAGGTTATGGTGTATACACAACTAGCACAGTAATGGTTATGATGACTGTGGCTGTCAAAGTAATCATTAAAATGATCATGATAATACATTGGACAGCAGTGAAAAAGGTACACGCAGCACCTGTACAGCCAAAATTTGAAAGTGAAAAGATTTCCACATGTTCACAAACAATCTGTCCATAGACAGGGAGCTCACACTAATTCTTCAGCCAATTATGCCATTATAACTTATTACTCATGAGTTCATTCAGTTATTATCCCAGGTAGGAGAATGGCAGTGTGTCCATTACAACCTATTTTACACTACAGATTGCAACAGGAGCGGGGGTTGCTGAATGAGAGGAGAGAAATGAAATCACTTTTCCAACGCCAAATGGACTGTCAGCTAAAAACAAGAGTGACTCTGATTGTGTCTCTCCATCACTGAGAGAAAGAGACGGTGAGAGAAAAGGAGACATGGAAGAGAAAGAAGGAAGGACATAAAGAGGGAGAGAAAAATGAAGAAATGAGGGCTGGCCCCCGACACAGATGAGACACAAATGAGATGCCATCGTACAATGATGTGGAGTTGGAGTGGTCCAGGACTGATGAGCAGCCCTGATTGGCTGCGGCAGATGCTGAACACACACACACACACACACACACAAGGAGATGAGGAGGGCTAATGATGCGTGAAAGAGAATTACCCCTCTCCTCCACAGAGGACAGTCACTCTGCATGTTGCATGGACAACACTTATTTCAAATGACCCTACTATATATTCATGAGACATCTGTGTGTGTGTTCAGGTCTCTTTGTGCTCATATCTGCCCTGATGCATCACACACACACACACACACACACACACACACACACACACACACACACACACAACCAATATACACACACATTCTGGAAACACTGCAGTGAGATCAGTATCTGGGCTTGTGAAAATAAATCTTTTAGACCGTTATTTATTCAAGGAAAGTCAACTGTGCACAGTTGCACAGTTTTCCAGTAACTCCCTGCTTCATATCCATATAACTACACAAATTCTTATTAAAGGGCCCAAATTACAAAACATGTTTTTTTTTCACAAACCCACATGCCTCTGATTTTGTGTCTATTGGCATGCGGTTAAGTTTTTGAGATATATGTCACTGAAACACGTTTTATTTAAGAATTATGCCTTAATCTGAATTTGGAGTTAAAATATTTAAACTAAAATACTAAAATAAAGAATATCATCAAAATAACATAACGTAACAGCTGTTAAGGTAAGAAACAGCACTCCTTTCCTTACTCGCATCTTCCGGCACAAACCCAGTTCTCAAACTGGGCTGCGTCTGAAACACTTCACCTTTCCCCCATCCGCTGAAGGGATTTCAATCCTCTCTGTGCAGATTATTTACCATCTGTTAATCATGATGATAATGTAACCTCGACCACCTGGCAGAGGGGCGATAAGCAACAAGGGGGGAAGGGTCAGAGGGATTTTTAAACTAGGGTGTGTGAGAGAGGGTTAAGAGGCGGTATGAGAACGGAGTGACAGGAAAAGGGTAAAAACAACTGTCCCAAAGCCAGTGCTCTGTTTAATGTGTGATGAATGTGGGGGTAAACTGTCCTTGAGATACTGATCTATTGCTTTGCTGGCGAGACTATCTTCATCCAGGACGTCTGTGGCTCAGAGGGGACAAACACGTTGATTAGATGTCGCTCAAAAAACACCAAGGGGATGCCTCGAGCCAGCCAGACCATCCCTGCCTCCATCTTTTCCTTCTTTTTCTCACTCCCTCCATCCCTCCACACATCAGTTACGTTACTGTTAACTAATGTGTCTGTTCAGGAGAGCCCGAATAAGCAGATGAAGTCCCTCCGAGGGCAACAACTTTGATGACAATGGATGTGTTTGCGAAGGAGTGTAAGCAATTAGGATTTGGTTCATGTGTTGGGAGAGTGTGGGGCTCGCACTAAGGCACATGCATGACGAAAACACACACACTTTACCCCGTGGATGACTCTTCCAAGAGAAGGGCAGTGGATTGCAGGCCAGCGGGGGGCTTAGCATGTAATTCAAACCATTTTCCATCGCATTTGTACTCACTTGAGGCCTAATCCCACCTGATTAACATGCCAGTCAATGGGGAGGGCACCTACTGTACTGACTGGGCCATCAGCGCGGAGGGATGCTGATCAGAAACAAACAGTGACACACAAACAGGTGTAAATCAAAGTGGATTAGCTTTCGGCATTTTGGCTGCAATAATAGATGTTTACTCATGATTTTAATCCAAGCAACATCTGAAAGGAATGGCATCTTATCCCAGAGAGTCAGCTTTTATTATTTAGAGTATGTCCATCGTTTATTGTTTATTGGGATCTACTATCTTCATATATGTCATTTGACACACCAGCAGACAAAATCATACACTTGTAAGAGGTAAAATACAGAGCCTTTATTTAAAATACTTTTCCATGTCCCACCTACATCCCAACAACATTTGTGCCTCATGGATGCTCAACTCCTCCACACTGTCAAACCACAGCCCTGCAGCTACGCATTTTCTGGTGGATTATTCTGCTTTTAGTTTACACTCACACACACACAGACACACACTGACACATGCAGACAGGAGGGATTAAATAAGGAGTACGTCACTCCAATCATTTTCATAGCTATTACAGTCTGAGAATGTGGCAGTATCAGAAATCGAAGTATAACGTGTCTGTGAGCCTGCTGACATTCCTGGATGAGTCTGACTGTATTTTAGGAAGCCGTTTTGCCGGTTTTATGATATGAATGGTCTCTATATATACACATACTCGAGCCAGTGATTATCTTTCATACAAGATGGGAAAGACTTTCTGGGAATATTGGTCACGGCTTCCCGGGCAGAGCCTACTCCAATATGTCTCCATGGGTTCCGTTTACTTTTCATCTTCAGTATGGAGGCTTAGGGCTTCAGCTGGGGCTGCATGACCTCAGTCAGCTAATGGTCCTGTCACATAATGGGAGATGGTAACAATGAAAAAGGTCTAAAGGCAATTGATTGTATTATGGCAGGAATCTGGATTGGCACTAGCTGAAACAACATGACAAGCACGACAGACTTTAGCATTTAGACATGAATGTGTCTGAAGGATGTGGTGTAGAAAATGACATAGTGAATACTTGTCACTTGTTACTTTTATTTCAAGAAAAACAAATGTCTGGAAGCTTAACAATGTTTTAAGGTTCATCCGCTGTGGGTTTTTATCCAACATCAGTATAGAACCCATCAGCTGACATTTTGTTTTAATATTATTTAATAGAGCAATCGATGTTTCTCCTCCAAATTGTGTTCTAGGCTACCATGCAAGGTGCTGGCCACCCGTCGGGAGCAATTTGGGGTTCAAGGACAATTCGACATGTGGGCAGGAGGAACCAGGGATCAAACTGCCAACCCTGTGATTAGCGGACAATCCGCTCTAACACGAAAATACGAATTACCTTGCTGATTCGAATAATTTCATTCAGCTCAGTTCAAAGATGTGTAGCCTATGTACTGTGTACTATGTACATGTAGGTATGTACATCAGTAAGTGAATGCATCACCGTTCATACAGCCGCTGACATTCAGCACTGATTCAGACTTCCTTCAGTTCAGTAGTACGTTCAGTCTGTCGCTAGTCCAAGCTATTACGTTCAGTTCAGTACAAAGTTAATTTGCTGATATCACTGATTTAATAACATGTTAAACAGATTAGCCAGAAACCTGTGTCATATCAACAGTGAACAACATGACTGACCAACACCAAATATTTCAAAAGTCACAAAACATTCGATTCCATATAAATACAGAATTTGGACTAAAGCTTTTAAATATACAGCCTTACTAAAATCAAAAGAAGCATTTTTAAATGTAGGCTGGCAAGGTCTCTGCCACTGATAAAATATCTGAGTCATACATGTGTCAGACACACAACCTTATTTTGGATGGTCTGCTGGCACATTCAGTGCTCCCTCACTTTATATTTTTCTTCCTTAACAGTGATGAGAGCAGCTTGGTGCGTCACACACACACCACAGGCTAAAGAACTGATGTGACTGAAGATTGGCCTTGAGCAGAAGAGGCAGAGAGGGAAGCGAGAAAGACGTGAAGTGCAGCGGTGGGCGGGGTGTTTGACATTTCTTGTCCTTAAGTAAACAAATAATAATGATGAGAAAGAGTCAGTGTAATTTTCTGAGTGCTGAAGGGTGAAGGGTCTCAGGCTATTTTTTTGGGGGGGGGTGCGCCATCCCCCTTATTAGAAAAATGACCAAAATGCATCCCCCTTGTTGACCTGCCATCCCCTAGTAACAGAGAGTGCAGGGGCAGAGGGGTTTTTTAGTTAGCCGAACTGTAACTCGCTGCCTCCCGTCATTTCAATGAGGGGAAGCGGTTTTGGTCACGGTGGTAGTTGTATGAAGCGGTTACCGCGGGTATAAACGGTTCACCTGCAAATTAGCAAATCCGTGCTTACTGAGCTACCAAACTGCCAATGAAAACTAAACTGTGGCTGTTCAGAAACACTGACCAAAGCTTCAACTTAACTGCTTTTTCATACCCAAAGTAGTTCCATATGGATGTTGCAGGCAGACACACAATGTCAAATGTTATACGTACGAACTGACAATAAGTTTTTATTCTACATAGAAGATTACAGGCCTTGTGAAATAGGAACTACTGTAATTTACTGTAGTGCATAATTTGCACTAGTAGATGCAAATAAAAAAATATTTTATTTGTTGATAGCAGGTGCCCTAGTCTTTTGTGGAGGGCAGAACATGAAATGTCAACAGAGGACACGGTGTCAGAGCTGGAAGATGCCCACACATCCTCACACTGCTGGTCTCAACCCCTGAGTGGGCTCAGGGCAGACCTGAGAGCTTGTTCTACTCCTCCCACACTAATTCTCCTCCTGAGCCCCCTGCTCCTTTTCAAATTAGACAGAAACACTCCACCGAATCAACCCACGCTCAACTGACAAAAGAAAGTGCTCTAAAACCCACCTACAGTATCCAAAATTGTTACCCACCCCAAGGGAGTCAGAACACTTTCACAAATCTTGAACATTTTCCCAGGTGAGTTTTGTAAAAGCCTTACTACTCAGCATAAATACTGCAGTTTTGAGATATAATGCAAGTGTTTTGGGAGAGCAACTACAGATTCAAACTGATTAAACCAGAGGCCTTTTTTTAGCGTGTTCAAGATCCTGTGCAATATTCTGCTGGAAGGACTTATCAACATCAATTTAAAGAGAGAGAGAGAGAGAGAGAAGTCGTGATGTAGCTGGGAACTTAACTTTTACAGCAGATGCTACTGAGATGCTGGGCGAAAGTACATTTTGTACACAGAGGTCTTATTCGCCTGTTAATGGAAGTATAAAACCTAGAGTAGCAGTGATGGAGGAATAGTGTGGTTAATGGGGTCACACACCTTTCTGTAAAGAAAACTCTATTTATTTCACTCATTGAGAGATGAGATGCCAGAAGCTGTTGTGTATTCAGTTATTTTCATGTTTTCATACTTTTATGTACATAATGTTGGGATTGACGCAGTTTGTTTGCTCTTCTGAATCTATCCCAGTACTATATTCTGACACATTCTGGAGGGTTTAAAGCAAATGTACTGCAGTTATACGCAATGCTAAGGGTTTACATTCCTGAAAAAGCTCAGCTAATGATGAACAGTCCTCATTCTGCGATAAAAGTCTTCAAATCATGCTCTAATTTACTTTTTGTTGTAGCTTAATTGGTTTTTCTTCAAACACCCTGTGTGGAAGTTGGAAATAAATTGTGTTAATTCAAATGAATTGTGTTAACTGTTAGTTAGTCCATATACAATAACTGTAATGTATTATTTCTTTATATTATAATTGTAAGTTCATCCATATAGAACAAACTGTGATGTAATCTCACTAACAGTGTACTCTCACTCTGTACTCATATAAGATGAGACCTTTTGTGTGTGTGGGTGTGTGTGTGTGTGTGTGTGTGTGTGAGTGAACTTGTCCTTACTGTCAGGTTGCATGGGAACCTAATAACAACCTAAGTAACAGGATAAGTCGGAATGGGAGGAAGAGAGAAAGAAAATCCACCACACCTGCAAATAACTTTACCTTTAACCTTTAACTGAACGGCTTTTCTTGATTATAAGACACAATCAAGGTGTTGAGATCCACTGCACACACGTATAGTATATACAGTAAGTATACACATTACAGGGAGGATAAGAATATATAAAGGCTCTATGAGACAACATATAGACTCTAACATAGCACTAACAACTACATTAAACCACCCAGTACTCAGAACAAACAAAACTCTGCAACTCCAGCTACATCCTCTGAGCCTGCAGTTCAAGATAGAACGATTTCTATTGGGCAACACAATCCTCTTTCCAAACATAATAAGTGTAGAACATCAACAGCAATCAGCAACTTAGGAAAGACAAAAACTAGGCTTCTACATTTGTCAGGAGTCAAACCCAATCAAGCCAAACAAAAACTACTTTCCCCTGCGTGAAGAAGGAAGGCTTTTGAAACAGCATCAACATTCGCTTTCATTACCCTCCGCCTAATGAAACACGCTATACAAACAGACAAAAAGACAGGAGGCACACACAAACACGCACACTGCTCAGTACATCAGCATCATGTTAAATCACCCTTACAGTACAGCACCCTAAAACACATTGGTGTTAGATCAGGTCACTCTCCGAGAATGGACATAACATAAGGGACAGTGAAGCGCAGCCCCTCCCTGTTGTGTTTGTTTTTTGCTGGAGGTGGAGGGGAGAGGGCTCTGACAGTCACCCATGCATGCAAGGCCAGTCTGTTGTAATTTAAAGGCTCATAAGCTGGGGCTTAATTTGCTCACGCTGCCTGTACTCAAAAAAAGGGAAAGGAAGTAATGTTCACCAACAAAAAAAAAGAAAAGTGTAAAAACCTCAAGGCAGACAGGATTTTAACAAGATTCCTTCACAAAAATCAGTAGATTGGTGTGAAAATCCTGTATTGCTTTTTCACTGCATTACATTATACATGTTGACAGTGACACCTAATTAGTCCTCATGCACCGCAGTGTCATTTACCTGGACACACGCTACTGTATACTGTGGACACTATCCCTACAGATTTAGGGCACGCGTTTGAAATGGAGGCAGGGATCACTCAACAGTAAGAAAAAAAAAACTATTTCAGAGAGAAGTTTAAATTTGACTGCATTTATTACATTGTGGTGGAACATAATCTTTCACAAATCTCTTTGGATCTAGCAACCATTTCCTCTGTGAATTATTACCAAATTGCTATAGTGCAATTTCAGTGGACACAATTTGGCACTTCCTGAGCCAAAATTTCTATGTGCAGGCGCAAAAATAGATCAAACAACTAATCCAACAGATTGTTACCCGCTCTGATATTTTGGTAGTAGGAATAAATACGAGATCAAAGACCGCACTGTCAGGGTTTTGGGGTGGGAGTACAGAGAGTGGGGACCCTGTTACTGTAATAGAAACTCTCTGTTCACTCCCCTCCTCCTCTCTAACCAGAAATTTACTGGCCTAATTAGCTTTTTAGTTAGCACTCAACACAGCAATTAGACCTGACTAATATTAGAAGTGCTAAACTGAGAGAGAGCTAGACAGAGTGAGAGAGAATTCACAGGAAATGTATGACTAGGCAGCAACATGGCTGGAGCTGACACTTAAGATAAAGTGTATTGCAGTCTACACAGCACGAGAAGCCACACAAATGTACACAGACAGAAACACACACACACACACACACACACACACACACACACACACACACACACACAGGTTGGGCTCCCAGGAGGCACTGCAGTGAAAAGAAGCTTCAGCTTTTGTCTGGATGATACATAATTCCCTTTTAAGGACAAAGAAAAATGTCCCCCTCTCTGTTCACATATAGCTTGTCAAACAGCATGAATGGTGCAGGAGATCCAGGAGTCCAGCAGCGCAAATGGCTCAGCTGGCCACGGAGATAATCATTACACTCATTAGGATTCCACTGTGCTCTCTTCAAATCATTGGGCACCCCATGCCATTAGAGCAAAACTGTCACGCTGGAGGTATGGTCAAGCTTTATGGGCCAGCCACCCAGCTGGGACAAATGTCTTCACATGGCGGGGCATTGTCTTTTTATTGACAGAACAACAAAACTTGAAGGAAGATTCCAGTTTTCTTTACAGCCTCAATCCTATTTTTAGTCACGCTAGTGGCATGGCTCTAGGGCCGATAAGGGAGGTGGCCGGTAACATCCCAGAGAAGAACATTCACACATACTGTCTGTGTACTGTAGCAATAGCAGCTTCTGATAATCACACAATGAATGTGCTGAATGGTTGCTGGGGTTGAGGCTGACAGCACTTTATTGAGTATGTGTAGGCTGCCAGCTTTGTGGCATTTGTGACATTAAATATATTTTTATGTTTCACACACTTTTGCCTAATTCATTACACCCTCCCCATCACCCTGTCTATCTCAAATTGCAAAGAAACAGAAAAACGTTCCAGGTGCAGATGTGCACGCACATACACAGTCTTAAAATGGCAATAATCTCAATTCATTTCTTTTCAGACCCTCTCTGGCCATGAAAGCGCACAGAAATCCAACAGAGTAAGATACTAATGAATGGCAAACTGTGCTTTCAACAGGCGAGCTTGCATCGCTGAGCATTTTACAATATAATCTGCAAAACAATCAAGTGAGCTAGAGATAGACAAGGCAGGAGGCAGAGAAAACGAATGACCCCTCAGAACTGCTGAAATAGCACTGCAGGCTGAATGATAGGATAGCCACACCACAAAAAAAGAAGGATGGAGGGTAAAAGAGAGAAATAATGCAGTGTGTTCAGTGGTTTATGCTCTCTTTGTTGTTCTACTTTGCCGGAGAAAGCTTTCTGCATGATAATAAACTGTGCCTTCACATAGCGGCACCCACTTTTCCACGTATTTTCATTGTGTACCAATCAACTGGATGCTTTGTGTAGGTCTGTTTTTCTGTCTAATCGCTATGCCCCTCCACCTCTTCCTCCCTCCCTTGCCTCCTCTCTTCCTCACTCCATCCTTGTGTCTGTCTCTGGGTGATGAGTCAGGGAGCAGCAAGGGGTCCAAGATATTTGCATCTGTACCTCGCCTCATTTCCTTTCCTAATGGGAGACATGGGAGCATGGCAGCAGACAGAAATGGGGGCTGTGGGACAGGGGAGGAATAGGTGGGTGGGTAGAGGGGTTGACAGAGCAAGTGAGACAGATAGAGAAAGAGAGATGCTATAAAAAGAAAGGCTGAATGATGAAGTGTGTTCAAGTAGGCTGGTGGGCACTGGAGAACACATTAGCATTAAAATAGCAAACAACCAGTAATGCAAATGATGTGCGTTTCCATGAGTGAGTCATTTGGTAGCCTAAGTGTGTTGATTAAAACCGAGGTAACACTGTGATTCATTGTTGCTTGCGCTATGTGACTAGATCAACCCAGACAACCCCTTCTCCACCTCCTCCTCCTCCTCTTTGAGATGCTCAAGAGCTCACTGATTCATCCACTCTGCTAGTACTGCAATGTTGGTACTTCTACATGTGTACTTGTGTGTGCAAGCATGAGTGTGGCAGCGTTTTTCGTGCCTTTTGATGGTGGGCAGTCAAGCACCGCTCACTGGTTCACTCCAGTAGAGGAGGAGAGGCCCACACATCCTCCCCATGACTACACTACGCTTGGTTGCCAATATGAGCACCTCTACCTATCTAAGTCATTAGGCAGACAGCCACCGATGCATTACCCATTATCAGATGGTGCATAACAAGCAGCTAGACCCTCACAGAAGATTACACACCAAAAACAACAAAGCGATACGAGCAGAGACAAACAGCTGCAGTGTAGGTCTTTAAGCTGTCTAAATTTTGAATCGTTGCCACACTTATCTAATGCTACAACAAAACAGCACAAGCAGAGAGAGAAAGATGCAGTAGGTCCCAATCCCTGCTTGCCCCCTTTCACCGCTGTGGGACTCTATCACCCAGCTGCAGGAGGTGATTTGGACCTGGGAGCATCCCTTTTTGCCATCCATCTGGTACTGCAGTGCTGGGAATGGATTCAGTGTATGTGTGCTTCTGTTTGCAACAGTGGACGATTGCATGCCAGGCCCCTGGGCTGGCACCACTCTGTGCAGAACCTAATGCTAGCATTATTGCTCTCGAGGGGAAATGGGGTTTGTGTCCCAACACAGCTGAACAGGCTACAGACTGTGTCTGTGTGTGAGGGGCTTGCCAACGCTGGAAGTTTTCACTGAGGGTAAGGCCTATGGCGACAGTTAGAGGAAGGAAGGGAGGAACTGTACACACTAGGAAACAAACATCCGTCACAGGCTTCTGCTTTCTCACTGCATCACGACAAATACGAGCACCTCCTCTCCAATAGCCAAGCACTGCAGCAGCCTAGGACTGAAAACTGCAGCCCTGCATAGTGACATGCATCATAGTTGCTGGAGTTCTCTTAAAAGAGTACTCCAGCAATGTATTATTGTACTTCCATAAAGTTGGGGTAATCACAAGAGACAGATTTTAATGGTCGAAACTGAGGCAGGCAAGGCTGGGATGTTCCTGACTTGTATGTCTCGGGAAATCCCCTACACCCATACCTTCCCGACATCAGCATTGGGGGGTACTGCGTCCAAGAATTTCTGTAGCTTTCCGAAATCGACAATCCAACATTCACAACCACTACACACCATGATTGGAGGTGAGAAATACTTCTGTCACTTTTCATGTGGTTTACCTAGTGCAACACTATTTATCATGTCTCGCCCCTGTCTATGATGGCTGGCTTTTCACCTCCGACATGGTCAGCCGACACATTGTACTAGTTCTTCTTTTCAAGCATAATCCAACCCTTAGCCCTCTTTACCTGGTAAATGCCCACAACTTTCAAACTCTGTACCCCCAGTTTGTAACATAAGCTTTCAGTTAAAATGTCATTAATCCCCAGCTGAGATAACCCTGGTGACATAGAGTTATTTTCTCTTGACTTGACAAAGCTACTCCAGAGCCCCAGAAGACAGATCTAGAAGTGAAAAAACAGTGGCGCTCCCCATCATTACTCTAAATCACAATTGGTTCCCCTGAGTGACCTGTCCATCATCAGGTGAGAACCAAAAAACTGTTAATGTTTGAGGTTGTACTCTAACTCCCTTAAAAGCCGATAATGGCGTTTGTCGTTGCAGCGCCACACTTGTTCCTGGTTAAAACATTCGTCTCTGCTGCCCTTCTTTAATTGGGATTGACATTTAAATGAAGTAGTTAATGTGTGCCAAGGACAGAGTATGCCATGTTAACAATTAAAATGCTGCTTAATGGGGCATGCCAGAGCTATTTTGAGTGCATGTTGTGGGAGAAAGAATAGGGCATACTCTATTAGTCAGAAACCAGAGCGTTTCCCTGAAGTGGGCCAAGGTCAGAGCCACTCCTTCGTTTCTAGGCTAGCTGCTCATCATCCAGGCACTTCAAACGCTGACTAAAGTCATTAACATAAACACCAACCTGGGAGACGGCTTTTAGCATAACAAAAAGTGGCCATCGAGGATATTCTGTCATTTATGTAACACCTCTCTAGGCATGTAGAAAAGCAAGGGCTAGCAGGCTTACATGGGAGCTGAGAAGTGCCCTCAGGGCCCATTACTCCTCTCTTTGAAAGACAGGCTTCCTCTCCTCTCTCTCTGGTATAAAGCTCCGTATGTCCACACTGTCTGTTACAAAGACTTGGGCTTACTGGTACCGAGGATGTTGGATCAACTTGGCTGGAGCTTTTGGGCTTGGGAGATCACAGAGCAGACAAGAAAAACAGGCAAGAAAGCAGGAGGTACAGCACCCGCCAAAATCAGACGCAACTCTAGGGCTAGGTGTCTCAAAGGGATATGTGTGGACAGGAGGGAAATGGGATGGAGCAGAGAGAGGGGCTGTGCCAGAGGGAGGTGGAGGAGGAAGTCAAATACAGAAATACAGAGCTCCAATGTATGTCCTTCCCACCAATCCTGTCCTTCTGCCTTCATTCCTCTGAAGGCTCCAGTGTGCCCCTGTGTCCCGGGCCAGAGGGGGAACAGGGCTGCTCTCTGTGTTTTCCATACCTTGTGAGGGGTCAGTCTCCCTGCAGGCAGCTTTCACTGTGTGCTTTTGGGGTTAGATGTGAGCGCAGGCCCGAGGAGGCCTGTGTGTTCATGTGCCACAGAAAAGTTTACAGTGAAGGAGGAGTACACCTTGATATAGGCTGTGAAGTGGGCAGGCTGTCGAGATCCAGCAGAGGCAATGACTGAGCACAGTGTTAAGAATATTACACAAATTCTTTGCACTAGTTACATGTTTCCATCCAGCTGTCAAGAGGAGTTTAAGCAAACTTGTCAAATGCCCTCCTGTATGCTCAAAATGGCTACACTGCTAAAATGCAGGGAGAAGAAAAATTAAAAGAGTCTGAGGAGAATTGATTGGCATCAGACAGGTTGATATTGTTCTTTAATGGTACTGATATTTTTCATTCTGTCTGGAGAAATTTAATGAAAAGTGCTTGACAATATACTGCAGGGGTCAGAGTTAATTATGTCACATTCAGGGCAAAGGCTTCCATCCAAATGTATTTCTAAAAAGTTGCCAAATAAAATGTGAGCTACTGTGTGTTTACATCAGCTGGAGTTAAGCCAAGGTTCTCAACAGGATGTAAGAAGATTACATAATTAAACTAGCACCTGTAACTCTGATACAACATTCCCACAGATGGCATTTACTGTATTTAAAATTATTGAAATATCTCCTCTGTCCATACACACACCATGCAGTGTTTTTTGTATACAGAGGGAGACTGACATGCAACAAGGGTCGCAGCTGGATTCATATTGTTCATATTGTTTGTTACTAATGCAAACGTACATTATTACCAAAAGAAAAACAACAAAATACACCAAAAGCTACATGAACAAACAACACCAGTTAACAGCAAACGTTTGAGATTTTGGGAAATACGCTTTCTGGTGGAGAATTAGATAATAAGATTAATACCACTCTCATATCTGTCCGTTAAATATAAAGCTACCTTTGGCAGGCTAGCTGGTTCCCCCTGCTCCCAGTCTTTATGCTAAGTTAAGCTAACCTGGCTGCTAGCTGTATATGTATATGCATTATATGTAACGGACAGATATGAGGGTGGTATCGGTTTTCTCATCTAACTCTCCGCCAGAGTGCGCGTTCCAAAATGTCAAACAAATCCTTTAAAACTAGTGGAGTGTATTTAATGCACTTGTTTTGAGCCTGCAAGTGTTGGAATATATGAATAAATAATGTTTCATTTTTATAAATAGCATTTAATATTTTTAACATATTTAATATGTTTTTACATTTGTGAATTTTGTATATTTTCTTCTGCTGTCAGTTTGCATTTATGCATCAAGCTGCTTAGAAATACTGAATGCTATATTTGCGTGAGCTTTTAAGGATTTGTCAAACCTGCAAGTAATCAGCCCTGATTACTTGTCAGGGAACATGAGCCCCATAAAAGCGCTGTGTTCACTCAAATAACCCTGAGAAAGGCTTAAATAAAACACTGTAATTTACCAATGTCGCATAGGAAATCTCTGTATGTGAGATTGACATTTTTACCACCTGGGATCTATTTTAATTTCTTACATCAATGTGTGCTACATGGATGAAACCCCAGCAATATTCATGCCCCACACGAGTCCGTATGTCTGCAAGTGTATGTGTATTTACTGTACATATGAGGGTAACAGAGAAAAGTAAGAGAGCACGAGAGGTGATCAGCAGCCCTGAGGTTCTCTTGTTCAGATGTTCCCTCCTGTGTTCTTTCTCTAAGTTTGCCATCAAAAAACATTAGCAGAGCCCAGAGCGAGTGTGTTCTCTTTCACTACAGCGATCTAGGTATTGATTTTCTACAGATTTTTGTGGTTCAATTTGGCTTTGAAGGAGAAGCTCGCCTTGTTTTGATTCTTGCCTTGTTTCTCAGAACAGAGTCACTGAGGCGTCACTGGGCTGCAGATCCTGTACCACCCTGTTCACACCACTGGGTGAATACACACAATAAGCTCCCCTCAGGTTCCTCTGAACTTTTTTCAGCATTCTGTATGTCAGTCTGTCAACTGTAACAACTAAAAGGAACTTGTGCTACGAGTAAAAAGTACATAAAGTCTTTAAAAATAAAGTTTGTGTAAAGATATAGATGTTACATAAAGCAAAACATAATTCTGCAAAAATGTAATTAACATTTGCTAAGAGGGTTCGAGTGAAACATCTCCAATACACTAAATAAAAAGATTTGTATGAGAAGTTTCTGTTCAAAGCCAGTCTGGTTCAAGGTTTCTAAATCATGTCCATTATCGTAAAGAATACATCCTTTTAGACAGAGTGGCTGTATTAAGCTTTGTCCAACAGTGCAGCAGACAGTTATTAGTGCAAAGCAGAGGTGGGCTTTAAGAAAGCATTTTCTAATACAATATTGTTGTTTCAGGGAGCCTTTTAAAGTCAGTATCTGCACTTTCTCTCCATCCTCTCTCTCTCCCCAAGGTTTGGCTGAACAAACTATGTGTTGGCTATGTGTGGCTCTTCTAGAGAGCAGGTGCATCCATTCCTCCACTCTCTTAATCTTTTGCTCTGCTCCCTCTCTGACAGCAGTGTCGTTACGATTGTTAACCCAACCCCGGCAGCCCCTGTTTTGTCAGCAAAAACGCTCCCAGGAGCGGAGCACTGAAAAATGCCCCTTCTTCTCTTTACTGAGAGCAAAAAATATATATGGTTCAATTATAGGGTCTGTCAGGCCAATACGAGTTTGTGATGGCCTGAACTGAGCTGTGGAGATAAAGTCAAGCCACTAACTAATGTAGTACAAGTGCAGCTCTTTGTGGGTCCAGCTTTTGCTGCCTCATTCAGTAAGTATAGCTTTGTTTAAAACTCAGACTGGCAAACATAATGAAATGAACAAATTTCAAATTTGACTGTGAAAAAGAAAGTGCAATGAATCACCGATAGAAGCAGTCTTATTCAACTTTGCCAGTCAACTCAGGATATGCCGGATGTACTGTAGAAGCACTGACTCACCAAACAGGTAAGAAATGGAGAGAGACACAGTAAATCAATGCAGTTAACAGAAGTGATTTAGTGGATCAGTGAGTCGATGTGTGCGTCAGCCGTGTGAGTTAAGAGCTGATGTCTCGGATGCTGCTGCAGGGCTAAGAGGGATTTTAAACTGGAGGAAGTGGAGTTAATGTGGGATCTTGAAGAGCAGAGAGCTGGCCTTGCTTTCTTCACCTGTTCTCAGCCCACCACTTTGACACAGATGATAAGAGGCCCCAAGCAGAGTGCAAAGGCACATCACCCACACACACTCAGCTGTAAAAGAGAGGAGGAAGATAGAGGAAGATACCGCAGGAAAAAAAAGTACACACATAGATGACACAAACTGAAAACTGTGAAAGCATACTGAGACTGTGGAAAGAACAAACAAGCTCAGTTTCTTAGCCCACATATGGTAAGAGGGTGATAATCTGACTTTTAATCAAAGGCCAGCCCACCACTGATAGGTTTGCTAAGCCCCAGTTCATTGTGAGGAGACAGCAGACCTGTATGAAAGAGGCAGCTGAATGATATCAGCAATTCTGAGTCAGCCACCACGTCAATGGTGGCATCACAGGCCCATCTTCAGCATCACCAACGCTATCAGGCTATCTGGGGTGACCTGAGCCACACCCATCAATATCCAGCCTCCTCTCCTCGCCTGCATGGTTCAATAAGAAACACAGTAAAACAAGAGTGTGTGCCTCAGATCCAGCCCTCCAGACGGTGGAGGTTACTGTGATCAGCATGGATTAAATGTCTTTCCAGCCTGATCAATGAGAGATGGAGGTGGGGGTTGGTGGCTTGGTAGGGTGGAGGAAGCTCTGGTACCACCTCCTGCGGGCTGTAATGACTCTGATAGCTGATATCTGGAGCTGTGGGAGGCAGGAGAGGAGCTGTTTGCTGTGCAGGAGATAAAACAGATGCTGCTCCCAAAGGACGGGCGTGTGAATGTAAGCCACAGACAGACAAATCCACAGCGACACAGAAGCACTGTCTCTCATTCACACACACTGCCAGTGTATAGAGTTAGATTAGAGGAAGCACTATATCAAAAAAATGAAGTTGTCATGCTTGAGCTCACGGTCTCAGGTCAAGTGCAAGACAAGTGTGACTGTTGAGATAATCACACATTCGCTTTACTGACACAGGTACGAACACTTCTGCAAAACAACAAGCTCTTCTAACTTGTTAATTATGTACTTTTAGAGCAAATACTTGAGAATAGGAGCTGTTAACATAGAGAAAAAAATATTTGGGGCTCTTTTCTTTCAGCAATATTTCATAAATAATACACACTGGAACCGGTATTGTTACTGTGATGGAACAACGAGACTCACAGGTACAGACAGTTTCAAGTTTACCGCAAGCCCCTGATAGCTGAATGTAAAATAGATGACACGTAGCAGATCCAAATATCTGCGGGGAGCCAGTCTTACCTGATGGCTGCTAGTGTTACATATTCATCACTTGCTACTATTTCACATTTGGGTGACAGCAGTGACAGCAAAATGTCTTCGGCCTGCTGTCTTTTCAGATCTTGGTATTTTCACCGAAACCATGTTCACCGCTCAAACATTTATGCTACAGTACGCCACAATGTTTATTTCTATTCCAAGCTTCATCAATATACTTCCAGTGAGATCAAAGCCCTATTTCAGAGGGTAAAAATGGACAAGAGAGCAGGAGCATATTTAGATTTTGACAACAACCCTTGGAAGCAATAACCTCAGTGACAGTTTTTATTATAACTGACTTGTGGAGAAAACTACTAAACTACTGTAGCTCTTCTCTACAGCAAAAATACTAGATAATGTGTAGGCCAAATCCAAAGCAAAATAAGGGCAAATTGTGCTAAAACTCACAATATCATTCAAAAGCTTTTAGAGTGCAGGGTGATTCTGAAATTTAGCCTCAGAATAATCCCTGGCAGCTAAATATATATTACTTAAACTAATGCGTTTCATTCATTCAGATTTAGCAAACAAACGAAAGCGAGTGCATTATTTTTCACTGCAGACCTGCCTGGGATTTCACATTAAAAAGGCTCTGAGAAGTGTCCTTAAACTTTCTTTCAAAACCTACCACATGAATTCCCTACATGAATATTGCTGTGATAATCCTGGCGGTGGAAAGCCTGAAAAGTGATGAGGACGAGACACACTCAACACACACCATCAAGACTCAGAACTTAGTCTTCTCAGCGATAAATAATCTTGACACAGAGAAAACAAATGAGTAACACTCTCCCTTCTGTCAATATTGATGACTATTATGCCCTTGAGCAATGCAATTCACCCACGACAGCTCTGGCTCCAGCTGACAGACGTTGGTTGTGCTGGGCAGCTACCAGGTGTGAGTGTGTGTAACTGAATGAATGAGTGTATGTATGTGAAGCAGGGCGTTGTTGAAAAAAGCCATGCATCAAACCATACCTACATAAATAAATGTAAAAAAAAGAAGTCAATACCAGATACCACACACATACACAGAGTACTGCACACAAATATCTGCATATTCATGATAGCAATCTGTAACAGCTGATCAAATGATTTTAGCCGCCACCCTTCCTGCTCAGTGCAGTTGGACCCAAACAAGCGGTCTATTTAGAGTTTGTTGTTGTTGTGCGGAGTGGTTGAGGAGGTTTACCTGGCCGAATACACTGAGCCAGTGTTTAACCCCAGAGCACCGTCATTCACCAGCAGCTCAGCAGCATAAACGCACCACTGTGTGTGCGCGCATGCGTTTGTGTAAATGAATGCGCGGCTCTAACACTGGGGCCACTGTCAGTGTGAGTCATTACACACGTGTGAGTGAGAGTGTGTATGTATCTATGGCTCATGGCAGTGAGGCAGACTTCTGGTGCTTTCTGTTAATGAGGATGATGATTTCATAACAACGAATCAAAAGCGCAACGCAGACACTGAATGTGCCACTGAAGCGGAGCTGCCCTCTGCTTCTACTGTCTGTGAAAAACCTGACCCCCCCCCACTAGTTCTGCTCTAACTTCTCGCTGCCAGATCACCTCCTGTTTGGGCGCAGGGCTTAGAGGGGAGGTTGAGGCGAAAAAGGTGTCATGAGAGGATGGGAGGGGGGGGATTACACAGAGAGGGAGAAAGTGAAACCTAAACCCGGCCTCCCCAGGGTCACTTCTCCAGCTCCCCGCTGAGGAGCAGGCAGCCTCTGCTGAGTCTATCCCCGGGCTGTGAACCTCCGGTCGGGCATGCCAGTCTGCCAGTCAGGGAGGGGGCTCGCAACGGGAAAAAGGGCAGCCTGCGTGCCCTGAGGCAGGCTCCGTGCAGCTGTCAGAACCACCTCCAGCCTCACACAGGGCACCAACCCAGGACAGCGGAGAGGCTCAGGGGTGGAAGGGCACCACCTTCGCTCCTTCAGGGAGAGAGACATGGTTAGAAGTGCCAGTGTTTATGTCTTTTTATAGAGAGTTTCACTTTTCACATTTTACCTGTCATGTAAAGATCTGCACAGCTTGTTACTTGCCCTGTCACTCCTCACCCAACCCCTGGAGTGTGGCAAGGGAATTTATAATTTATCAAGCTTGCTTGTTAAAGTCATTTGTGATACAACATCTGATTAAATATGAAGTGTGGGAATTTTTTGGCACTTTTGATTTATCCTGAGCATCCCCCAAAGGACATGTTTAATAAAATAAAATGCTGTACAGACAACTCAATGCTTAGCAGTGACTTTAAAAATGAGTTGCAGCTTTTGATGTAGAATATTGCACAAAATCATTGTGGACCTGCGTGAAAGGCTGAATTTGTTTAATTTAAACAACAGTAACAACCATCAGCTATGGCCGCTTTTAATAGGACAGCACTGCTCTGCCTGGCCATGACAGGACAGTGATGTCCTCCAGTGCCAAGCTTCCCCCAGCTAATTGGGAATTAACTGCGTGTTTGTACTGGCAATGAGAGAAGCGACCAGCAAGTACGTCACAGTTTTAGCACAAAACTTTTCATAGAATCCAACTGAAGGTCACTGTGCTTCTCTGATCGTTTTCAGCGTAGGATGAAATCAAGGGTAGCAGTCGCACAGAGAGTAAGAGAGAGAGAGAGAGAGAGAGAACAAGAGAGGTCAACAAATCCAAAAGTGTACAAATTCAGTCTTGGGCCTTGCGGGCTCCAGCTGTGTGTGTTGCTCAGTGTGAGCGGGCTGGTCACCTTGGCTCAGCAGGTGATGATGCCATAGATAAAAGCAGTAAGGAGGAGGATCAAAAGAAGGTCAAAGCTAAATAGCGAGAGGTCTCTTGAACAGCAGATGAGCAAAATCACAGAGAAAATTATAAGGTGAGAGGCAGCAATATAAGAGCGAGTGGCTGACAGAAAAAAAACTGCAAAATTATGAAAAAAAGAAAAAGGATTCCACAAACATACATAGCAGTTAAATGTGCTTGAATAAGATGCCTTTCTCGTGCATATATTTACCAAGAAAGTCTTGACCAGCTGTGGCAGTAAGCACTGCAACATGCTTAGGATACATATTCATTTGTGTGCACACATAGCCTGGTGCCCGAGCAACCAGCTCGAGACGAGGAAAAGGCTGCAGGCCCTGAGGTCAAGAAAAAGAGTTCTTGTCAAGACACCAAGAGGGAGGCTTCATCCTGCATTGTGGCCATAATGAGGATGTCACTGTAAACCACTCAGTTTTACATCTATGAAGACTCTTACACTTGGCCTGTCGGAAACAGTTTACACTCACTTCCATCCCCATTTGTGGGCTGGGATGTGGATGCTTCTTTGCTCTCTCTCTTTGTTTGTATCTCACCTCTTTCTCTCTCCACTCTTTTCCCTTCACTCTCCACTTTTTCTTGTCCGTTGTCTCTACTAACCTGACTAAGTAAAGGCTGGAGTTAATGTTTACATTTCCCCCTTCATTTGTAGGTGTACACCATCTTCTCTACAAAGTAACACTAACAATCTCAGATAAGCATCTCCAAAAAAGAACTAATCCTTCCAATTCCCCAAGTGGACAGAATGTGCAGCCCAGGAGTGACCCCTTTCACATCTAATATTAATACTTTCTGTCAAATGACCCTGTGAGATGAATAAGTGTCTTCAGCATTGAGCACTGCAAGGTGCATAAAGCCACTTTAATACATTTTTCCGGGGCATGTTTCACCACTGGCTTCCTGAAGTGGAAGTTAACACGAGTATCCAACTCTAACAACACATAGTGACAGACAGGCTGTTTGTCTCTTGCCACTCTGTATCAACGCTGCCAACAAGAAACAATTCACTAAGCAATACTCCCTAAAGACACACACACACACACACACACACACATACCCCCTTCATCTCCTCAGAGTATAAAAACATTCAAAACTCACAGTTCGTACCATGGTTTCGGGGTATAGCAGTTCTATATGTTTTCTGTACAGCGAGGAAAATAAAAAATAAAATGTTTTGCATGTATTTCCATTTATTTAAAAAAAAACTTCAACCTTAAACACTGGCTCATGGGCCATAATTCATGCTGTAACAGGGACGCAGAGTGTCACAAATTCAATGTATACCTACATCATACTCCTACCCACTAGGCATTTTTAAGTTGAATTAACTTGAAATTAATAAAGCATATATTTACATTAAATTAATGATACAAGATTAGTTGATTCCACTAAATTCCTGAATGATATTTTATTGTGTGTGCATGTAGTCATCTCACACAAACTAGTGAAAACATAATAGTCCCTTTCACCTACTCTCCATTATATTATCATGAGTGACAACACTTCATTTTCTCTCACACACAAACTGAGTTTCTGAAGGGAACAGTCAACTCAGACTCATTCATATTATACATAATATGTACAATATTATTGAGAAATGACATTTTAGAGAAAAACTGAAATGAATATGTATAGCAGAGTAAGTGCATAATGAAACTATTCAACCACTCCTGCCAAGATTTGAATCCAGATCACCCAATTTTCAAGTCACAGTTTGAACTTCTAAGTGGCTTTGAGGTAGTGTGAGACAGTTAGCTGGTCTATTTCTCTAGTAAAAAAAAAAAAGCAAGGAGACATTTTCAAGTATTTGTTTTCCCCCCGTGGTGGCAAAACACATGCAAGGTTACCCTTTTTGTAAACAGTAAATCCAATTAGCTACTGCAAACATTACAACTGTGCAGCTGGTTACTATTCATGTTCTTGCTAATGATGAATGCCAAGAAAAAATACCTGACTGCTACACTGAGAGTTCCCCCTTGTGAAGAATCTGCAGTCTGCTAAAGTTTGTGAGCCAGTTAAGCTTGTTCAGTGTGTTTTGCACCTAAAATTAGGGCACTTAAACATCAACATATGCTCAGTGACAAAAGGAAATATGTACAGTGTGTCAGTATCAGTAACGTCACGCTGTGCACATGTGAGGTAACATTAGAGAGAGACTCAAGCACTCCATGCTCTCTAGGAGAATGTCAAAACGCTGTTTTCATCTGAACTACTACTCTGTGTTGTTACTGACAAAAACCACGATACTTCCAAACAGGGGATCTAAATGAAAAGGGAAGTTTTTCTATCTTTGCCTTCTCATTTGTGTTCACCATAACGATGTAGCTGGCATTACCTAACTAGTATGGTTTTAGGTAACAGCCAACAACAGACACAATGCCAAAGCTTTCCAAGTGGAATGTGCACTTTTAAATTTACGTTACGCATCTCCACACAGACTGTAATTACTGCACTGTATTCCTGAAACCAAAAGTCTTGTACCAAACAGCTCATGACGAACATGTGTACCATTGAATACCATCTCCTCTTGCTCTGTCTCCTCTAGTCTAGGTAAAAACTCTAAAGAGCCAAACTCCCTCTAGTAAAATATGAAAAAAAAACAATAAAACACAAATAACTGTGACAAACTTACTGCACACTTTATCATAACAGCTGGACAGATTGCAGCATTTATCAGCAAGGGCCATTCAGCGGGAGAAGCCAGCTATAAAAGGTGCTCTCCATAAATAAAGTCTGCACAGAGCAGCCGCATTATGTCAATTTCCCTAAATCAACCCTGTGATATTTCACTTGATTTATCAGACCTCTTACTTGTTACAACAACTACTGAGCACCAAGATTGCAGCAAAAGCGGCGTTCAGTTGAAATCCAATATAATCAAGTGACAGTTTCACACGCTCCACTATGACCCTGCTCGCTTTAGGATGACGGACTGATTCCAACATCTGTACACCAACATACCCTACTCTCTCTGTACAGATGTGATTACAAAATATACTTTACTGTTTTGTTTTTTTATCAGAGCAATGCCAGCGCTGATGAAATAGACATGTCAAGCTTCAAGAATTCCTCCCTGAGCAGAAGGCTGTTAAATCTGTCATTATTGGTCCCAGTAGACCATATCTGATTCAGTGTGTGTGTGTGTGTGTGTAGAATTAATGCTCATCATGAAAACACATCCTTCATGTCCCGGGATCTTGCATGCAAAGTCAAATTTTTTCCCCCACTTCAAAGGCAGTGAACCATGAATGTGCAGTCAGTTATAATATGCAGCTTCATGCCCATCAGCAGGACATGAAGATGTAATAGGACACAGTGTTATGTAAACATTTTACAAAGGTTATCAATGCAAAGCTATAAACTCTACTGAATGTCTTTATAGGATTCAGGAGATAATATCACTTTTCCTGTTATCAAAGGTGACAGACACATTACAAAGTCTGATAAGGTCACTACAATTCTATTAATACATTTGTATAAGAAAATGTATATTAAAGTGATTTCCCTTTAGAGCACAGCAAATATTTTATTTGCTATAATTATGCAAAATGTTATATCAATAGGCTGCAGAGCAGAGCAGAAAGTGCATGAGGAGGGGAAGTTGTTGACAATTTTCAGTGGAAAATACTATTAAGTAAGATCACAAGTCAGGATGGGGGCATAATGTTGGGTACAGAGGAGGATGGAGTACAATATCGACCCGCAGCTGACTGTAAGTATGAGTAACTTAAATAGTTGTTTTAGGATATTTTATTTATAATATACAAACGAGGTCCCAAAATAAAAATCCATAAATTTATGTCATATTGATATAGCATCCCCATTTAAATGCTTCATGGTGATCTTCTACTGTCGCATACTTTGTGGTTTGATTATAATTTATTTATTCATTAACTGGTTATATTAGTTTGGTTAAATTGAGTTTGGTTTGTTTAAATTATTTTCCTACGGGACGACAAGTGTGGAGAAGGGGGATTAGACGTCTGGTGCTGCTGATGCGCAATTACGCATAATACCCTCTAAAATTCATAGTCTTTATCGAGACCATACGCGCAGTTAATCCACCAATCAAGCGAAAGAGATGAGCGAAATAAAACTTTACAACACCACGTTTAATTTACTCCAGTCTTTCAGAAGCCTGCAAAACTGTACACCTGAAACTATCGCATCAAGATCAATTAAAGCCAAATCAAAACTTTTGCAGAGACAGCACTCTTCCGCACGTGTGACAATACAGCAAGATAGGAAAGGGCTTTGTCTTACCGGTCCCGCTCCGTTTCCGACTTTCCCGGTGCTCGTCCGTGCCCAGCAACAGTGGAACCAGATTGGTAGGCTACAGACTGGCTGCCAACGCAAAAAAGCAGAGCTGTCCAAGTGCAGCGGTTTTGTCAAGTCAGACACAGTTATGCAAGCCGAGGCCGGAAGTGTCTTTTAAAAATAAAGGCGTAAATGTGTTTGGAATTTTTTGAGATAGAAAATACTTTCAAAGCAGTTAAAGTTTTCTCTTGTATATTTGCTTTAAGAAAACGTGTTAAAAGAAAATTTACAACACATGTCAACATTTATATGATGTAGTATAGGCCCATTTCATTATAACCCAAGAGTCATAAATCAAATAGAGTTTTATTTTGAAATACATGGGCAGATGTCTTTGCTCTTTTCATGAGTGTTGCTTGACTCTGGTCAGTTAACACTGACTCGCTGGTGCTACTCCAGCAGCGCATCAACACATCACGGATCTACAGTATATTGTTCTTGACTGTAATTAACAATGACAAAATCGATATTATAACCTTATCTACATTAAAAGCATATTCAACGTGACAAAACTGTTTTGTTATATTCCACAAGTCTATCTCTCTCTCCCCAAACATGCTGTTATGTGGATTTTTGGTTTTTGTACAAGTCACTTTAATGTAATATGCCTTTACTAATATTTGCCACCACACATGAGAGGCTAAACAAACTGAGCAATGGGGATTTAGTGAGTGTTAATTAACTTCCATATAAGAATACAACTCAATCCACTGATTAATTGTGCTTCTTAATGGACATTCATGTAGCTGCGCCTCACAGAGCATAACATTTGACCCTGTGCTGTAGAGGCATGTCAATCTGCCTTGAAAGTGAATACTATAGGTGAAATGTAATGTGACAGACAGTGTATAGTCTACTCAGTCAGGTGTTTATGCTTGCAGACTTGAAACAGTTTCCCAGACTCCAAAATAGTTAGTGGAGGAACAATAAACATCCCACAGTGCCAGTCTTGTTCTTGTCATCCAAGAAAAACATTGTTTACGCTGAGTTTGCTGATGAAGTGATTTAAATACTCGCCAGTTTTAGGGCCTTTTTATAGTTCATTTGAGCCATTAAATTCTTTTTTCTTATTGCCTTGCATACTGATTTTAATCTGACATGATTAACAGAAAGGCCAATTGCCCTGATTATAATGTGCTGGACCCCTTTACAGTAGCGTGACTAATGACGGAAATGCAAAGAACAGGTTGTCACCAGTGAGGTAGTGGATACTCTTGGCTCTCCTATTTATGAGCACTAGATGTGTCCTTCTTCATGCAAATGTGCTGGCACTCAAACAAGCAGTGATCATAAAAATAACCCACAGTCAAGAACATGGGGACCACAGTGAATGAAACACAACACCATCGTCTCTCCACACTAACAGCAGCCATTAGCACCTCTGACTAAGATGACTTTAAAGTCTTCAATCCATTAATGTGGATTTTTATCATTTGTATGGTGGTGTTCAGCCTTTGAAGAATTTCTCTCATTGTACGATTTATTTAGTTTCTCAAGCTCCAGCTCTAGTCCTCTTCGCCTGTATACAGAGGCCCTAGTAATGGCTAAAGGGCAGGATGTAAGCCAGATTCAGAGCCTTAAGAGGTATCTGACTGGTGACTGTCCAAACCCTGCACCTCATCAAACCAGCATGCACCTGCCTCATAAGGTTCCAGACCACACTGTTGGTGCAATTTGCCCTTTCAGTGCTGACAGTGCTGATTATAGCCTGCCTATAGTAGTAAATAAAGAGGTGGGTAAACTGTGACCTTTGTCCAGTGGTCTTCATAAGACAACAACCTCTAATTTAAAGAGAAGTCCTAAAAAGAGAAACATTCAATTATGTCTCTTTTATGTTTTCCTTTAAAAGGGAAAAGTTTGACATTTTGGAAAATACGTTTATTCACTTTCTTGCCGAGATTTAGATGAGAAGTTTGATGATTTAAATATGAAGGTACAGCGCATAGCTAGCAGCCGGCTAACTTAGCTTAGCACAAAGACTGGAAACAGGGGGAAACAGCTACCCTGGGTTGGTCCAAAGGCAACAAAATCTGCCTATACCAGTGCCTCTAAAGCTCACTAATCAACGCGTTATATCTTGTTTATTTAATTCGTACAAAAACTTAAGTGTAAAACCAACAATTAGCTAGGTTATGTACCGGACTGGAGTCTCTGCTGGTTGCCTGGCAACTGCTCCTGGCCAAGAAATAGTCATTACCCACCCAGCGAATTGTTACTTTTACACTTTGTTTTTTGTACAGATTAAACCAACCAGATATAACGTGTTAATTAGTGAGCTTTAGAGGTGCTGAGGACTGAGCCAAGCTAGCTGTTTTCAGTCTTTGTGCTAAGCTAAGTTAACCTACTCCTGTGTGGAGTGGTATCAATCTTCTCATCTAACTCTCAGCAAACAAAGTTAATAAGCATATTTCTCAAAGTGTCGAACTATTGCTTTAAAGTCCTACTTACTAACTTAAATTATGTATATTATCAAGTCCTATCAGTCATTTCTATATCAGAATAAAAAGGTAAATAACTCTCTTCTCTAAACCAAAAAAGGGTAAACTGATTTTTTCAATGCCTTTGGTCTGGACTTCTTGTTGCTTCTGTATCTGCATGCAAACGTATATTCTTTCCCCTCCTGGTGGATAAATCGCCACTAGGTCTGTAGAACTGTACAGTAAAATCCATAAATCTTGACAGGCCTTTATAGCCTCTCAAACTCCCACTCCCACCATTCTCAACAACCTGTCCATGCGTCAACCTGGTTTCCACAGCAACCAAAGTGGCAAGCTGTGTCCATCCAACGTGAACTTTAAAACCCATCTTTAAATGCAGCCTTTGATGGACCAGAGTGAGTAGAGTCGGAAACGAGCAAAAACAAAAAGGAGGCTGGGTGAAGGAACGATAGCACTTCATGCAGTTGATTAACTTCAGCGTGAGTGCAGCCAAAATGGCATATATGAAGAAGAAAAATGGAATATGGAAATGTTAGGTTAAAATAAGAGAGGAACGTATGGAAACTCCACTCCATTTAGATTTGACATTTGCTTTTCAGACACATTCACAACACATGAAGCTCTAAAAAGTCTGTAAATGTATGTGTGATTATATAAAGTGTGTAGATATACACTGCATCGCCAGTAAAAGAGAATTTTTTTGTTGTCTTTTGGTATAAAAGGACTATGAGCAACCTCCACTTGCAGAGCTCATTTTATTAATACATGCATCTTAAAGCTAAGATACTCTGGGATCGTTTCACGTTGTGTTATGTGCTTTATTTTGACAGTGTCTAAGGGTGGATTTTGACTCTTCATAATTAAATGCTCTTGCTTTCACAGACTGGCAACTCTCCAGGAGCATTTTTTTTACACATTCAATCCTGTAGCTTCTGAATGAAGGCATTTCTCAATAGTGATATTTCATGGTTTTGTATAAAGTGCCACTTCGGTGTGACGGTTGTATACCTGGCTGCTGCATTGTAATGACAATGAGCTCCCTGGAAAATAAGTCATGGATTTAATGTGCCCCTGTATAAAAGAAATGGGAGGCCACTTAAATCCCATAACCCACTGCAACATGTGTTATGGTTTACTTGCGCTCTTTCTGCAGAATAGGGGCACACTGCTGCCCCGTTCATGGTCACTTGCCCTTGGCGTTGGTTTTAATTAGAATGACCCAGTGGGATTACCATAGAGCTAATTATGTTGGCTGGCCATTGAGGCACTAATGGCAAAAAAAGACTGGTACAAATGAGAAGGCAGCGCACTGACTTAGGTAAGAGGATAAAAGGCAAAGACACATAAAAACAAACAAGTTTCAGTGGAGAAGACACAGCGTTACCGTTTCCTCAGACATTTATTGACTTCCTGGAAGAGAAACTGCTTGATAATCTGCACCACAGACACTGTCAATCAGACTTCGGGTGTCCATCTAGACTCAATCAATTTTCTAGATGCCTGCAGTGGGACAGATTCATATGTGACTGACAGTTACCAAATGGAGAATCACTGCTAAAGATGGAGAGGGGTATGGGGAGGGGGGAAGCTGTTGCTTTGATATGAGAGAAGTGCAGCATAATAAAAATGGATAAATCTACATATTGTCAGTTATACTGATAGAAGATATATTAGGCCAATGCTGGTGTTTTATTAAATATCAAATATTGGTCAGTCAGAGCAAATTTTATTTTCATTTTCACATTTTATTTATTTGATGTTCAGAGTTGAATGTTCAACTGATGTTTTTTATAAATTAAGACTTAATTTCAAGGTAGTGTATTAGCCAACAGTTTCCTTATTAAATTGATTTTATGTGTAAAAGATCTTTAAAGAAGAACTTGCCTCAGTGACACAAGATGGACAACATGCCACCCAATATGAATAATTATAGGACAATGTATCAGTTATTGCTGGTTAGAATGAGCTTCACATTTTCTTGATAGTATTTACAGGTAAAAATGTTTCTGTCTTAATCTCAAGGTATTTTTATGAATAAAAATATTTACAGTAACTTCCAATATTTCTAAAATATCACATGATGAATTTGTGATAAGCACCTTTCTCAAACTCCTCGACGTTTTGGAATGAGTGCAGTTGAAAACACTTGATTAAATCTTTGAAGACTAATCAGAGCGTGCACTGATTGAATTAGTATGCACACTACAAAACACATCACACAAGGGTCCCATTGTGACTGAAATTACTTGAAGTATTTGTTTCTTGATCAGGTTTTGTTCACCTGGAATATGACAAGTCACAGGGATATTAATATTATGGCATTAAATGACAAACTCAAGGTACTGCAGCAGAGTCTTTTGCCTATAACCTGAGTAACTGCAGCCATATGCTAACAGCACCTCTAGCCTAACTGTCTTGTATGATTTATAACTTAGCAATTAACCTCCCAGTGCTGCTGTTGACTTTCATGGCATTTTCCCCAGTGAGGAAGACACAGCACCAGCAGAGGAACAAAGTCTCACACTACCACTGCACACTATCAGATTCTTATTCCACAGGGAGGAAGCAAAAGCTATACATATTAATAAGTAGAAATGCCTATTCCCACACCTTTTACACAGAGGAGTCTGCTGCTGAGTTGAACCACTGTCAGTTTACCAGGAAGCTCACCCTCTGGCATGTATAGCTTATGTGAAATATTTCTATGCAGCTAACAGCTAAAAATAGTTTATTGTACAAAGTCTGCAGAGAATAACAGTTTAAATGCAGCTCTCATCTTCCGGATCTTGACAATGACCATGCATGAGAGTCCAGAAAAGCACTTCACTTTGTAGAGACTGAGGCTTTTTTACTCTTGAGCCTACATTATAGATGATTACCTACCGGGTCTCAACAGGATTAATCGTCAAAGTGACGTGCAGGAGCCATCTTCACACCTCTTCTCTGTTGCTTTCTGTAGCACTGAGGGGAAGAGAAATTTAAAGGTTTTAGTCTTTCCTGTGGAACAATATACCATCAAATGCTTGTCTTTTCCATCTCCATCTATATATTAAATACCTGTATACTGATTTCAACAAGATGGGACATGTTTATTTGGTTCAATAAGACAGGAAATAGTCATTCTTGATATATTCATATCTTGCCCATCTAAACTCCTGGTTAGGGGCGTAAATATAGACAGTTCAGGCAGTGCCGTTGTACTGGGGCCCCTGGGGTGGGGGAGAGTGGGCCCTCCAACAATGAGTTGGTAGGGAACAGGCCCTTGCAATCGCAAATACGCGACTACATGGTGCCATTTGCTATATATGCCCTTGAAAAGGCAAATCCATCTCTGTCATGGTTTTCTTTTTTTTTTTTCTTTTGGTAAAACAGTCAGTAGCAATCTATAACAAAATAGTATGCTTATTTTAATTCGAGTACAATAGCCTAAGTAACTCATTCGACTGTATATTTCAACACATTATTGGTAAACTATATATATGCAGGCTGGTGTGTGTGCTTCATAACTAGTAACTAGCGTGCACTAGGGCCCATCATAATAGCGTGCACTGGGGCCCGTCGTAACTACCTTACGCCACTGCTCCTGGTTATAGGGCTTTAAATAAACCAAAGCTTGGCCTCAACAGAAGTGAGTGAATCACCAAATGATCATCATGTAAAATGATGTTCTATCCCTGTATAGCCTTGGGAGGATACTGAATGAGAGGCATGCAGCGAATGGTAGAATAAAATTAATAAAAACTCGAGCAATAGTGGCTGTATTGATATCTCTTTCTCACCCATATCAGCACATCTTGGCCTATTCAAAAGTAATGAAACAGTCATAGCTCATGAACCCGAAGCCTCACTTAATTACACGACAGAGACAGAGGGACAGATTTATAGGAAGGAAAATGCAATAGTCAAGTTAAATACATTTAAGTTTCTCATTATGGTGACATTGTTATGCTACGAAAGAAAGACAGTGCATACAAGAAAGATTATATATTCTAGCACTCCTCATGGCTCAGCAAAGGAGTCATTTGTAGGAAATGAGGCTGCTCATAATCAAGGTCTATTAGCTGCATCTACTGATATAATCAGTGCTCCTTTCCTACACAGCCACATGGAAATCATTTATATTTTCTCCCATAGTTTCTCTTGAATTCTGTCTGTCTGACGATCACCTGATAAGCTCTCCCAGGAACATAGTAACATTTTCATCAGGAAACTAGGTGATTCGCACAGTTATATCAGGAGAGGAAAGGTGTGGGAGATAGAAAGCCTATAAAACACGCAAAGAGCTCCCACAGGCTGTCTATAATTGCAATTCAAAACATTTTACAAAATTATCATGTTTTTGTTCTGATGTCCCATTTTTGTGTTTTGCTTTCTTGCCATGCTTGCATTGGTTTGTGCTTGGATTTTCTCCCACAGTCTGAAGACATGCAGGTCCAGTGAAGTGGAAACTCTAAACTGCCCGTAGGTGTGAGTGTGAATTTGTTTGTGGTGGTCCTGTGATGGACAAGCAGCCTGCCCAGGGTGTTATCCTGCTTTTTGGCCATGCTAGCAGCTCTAGAGATGGCAATGTCGGTCTGTCTGTTGGACGGTCGGTCCACAACTTTGGTCGAGACTGAAATATTTCAACAACTATTTGATGGATTGCCATGAAATTTTGCATCACCATACATTTAAATTATTACTTTGGTTTAAGAGCAAATACTTAACACAAATCTAATGACATTCCCATCAGCCTCAGCTGTACTTTATGTTTTGTGCTAATTAGCAAATGTTAGCATGCTAACACACTAAACTAAGATGGTGACCATTATACCTGCTTAACATCAGCATGTTACCATTGTCATTGTGAGCATGTTAGCATTTGGCTCAAAGCACCGCCGTGCCTCAGTACAGCCTCACAGAGCTGCTAGCATGGCTTGAGACTCTTAGTCTAGTTATCCAATGCATGCTGGGATGGACACCAGCCTTCATGTCCCTGAGTAAGAATAAGCAGGTATGGCAAATGCATCTGGTTCAGAGAACATAAAATACTTTTCAACAGTCATTTCAATGTAGAGTGTGACTCTATATAAATATAAAGATGGATAATTTGCCAACAGAATTCCATTCAACATAATCTATCCTTCTAAGTTGATTCTATTTATACCACGTTTATACCACAGCTAAAAATCCTCTGTCTGACATGGTTTTATTTGTTTTCTTGGCTATCTTCATTTTTAGTGCCCCAGAAATAAGCAAACCTTGACTGCACCTGTGATTGAAAATTGACGTAACGCAGTGTGACACAAGTAATTGATGGAGATACCTGGTTGTAGTCAGTTGTTCACTCACACAAGACAATAATAGGGAAGAGGACACTTCATGGTGCAAATTATCATGTCAAGTTTATTGAAGACTGAAATATTAACTTGAGCTGTTGTGCGTGGCCATTATGATTCATACATGCATAATTTCTCTGTCATGTCACATCAGTACAGACGTTTCAAGGCTGAGTGATTTGCATGGTTTGATAGCAGTGCTTAAGAGCTGCAACAAGGTGTAAAGCTGTTAGGAAAAGGCTGAAATATATTGTTTATTAAACTTTATTCTTGTAGATTAGATGTAAGTATTTTGTTGTTGTCTATTACCCTCCATTATTCCCTTTATTTTCTTGATTTGCTACCTGTCAATCTGTGTAAGGCAGTGATTCTCCTCTCACACCTCTGCATGACCTCCAAATCATTTTGTCTATTTCTGTCCATCTTTATTCCACCCTCCCCGTCCCTTCTCTCGAATTCAGTTTCCAATCATTTTTAACTCTCCCATGCAATCACTTCCCCCACTTTCTGCCCCACCTCTCGCTCTGCCTCTCCCCTTCCATCTCCCCCTCCTGTTTCTTTAATCGTTCTGTTTTCTGCTGAAGGTTACTTTTGCCTGCAGGGCTATGAAAATGTCAGAAAGGCCCACTCCATTTTCAGCTACGTAAATAGCCATTTCCCGCCAGAGCAAACCCACTTTCCCGTGTCTGACCTGCCACGTTGCACATCACATTTCCCACCTCTTTCTCTACACTACCTGAGCACATTAGTGGGGGGAAAATGAACAGCGCTCCTTCATTGCTTATCTGTCATTTTGATATAACGGACTGCTGTCATTGTCCTCTGTATTCATCTCCCTCTTGTTCTCCATTTAAACAACCTTGACTCATGAGGGAAAAGCTCAGCTACATAAATTCAAATGAAATTGCTACAGTTCCTGGTGTGATTAGCCTGCACACTATAAATACCCATATATGTTGTGATTAAAAGCTTGTTTTCAGGAGAAGCAGTAATATTTATTAGGACAGAAACTACATCTCATCCAGTTGAAAAATAGGCTAATGAAATATATTACCTATAACAAGAAGAGAAACACTGTGTGACTTGTAATTTAAACATCTATTAATCACGTCTTGAATTGTTGAAATATTCAAATATATTCACAGAAATATGCAACTCCCATGTTGAAATCAAATGCTAATTCCACTTTCCAGGACTCACAAAAGAGCAGAAATGGACGTATTAACCTTGCCTAAAACCACTTTGTACTCCCCAAACCTAAAAACAGCCTGTTCGTACTGTCATTATAATTTATCAGCACAGGAAGAAATATGGGGAAGTGTGTGTTCATTGACAGACACGGAGAAAGCACTTACAGTGTTGAGGAGAAAGCTTCTCACCCTTCTTCAAGTCACCAGTTCCATTAAAACTTTATTCTTTTAACACTCAGGGGACAAATGCTCTTTTAAGGCTGAGCGAGTGTGTTTTGTGTAATTCTCCAAAGGTTTAGTGTTTTCTCTGAATTAGAACAGAGCTTTGGATGCAGTGGTGAGAGGCGGCGTGGGCTTGGAAGGATGCTGCAGAAATATTAAACCTGGATTTGTACCCTTAGTCTTATTAGCAAATCAAAAAATCACTTATTTGATCTCTCGTGTTTTCTAAAACAACTGTTCTTGCTCCTCTGCCCTGTAAATCCTCACACTTTGAGAGCGAGCTCCTGTATGCAGGTCATGCAAGGCTAGTTCATTTCTGTGTGCCATGTCCCAGAAAACCCTTACGTGCTGCGCGTCACTCCCATCCTCCACCTCTTCTCCCCTTCACTACACTCCCCTGATCTTCCCTTTCAATTTCCTGCAGCTTCGCAAGACAATGGAGAGCTACATCAAAGGCCTGCATGAGGGGTTTGATAGCTCACATCAGCAAAAAAAAGAAAAGAAAATTCATTCACACACAATTCTCGTTCAACAGTATTTGGACAACTCATCATCTTTCAATGCACTTGCGACAGAGATTATATTTTCTCCAAGGTTTCCTTTTGAGAAAGTCAAAGAAAGGCTGTTCAGACAGCATGTGCTGGCTGCCTTAAAGACTGAAGAGTGGAAAGCATTTTCCAGAGACGTTCCTTTTCTACAGGCAACAAAATGTAAGGATTACAGGTACGGTATGACACCTGAAAATGGACAAATTGTCCTCTACACATCAAGTGTCAAGGCCACGCTAAAGACTGAAAATGTAATTTTTCACGGTCTCATATATTTTCCTCTAGTATTCACACTGACAAGACAAGACATATTGATTCATGCCACAGCCTAACCACGGTTTTCGCACTCAGTATGACTGCAAAAGAACACATACAGTACATGTGCACACACACATTGTTTGATAGAGCAGAAATAACAGGGAAATGATGCACACAAAAACATAAGTGAATGGTCCAGATATAAAATTACTTCTGGATCCATTCCAGCTAATTTACCTTGGTTTACTCAGTGTTGTTCCTCTCTTAACAATGGATATAGTGAGTCAACGCTGTCAGTCTGGCACTGCCCTCCCGCTGCGACTGAAAATGACTTTCAACAGCTTGATCAAATTAATTGGCTTGACTGTTGGGCAGAGGGAGATAGATAGACCATTAGCTATTGAAAGGGAAAAGATTGACAAGTACGTTGTTTCTCAGGAATAATTGAGAGGGAGGACTGCGGCTGGAGGGAGAGTGAAGGGTACACAAAGAAAGCAGGCCTCAGATGAGGACAAAAGAATAGATTTTGCAAAAATGAGCCTGCTTTGTTTCCTCTCCTTGGCAGGAGTCAGATGTTTTGCTGTGCTCCGTCTTGTGAAGCATGACTCCCTTTTCTGCTTAGACACAAAACCTATCATTTGGACATTTGTGGATAGACGAGAGAAAAGCAGCTTTACCAAAGACAGGAATAGACATTTTGAGGGATGCGGAAAAAAAAGGGGGTGTGGTGGCAGCATGAAAAGTATTCAGTGTTTTAACATGCGTTTTCTAGTAATACACTGCAGTGTATGATTAGCTTTATGAGAATATCCAAAGCCAAGAAAAACAACAGAAACAAAGATGAAGGCTTGAACAATGTTGCTAATTGCTGTTGCATTTACTTATGATGCACGAAAGGAAGATCAAAGAGACTAGCGAGACTACGGATGAGCCGGAGCGGTGTGGATGCCATGCTACCATTGCTTGCTTATGCTTGAGGGTTGTTTGGAGGGCAGGGCAGTGGCAGAGGTATGGAGCTCATTCTAATTGGATCTGTCAAAACTCGCCACCAGTTAATGTAGTGCCTCTATTAGGCAAAGCTGCAGCCCATGACCTGCAGCTCTCCATGTGTGATCAATGGCTCTATTTGTTACTTTGCTGTTGTTGTTGCTGCTGTTGTTTTTTTGGTGTTGGACACTGGACATTTTTGAAACAATTGGTTCAAAATTTCAGTCAGTGGTGGACAAAAACAGGCTTCTGTTTTCTAACCGCGGCCTCCGTCAATTTTGCGTGCAGAAATGAAAAACTGTGGCTAGCAGATTTTATCAGTTCTAAGTTAGCTCGCGTAAGCTAACGCTAGTTGGTTGGAAACGCTGTCTCTGCCTGACTTTTTCATTTGTCCAGGTGACTTAAAATGAGAACCCTATAAAGGGCTGTTAAATATTCTCCTGATGGCTGATGGATGATATTGTGCTAAACCACTGAGGGTGAAGATGTATGTCCCACGCAAAAAGTTAGCATCCTCACCAGCTGATGACCCATGCAGAAGATATGGAAATAAAGAAACAGCTTTCTTCTTGTACTGCAAATAGTCCTAGTATTCAGTATAAGTATGATAAGGAAAAATGTAAGATCACTCTTATTTTGTTCTTACATAACACTGTTTGGCTGCTTAGCTTACATACATGCACAAGCAAAACAGGGGCTAGATTTATGCTTTATTGTTTGTATATTTCACTTTTAACATTTGAAGAGAAAAAGGCTTTTAGGATGAGGACTAACAGGTGTGCTTGCGAACGTAACGGTATCTCAGATAATGATTTTGTCTGGGGTTGCTGGAGTGTGAACTCCAAATCGAAGGGAGCAGGACAGAGCCGCTAACGTTAGCCCAAACTCTGATAGCAACCAGGACCAGCTCCCACACAGTGGAGGGCACACTACACTATAGATGTGCTATTGTGCGCAGGGCTTTTTTAATGTAACTGTAACCCCACAAGTTAGCTAATGAAATGCTCATTGGCATTGGACGTAACGCATGGTTAGGTTGCTGCAGTAAACTAGTTAGGCTAGCTGGACATGCTAACATTTGCAGCTTACGTTGGAGCTGTGTTTTTGGTTTTGGAAAGACTAAAAAAAAAAGAAACCACCCTCCAAACCTTTTAGATGCCATGTGTTGCTCTTACACACTGACAAGCAGCCTGTCGTGCCTAGTTACGGTTACTAAGTTATAATTGTATAACAGCTATCCAGGGGATAGACAGACTTCTGTTGCCACCCAGATACAATAGAGCTGAATGGAATTTTGTTTGTGTTGCTCAAATGACCAAAAATGACATTTTAAAAACTCAACAGCAATAAATCTTTCCAGATACAATGTCCTGTTGTTCAGGATAATAATCTACAGACAGTGCTGCAAAAACTTTCAGTATTTTCTCAAATGTTCTACTTTCTACAGTTCTACTCTTGACATTACAGACTTGACCCTCTGTTGCTGCCCTCTCTAACAGTAATTCTAGTAATCGCTTATCCTCCAGTTACAGTAAGTCACTCTGGAAATCAGCAAAACCTGCATACCCCAAATATAAAATGTAAGTAAACCATTCTGAGGTTTGCAGTAGCCTCCACTCTCCTTTTACTGTCTCAGATAGGAGAAAGGGATCAATACCTCGCTGTGCCAGAGGCTCATAAATCTGCAGAAATCTTTTTATGCTATATGAGCCCTCTACTTATCTCTGGCTCCAACTGGTACACAGATACACAGCTTTTTCTAGGTTTGACTGGGCTGCTTGGGGATTGTAACAGTGTTTATCAACCAGCCCTTTGAGACTGTTGTGTTGTTGTTGTCTCTTTCTGTTTACATCAGATTTCTGGGAGTCTGTCCTGTGTCCTGGCAAGGTTACAGATGATGAACGACTTCACTTTTGTACGCTAGTATTCCTCCTCCAGGACATACTGCTGTTCCTCCTCTCTAATTTACAACCTCCCACTTTTCTATACTCTCTGAAGGTATTCATAGCTCTCCTTAGTCTCCCTTCTATAATCAACATTTTTCCCCTTTTTGTGTCCTCTCCTCTATGCCCCGTAGTTCTATTTTCATAATTTCTCTCTGTCTGTTAGATGCATCATTTTCTGAAACACTTTTCAGGCTGCTGCAGTAATTTTTTACTTTTCTAATTCGTCTTATTTTTAAAGTTGGCATTGGAAATAACAGACCTTGCATGTCTAAGCCTTGACTGCTTCATAGTAGTGAGGTTTTTATGGCATAATCGATACCCCTCAGCACCGACCTCGGGGATAGCCTGTTTTAGTCAAATGCTTTTGAGTTCCTCTTGTGTGTGCAATTGTTTCAGCCAATGAAAAGCACCCCTGGCCTTGCCTTGGGAATAAGGACTCTCCCAGCTGTCACACACACTCAGACAAACAACTAAATACACATTTACAGTGTAGCACTCATCCACAGTTACAGCAAGCGACCATGTACACATTTAGTCTGTACAAACTGAACAGAAAATAGTGAACCATGTTTCTAGAACCCAAAGTAACATCTTCAAATTGTTTTATTTTTGTTGTTTTTTGTCCAACCATCAATCCAAAACCAAAAGATATTCAATTTACAATTATATAAAACAGAGAAAAGCAGCAAATATTCACATTTGGGAAGCTGGAATGCTGTCTTTACTTGATAAATTACTTAATGGCGTAATCGATTATTAAAGTTGGGCTGCACCTAACAATAAATATATTATCGACAATAAATATATTATCGATTAAACTGCTGATTATTTTCTTGATTAATTGATCAATTAATCGATTGCCCAAGGTAATGACTTAAACCAACCAGAAGTCCAAAGCACAAAGATGTGTATCTTACTAACATAGAAGGCTCAGAAACAAGCAAATATTAATATTTTTAAAATTGTAAAAATGCTCAAATTGTTGTGAATTTTGGGCATTTTTTGCTTTAAAAAATGACTTAAACCATTAACTGATCATGAAAATAGTTGTTGATTAATTTTCTGTCGAACAACTAATCGACTAATCGTTTCAGCTCTATATTAAAGTTGTTGGTGATTTTTTTTTTTTGTCAATGGACTAATTTATTATGCGTGTTTCACCACTACTGTCTTTGTCAAAGTGAAAGACATTTGAGTTGATTTGAATTGAATGTATTCAGTTAACCCTCACGTCCGTCACACGTACACATACATGCAAACGAGGACGCATTCAATCATCCTCCAGTGATCAGTGTAGAGAAGAGCAAATAAAAAACTGTGGGCTGTCATACGAGTCCACAATAATCCCCACCAGCCTGAATGACTCAAAGCGACTCAACATGGATTAATAACAGGGATTAGAGTGACACAAACTGCAGTCAATGGCATAGACAGAGGAAGGAGGCCAGAAACACACATTTATTTTAGTCCAAACCAAACCACTACACCTACACACACAGCTATGTACGGACACACACTTACAATAAATATCTGAAGCACAACTAGTACTTAAGAAACATGACTCTGTCAACAGTCTCTACTTCTCCCAGACATTTTAATGTGAGTGCTAATATTTATACTGCTGATATGTCATAATGTTTTATGGTCTAAAACATAGCTGCACTTGTTTGGGGTTTTTAGAGTGAATTCTTTTGCCAGTGAAACAGCTAACAGGCACAAAGATCCCAAACTTATTGGGAGTTCATCCTTGAGTTCTTAGATTCAGATAATCTAGCAGGCAAGTTCTGTCAAAGGAAGGCATAAGAAAGGGATAAGACAGTGAGGGGCAGACAAAAGCCCAGCCAGCAAAGACAAGCGTCTCTTTTTATCTGCTCTGTAATAAAGCATGAAATAGGCTGGGAAACTCTCAACTCTGGCACCGACACCAGAGTTCCAGTCCACTTCAGAGGGCGACATCCTCAATCAAAGGAGACGTGCGACAACAAAGATGCACCCTTTGCGTACTATAATTGCTTTCATGTTGCCCTGAAAATACACACAAACATGTTTTCAAGCATCTGGGTGTTAAAAAAGGAACCTACCGTGAAATTAAAATGTAGAAAGGAATGTTCTGTATAACATTTAAAATACTCTCCATCAGAGCTTTTCAATGGCAGCCAAGACACGACTGCCCCGAAAGAGGTCAAATGGCATTACAAGACAGAGATGTCAACGATATCCACACTACTTCCAAACATAGTAGACTTGCAGTAGGCTGGGCGGCAGCTTGATAAGCACTTTGAACTACAAATAAGGCACAGACGATATACATAACAACATACAGTAGGACAATGCAAATGTCAACACCTATCTTGTCACTGAAAGTCACCTGACACACCGCTGTTGCCATGAGAATAGAGAGCGTGAAGTCCTATCGCCTCGACAAGAAGGCCGACAAGCAACAGAGCAAGCTCTCAGACAGCACAAGCAGCTGGCTGACAAGTAGAGCGATCCCAGAGGAAATGCTCGTCCTGGTGACCGTCTCACTGTACTGTACGAGATATTTGTGTCCGTCATTGTCTCTGTCTGTGTCCTGTGTGAGTGCGAGTCCTGGAGAGAGAGTATGTGTGCCGACTACACAAGCAGAAAGAAACTGTGTGTTAAAAAAACCTGTTGACAGTGTGTGTGCGTTGCCTCATGTGTGACTGGTCTGACACTGGCCTAACAGGTGTGACTTCTGTCTGCAGCCAGGAAATTGACCTAGTGATGGGCTTTGTAGTCCACTTCTATAAATGTTGTTTTACCACGCTAACTGTATGCACAGAATGCTAACAGTATTTCCTTATTTAAAAAGGCAAAAGTAGTTAGATACATGTCCACCACCAATCAGCAAATGTTAGCTTGCTAATGGTGAACATGGTAAACATTTGCTATACCTGCTTAATATCAGCATGTTAGCATTGTCATTGTGAACTTAATGGCATGCTGACGTTAGCATTTAGCTGAAAGTACCACTAAGTACAGCCTCACAGAGCTGCTAGCATGGCTGTAGAGTCTTGTTTCTGACTTCTCTGATTTCTGCTTTTTTGTTGTGAAATACTGGATATTTTCACCACTTCAGGCATCTAAAAATCTTTCAAATGAAACAGTCTGAGCAGGAAAAATCACTCTTGTTGAACTGCTCACATATCTTGCTTGAATGAAGGCTTATTGATTGATTCAAAATCAAGAACACTAAATTAATTCAAGGCTCCACACAACAACAAACCCACTGGCTATTGGAAAACGTGAACCATGGCACATAGTGGATAACAGAAAAATCAACAGCCATGAACTTTATTTTTCAGGCAGATGAGCGTTTAACAATGGGAACTCAAAATGCTACAGAGCAGTTCCGCCATGTTTAATACAACGAGAAACCTCAGGCCTGATCGCTGACAGCACAAACTACACCTGAAGTAGACAAGCAGACTCTGAGAGACCATCTGCTCATGCGCCAAACTGATTCGACTCAACGCCATGAATGGAAAAACAAGGTTGGTGTTTCTCTCTTATGTGTGTGTACATTTGAGAAAGAGGAATCATTTATTTAAGAATCCCAACAAGCTATTTAACGTCACACGTTCGCCCAAAGCTACAGCTATAAAAGTAAAATATGTGTAGGTAACAAATAAGCTGCCAGTTCACAGATTCATTTGGAAACACTCACCTGGCGCTGATCTCCACCAGACGCAAACAGAGGAGCTGCCATGCTTCGTCGCATCTTGCACTAAATCTTGTTAAGTAGTCCTGTTTTTTCTGGAATTTGTATTGTGAAAAAACGCAAGCAACTGGACAGGTGTCTGCTGTAAAAGCCCTTTATTGCACAGTTCAAGACACACAGGTCGCCAGGTCGCCTAGCCTCCATTACAAGTAGCTAATTAGGCTAATGACCTGTGGCTCACACATTAAAGGCAGTCACAGGGTAGAGCAGGATTCATATTTGGACGTTTCCTGTCTTTGATAAAACTATTAAAAAAACTATTCAAAACGGAACTTTTCCTGGAAAAAAACTAATTACAAAATGCAAAGTTAAAGAAGTATTTTATTTTATTATTATTTTAATTATCAGTAAATCTGCTGATCACTTTGTTAATAAAATGTCAGGAAATTATAATTTCCCAGAACCCAATGTGACATTTTCAGGTTGCTTATTTTGTCCCAACACACAATCCAAAACCAAAGATATTCAATTTTCTATTATATATAACAAAAAGCAGCAAATACTCACATTTGAGAAGCTGGAACCAGCAAGGTTTTGACAGTTTTGCTTGAAAAATAACAAACAATGGATTATCAAAATGTCGTCGATCAACTAATCAATTAACCGACTCATACTCCAATAATTGCCTTTATTTTTAGCACCAACACAGTTAACTGCTGAGTTTAAATTGTGTTTAAACATGCCCCAAAAGAAATGGGATCCCTATTGCTTCTGTCAAAATGTGCAGAAAAGCTCCATCTTGTGTCAGCTGTAAGATGTGCCTCCCCTCACCAAGCCAAGGAATTTAGGAATTGACTCGTATAGTGCTCAAGTACTGTATTAAATGAGCCACATACAGTAGACAGACAGATGTGTATGCCCTAGATATCAATGACAAAGAAATAATAATAAATGTGAGTAGCATCCCCTGATCACATGAACACACCTACACACACACACACACACACACACACACACACACACACACACACAACACACCATGTTATCCATTGCTCAACTACTCCAAGCTGCTTTAATTTCAGAAGAGAGCTAATTGCAATTAAGATGCATGGGGTGTTGAGCTGGGAAGTAAAAGGAAGTAATCAGTGTTGATTATAGAGCCTGAGCCTGATCAGAGCAAATCATACACTGTACGGCTCCTGTCCGCCTGCCTGAATCTGAGTCAGGCATGACACCCGAATGGAGCCTGTTTTTAGTGTGATTACGTCCATCGCAGCAGTACTGATTCCAGCTCTCTGCCAGATTTGAAAGGATTACGGCACATGCGACACAGTGAGGTTGACCTAAGCATGTCTTGCCCGGAGATGCACACAAAGATGTGCTGTGGGTCAAAAGTGAATATACCCCATACAGCTGCCAGCCTGAAATTAATGGTTTCCTCGCCAGTTACTTTAGTTAATCTGGGTTTGTTTTGGAAACTGCTCATTATAGCTGAAGCCTTGCTGCTGTGTATCAAGCTTGATTCGTGTATATAAACACAGCAGCAAAATGAAACTGTAAATAGTTTAAGAAAAGACAGTTTTCTGTGATTAGTCTAAATCTGTCTTTTGGGGATTGCTAAAATCAGCTGTGAGGGTTCTGAGAAAGTTATAATTTGCAGTAAAATGCATCTTTGAAGCCAGTGTGTTAAATTATCATTTTCAAGTGTAATAAATCTGCTCCTCTATGTAGAAGATGGTGTTAAATGATCCAAGCTGAAATACATAACCCTGTATTGATCCAGTGATGTGGAAGCAGCATAGCGAGCGGCAGCAGTCAAAACACTGTAAAACTATAAAGAGAAGCTCTTGCAGACATTGTGGTTTCAGGGATCTTTTTAAAGAAACACTCGCATAAAAATAAACCACTGTTTATATTAGAACTAATGCATGAAAATACATTGTTCCCTTTTTATTTTTCCTTTTCCAGATGTCGCGTACACACATCTGGAGGCTGAAACCAACCAATCTTGTACTATCGACAAATGAGCTGCTCTGTTGCTCAAGGATACACCAGCAAAGTTTGGTGAGTGTGAGAAGAGAGTTACACATTCATCTTCCTCAACCTCATTTTGACAGCAAGTCTGAGGATTCAGACTCACTCCTGTAATCTCAGAGCCGCTGGGCATCATGGACTCTGTGACTTCAGTTTAGGAAAACACCAGAGAAAATGTCCATTCTGGCTTTATTCACACCATTTATTAGAGGATACAGAGGTAGAGGATTGGCTAACCAACACTGACACCTAGTGGTTAATGAAGGCAAAATAATTCCAAAAGGGCATCTCAAGAGGAATTTCATCGCAATTTTGGTTTTAGTTCATTTATATTAACCATAATTTGTTGTTATAAAATAGTATACAACAGCAATATTAAATTAACCAAAATAAAAGTGGCAATTCAAATATGATAATGATAAAATATCCTATAACCTCCTGTAAAACCATTTAAAAGCATTTTAAAATAGCTAAAAGAGTTCATGAGGAAATATCTTTGTGATGACATGTCAAGTGTTCGTGATGGTTAGGGTTCATGCGCTTTGTTTCTGTGCTTGGCTTGAGATAAAGTAGAGAGGAAATGCACACAAAAACATGCAAAGAGAGTGAGCACCTTGGGCATAAACAAAGCTGTCATGCTAATTTCAAGCAAGATCGATGCATAATGGGTTTTAGTACACTGCTGCCTCGCTGGTCCGGGCAGCACAAATGAATGCTAATACATGTGGAGGGAATTTTTAGAAAAGCATGTGTTCATATTTAAGAACCTCAGACAGTACAGACAGGTTTTTCTGAATGAGCACCAGTAGTCTAACACCAAACGACTGGAATGAAAAAACAGATAAAAACCCCACATAGATTCTCTTGTTGGTGTCTCAATCAAAGATGTCAGGGAAGTAGGCTTGGCAGTATTCTTCAAAGCTGAAGTTCTCAGCTGTGAAAGTGACATCCTTCCACTTCTTCACAGTCACCCGGCCATCAGGGGTCTCCAGGGCAAAGTTCTTAATGGCTATATTGGGCAGCACGGCAATCTCCTTGTACTTAATCTCAAATCCCCAGTCCTGTGAATGAAAATAAGAATAAAACTTACACCCCAACATGAGCACCAACATCAGCCCTGTTGATGAGCTGCCTTGAGCAGGACAGAGTCTGTGAGTGTTAAATTAATATTTGGCAGAGAGCCCACTGTACCTTGTTGCAGCTGCCGTTATTGCAACTGATTGTACGCCCAGGCTCCCAGTCCTCAAAACTCCTTTCTAGCACCACCTGCCCACCGACTTTGTAGTGTCTCCTGAGAGCAAAGATAAGCCATGATTAGAACAACCTGAATATAATTTTGCATAAACTCATACCACAAGGAGTTCAACTCACTTAAAGTCAGGATTGACGATGACATGGTGCACATTGTCAACAAGTTTAATGTCACTGCCAGAGGCCACAGGCTTGAAACAGTTTCGACACAAGAGCTGGATACTGGCAGCAGTGTGGCGACTCCTCCTCTCCATTTTGCGGTTCTCTAAAACTTTTCTGGTAATAACTGCCTCTGTTTGTAGCTCAGTTATCTGGATACAGAGAAGAATAAAAGGTGATGGCAGAAACACTAAGCAGTGAGAGTAAGGGGTGAAGATGGACAGAGTGCCGCACTCTCACCTTTCTGCGAAACCCTTGGAGGTTCATATCTTGGACCTTGGCAATGGCTTTTCCAGTGAGCTCTTCCAGATATTCATTGGTGAGCTCCCGTTGCACTTCCCGCCCCCCTTTCTGGGCGACCACTGAATACTGGCTGTCTCTCGCTCGGGCACGTCCGCTGGCCTGCTGCTGGGCAATCTCATTTGTAAGCAGTCCATAGCGCACCACCAGGTTGCATTCGGGGATGTCAAGGCCTTCTTCAGCTACACTGGTGGAGATCAGGAGGTTGAGAGTACCTTGGCGGAAATTGCGGATCGTGTCCGCCTGCTCGTTCTGCAAGGAAAGTGTACACATTTACGCATGTAAGGACAAAGTCATACAAAACAAACACATCTATAGATACATTGTTAGTGAAATGGAATGATTTAATGCTCATAGGTTAGGATTGTATATCAACACACCTGTGTCATGTAACTGCTTCCATTGCCAGCGCCAGTGAGGATGGCTGCCTTGATGCCAGCTTCCTGTAAGGCTTTATTGGTTCGGACCCAGTCATGAAGGCAGTGGATGCTTTTACGGGTTTTACTGAAGAGGATCCCGCTTGATTGGACACTTGGACCAAACTGTTTCAGCAGAGTGCTCTCAAGTTTGAACATCTTCGGGTTCTCATAGCGAGAATCCCCTGCCAGTTTCTTCAGCTCCATCTGATTCTCTGTGTAAAAGTGACATTGATATTAATTATTGCTTGCAAGGGGAAAAATTGCACCGTGAGCTTAACATAAATAAAAATCATGCGGCCAAACATACTAACTAACTAACTAATATTTCTGGATTCCTACCTTGGAAAAGTCCCACCAGGAAGATGTCTGTTCCATCAATTTCTGTGGTGGACTTGTAGAACCCCTCTAGGGAGCGATAAGCATCCATCATTCGCAGGGTGTCATTGATGAGCAGGGCGTCATTGTACTGTCTGAGGTGGAGTGCACATTGTGCTAGCAGTCTGTTGTTCTCTCTTACTCCTGATCCAAATATACACAAATGATGTACGAGCATCAGCAGAAGCACGTGTTCTCCTTGCCATCACAAGAACACCTTTTTAAAACAATAGCATTCCACTACAGGATCAAAAAAAGAAACCGTGTTCATACCTCGCTGCTCTAGAATCACCACATCTGCCTCGTACTCTTGTGTGCCGCACTCTCTCAGCCTGAAGTCTGGAGGTACGTTCATGAACTCATGGATTAGCGCCATCATCCACTTCAGATGATCCCCGAATGGATCCTAAAAGAAAAAAATGTTGCCTTTGCGTTGACTATATGTTGAATTTTTATGTGATTATAGCATCTTTCAAATTGTTTTGAGGGTTTAAGTTTTTGTTTGTTAAAAGATGAGACAATCCAGATGAAAATGAGCGCAGGCTATGCTGCTTAAAGCCCATTTATCTCAGTGTCCTCAGTTCAGGTCAGTTGGGGTGTAGAGTAATTATTGGGGTGCATTACTGTCTACCACAGCATCTATTTTTGTTTGGAAATGTTTAAAAATTCTACAAATAGTGGTTCTAAAAGAGGAAAGAAAGAAATTGACTTACCTCAGGCCTTTTCTCCACAATGTCAAACGTCTTGATGGGTCTGGGTACTTTCTCCTTCAGCTCGGAGGTATAGTGTTTGGTTGAAACTATGGCTGAGTCCAGGTTGGCACAAATCTGAGAGGGAGAGAAAGACGATGATGAAGAAGAAGAGACAGAGAGACGTGGGAGATCAGACAGACCAGCTCATATTAGTGACAAATTCAGTAAAACTCTAAGGCGAATAGGTAAAACCCTGACCTGCAGCACATGCTCCACAGCCTTTTCCAGGATTTTTGCGCCCCCTGTCCCCGGTGATGCAGTGAGGCCCAGGATCTGTGGCAATTGTTGTTCTCCTTTCAACTTTTTCTCCACATAGCATCCCATTACCTTGTTGTAGACTGAGTCCTTGTGGGTGTGGTGACACTCATCGATTATCAGTAGAGTAATATCTGTAAGGAACCATGAATGCATCAAGGGTACAATCTCTATTTGTGGATGTTATGTTTATATTGAGGCAATTAAAAAACCTATCCCACATCAATTCACCTTGTCACCTTGGTGTTTAAGCTCACTTTTACTTACCTGAGAGCTCAACATGTTTGTTTTCCTCCATGTTAGTCAGAGCATTATACAAGATCTGTGCTGTGCAGATGACCACGTCTGAGTCCTGCACCACTTTGCCAAAGAAGTCCTTCTCCTCACTCTCTCCACTGACTGGCACCAGGGTGTAGTTACGGCCCAAGTGAGGCTTGAACTCTTTGGTGTAATGTTGGTCTACAAGGTGAACCTACAGTGTAGAAGACATCAAAAACACACTGGTTGTAAAAAAAAAAAATCTTGTTTTATTATGAAAATGATTCTGGACTCCTGTCTATTGTGTGCATTCTGTGTACCTTGTTTACCAGGACCACCACCTTAGCCTTTGGTGTGGTCTCCAGGTGTCTTTGGGCCACATACACAGCAGCACGGGTCTTTCCACCTCCTGTCGGCAGCCAAATAATTGTGTTCTCTCCCAGAAGAGCCCTTTCAACCACTTCCTCCTGGTATGCACGTAGTTCAAAATCTGCCATCCTACACTTTCCTCCTGTTTAACAACGCACACAATTCCCATATTGTAGAAAAGAAATGGACACTAGATCACAGAAGTACATCAAAACTGTGATCATTAACACCATAAAGTCTGGCTAGATCAGGGTAAAGTTGCTGAGAGAAAACAAACTAGCTTTCTGCGTGCTGAATCATTGCATCATTTATCTGCAAGCTGTTAGAAAGGAAGGCAGTCTTTATTAACTCACCTGTCAGCTGTGTGGTGTTCTCAGCTTCTCCTTGTCCACTGCCTCGACCCAGTATAGGTGGTGGGGCTTTTAAATCCGCTGTGATCAGCTGTGTGACTCAGAGACACGGAAACGAAAGTAAAAGCCCTTTGAACTCAGATAAAGGGCCCTTCTGAGGGAGGCTCTGGAGGAACAACAGATAGTCTTCATTATGCAGTGACAGGGGACACTTGAACCACACTGACACAAAATATGTCTTTCATAACCTGAGAGAGTTGAAAACATCCTGAGTTTTTGAATGCCCCCTAACTGGGCCCTACCGGTTGTTCTTCACTGCATCAGGAAAGCGAAACCTACAGCTATTGCTTGTGTTGATGAAGGGAAAGACTTTTAATTGCAGTTGTGAGTCATTGTTTTGATGGAACAGGGTACAGTAAATCTTAAGTCAAGCTATGTGCTGGAATTTGAGTGAAGCTGTACTGACATGCATCCTGGCAAACAATAAAGGGCATAACAAGTAGGCTATTATAAGTTTATAAAAAGCTGAAGCACTGTAAATGTACAGATATGCAGCTTGAACTTTATCAAATTACCTGACATTTTGGCATCCTTTTTCAGAGTGATAAAGTAATGAAGAATAACATCTTGTATATCAAAATGATCCAATTAGATATGATAATAAAATCAATAACCTCTATACTCATACATAATAATAAATACTATTCAAATATTCCTATCCCTATATAATATAAGTAGGAAAAATACATGCTTAGGTTACAATACATTCTGGGCTTGACTACCCCTACACCTGTGTAAAAAGCTGAAATGACCTCCACCTCTATATAAAAAGAAAGAAGTACAAGATAAATATACTACAATACATATAATACATACTGGGGTTATTCCTACCCGCACACAGTGTGAATCACAAGACCTTGTAAAACTTCAAGTACACGTATACAAGTACTGTAATTTGCCTGTTCAAGTGATTCACTCAAGTTGCTTACATGCAGACAGTGCTCAACATTCACTGAGGTTTTTAAATGGGTTATGTGATAATCAGAAACAAAAGTAAATTCTCTGTGCACTCTGCCAGCAGGATGGCCCTGCTGAGGGAGGCTCTGGAGGAACAACAGCCAGTCTTCACTATGCAGTGACAGAGGAAGCCTAAACTTCACTGACAATGAGTAAGTCTTTCACAAACCCTTTAGAATCCAGCCACGGGTAATCGTGTTTTTTATCTTAAACTGTATATGAGGCTTACCGTTGAGGTGTTTTATTGACACCGAAAAGGGAGAGGCCACCACAAACTTGTTCTGCATAAAAACTGGGCCATGTCTGCTTTTCATACATCAGGAAAGCGAAAGCTAAAGCCTATTGCTACACACTCAAAAACAGAGGAACAGGAGAAGTACTTCTTGGTACTAAAAAGACCATGCGCCATAACAGGCACCTAATTTGGCCACAGATGCACTTTCTGATCCAGTATTTAAGATGCAAAGTATTTCCTGATAGTTTAAAGTACATATTTGTACCAATTAGGGCTTGATTTAAGGTAGAAAAGGCAGTTAAGGTAGTAGTTATAAAGCTTTTCTTCACCAAATTTAGTATCCGTTCAAAATGTCCACCAACACCAACATAAATGTAGCATCTAGTGAATGTAAACCCTGAATAATTTGTTACTTTTTACTTAAAATAGTGTGTACACTTGCAAGTTGGCATCCAACAAATTAAAGAAATAACAGTGATGTGATGTATGCTGTACATATTGTAAAGCCATTTGAGGCAATTTGGACTACATAAATAAAAAATTACTTGACTATAACAAAACAGAGCAAGTGCAAGCAAACTCAAATGGAGGGCTACGATTTGAACACGTCTGTCCTGTTTGAGTATACCTTTGCCGGTGTCAAATCTAGTCCTGTCAATATCACGTGAGGTCACAAGTGAAAAGTCGTCTTACAAGTCTTTTGTCAAGTCTGAAATCCCCGAATTCATGATTCAGTTCTGACTGGAATCCAAGTCAAGCTCACACCTGTAGGGTTGTATTCCCCTTTTTTTCCAGTGTCACTGGTAACTGATGTTTCCTTACAGCTTAGAAACCACCTGCACATTTAAGAATCGTTTATAAAAAAAAAAAAACTTTATTGTTATGAACAGTATTACAGTTACAGTAAGTGGCATTTATACCATAACCAGAGACAGTAGCCATCCTCAAACAGGTGAGAGTTCACTCAGACTGACCTTTTTTTAAGAAAATCTGAAATGCAGCATAGGTAGATTGAGGGAGAAGTTCGCAATTGACAACCCTGAATAATGCAACACTGACATCACTTCAGTAATTCAAAGCTAGTCATGATTCAAGTACAAAATAAACACACACTCACACAAGTCAATGGAACATTCAACAAGCAGGCAGGCTCAACCAGCATTGGACAGTTAACTTCCCATAAAAGAAGAGGATGCATCTCAGGAAGCACTCCGTTTGACACTGACCGCTGAACAAACACGTTTTTAACATTTCATTACAATGCTTGTAACACTGTAAAAAAAAAAAAAATAATTGCAACAGTAGCTAAAAGTTGGATGGTTTTTATGAATTCAAATTGTAAACTGTCCGCCATGCATTAACACCCATTACAGCTTGTGTGTGGTGTGATAAATAAACCAGAGTTATCTTCTTTCCAAAAGCCCAGAATCACTATGAGGACTGCTGGTTAGCTTCTCCCCCACCATGTTTAGATCTTAACAAACTATCCAGTAAACCTGTGAACACCACAAACATGTGGCTGTACACTAAAGAGACTACTTAGCATAATGTGTGTGGAAGTGACTATACTACAGAGTCTACAAATCAATGCCAACAACTACAGTATCACACCTGCAAGCGTGGTAAAAGCTATACTAATATGTGACCTCGTCCGAAATGGTTTGGAACAAAACCCTGCCAGTGGAAATGGTGTATAAACAGTATGTATCATATTTACTGTACAAATAAGTATCTATTATGTTGTTAACGTGAAAACAGTGTTTTCTTGAAGGCAAAGATTGGGGGAATTATTTTGTTTAGCACACAAGTGCTGGAAATACTTGATGCCCAGTCCATCACTAGCAGCGTCTCAAGCTACTCAAGAGTAGAGCTGCAACAAACGATTAATCTGCGATGTTTTCATAATCGATCACTTGTTTAGAATAAAGAAGAATGTTAAATAATGTTCCTGAAGCCCAAATGATTGATAATTGCCCTTTTCTCTGACCAACAGTCAATAAATATGCAAAGATATTCAATATACACTGGAATGAAGAGGGGAAAAAAAGAAACAAATCCTCACTCTTGAGGAGCTAAAACCAGAAAATGTGACGTATTTGCACTTCATAAACGAATTTAACTATTTAATTAGATAAATCTTTCTGCAATCGACTGATTTAATCGTTTCAAGACTACTCAAGAGTCAAAGTGCTGCCCTGTGTTTTAAGGACTTCACCACTCAAAGAACGTTTGTCTTGAAACCCATGAAGATGGCTGGGATGTTCAAGTGTCTGTCAGTAACGGAAGGCAACGTGGCTTTAGGTCCCGAGGTCCAGTTTTCCGCGACAAGGACTCTACAATACATATACATCTGCTCGAGTGACGAGTTTTAAGCTAATTGGAATGAACAAATGTCATTAAATGCGACAAAACCAGGTCAATCATACTATAAATAATGGTGGAAAGTGTGGCATTGTTATAACCTGGACCTATAACTTTGGTACACTTAATGAAACGTATATGCAGATTATTAACCCACTGTGTACTGGAAGAGAGAAAATGACAGAAGGTGGACTAACTTCAAGGGAAAAGGTAATGCCATTTTTACACTTTGTAATGCTCAGCTGGCTCTGATATTTCCAAACAACCCTCTGTTATGTTTGTTCAAGTCCATACCCTTTCATTAACTCATGATAATAGCTGAAGATGTTTTCCACGCGACCTGCTCCATCTTGGTGTGCAGCAGCTGTGAAAGTCGCTCCTCGTCTGTTAAGAAAATCGGTAAATAATAATTCTGTTCATTTCTCGATCAGGCCTCCATCTTTTAATTTGAAGTAGAAGAACTTCTCCAAGGTGTTGGCACACTTGCAGTACTCGCTGTCTGGAGGGTTGTACTCGCGACAGTTGGTGATGATTCGCTGCAGGTCGGCGATGAAAAGCTTCTTGGTCACGTAGTATCTGTTCTTCAGTCTCTCTGTCATGGTCTTCAGGTCTGCGGGGACAAAAAAGGAGAAGAGAACATGTGAATTAATAATTTAATGGATAGTTTGTCTGATATAAGCAGAAACTAAAAAGCTGCTGTATAATCAAAGAGATGCTCGCTGACCGATGGGAAAGCGGATGATCTCGTAATAATCTGGAGCCTCTGATTTCTTTACTGGTTCCATGAAGGGCCAGGCATCAGGATGAGTCTGTTGAAGAGATAAAGTCCTGGTTAGTCTGTGTTCTTGTTACTCCTGTGTGTGTGTGTGTGTGTGTGTATGTTAACAGGTGACCCTTACCTTAATCTGGGCCAGGAGGTTCTTCAACATGTTGTATAACACATCAGGGTCTTTCACCTCTTTCCTGCAGATGTGGGAATAATAAGAGTAAAATATTGACTACACTTCGATAAGACTGGAGAGGAAAAAGCACTTGGAGGTCTCTAAATGAGTGTGCATTGTAATCACACCTTTGAAAACATTCAGTAGCCTGACATTTTTTGGAGGCCAAGCATTCAATGATGGATTTTTTAAATTCTTTTATTGGTATTGATAAGGTCAGTCTGGGAGGCTGTCTGGATTTACAATCTCAGAATGAATGAAGATTTTACCATCAGAGTTTTTTTTATAGTTATTTAATAAAGGTTTTGTAGTTGTTGAACTGTATTAGCAGTTTTTAATACTGACCGACCTGTTTTAGCTGTTAGCTGTTTGTAATATTTTGTTGTTTCTCTGTTAAGAGGTGCAGCATCATTTAGAGGCTGGCCATCCATGTGTCTAACTCCCCATTGGATAATTGACAAAGACTCAGCCTTCTTTCAGAGTTTACTGTATATAGGCTGTGCAGATTAACCTAGGGCTGCAACTAACAATTATTTTCATTATTGATTAATCTGCCGATTATTTTCAAGATTAATCATTTAGTCTATAAAATGTCAAAAACGTGAAAAATGCTAATCACCATCTCCCAGAGCCCAAAGACTCTTCATTTACTGTCAGAAATGACAAAGAAAAGCAGCAAATCCTCACATTTAAGAAGCTGGAACCAGCAAATGTTTGACATTTTGCTTGAAAAATGATTGAAATGATTAATCGATTAGCAAAATAGTCTGCAATTAATGTTCTGTCAATCGACTAATCGTTACAGCTCTAGATGACCCTGTTAACTGCAAAGTGTCACTGCTACACAAAAAAATATTAAGCCACTAACTAATATATACATTTTTGATTTTTTTTTTTGGCACTCCCCAGTGGTAGTATCAAAAGTGGCAGGCGGTAACAGCACACAGAGGCTGGCTCCGATTACTCTTCAGGAGCACCCGATCATTACATCAGCAGAACACAAGCATCTCAACACCACAACATTGATTTAAATAAAATATTTTTACCCTTTGTCCTTGTTACTGGGCTTCCAGCCTGTCTCTCCTGGAAGAAAAAGACTTGTAAGTTATATAACTGTTTTAAAATATTATTTCATTGTACACAAACCAAAACACTCACTTATGCCTGGAATGCTCTCCACAGGGATCTGTCGTACACCTTCTTTGAAGCAGGTGAGACCTGGGTAAACCTTCCTGATCTGGGTCTGTTTCCTCTCAATCAGCTTCTTAATAATCTGTTACGACATTTAAGATTTATGTGATGCGATATCAAACACAAAGATTCACAGCAGAATTTCTGGTTTAATGAGAAGATCTCGCAGCCTCACATACCTCCTTCTGTCTTTTAATAATATGAGAGAGCTCAGTGTAGGGGATCCTCGGGTTCAGCTCACACTCCATGAGGGTCGCTCCCTCGTAGTCTTTGATGTATCCCAGGTATCGACTCTTCGGCACTTTGATGTCTTTGGAAAAGCCCTGCGAGGAGAGAACAAATTACTGAAAGGCTGAGATGGAGGGAGAGGACAGGGGTGGAGCTAACGTACAGGTCATGCCTGCATTACCTGCTTCTTGAAGTAGCCGATGGCATACTCGTCAGCGTACGTGAGGAAATAGAGGATGTTGTGTTTGATGTGATACTCCTTCAGGTGGTTCATCAGGTGGGTACCATAGCCCTTACATTAAAAAGACCAGAGAAAAGACAATGTCAAAAATGTGTTTCTTTACAAAAGGCATCTCAATACTATTCTGATCTTTCCATATGACAATAATTCTTATGATAAAAAGGTAAAGTGGAGTGGATTAAAAAAAAAAAAGGCTGACTACTATTTGCAGGAAGTCCACCAGGGGCCAAAATGTCACTAAATGCTCCTAATAAGTTTTTTCTTATGACAATTAATTTCATACATGAAACAAAATGATTGACTTGGACCGCCACAAGTCTGAAGAGAGTAAATGGTTATTATGTACCTTAACTTGCTCATTGGATGTGACGGCACAGAAGACGATCTCCGTGAAGCCCTGAGTGGGAAACATCCTAAAACAGATGCCACCGATGACGCGGCCATCTTTGATGAGGGCAAGGGTCTTGTGCTTCCTGTGAAAGTTGGAGACATCAGAACAGCGCGCAGGCATCCGGTGACGTGGTATCACGAGAACATCTACTTACGGGTCAAACACCAGTCGTGTGATGTACTCTTTGGGCATGCGAGGTAATTGATGAGAGAAGACATTCTGCAGGCCAACCAGCCACATCAGGATCTTCTTGTTGGACTTCTGGGAAAGCGAATTTCCAATAACGTGGAACTCTATGATTCCCCGCCTCTCCTCCAGCCTGGCAGTCTCGTCACGGGCAGCGTTTGGCGTCAGCAGATTCGTCTAGCAAAATAAACAAACTGAGTACTGCAGTCTAAATTTGTAACAAAATAAGACATGCCCAGCTTCTATTACCAAATCCCCTGAGGTTAGCAGCTTACCTCTGGTCCGAGCATAGCAGCAGGGTCAGTGATGGTCATCATGACTTCATTGACCAGCTCCATAGGAATGTCTCCCATCACACGGATCCGCTTGGCATCCTCCAGGGTCATCGCCTCCGGAAGTTTACGTTTTTCTCCTGAACAGACTGATTTTCAGTAAGCATATTAAAGTGGAACTCTACCCTCAAATTCAGCTAGAACCCTCGTGGCCTTGTGGCTCAGGGGACACGGGGGAGACTGACTGACACTGATTAGAGTCTTTTTTCTTTTAAATTATATATAATTATATTATTTTTAAATTTTTATTTAATTATAAATTTCATGATGTAGACAGGTCCCAACCGGTTGACGCTGTTAGCTTTGGCCTTGCAGGTTCAGGGCTGATTTAAAACAGTAGATGGTGTGTTGAGCATTTAGTTTACAGCTCAAAAAACACGTTTAAGTTTAATATTTAAGTAACGTACGTAGTCACAGGTGTGTGTTCAGGTGCTTTACAGTGGCTTTCAACATTACACTATACTCCATGAGACATTTGTGAGGTTCCCACCGGAGCTGCTGAGGGTCTGGTAGAAAGGTAATGGGAGGATCAAAGAAGCAGAGCAGTGCTCACAGACCTGTGATGGGCTCTGCACCTCCAGCATCCATGCTGCCCAGAGAGGAGATGCTGCTCAGACCCTTGGGCAGAGCGGGGGAGCCGGACACTGCAGCAGGACTGATCACTGCAACGGAGAGACACCAAGGGACAGGTAATTAATTACAAACCATACAACAGGAACGGTGACACATTCGTATATGTGTGGTGTATTTACTATTACACCTATACAAATATATATATTATGTACCAGTCTGTACTTCTGTATGACTCTTAACAAGTTATAATACCACCTCAATTAAGCTTTCGGAGTTGCACTACTAGACTCATTATTTCTGAACATATGTATTTGCACTAATCATGTATATGACCAATGGTATTGTAATATATATTGTTTGATTTATTTGATTAGTCTCTATTCATTTGTTATTTAGTTTTACTTTGTAACATCTGTGTCTTTCAAAGTCATAGTTAATTCCTGCTTTAGAACCGAACTTATTGTTTATGGCAGTTTTTAATAAATGCAGTCCAAAAGCTGAATCACAATATGTTGTGATTTTACATAATTGTCTGGTCCCATCCGACTGAAAATATGATAGCTAATTGACCATGAGGCTGTGCACCCGCCTCACCTGTCTGATGTCCCAGCTGTGTGCCGTCGGAGGCCGGCATGGTGAAGTCAGCCTCCCAGATGGGCGAATTTTCGCCATAGATTTCCTCCTCCAGCATGGACAGAAACCTGGTGATGTTCAGCGTCAAATGTTATTTCAAAGGCAAATATTAACAGGAGCTGATACAAAGCTGGGTATTTTTAATCAAAATGTGCACACTGTGGTTTGTTAAAGCCTGAATTGAACATCTCAAATAATATATGGTCAAAACAAAACACCTGCTCCTACAAATAAGTCCCTCTGTAAACGTAGCTGTTTATGTATTTGTGTTCTGTACAGTCTTTTTTTTTCCTGCATTACGACTCGTTCTTCACTCAAAATGATGTGAGCATTTTTAGAATTTTATTTGACAAATTAAGTCTTTGAGATTTGATAATAGGGTTCTGTACAAAGTCTTGAAAGTTTGGAAAATAATTTTAACCGTTATGTTTTCAAAGTTAGGAATATGCTTGAATTCAAATATACTCCTTGAAAAATGCTTGATTTTCAACATAATCTGGTGTTTCATTATCGACACAATCACTCATGTAAACCAAAAATGTTTCAATATTTGAAATGAAACGATCCCGTCGTCATATTTGTTTGTTGTCTCCTGGAATTTATATTAACAATTTAGATGTGATGATAAAGGCTTCCAGAGTCTGGAAATTTTTGGTTTAGATACCTTGAAAGTGCTTGAATTTTACTCTTAAAAAGCTGTATGAACGCTGTAATAATCAAAGCTGCTTGATCACTGCCCACTATGCTCATGTGCACAAATGCATAGTATATAGCTTGGTATAGCAGTGCAGTGATGAGCTTATTGAAGCAGATACAAATATCTGACCTTTTGCAACACATATCAGCTGAATTGTGGGATTTTTTTTTCTTAATTTAAAAGTGCCAACACCAAGGAATGGGATAAAAGATGAAAAGATTGAATCTAAATGTTTTCCAGCTGTCATTAAAGCTCACACACACACACACTATTTCAAGAGAGTCTGCTCTCACTTGGGAAAGTGTGTGAGGATGAGTGTGCGTTTCTCTGGTAGCAGTTTGTCCTTCTCCACTCTGAACTTCTCCAGGAGCTGGCGTCGGGTCACGGTGAAGATGGACTTGAGCAAGCTGCGACCGAACACCTGAGTGGTTTCATAGCGCGGTAGGCTGTCGTTGCTCTGGGGGACATGGCAGTAACACAGCCACCTGGGGGTCACGAGGAAAAAACACTGCTGTTGTACAGACTGATATCAGCATCCAACAAGTTCAAGCATGTACCTGCACATCCACGCACCTGGTGTAGTCCACTTTGTATGCTGTCCCATCGTCTTTCTGGGTGCGCTGGCGGTACTGCGTTGGCGTCTCCAGCTTCCAGTAATTTAGGCATAAGAGGAACATCTTTGACAGCTCAAACATGGTCTGCCTTTCCTTTGGTGCCAGGTGGCTGAACTTGTACTGAACAAAATTCAAAACCCCCTTTAGAGGAAAAGGAAACAAAAGAGGCAGAAGAAAAGGAAAAGAGTCAGAGTAATATGAATGTGTAATGTGACGATGCAGCATCCCGGCATAAGTTTGTTTGTCCTCAAATTCTTTTCCACAGGTACACCAATACAAAGCTATACAATGCATCACACCATGCGAGAAGCAGACCCATCTTCACAGACAGGCAGTACAACCCTGTTGCTTTTTCAGCTGCTGCTAAACATCAGGACATGACCTATAGATGCTTTCAGTTTCATGTTCACCTGCTCGATGTTGGGCTTTTCAAAGGGTGGACTTCCGAGAGATCCCTCTACGACTGGCTGGCTCATCTGCAGGATGCATTTCCTCAGCAGCTAAGGGAAATACGATAGAAAAGAAGAACAATGTTGATTGGTGAATGATAACACACGTTAAACTGGGCTAAAGAATACCATGCACATGGACTCACAGGTGTTGGTAGGTCTGTTTTACCAGTTACACTGATGTGAGATACACATTTGCTCACCTTGAAAAGGTAGAAGTAGACCTGTTTGGTGTCAGTGTCCTCCTCTTTGTGTACAGACATAAACAGGTTCTCCACATCCACCACCATCCCCAACAGCCTGTTAATCTCATCCTCAGACACATTCTCCAAGTGGGACACATGATCCGCTGCAAGAAAGGCATAAAATGAGTCATGCATGTGGCCAAGTCAAAGTACAAATATATAAGGTGTCACGCAACAGGAAACTAGAAGTCCCTGGAATACAGATTTATTTGCTATTAGGAGAAAAGCTGTGGTGTAGTGGAGTCTATGTGGAGGTTGGTTATTTTGTACCCAGAGCATGTCCACAGCTGCGGCACGGCTCGCTCAGGCTGGCTGCTTGCTGTTGCAGGTCCATACGTGTGGCTGATGGTGGATTTGGGTTTTTCCATCCATTACACTTGCATGTGTCACTAGCCTGAGAGAAAGCAAAATATGCTGAACACCAAATAAAGCGACTTTCACAATAACTCAACTGCTCTTTTTGTACGTCAATGAATGACTAAACAGTTAACTTAAGCTAGCTGATAATGCATGCATCTTCAAAGATGCAATGTCAGTAACTGAGACTGTTTAGCTAGCTAGCTACAAAAGTTAACAATTACGTTAGGTTATTACGTTCATTTGTTTATGCATTTGTTGACTGTGCTACCATTTGCTGCCCCACATATACTAATGCTAATACTGCCGGGGTGCTTTGTTGTGGGAACTTTGGCTAGCTAAGCTAGCTACCTTGCATGCGGAAAATACGCCAAGTTTCTCAAGCTTTTTCGCCCGTGGGAAAGCTCGGACTTGGGCTTTCTTCTGGCTTGCACGTTGTTGCTGGCTAAGTCCCGGTCTGGCCGGGTCACTGTTCCCTGACCCCGAGCCTGTCGCGGCAGTACTGGACCCAGCTGACCCAGTAGACTGGGCTTGGAGAAGCCGGGGTTGCAAGGCCTGCGCCGCCGGGTCCGACATATCCACGCTGTTAGACTCTTCCTCTGCTCCGGTTTAGCTCATATGCTGCCTTCAAGTGCTGTCAGCAAAATTGGATTTTAGAGAAATGCAATGTCTAGAAGTGGAAGTGACTTGAGATTTTCCCATTGAAACAGAGGTGTTAAGAACATACAAAAAGAATGAAGACCGCGTACAAGTGATTTTACTCTCGAACTAGACTTTTCGACACAGTATCAAACTTTTCAAAGCAGAAATATAACAGCAGGATGTATCAATTATTCGCGGCCTAATTTGAATGTTTTATTTTGAATGTCTTGACCGGAAGTTTTAGTATGCTATTATGTCTGCCTTGATGCTCGTGTAGTTGATGGTTGTCTTCATGAGTGTTCAGTGCCCTCCAGTGGTCACAGTGCGTAACTACACCTCTGGTTACATTAAAAGGTAACTTGGTGACTTTTTTAAGGCTGCCATAAAAAAAAGTTTATGGTTGTCATAAAAGCGTTTATACTCGCGAGGGCAGTGTAGACAGGGTTAGTTACTGATTACCTCCTTAGCCTATGTAATATGTCATGTAATGTCATAAAGTGGCCTGCCTCAGTCCATGGTTGCATACCACACCTTGGCTTCTACATTGTAGTGGTTCGTCTCCGTCTGTCTCCATGTGTTTTATTCAATTTTAGCTTATTTTCATCTTCTATTTTATTTTGCTCTTTTAAAACATATTCATAGGTGTCTGTATGTATTTACATTGCCCTGTGTTTCTTTTACATCTTGTCTTAATGCCTTTTAATCCCTTATGTACAGCGCCTTAAACTGCCTTGTTGTTGAAAGCTGATATAAAAAGAAATGTACCTTGCCTTAGGAGGTGGTGATGACAGTAGACTAGTATGTTTAAAATCGTGAGGGTTCACTGCCCTCCAGTGGTCTTAGTCATGAACTGCAACACATTAAATTCGTCAAACTAGCGTCAATGCAGACATAATACCATACTGTCACTTCCGGTTGGTACTTTTCAAAATAACGTGACCATTTCAGGTAAAATGTGCTAATATTTTTTAACCGGTTACTGTCAGATAGTACAACTACAACTCTACATTCTTAAGTGGCAATAATACCGACATTAATTCTGATTATTGATATTCTTTAGAGGTATCAATAAGGGTGTTCAATGTTAGTACATATCTGCATTAATAACGATCGTTTTGTAGTTCGTTACCAGTAAACAATATGACGCATTACGCCATGTAATGGATTATGATATGACCTTACTTACTTACTGGTAGACAGAATATTAGAAACACAGCAGTCTCTGTTTTGTTTGTTTGTTTGGGAAAGGTAATATGAACTGTCATTATGTCTGCCTTGGAAAGACTCAGTTGTATAATTTAAGTAACATTCAGCACAAAATATCCCATGAACTAACTTGCAACACAGAAAAGTTGTAATGACACAATCCTCGGGGTTCCCAGCATAACAAGTGCACTTGAAAGCAACACGCCTCGCCTGTAGTGATGATTACGGGTAATGTAGTTTTTGGACAAAAGTATTAATGATCAGATACATTTAGAAAAGTCGTTCACTGTTTTCACACTGAAGTGTAAATCGAAGTAAAAAAGTATTTTATTTAAATATATTTTATTTAGATAGTTAGTTTTATATTGACCTTTTATATTGAATTAACTCAGAGCAAGGATGGTTTAAATAAAAGATAAATCAAAAGCAAATGTTCCACTAATTGTTGTCCAAGTCATTAATATTTGGTTATGGTGAAATGATTAAACAGGCATACGGAAAAATATACCTTCCCCTTGTTTATTGGTAAAATTACATTTTTTTTCTTCTTTCTCTACCCATGACCCCACCCCTCCCCATTACCCCCCACCTAGCAGCAGTGGCTGCTGTCCAGGTACTGTTTGTGCTAGTTGTTGATGCCATAACAGGATGACAACACTGTTGAAAGCAATCCCTCCCTGATATGAAGAGTAAAAACAAAAGAGAGAAAAGAAAAAGGAAAGGAAGCTGACGATAACATCTCAATTCACAAAGATGATGAGACAGAACCAGTGCATTTAATACCATAGATCTCCAGAAGAAAAAAAAAAAGACAAAAAAAATTCATCACAAAATAATTAAGGTTAACAAAACATCATGTAGAGATTGGGAAGGTATTGTTTAGACAATAACTACTGATTGATTATAAACTTGAAAAGTCTGATACAAATACAGCAATGTTGTCAATACACAGTTGTGATTTTGGTCAAGAAAACAAATCTGGCTTTATGCATTTGTCATTGTACACTGATGATTCAAAAACATTACATTAATGCTAAAATTACTTATGGGTGACAATGTTAATAAAGTACTATTTACTGTATATGGTTTGATAACATAGATGGATGATTGTAAAACCTTTAAAGTTTAGGCTTTAAAATCACAGAACAGCCTGTCAAAAGAAGTTGAAGTAATAATAATAGTGATAACAATAATAATGTAATAATTCAATCTACACAGCTCTATCAAGAAGGAAATATCTGTCCATTCCCGTTCTCCTGTTACGAACCTTCTCTCTTCATCTTTTCCAGGAAGCGGACCAGGAACAAGACAGAAAAGCGAAGGATTGCTGCATGCACCTGGATTGAGTTTTAACAGTGTCATAAGACCATGATGGAAATACTTTAGAAATTTATGGTGCGTGGGAAAGCAGGGGGTAGAAGAGAAAGGACAGGGCCAATCAGCCTGTTTATATTCCTTCCTGTTGCATTATTTTTTTTCCTTTACACAAATACAGAAACAAACGTGAGCAAGATGGCCCTATTAAGTGCCATTGGTAATGACTGATATTTTTTTTTTCCTTCTTCCATGAATGGGACGTTTTTTTTCCCCCTAAGGTGATGTCAAGTGTCCATCATCAATAGAGAGGTCATGGATTGGCAAGTCCTGGGGTTAAAACATGATTCTGTAAATGAGCCTGTGGGTTGATTTCTCGGTCTGTTGGTTGGTTCATCAGCTGGAACTGGTCGGTGGGGTCTGGCAGTTTACTGGCCAGTGGACTCATTTCGCCAAACAGTTAAATTGGTGCTGTGTTGCTCATAGGGTGGTCGGTCTGACCATGGTTTGGTTTGACCAATGGGACATTGTTTGACAGCTGGCTAATATCTGGTCTGGTTGATCGTAGCTGTAGATTGGTTCGGATCAGCTGACTCGTTGTTGTGTTGGTTAGTTCCCGCCCCCGCAGCACTGGCCACTCCTGCCCTGTGGTGCAGCTTCCTGCAGGTCCACGCCGCCTCTGGCTCGACCACCAGCGCCTGCTCCACCCTGAGGCTCATTCTTAGGAAGCTTCTTGGCTGTTTTGGGTTAGGAGTGAAATGAATTAATTTGTGCACGATGGGATCATGGCAAGAGGGCTGCAACAAATTTCATTATTGGTTATTCTGCCAATTATCTTTTCTATAGGTTTGTCCATAAAAAAAAAAAAAAAAATTCTAGAGCCCGAGGTGACGTCATCAGATGTCTTGTTTTATTTGACCAACAGTCCAAAACCCAAAGATATTCGATTTACTATAGTGCAAGACAAGGAAAACAGCAATATGATAGTGGATTAATTATTTAAGTCATTTTTAAAGCAAAAATTACAAACATCCTGTGGTTCCAGCTCTAAAATGTGAGGATTTGCTGTTGTCTTGCATTACAGTGAAGCGAATTTCTTTGGGTTTTGGACTGATGCTCAGATAAAATAAGGAATTTGAAGATGCTGCCTTGAGCTCTGGGAAAATTACACTATATTCTTCATTATTTCCCGACATTTTATAAACCAAACAATCGGCAGATTAATCAATAATGAAAACAGTCGTTAGTTGCAGCCCTAGAGTTAAACATTAATCGACTATATCAGGATAGTTGCAGATTTATTTTATTAACAGGCTAATTGTTGCAGCTCTACATGACAGTAAAATGTGTCCTTGTCAGTTCTTACCTATAGCCATAAAAATCTCATTGACATTCATAGCAGTCTTGGCTGAAGTCTCCATGAAGAGCAAACTGTTGTCATCTGCATATGCTTGTGCTTCCTAAAGAAATAGATACAACACAGCAATGAGCAAGTTGACAGCTTATATTCTTTTATTCAAGAATTTCATGTAAGAAATTAAATAAAAATGTATTATATGTACCTGGAAATCTACAGCTCTCTTGTTGGCCAGATCTGCTTTGTTTCCTGCCAGAGCAATAACAATATTCGGGCTGGCTTGTCGCTGGAGCTCCTTTACCCAGTTCTTTGCACGTGTGAATGTGTCCTTCAAAAATAAAAATGTACAGTGTGCATAATCATAAGAAGCAGTGCTTTTAAACTTTAAATCCCTGATACAGGTTTTACATGTTACATATGCCTGTAAGAGTTAAAAGAGCAAAGGTCTGAAGCCGTCTCTTGAATTAAGCAATCATCAACCCGAGCTGGAAGACAAGGGTCAGCAAACAAACGACACAAGACGTTTGGCTGTCTTGGCTGATGACCCGTCACACACTGTAACTTACTGTGTTGGTGATATCGTAGACCACGATGGCAGCCTGGGCTCCCCTGTAGTACATGGGTGCCAAGCTGTGATACCGTTCCTGTCCTGCAGTGTCCCAGATCTCAAACTTGACTGTTGTATCATCCAAACATACCGTCTGTGTGAGGAAGGCAGCTGGAAAGAAAAGAATACATATTAGACTGAGAGGAAAGAAAGTCTGAGCAGAAAATCACAGACTTATCTGTTATCTGAATATTTAAAAACACAATGCAGTGATTAAGACTACGATGAAATAAGGAGGGAAGTCACTGGAATTACAAAATACAAAAAAGATTTAAATTAAAGTTGGGGAGGTATGGTGCTATATTGACCACATCCAAATGGGCAAGAGTAGGGCTGTGCGATATGACAATATATATCGTGTAAGGATAGAAAAACATCAACCACTTGTTTTGTTGTGTCGCAAATCACACTCTTTACGGCAATATTTTTCTGTCATTTGGACGATGCTTTGTGTTCTTTCGCATGGCACGGATGCAGGCAGGATTTTTGCATCAAGGCAACGCAAACAAACATGGGGGAGAGTGAACGTGACACAGAACGGGGTAATTCCGAACAGGAGGAGGCCTCCGACCAGCCAAGACAAAACAAGGAGCTCGTACTTAAAAGACGGGCTAATTCTGTCGCATGGAAAAAGTCAGACACAGACCAGAAAACCCTACTTTGCAAATTATGCCGCAGACCGGTCCCCACAACAGACTCAAACACCACTAACCTCTTTTACCACCTATGCAAGAATCATGTCAAGTCCGTCAAGTCTACGGATGAGAGCCACAAAAGTACAGTCAAGTGCTCAAAACAAACCCCAGACTCTGACATTGCCAGAGGCACAAAGGTTCTAAATAAAAGGAGAAAAATAATCAAATATGAGTAAGTACCTTTTATCTTTTGTCAAGTATATAATTCAAAATGTAATAAGAAATAGGGCTTTCCATGTGGTCAATTTATTTAAACTATTTATTCATTGAATTTACAGAAAATGTGCTATATCGTGATCTGGATATGAAATGCACTAATAATAATACAAGAGTATTAGTGCATCAGTGTAGCTGGAAATACACAAAAGAGAAAAAATAAATCCGGTGTACAGTAAGAACATACTGTAGCACATAACGAGCAGGCATAACTGCATGGCTTACTCAGCCGACCGTCACATGACAGAGGAAACTGAGCACTCACTTGCACAGCACACACTTTAAAGCTTTATAATCTTTGACCAGGCATGCAGCTGACCACAAGTTCAGTGGAATATAAAACATGCTGACTCGTTTTTGCGTCTTTGGTGAGGGTAAGCACTGGGCATCCTGTCGCTACACCCTAAAGCCACATTACTCATAGGATACAGGAAAGATGGCGGAAACGTTGGTGCAACATAAAACAAAAAAGAAAGGATGCAAAAAGGAGTTCTGTTGCTAGTTAGTAGAGCATTACACCAGATAGGTAACCTCAGAGTTTATCAGATAGTCTACTAGTAGAGCTGAAACGATTAGTAGACTATTTTGATGAATCATTTCAGTTATTTTTCAAGCAGAAAAGCCAAACATTCACTAGTTCCTGCTCTTCCATTGTGATCATTTGCTGCTGTTCTCTGTTTTACATCAATGTACACAAATTATTAGGGTTTGGACTGTTGCTTGTACAAAACAAGCAACTTAAAGACGTCATCTTGGGCTCTGCAAATTTTCTTTCACAATTTTTGTACATCTTGTACATTAAACGATTAATCGAGAGTATAATCAGCAGATTCATCGCTAATGAAAATTATCGTTAGTTGCAGTTGAACTGGTCAGATGAAGAGCTGCAGGGGACAGAAGCTTTCTTAACTTTGTGTGGTCATCGCAGGTCATCACGGTGACCCAGAGGTTAAAATGTGTACCACGTAAATTGCAACGCCCCTGGTTCAAATCTGGCCAGGGACCTTTGTTGCATGTCATCCCACCTCTGTTGTCTCCCCACTTTTTCTGTCTGCCTCTCTACTATATATTGTCAATTAAAAGCCAAAAATGCCCAACAAACATCACGGCATGGGCTTTGATCACAGTTGCTCTGTAGTTTTCTTATTTGTATGGAAATTCAACATAAATCTGGCTCCTGAAACAAATGGAACCACAAATATTTTGCACTAGCTTTGCTCATTTTTGCTGAATATATTATTGATTGATCCAATTCTTAACAGTGATTAATCAACATTTTTTTTCATTAATGTCCCAATTTGTAAACTTCTGTTAAACAGAGGTATGTTGAAAAAGAGAGCTGGTGGATTCAGACCCAGAGTGCTGAGGCTGTGGGAAAGATGTGAGTAAAGCTATGTAAATAATGAACAACAATGCCAGTCTCAGAAGTCAGCAGCTCCAGTCACTGCCACTGTCACTGTTGTTTTTCACAGCTTGACTGAGGATTTGCATTTAACATCCCAGTTAAAAGTTTCCTTCTGTAGCCCTCAGGCTGTAGTCACCATAATGTAGAAAATCCAACAGACATTTAACCCTACCACTTTGCAAAATGTCAAAGCTACAGACAGATTATCATATTGTTGCTTTAAAATATAACATTACTCTTTGATCAGCTTCACTGATCTACAGGAGGTCCAGGAAATCCCCATTGTTGTCTCAATTCCTTCCTGTTTCAAGTAACCTCACTCCTCTGCTGCTTCACAACTGTTATTTACAATCTAAAGTCATTTTCTGCTCATTTCCAGCTCGTTATTGTCAAGAAGAAATGCAATCTGTTTTGGCTAAATCAATATACATGTCTGCCATGTATGAGGAGTTTGGTGGCTCATGGGAGAGTCAGGTGATCAGCTGCAAAGAACTGGTTCTGCCACTCCTTCTCCTGCACAAGCTCTGACTACAGAGAAGATTAAGACAGACAAGCAAGCCGTTCCTCTGTACTGACATGTTTTTTTTCTACTTCAACACAAATGTTATGTCCGCTCCACTGACTGACACGTTGAAAAAGTTGAGTGTAAAAGCGAGAACAAGAAATAGAGATTCTGTACATGATGCATTTATGGCGATGATAGTTCCTTTAAAAAAGATGATGAAAACAGTAGGTGTTGTGTAATAATTCTGTTATTATTGTTATTTAGGTGTGAAAATTCACGTGTAATTTCTAGTAAGAGAAGTGTTAAATATTTCATTGATTATATTCTTTTAAGTATCATACATGATGTGTATATAATTATCCCTCTGAGCTGTAAATTACAGCTGTAGAGATGTACAGCTATGATGCCATTAAAACGTGACTGAGAGCAGAGACAATCCTGGGAATCAAACACAAAACCCTCACCTCCGATGGTGCTCTCCTGGTACTCGTGGAACTGGCCTTTGACAAAGCGCAGCACCAAGCTGGACTTTCCCACCGCTGACTCCCCCAACAGCACTAGCTTAAACTGGCAGATCTTGTTGCTTGCTGCAGCGCCGTTGGTCCGTGCTGGTCCGCCTCGCCCTGCCATAGCGCAGTGTTGAAAACTGGGAGAGAGAAGAAGAAGAAGCCGGGAGAAGAGGGAGGAAGTCTGGTTGACTTTAGGCTTGGGCTTGGTGCAGGGGCTGGGTGAGGGCTGAACTAGATGGGGGGGATGGGGGAAGGGGGGGGGGGCAAGTTCACTTCAGGCAGGTAGATGAGCCAGAGGAAGAGGAGACCTCACCAGTGTGAGCTGGAAAACACAACATATTCAATATGTTACTCCAAACAGAAAACAGGCTTTCCATTAAAACAACCAGGTTACCTGTTGAATATTTTAGTCAGTTAAAACTCATAGAGGCATTTAATAAAAAAAAACATGATTAATTCCTTGTTCCTGCTGGCAGTTGCCAACAAGAGTGATGACTCAAGTAAAATATTGTGTAACTGTAAAATACATCAGCAATAATGCTTTTGTTTTATTGATTATTATAAGACGATTTGACGTTTAAGTTGTTGACACAGACACCTGTATCACACTGGGGCTGGGCCTCTGGATAAAGAGTTTGTTATTTAACCATGTTTAGTATAAACAAGAGAAGACCTGTGTCTTATTTGAAACAGTGTCCTCTGTCATGTTCTCACAGGTTGTCCTACTAACAGCGTGGGTTTTTTCACATGTACATGGTGAGCTATACAGCATAAAATGAAATTCTTACTTTTGCTTTACTTCAGCCTAACTGCTTAAAAGAATACACAGAATAAATAAACATATTTTAAAATAAGTAAAATATATACAGTATAAAAATACATTCAGTTATAATATACAAATAAAATGATGTGGAGAGTTGATAGTGCAAGTGTACAGGAGTACACTTAAATTGAAGAAACAAACCATAAAAATGAGCATTAAACACCCTCCCCCTCTCCAAGCATAAGCTCAACACATTTGCTCCTGTGAGTCATCTCTTAACAGATGTCTGGCCACAGTTTTAAACCATGACTAGGCCTATAAAGTGTTAAGATCTTTGTGGTGGTTTCCATGTAGCAACACCAAAAACAGATGATGAACTTAATATAAAACACTGACATTAATCAGCAAGTCAAAATAAAATATTTTTAAACACTGCTTCTTCCAGTGACTACATTTTGTTTTTGCAGGGACCAAGTGGAATTAATAAAATGTACTTTGCTAAATTTTGACTCAGTCTTGTTGTGTAATTGAGGCAGTTTACAACCAGTACTAAGAGGAACCTGTAGCACAGAGGTTGATTTAGAAAATCAAACCTTTTAGTTTTAGACTTCCAGCCTAATTTGGCTCCAACAAGCTAAACAACTTTGCTTGATAGCAGCATACCAAGATGTCAAAATAAGCCAACAATGTATTCTCTTTACTTCTTCCTGCTTTGCATGCCTGAAACCTTGCCTAATCTTTTTTCAGTTGGGCGATACACACGAGGTCAGTCAGCTTCTGCTTGGTTAAAAGACGGGAAACACAACTCAGCTCAAAGCAGGAAGTGAAGATTGCAGAAGACATTTTACTGCTGAGCACATTAAAACTTGGGCTAGCTTCAGCTTTCTCATTGGGACAACTTAATGCAGAAACACAAGGTAGGCCTATACTGAAGACAAGTAGGAGAGGATGTTTTACCATTCCTGAATGAGATGGGAAATGTCAAGAATGAGGAAAACTGAAGTAAACACGTCACTGCTGATAGTCTATAGAGTTTAGTTATGCTAGGCTTTTTCTCAGCTCGTTGCTGAGCCGTGCTTAAGCTTCAGCATGCGGCAAGAGATCACGGCTCTGTCCATAAAATATTCAGAACTGGCATGCTTCATTTGACAGTGTACCAACCACGCTGCAAATCACAGGGCATCATGGGATGTCAAAAAAACAAAAGTTCCTTCATCGTTTTTACTCAAATGTAAGAATAAGTATGCTATAACACAGTGGCATTACATGTGTTATGATGAAGGAATTAGTCTCCAACTTCAGCATGCTTCCAAATCTGTTTACTTTTGATATAGATTTTAAAAAGGGTGCATGGAAGTACACCTGTATATCCAGCTACAGCAGACATCCTCAGCAGTGCACTAAAAGGCCTCACTGGACTCTTTAACTAGCGGACACACACTATCACAAGGCCTGAAAGAGCAGAGGGAATCCATCACAGCAGTAGCAGAGTTGGAGAAGGAACTAAAGGCACTCTGTTCACTGGGTCAGTCGGGCTGTACTCATTTGATTGCAAGCAGCAGAGTTGAGCTCTCACCTGTTCACATTCCTCACTAGAGGAAGCAAAGAAAAGGAGAGGGCGATGGACTGGGTTTGTGGAAACAGACCTACAAAACACCCTGACAAGATAATGCCTAAAACCTAGCCTAATTGCTTTTCTTGAACAGAAGATGAGCAGAAGACTGAAACAATTGGCTGGAACTCAATTAGACAAAATATAAAAAGTAATGCATGCATGTTTTCTTTTGCAAAAAAGTAAGCCTTCATCGCACACTAACAATTTAACAAATTGTACATTTTTCTGGCTCAGTGAAAGTACTAATTTGGAAGGTTTGAATACAACAGGTGGGCAACATAGACCTATATCAACAACAGGCCTTATGATAAAGTTTTGTTATACAACACAGTTACTTTATATTTGTGACTACTAGTTTCAATTTTGACCAGCACAAAAATACTGTGCTGCAGCCATTCACAGGAGGAATACACTGAAGGAAGAGTAGCCATAAGGAGGCAAAACAGATTATGTGTCCTGGCCTGAAGATTTGTTTTTGCTACCAACAAATAGTGTAGAATACATTAATAGGGAAATAAACTATTATTGTATCAAAATATATACACAGTCTGTTACCTACTGATTTATGATGTAGTAACTGTTAAGTGCCAAAACAGTATCATCAATGGCAATGCGCAGCATACCATATAAAAGGTAGAAGTGGCTGTCTAGTTTGCAATCAGAGGATCTTTGTTGCACTGAGACAGACCTGCACACACATCTTAAGAAGCCTGCGACGGATGCTTTGATGGCATCGCTAATGGGCTCTGAAGACCTCCACAGGGAAGTGGGTCAGAGAGAGAGAGACAGTGGGACATGGGTCAGAGAAAGAGGGAGGAGAGAAGGCAGGAAGGAGCAAACTAGAGGGAGAGCCTGTGAAATATTCATCATGGCCTCCTGTATGCTCTGCTGCCAGCATGATATCGAAGCACTTAGCAGGGAGTGCAGTGCGTTGAACACCTAAATATGAGAATGTGTGCACAAATTAAACACCTGTATAGATACATAGAACTAATTTACAGCAGTGTTTTTATGACTCCCAGTTTCAAAGAACAGAAGCTATTTTATATTGTATTTTATGTAGTGCCCTATATGATATGCGAGTGTCAGTCTGAAACTTTTGTGGCATGGATATTTAGACAAGGTTTGGATTCTTCTCTTCATCCTTGGCATGAACAAAACATGGAAGTTTAAATGCAGTTTTCAACCAACCGCGACAGTTTAGAGGCCTCATATTTGCAATAATTAAATAAAAAAGAAAAAATAATAATTTCTCCATTGCAGGCCATGCAATTTAAAATTTATTTCAGTATTCAGTATTTCAGTAAGTTCTTCCCAAGGAACCTCGCTATTGATTACAGCAAATAAACATATAATTGGTAGTATACATGACTGTGCAAAAATCTGAAGTCAGTCACACATTCCATTGAAGTAGTAGTCCAACAACCTTTGTGGTTGGTGACACTATACCAGTTTCATGACAACAAGCAGGGACTTGCGCTGCTCACTTCAATTGAAGGGTGGGGTCCTGGAAGAACTGGTGGTGTCTGATATGAGGGGCTGCATCACCATCCTCCTTTTGTCTATTATGCCAAATGGTCAGACTCTCATCTGGAAGTAGCACATTTCCATCTACAGTGAAACCATGTATTCAAGACCTACACAACACCTACACGCAACACAGATATGAAAGCAGAACAATCCTTGAGATTTTCGAATGAAACCGGAAAGACTCTTGATCCATGGTAAGCCCTTCTACAGTTGTTTCTAATAAAGAATGGCTTTTGGAAACAGTGACAGGGAAACTGGTGACATAACTTAGGAAAAGCAAACAGGATACTCATCACTAACAGTTAGCAAGGCCAATAGGAAATCACAGGCACTTCCTTTTCTCGTGGCTTCTGTGTGAAAAGCTCAGCACCCAAACAGAGAAATATAGTTATCCATAGGCCCAACCAAAGTCTGCATCTCCCTGTCAAACCACAGTAAAAAAAAAATCAAAATTAACCAATTACTTTTAAAAACATTTTCCAACTGAAACATAAATGTACAACAGTGGTTCTTGTGGTACCATGTTACACAATTGCTCACCATATGAAGTTGCCCTTACAGTACAGGCACTTACACTTAATTCTTCCTTTATGCATGAAAATCTGAGTGCAAGTACTGGTTTCCACATAAAAGTAAAATCCTTTCTGCACCTCACAGCTCATGTCCCTTTTATGTTTTGCTAGCAGTTTTTGGTAAATGATCAAAACAAAAGCTTCAAAATATTTCTGCAGATCTTTTTTTAAGGTTGGGGCATAGTTAATGGAAAGTTGAGTTCTCAGTTCATAAAACACTTGAGGAAAAAAAATAAAATTAAAATTAAAACTAACTACTAGACCTAGTTGTCTGTTCAACAACAGTACTGACAACTTTAGACAGTGCTGAAAGAAAGAGTAAGAAAAGTGAGGGGTGTCCTTAATAAACCCAAACACAAATATTATATATACTGATGGGGAACAATGTCACAGTACTTCTATCAGGGCATGTTGGTTAAGATGTGTCACCACTTTAGGAGGGACAAAGTCCACACACCATAAACACAAGAGCTCAAGCAAGTAACTGTGAATCCCTTCTCTGTCCCAAAGGTCCAAGCTCTGTTCTCCTTGTTAAGCCATAAACAGGAGCTATGAAGATACATGCACATGTGAATATATTTGCTGTTAAATGTAAGGAGACACATAATAACCTCAGCTATGTAAATTGGCTGAATAACAACACAAATGCTGTCAGCAGTAATGACACCTTTATGACACTTAATGTTATGGCACTGCTGAAAGTACAAGCTGGCTGACATTTACTGGCCTGAGAGTGAGAAACTGTGAACCCTATTAACTAGATCAGAGTTAAACATCAAGTTAAAGCAGCTTCAAGGCAAACTTGTAAATTGACGTATGCTAAAAATGCATATAACATTACAACCATAAGAACATTACAAAAGAGATATAAAAACTGTCAAACCGACCTTTTTTTTTAAAAAGTATATCTACTTAAGGAAAACAAGTGGCTTGACAGTAATACTTGAGGTTAGCAACAATTTTTAGCTAACTTACTTGAGAAAGTGAGGCTAGCAATGTTCTACCCAACTAGTAGATGCCACCAATGTTATCAATTAGAGTTAGAATAAAATTACATCTAAAATGTACAAGTTAGTTAAAATGTTAACTTGTCTGGGTGCGACTAGCTTTAGCAGAGTGATAAGATGACTTAACTAGCTAACCCGTAAACACAGGTCTGCTGTTTGATGTTATGAAAATCATTTACTCAACTACCGTACGTAGCTTACCAAAATGTGAACTGTAACGTTAGCTGTATTGGCTAGTAAGGGTAAGATATAGATAACGTTAGCTATGACAGCCGGGTCAAAATAAAGGGAACGCCATCAACAACTTAGCATAACATTGACTAGTAGTTGTGCAAAGCAGTCTGCCAACTTACTAACGAACGTCGACTAGCTAACGTCAGCTATTGATGTTATCATTTATCTAGCATTAGCACTAGCTTGCTAGCGTGAATCGTCGACAAAAACTAATGCTAAGCTCTGGAAAGGAAAACTTGAATTCTGATAGCGTTAGCTAGATTAGCACCTATAGCCAAGTGTCGAAAACGTCAATAGACAACTTTCCTTTTCTCGGCCCCACGTCGTCAGCTGTTTCACATTTGACAAACTCTGGGGCTCAGACTTGTTATTGTATTTGCTGCTGGCATAAGCATATGTCATATGCCTCTCAGCAATGTTCGTGCCAAGGCTTTTTGGACATTTTATGTGCTCTCACAGCAGGGCTAGAAGTTCGTAGCCTCTCTCGATCCAGCCTGATGGACATTTCGACTGAACCCGGACTTGGGTGATCGGTTGAGAAAAGAAATGACAGAGGGTGTCTAAATACGGCTAACAGCTCGACAAGAAAAAAGCCCAACACGCGTTCAGTGTTACCTTTTACCCCCATCTTCTATAATTTCAAGTTGTTTGACTTACAATACTTTTTCTTCTTTTGCTGGTCTCATCGGCGGCGGCTGTCTTCTTCTTCTTGGGCTCTGGCCTTCCCTTCCGGTTAGCGATTTTTCCGGGAACGTCCCACTTTTTGTCAGTGGCTTTCTGACCAATGGCAACAGCGGTCTACACAAGACACCACTCTGCAGTACAGGGGAAGTGTGCATGCAGGGCCTTTTAGTCAGTGTCTTCATTTCATATTTACATATATTGCCGTGAATGTAAATCCACAAGCTTAATTTAAACATAATCATTCATCTGATTTAAGTTTATAATTGAAAATAAAACATGTGGCTTCAAACTGCTTTTTTAAGCATCAGAGCTAAAATACTTATTACATTTTAAGTGTTGACATATCTTGAATAAGAGGATGGCACAGTCTTCCTTTTCAAAACCCAGATCCCTTTTCAGTTGTTGTTTCTCACCTATCAGTTTATTCAATTAAGTTTTATTTGTCGTTCCAGGGTGCATGCTGTGTTTGTTTTACTCTGTAGCTTCTGGGATTCAATTCCACATTTGCATGTTCTTGCTGGTTGTTCTTTGCTGCTAGACTACAGTGTTGATGAACATCCACAACCAGGGAAAAATGGTCAGACTGATGGAGGAATCTATAACTCACTTTTATTAATCTATTACAGAAAAAAAATACATTTCCAAAAAGACAACAACTAGACAGATGTTCTAACCACGTTTTGAGTCTGGAAAAACATTCACACTGGCAAGATGACACAATGAAGCATGGAGCCTATAAAATAATGTGGATAGTAGAGTGATAATGTAGAGAGTCAGACTCCGTGTTTATTGCATGTTTCTGATGAACATTATGATCCAGGGGATGTTCTTGACTGATATTCATATGTAATAGCAGCGTGAGAGCTAATTAGATGTTCAAATCCTCTTTAGATCTTCAACGATATAATTTGTCTCTTGTACAAAGAGATATTTTGCTTCCTTTAACCAAGTTCAACCAAGAAACATACAACTTCTATGTTCTTGTGTGACCCTGTACATCTAATAAATTAATCTTGACAGAATGGCCCTTTTTGTTTGTTTATTTATTTGTTTTTACAGATGACACGCTGATGTACATCAGTATTACATCTAACATGCCCAGCTGCAATATACCATTCAGGTCAGTATTCCAATTTAAGTGCTACATGATTACTGTACTGTTACTGTAAAAACACATGCTCTTATTGGTGAAGACTGGTAATAGTTCTTGTTGTAAGTGAAGTATGACACACTGGTGAAGGATTTCAGAGTTTCATTTGTGAATGAGTGCTGTAGGAATTATGCAGGTATAATGCAGGACAATGAATTACTGCATGACTATTTTGTATGGGTTTTTTACCATATTGCCCCCACCAATATGTTAATATCTATACTCACTAGAATTGTAGTTTCTGGAGGGGCATTGACATGTAGGCTACTGTAAAAGGGAGTTTTTCATTCCCTTACAAAAAAGTAACTTAGGAATATGTGTCAGTCACTTATTTAATAATAATAATATTTTAAGTATCAAAAGTAGTAACTGAAGCATTAACACACAAGTAGCATTTTAATGTTTCAGCTGGTGGAGGTGGAGCTAATTTGAACTACTTTATATACTGTCGGATAGTTGAATCTATGACTATCATATTATATAAATTGATCATATGAATTGTTTTGTAAAATCTTAATCTGAAAAGTGAGTAGTAACTCCAGCTGTCAGATAAATGTTATGGAGTAAAAAGCAAAATATTGTGATTTTCTTCATCAACTGTACAGCTGTACTCCAGATTTGCTCTTTTTGTTTATTAGACTTTTATCTCAGTTTCAAGGTGAGTAATCAGATGAGTATCATGTTCAGTGTTGTCAGCCTTTTGTTGTTATAACCACATGCCACCACTGAGTGGCGCTACATACCCGTAGCTCATGACTTGCATCTCAAGCCTGGTCACAGCAGTAAAAATGTCCCTTGAGCAAATGCCTTGCAGTGTACCTGATAAGAGTAGACGCTTACTACTATGCAGACCAGTAGGTAATCTCTACCAATTTAACGAATAATGCCATTATCATATAAAAAACATGAATACAATCCTTTAAATGTTTTATTCAGTTGTGGCAGTAGGGTTTCAGCAGTTGTTCGTACATTTGGGCAGAGAACATTTTATTTGATGGAAACTTTACACCAACAGTCTTTAAAGGTAAATCATTATCATACAGTAACACAACAAAATACTGAGGTCATCAGTGTGGGGTTTGCATTCCCTCCATGTCCAAGAGAGGTGGTTGAACTTCCGCAGTTGGAGTACTGCCGCTCGCACCCTGAAATTCAATATTGTCTGTCCTCTCTTGATACAGTGAAGCTCTACAGTCTCTGTCTGTTACCTGCCCCAGCAGAGAACATGCACGGTCCTGTGTGTGGTGGATAGGGCTGGATCCTACTGGGTCATTTTGCCTGGGGCCACTGATGGAGCCCTGTTGGCCCTGGCTGTGCCCTGTGCATATTGAAGCATGAACTCCTAAATGGGCGAGAGAGCTGAAGGTAGTGTGATACTGCGGCTGGCCAGTGGGAGTGATGGAGGAATGGATGGGTGTTTGGGAGTTGGTCTGATTATGTGTGGGATCAGAATTGGTTTGAACACTAAGAGATGGATGTGAGTAGCCAGAATTTACTGGGGAACATAGAGGGTGAGAGTTGCTCATGGTGGGAATAGAGGCATTGTAGGCCACCTGTGGGGACTGACAAATCACTGGAAAGCTACTGAAGGCAGAACTGAGGCCCAGGAGGGATGGACCTCCCTGGGCATGTGGGTGGGTCATGTAGGGAGAGTTTGGCGTTGTTCTGGAGGTTTGGAAGGGGCCACACTGGCTCTGTAACCTGTGGGCTGTGGTCCCTTCTCTGTCAGAGCAGCACAGGTGTAAACAGGGTGACACAGGGCTTGAAGAGTGCAGCAAGGTGGGACTAATTCCCTGGGAGGACATCCCACTGCAGCCCCACACATTTCTGGCAGGGTGGCTAATTGCTTCATGATGGAGGTGCAGCCCAGTGGCAATATTTAAAGGGACATGGGGCTGCCAGTTGCTGGAAGCAGTCACATTAGGGCTGGGAGGCGTCTGTATTCCATAGGAATATAAGGAGACTGCAGAGTTATAATGGAGCGTGGCCATATGAGACTGTAGGACATGCATTATGTCATGGAGCTCCTTGGCCAGGTTTGATACTTCTTGGTTCAAGTTGTTTACCTGAGAAGAAAAAGATAAGTTGGCTGTAGGGCATATCTGCCTTTTAATAATTGTATATAACTCCTCAATGACAAGAATCAATGATACCCCTGGGGGAAAATGATAAAAGCCTAGCTGCGTCAAGGACTACAATAAAAATTGGAGTATGTTCACTTCTTGAAGTATATTTAACACTGTCATCCAAAAACTGTAACCCAAAAATGAAAAATGAATGCACTGATATGCTGTATAGCCAGCTGATTTATATTTCCCATTTTTATATTACTGAGTTGGGTCTAATATTGACCTCACCTCTTTGTTGAGTTTGCTGATGTTCTGTCTCACTTCCTCTGTCTCCAGAAGCAGGTTAGCACTCACCTGGAACTGGTCTGAAAAAGGATGAAAAATAGAGAAATACAGCTGATCTGAGATAACCCTCTTCACTACTGACTATGCCCTATACAATATGACATCTAAGCCAGTATGACATCTAATCCAAGTCCGACTCAATTGTTAAAATCTGATATTTTCCATGTTTATTCAACCTTGCATAATTTAGAGTTAAGCATTCGTTCCTGAAAAGTGTTTTTAATCAAGATTGCTGCCCCAATCCAATATCGTTCACTTTTCATCCATTGTGCAGCTCACAGAGACTTTACCTGTTAGATTAGTCTTTGTCTCGCTCTGCTCTACATTAAATTGAAATGTGTGACCATTGTCCTCAATTCCATCCACGACCCTGGCAGAGACATAAACAAGTGTTACATAATTTTAAATAGATACAAATTGATTACTGAATCATATTTGGGTAAAGCAGGATAAACAGGTTACCTGGGGCTAAGGTTGAGTGGACTAACACAAGGCAAGGATGGCATGAGTAGTGCGGCAGGCCGATGGTTCAGGCCTGGGTCACAGATAAGACTGGGCAAAGGAGACGGAGAAAGCTCCTCATTGATGAATGGTTGAGGAGAGGGGCTGCGGCCTCTACCGCCCAGAACCGGTGACCGACAGAGGCGGAGTGCATTGATGTGGCGGAGCTCCTCTCCTAAGAGGGTGCTGAGACAGGTCTGACGAACAGGGTTGCCTGTTCCATGTAACAGAGGCACTCTCCTCTGCTGAGAGTGTCTCACGTCTTCTTCATGTTGCACATCATCTGCCTCAATAATATAGGGTAGTTTATGGTCCACAGAAGCATGACCCTGAGGAGATGGTGGATGGAAAATTAGATGTTTTCTTTGATTTGTGAAAATGAATGGGAGCTGCAAGAGTCTTAAAGCTGCATGTTTTTTTTTTTGTTGTTTTTTATAACGATATACCCATCATGTCAGTGTACAATTAGGGCTTAAACATACAGTTTGCACATATTTGCATGTACAGAGAGTGCTAAATCAAAATGTAAAAGCAAAATCCAGAGCTTTCTCTTCTGCAGCAGACCAGAAACCAAAAATAGAAAACAAACAGCTACAATCTTGCTATATTAATAAGTGAACTTTAGTTATTATTGTCATTTTTACTTTGTATCAGCATGCAAGCTAGCCAGCAAGGTTAGGTTTCTGAAAACAATCTTTCACAGTAAATTCTCATACCTTGTGCATAACAAAGTGTGCACACATACCTGAATTAACGAATGTAGCAAAGCCTTCCTTGCCTCTTACTATAAAAGTGTTGTCTTATTGATTTCGACAGTGTCATACAGGCTTCTTTTAGGCTCCTCTTGTAGAATCCTTTACTTAACTTGTGCACTTGTTTTTAGCTTAAAGTTTAATCTCTTGATTACCTAACTCACTTGTTGTTGTCTCACTTGTGTAGTCCATATATAAGCTGTTTCCTCCACTTTTCCTTTCTTTTTAACTTAGCAGCATTGTATCCATCTTTATCTCAGTTATGTACATGCATTCAGGCAGTTAATGTGCCATTTTCCATAAAGCAGACCAATGCCTTATGATGTAAACACAGATTGCACTGTAACTGATTGCCAGATGTATCAAGTAAAACAAGTAATTAACTTAGTGAAGCACACATACCTGAGACAGCCTGGAAGACCATGGAAACCTCGTTACTCCCTAGAGATATTAAATTAAAAATTAACAAGGGATTACAAACACGTTCTATATTTGGTGGCAAAGTATAGGTATGTTGTTGTTGTTGTTATTGAGCAGGAGCAAAGAAATGAAACACTGATGTATTTACATTTCTATTGGTCTCTGCAGTGTTTTCCAATGCCTAAATGTGATAGCAAATATCTTACGTCAGCTTCACTGCCCTCTCTCAAGTTGTAGGTGAGGTTGTGGTGGATGTCGGAGCTGAACCGGCTGCCATACTCCGGGTAAAGCCCAAGGACCTCCCTCAAAGCCTTAACACTGATGTACTGCAAGTCACAGTAGGTCAGCGCCTTCACGTCTGCATTGGTCTTGATCACCTGGTCATGTTCTGGGAGGTCAGCCCCAATAAGGTCACCTTTGCCTGTAGGGATTGTCAATTAAAAAAGAGTTACAACAAGGACAGCTGAAAAATGCAGAATGAGTAAGAGAGGAAATGTTTCACAATTGGTGCACACTGACCCAGGATTGCCAGGACCATCCCATCTTTCAGAACCTCCAGGGAACCTGAGCAGACAAAATAGTTGGCTTGTAGGGCATCTCCGTGGCGTATAAGGTATTCCCCTGGTGCACAGAAGGAGGTCTTGATGTGCAGGGAGAGGGAGCGCAGACACCCTCTGCTGGCTCGCTCAAATACAGGCAGCTGCAGGATGTCTTTGTTCAGATGCATGGCAATGTCAGCTCGCAGTTCATCTGGGAAGTCATGCAGCAGCTAATAAAGAGAATGGGAAAGTCTTTAATCACCATTGTAATGCATTTGATAGTCAAATGCATCTGCTACAGTGCTTCAGGAGATACAAAATACCCCCACCTCTCTGAGTGATATCGCTGTCTCTTTTTGCTGATGAGCATGAATACATGTTGTGTGCTTCCCCACACTGCCCGCTGACTAGATGCTTTGACACGAAACGATTACACACAAACGTCCATGAAAAATATGAAAAGCAGCACTTCAAGCAACAGACTGCATACTGTCTATTTCAAAATGATTTCTCTGTTGATGGCTTTGCTGACATACTGCAGGTGGAGTTCATGTGGTGAATAAAACTTTTGTTCAAATGACCGAGGGCTGCTGTCATGATTTGGTTGTGACTTTAAACACTGTAAGGTTCTGTATCTGTTTCTAAGCTCCATTAGGGAACATTTTTATTTTAACACTGAATCAAATGACTCCATGAAATGTGAAAGGGTCACTAGCTGAGTCAGATGTGAGACGGACAACTGAACAACATGGCTGAAAGACATCTGAAGGAACACCCAAGTCTGCAGCTTTATGCAGATTTTAGCCACTTAGTTTTGGTTGTTCAGTCCACACATCAACTGATGTGATATGATTGAATCTCGTGACCAGCAGAGGTGGCTCTTTGCATCTAGCAAGCTAAAGACCCAGATATTCTAGTCAAGAGGTTGTAGACGCCAAACCAGAGCTAAAAGGCACATAAATACTTCAGTGGCCTGTAAACAAAACTACAGTGGGATACTCATGTTGCTGTGTTTCAGGAGTCTTTCTCTCCCCTTGTGTTCAAAAATCACTTTGTGCAGCTCCAAAAGGCCCTCCTTTAAAATGCTTTAAAGACTAAAAATTTTTATTCAAGACCGCTACTTGGAATTATACATTTTTACCTTGAGGTACTGTTACTTTAAGTAGCCTAAAGGATTTGAATACTTCTTTCGTCACTGCTGAATACAAGAGCAAAAAAAAAGAGTCAATGTGGATTTGTAGATTGTGGTTTTAAAGGTTTAAGCACTCACGTGACATGCCAAACTTCTCAGAAAAACAGACACGAGGTGTTAAAGCCAGCATGTTCTCAGAAACTAGTGGCTGTGTCTGCTACCTTCAACAGTGAATTAATTATCAGATGGTGGCGAGGGTGTTAATGAGTATTCTCTCTATTTCAACTCCTACCCTTGTAATTACAGGGAACTTCTCCTAGATCGGTTCTGGCATTGTTACTGATGTTCTATTTGCAACAAAGTGCTGTCTACTTAAGGAAATGGAATAAGACTCCAGAGAATTTGAAGTGACCCACATTTTAAAGATGACATTTCTGAATCTAGAATCTAGCACCCACACAAAATGTCTTTTTTTTCATGAAAAATACATCTCTGCAGCCCACACACTCAACAGTTCACATACTGTACCAGTTACTTATTAAAAGGAGATTCACTTTAACAGAAAAACTTTAGGGCTAGAATATTCGAAGATATCACAGGCAAATGGTTACCTTAGCTAACTGAACCATGAGAACACTGCTAATTTGTGATTCTTCACCAACCTCATTGGCGTTGATGCCGTTGTTGACTGACCAGGTGGCCTGAAAGTACTCCAGCATCCTCTGCTTCAGCTGTTGAGGTAGCCGATGCACACGGATAAAGTCTTTGAGATCTTTCATTCGGGTGTGGTAGAGAGAGCGCCGTGAGTACATGCGCTGGATGATGGCTGTTACATTGCCGAAGACCACTGCGTGCATCAGGGCTGGAGGTGGGAGAGGGAGTGACGTTATGATATTCTCAGAACATTTATCATACTTCAGGGAATTTTCTGTGATCATCCATAAACTCACCTCCCATGAGCATAATGCAGATGGAGAAGATTTTCTCGGCATCTGTATTGGCACACACATTGCCAAAACCAACACTGGTAAGGCTACTGAGGGTGAAGTAGAGAGAGGCGATATAGGCACTTGGCATGGAGGGACCACCCATGGTGCTGTTGATGTACGGTGTCTCCAGACGCTTTCCCAACTCCTGAAGCCAGCCTGGGGGAAGAAATCAGAAGATGGCTGCATAAGACTAATGTGGGGGTCTTAGGTGGCTAAACTAATTGCATAAAATCAGTGTTTTTCTTTTCTTTGAGTCAGCTTCAATGGATGACCCTTCCTCCTTTGGTGGGCGATATAAAGGGTGATGGGTGATATAATGTAGAATGATATAATGTATTAATAATGGAATTACTCTGTGACCTGCACTTCCTCTGGACTGAGAGGAGACAATCTAGAGGTTGAAATGACGCTGAGGCATTCAGGCATTCAAGCATGACTAGAGATGTGCAGCACTGACTCATTGGGGTTGCCAAGAGAGACACTAAAAAATGTCTCAGCAAAGCTTAATCAGTGAGGAAGAACATTATACTCTTGATTCAGTGGTGTTGGAGCTGTTAAACACACACACACACACACACACACACACACACACACACACACACACAATGTGCTCACCTATGTCCCAGGTAACCGGGTCACCGCTTTCTATCTCCTTGCGTCCGATGACGTACCAGACACAAGCCATCCAGTGAGCCAGCAGAGCAAACACAGACATGAGCAGGGTCAGGACCACAGCGCTGTACTGGGAGTAGCGGTCCAGTTTCTGTAACAGGCGCAGCAGACGCAGCAGGCGAACCGTCTTCAATAAGTGCACCAGCGAGGTCTGGACAAGGAGCGGGAGAGCAGAACATACATTTTGTATCACTTCTTTAATCCCTATTTCTACACATGTAGTTTTATTCCACTTGTATTCTACCAGATAGATTTATTGGTATAACCTGTGACCCATCTTCTTTTCTCTTCTAACCTTGATTCAGTGTCTTTTAATAGTCTCTATTGAGAAGCACTTGCTCTGAATTTAATGTTACTATTAGCAGGAACGTTTTTAACCAGAGTCAATTTCAGCAAAACCAAGGCTGCAGTTAGAGAGATGTCTTTGTGTGTCAGCTGAAGCCTGTGGCAAAGTATGACTAAAAAACTGAAGCGAGCAGACAAACAGGAATGCTCAGTGAAGTGGTTGAATGTAGAGAGATAATCATCTCCAGTCCAATGCTCTGGGGGGAATAACACTACTAAAACTTTAGTGGCTAGTATTAAAGTTATTAGAGTTAGTGCACTTAAAGAGAAAACCTGGGGGCAACATACAAAAAATGATAATCTTACCACTGTGATGTTGAAAGCATAGAGAAGGTCAAAGGGCAAAGCTGCGATCAGATCCACAAAGAACCAAGTGGTGCAGTAATGGAGGTAGATGGATCGGGCGTCGTACACTACCTGACCTGACTGACTCACGTAGGTGGTACGGAAATTCAGGATAATATCTGAAATTTAGCACAAAACAGAAATAATACATTAAAAAGAAAAACATTTTATTATTGCAGTTTGGGAGTTTACTGGGACTATAGCTCAGGCACATACAAAAATAATTTATAAGTAATTAAATTAGTAATAAATACCTGAGAATGATAAAATAGGTGATTAATTTGTAGCTCATTAGGGAAAAGAGTAAAATGGAAAACATGTTTAAATTGTAATACACCTTATGTAATTTAGGAGATCTTAAAATAATAACTATAGTAGCTACTAAGGATGTGAAAATTTAAAAAACAAACATTTTAAAAACTATTCTATCAATATTGGGGGAAAAATAAAAGTAACTGGAAGAGGTGACATTATGTCCATCATTTTCAATATTGTAGAGCACTATGTTATTCCAGTGGTTAATTATTTGAAAGCAATTGTTTAAAAAATCTCTCTCTAGCTCTACATTGGTGGCTAGAAAACACATGAAATTGCAGGCTGAAACAGACAAATAACTTAAGAAGTATATCCTAGCAACGTATGATCCAATTAATGTATTACATACATCCCTTGCAGTACATTTACCTTGACACTGAAAAGACAAGCTCTTCACATTTTTTCTGCAATAAGATTGAATGGAGAGAGTTCGTGAATTTAAATGAAACTGGTTCAGGAACAGGCATATGACATTTTGTAGAACTCCACTCTAAATGTCTTCACTGAGACTACTTTCACTTTCAACAAAAGGAAAGATAGATCAACAGCATGTCATACAAACTGAGCTAATTTTGAGCGCGAATCTCACTGTCTGTCCCCAGACAAACTTGTTGAGAGAGGAAGTCAGAGAGCCTTATGACAGATGTGCTATCACACTTTGCTTTGGAGGAGAAGTGGGACCAAGTGAGAGAAATCTAATTATGGTTCGTAACCTGGGGCAACAGAGACACCCTGAGTGGGCGAGGAAAGGTATGTGGTAGCCATCGCCAGGGAAACCACTGCAGCTGCACTGGAAAATATATTTGTTCTTAATTTAAACTGAACATTGTTGTCTCTTCATAATGCTGCTCAAGATGCTTCAACATAAAGGTCAGCTGGTGTGCAGCATGCAATCAGTGGATAAGATGTTACTTTAAAATTATAGTGGTACAAGCTACCAATTATCTTACTGAAAGAACAATACACTCGCCTATTATCTGAAGTTGCTTACAAGCTGAAGTTGCTTACAAGTTGTAGTTCAAATTTCTTTTTTTCTTATTGAAAAGAAATCTTTTTTGCAAGGTCAAAAAGTACAAAATGACATAACTGCTAACATACAATGACAACAAAAATGTTTTAATCAAATATAAATATATCATACCAAGTATGAAGAGCATCTCCACTGCTATGTCACTGCCCATAGTGCTGCGACTGACAAGTGAGTGATGTTCACTGCCCTCGTCATGACTGACAAAGCAGATGTCGTAAGGCACAGCGACAGCAACGTAGAAGGTCGCCAGTAGAATTAGCCAGTCCCACAAGGCCTTGGAGACGCTGTAGTGTAGCAGGATGAAACGTGACTTCTTCACAGCGGCCACCTTGTACTCTGGTAGAGACGGTTTCTGGAACACACTCTGAAAGACAGGGCTCATATAAATCACTGAAAGCGTCACAAGAAATTGAGCTCTGTGAAAAATGGTAGGTATTAGATTTTAATCTGCAGTGCTCTGACTCATTGACATCCTGGTGCTGCGGTGCTGAGTCAACACAGTTGGAGAGAGGAGGCTTATTTTATAAACTTACTTAAGCTTACAAACCTGAAGTGCTTGGATTATATTTATGGCCACCTTGGCCCTTGATGTATAATGAATTCTTTGGATAAGTGAAACCAAATTTGAAAATAAAAAAGGACAAATAATGTGCATTTTCTTCAGTGCCTACTGAGGCATTGCTCGCATACAGTAATTAGCTCAGCATGAAACACTGTGAGTAGCCAGTAAACCTGCCTATGATCATCCATCTTCATCATCATCATCAAAACAATTTTAATACATTTTAAATAGACTTGAATAAACAATTTAAGCCAATAGGCTTGCTGATTGGACAGCAGTGGTTTGAAGAGCATCACAGATGTAAGAAGTAAGGTGCATTTTCTGATCCTTGGTGTCAAAGAGAGGTTTTTGAGCAGACCAGGCAATTTACAATACCACTTTTTTGACAGACAGCATGTCTGTTGGCAGTAACTGTAAAAGTATTAGAAAGAAAAACAAAAATATGAGATTTAGACTCACTTAGAGCCATTTAGACCTGCCATTAATTAAGATCGAAAAGACTGAAGATTGGTGTCAAATGCTCAACTTGAAACTCACCTGACTACAGTTACACATCGCCTGATAGATATCATAACTGGAGCAAGCTTTGATTAAAATGTCATCTGAATTTACATGGTAAATGACATAAAAGAGAGCAAATGCTATTGATTTAAGGAAAGTAGCCAAACATCACTCAGTAATAAAGAATGATGAACTATTGAGACTCATACTGTATTTATATCATAGGTTTAATGATCTTTAAGTCAAGGGTTTGCACTAACATCAGCCAGTTTCCTCTTCCCCCTCTTGGTGAACAGGTTGGTCATTTGGTGCAGAATAGTCCTCCCCCTCTCTTGAGCTTGGGAAAAGTGCGATCGATTGCTTTTCCTGCTCTGGTGAGCAGCGTCTGACATACCTGTGAGCAAAATCATAACACTTACTGAATAAATGTAAATGCTGTATTGCATTTAGCTTTAAATTGTATACATGAATGTGGCAGCATGACAATTTGAAGATGAAAATTAAAGTGGGACTGCTAACATGTAGGAAATGAATGTAGCAAGGCCTCACCGTCTCCTTGGCTGAGGTGATGGCTTTTCCCACATGATTCACTGACATCTTTGAAGGATAACAGGAACAGCACCACCTCACCTTTCTCATTTTTAATTGGCACAATATCCAGGAGGCACCAAAATGTATTTCCTGAGGATATTAAAAAAAATGATTGCACTGAGATTACCCAACAATACAGCTAGACAGTTCTTACCCCCAAAATGATGATCGGATTTCAATTAACGTTGTATGTATTACAATGTATTTTTTCTTGTACCTAACCTAACCTCACCCCACCTCACTCCCTTCTGTGTGTTCTGGAGTTGCTTTGCTTAAAAATAACTGCCCTCACAATGATAGAAAGGTCAGGAAAATGGTTTAAATTGAAGACACCAATCCTAACATGTACAAGTACTTTTTAGGTTAGGTTGGACATAGGTTTAAATACAGTATTAAAAAGTGTGTGTTTCGGAGTGCATGGCCAACTCAACATTTGTGTGATCATGTCAATGTACTGCAATCCTCACCATTTTTCCTATAGAAGCAGACTTCTCCCTGGTACTCCTGCTGGCCCTCCAGAGCTTTGTCTACCTGCTGGATTACACTTTCATTGGTCTCAGCCCCATGGAGGAAGCTGCAGGTACAAGTTTTCTGCATCACCTCAGTCCGAACAAAGCCGGTCAGCTCACAAAACCCGTCAGAGCAGTACACGACGGGGTAGCCGTAACGACCCTGAGCATTTCCCAGTAGGAAGTTACTGTCTGCAGGGGAAATAAAAGAGGGCCGAGGTTGGAAGTAAAGCTACTGTGTGAGCTTGAGGAATGGAAGACTGATTGAACAACAAGCAATGTTTTGTGGTTATCTAACTGCACAGCTGTGACACAGCTAGAGATAGCTGCAGCTTTGATATATAACATTCAGACATGGCGACCACGTTCTTTGGTTCTCTTTACCCACTACCTCTACACACTTCTCTCCAGATTTGATTCATTTGTTGATGCACCAACAGAAAACAACTTTTTTTTTTCTTTAGTCATTCTATCTGCTTTCAGCTCAGAACCCTGAAATAGTCTAGTGTACATCAGAGAGGGCTTTGAAGTAAGCTGGTGGTGTGTATGAAGTCTAAGGATATATGCAGGGCCCCAGCTGGCTCCACGGGGGACTGAGGCATTAGCCCTTAATTAGCATGTGTGGAGCTTGTTTTTATCCTGCCACTGGTTGTGCCAGTGATTTTAGTATCTACACAGCTAGACACACACACACACACACACACACACACACACACACACACACACACACAGAATTGCATGTTACATTAAATGAAGGTGAAGAATGTCTTTTAAAAGATCCATTCATCGATCAGGTGGCGGTGACAGCAGGCGAAGCAAGGTATTCCAGACGTCCGTCTCCCCAACAACGTTTTCCAGCTCGTCCTGGGAGATCCCAGGTCCCCAAGCCAGATGACAGCACCACAATCTACATCCTCCAAAATGACCTTAAAGTTGAATCGACACTTCTCTAAAACAGTTAGAACCTTCATGAAGGTAAGATTTATTGCAGAGACTTTTGGTTACACTGCATTAGTTTTAGCTAGGTGTAACTAATAAACTGGCAGTTGCCAGGCAACCGGACAAGAAGAGGAAGTTACTGGCCCAGAACATAGACTGTACAGCCTAAAGCACAGACCAAGAAATAGTCTGGCACATAATTCCGGTCTTTGTACAGATTAAACAAACAAGATACAAAGTATTGATTAGTAAGTTTTATTTGTGCTGGAAGGCTGATTTTGTTACCTTTAGAGAGCCAGTCTACAGTAGCTGTTTCCCATTTTCAAGTCTTGTGATAATCTAAGTTAGCCTTTGTGACCCTCTCATCTTAAAATTTGTTTTTAACAGTAATTGGAGAATTAAATTAGTTTAAGTTATGTTGCTGGTTGCTGCTAAATTGACTCTAAATCTCTTTGTATTTAAAAAAAAAAAAGCGATAAAAAAATCACATTTTTCTTTCTAACACAGCATATTTTTTTATTACTTAACAGTATATGCTCCCATATGACAAGAGAGAGAATATTTCTAAAGGATGCTTTTATGCATAAGAAATAATGGTGGAGATGAAGGACGTTGTGAAGGAGAAATACTTGAAAATGAAAGCCTTGTTTGAAAAAAGAAAAGTTGGAACATTGAAGAGCAAGGATAAAAAAGAATTTGCCTCAGAAATCAGTAGGTCAAACATGACACCATAGTTAATGTACTATGAGAACTATCAATGTACACAAACAACAGATTGATTTTCATGTTTTCTGTCCATGGAAACCATACAAAAGATAGCTCTCCTGTGTATGTCGTGTGAGTAATCTCCCTCTTGACAAGCTGCTAAAAGAATTACTTAGAGCTGGGAAATAAAGCAGCCTACCTAATTTAATCCTTTCCTTATAAGCTGCAGAATGATTTGTATGATAATGTATAATGGGCTCATGCACTCCAGGGTTTATTATAAAGATAAACAACAGAAATATCGCCATCATTCACTGACTAATGCTGCTTTCACTCATCTCCACATAGCCCTAAATATCCCTTCAATATTTAGACAGATAGACCGAGTCCACTGAATGGTGTCTTTTTTCATTTATTCATTCAGTTGCTCTCTGAATGCAAGCGGATTCAATTTCAAACAAACATCTTTGTTTGACTATGCTTCAAAACACTATAATGATGTAGCTACAAAGACAACATTGGACACCTGCACTGCAGACAGTTTTAATGAGAGGGATGCTTTGTTTTCTCCCTAAAGCTATAAAGTAAACACAGACTGACAATAATACCACAGTTTATTCAGATGCATGCAGTTATAGATTCACCCGATCCAATTTATGATTCTTAAACCAAAAAATAATTACCAAGCAGGCAGCATCGAGGGGGTGTTAACAAGTGTTTGCTCCAGAGGAAAAGACATGCAATTAGTGATGTGGAGTGTGGATATTTGCTACCTGATAAGTGTACAGTTAATCTCACAAGAAACTAAATTAAGATCTTTCCACGATCGTGTTGCCATACCAATTTGTGTAGAAAAAATAAAACATATGGCATTGCTGCAGTTTGCATCTACGGGGTTACCAAGACACTGTGCCCTTCTGAAACACAGAAGTAGCCAATAAACAATCTGCAATATAGCCTCATTTGGATTCATACTCAACACATTTAACAGATTTGAATGCTACCTAATGAATGAGTGAGGATTTAGTAACAATAAAACGACTCCTCAGCTAAAACTAAAGCACTTTGAATCCCTTTTGCAGATTTTCTCCAATAACCTGATCACCTACACTCATCATTTTTTATCAATATTGATGCAAATCAGTCAACTCTTCATGAACAAAGACCTTATCCGGTCCGATCTCTTACCACTAGTTGTCAGGTCCTGTCTCTAAAATCAAACACTTTTCTCTATGTCTTTTTCTCTCTCAGCCTGTTTCTATGGCTTCATGTTATTCAAGAGAACAACATGGTTCACACTGACAGCCATCAAAGCCTGACTGGCAAAAGAAAAACTTACTCACAGTGATTTCATGTCAGTAAATGCTCATAAGCTCAGTGTATGTTGTGAATCATTATACAATAAAAGAATTTGAATTTCTTAGTCAGTGAATCACTTTTATCATTATCTCCAGTTCTAATGGGCATTCTCCCAATGCATTTGCTTCCTTTCAGTTAAATTGCAGTCACTCAAACACAATACTCCTTATCACTAATTATCCATGACAGCACTTATGAGGAGGAGGAACATACAATTCCAACACCTACCAAGGCAATTAGCAGAAGAGACTGTCGACAAGGAGGGATAAGAAGGGCTACAGCTTTCTATGGCTGGTACTGAACTATTATAGCTTAAACAATTTCAAATCTAGATCTACTCTTGACCCTGCAGTCCACAAAGTAAAACTATTATATTAAATATCATAAATGTTCTCTAAACCAGCAATTTAATCATGTCTTTAGCTGACATTAATTGCCTGTATTTGGAGGTGGCTATTGATTAAAGGAATTATGTAAGTATTTTGATTATGCTTTCAAAGCAAGACCTCTGATTATATTTGATTGGCTCTTGGCCTCTGCATTATTCATTTTAATTAATTTCCCCACTCACATATCAGGGTCATGTGAAATACCACCTCCATTCCCCCGAGCCCAGCCTCAATTCACATTCACACTGTGGATATTTGTATTATTTCTTCTGCACAGAGATATGAGTTGACATAGACATTCAGCTCCGCAGTTATCCCGTTGTCTTCAAAGAGACGTCATCACACAGAAAGGCTTTCAATTCAACAGAGAGAGATTCAAGGCAGTGCTCTGCTCTGAAGCCATCTCTTGTCAGTTGGCCCCTTCACCTCCCACTCGGCTACTTGGTCAATCCGCCCACTTACACATCTGATACAGTGGTAAGATTGAGAAAATGTCTGCTCCGCTGATGTGTGTATGTGCACTTCTATGTATGTGTGTGTGTCTAATACAGAAAGCAGGGGCAAGACGATGTGAAGAAGGGATGGAGGATTTGTGTGTGTGTGAGAGGGAGATACAGACAGAGATAGTGCCATCACACTGAATTTGTGAATTTGTTAAGTTGTAAAGGACATGGGCAGTCTGACCCATACACACTCCTGTCACACCTTTCTTTATGTTCTGGAAAGAGCTATCCAGTGCCTGCTGATGACTGTCTACTCAGTACTGATTCTGAGGCATGGCGCACACTCACAGACTTGGACTGGCAGGGTAGGAACAAAGCATGAAGCACAAACAAAACAAGGGGCAAAATGGATGAACACTCATTACTGTTGAAGCATGAAAACAAACAACCACTGTCTAACTGTTACACTCTATTTTAATAATGCAACAGCACATACCAGCATAGTTCATGCATGCAAGGTCTGTGAGTGTGTATCCAAGTGCATCTGCTATATTATATATATGCAGGTGCAACATGCTTTGAGTAAAAAGGTTCTGTGGAGTAAAACACTGGCTTCTCCAAATAGAAAAATAATGTTGCTGTCTGGGAGATTGAGGGTGGCAACACATGAGCAAAACCAATTTGAAGATGCATTTTAAAAAAAAAAGTTGAATTCACATTTGTGGAGATATTGAAAATCCCGTCATGTCACGCTTTTGATGCACAATCTTGCATACTTTTATTTTTAATGCAATAACTGTAAATATAATGGCAAAATTGAAGATTAAAATAAAGTTGTGTTTCTTAATATAAATGTGTAATTGCTGTACATTTCAATCCAAAGTATTTTTTAATGTGCTTGCTGGTGGAATCACATAATTATTAAATAAGTGGCACTGTGCTGAAACAGATCTGGTCCTGATTGAGACGTCTATTTTCAGTAGTGTAAAACACCAAAATACCAAAATATTGCCTCTGTTGCCTCATTTGCATGAACCTCCCATTTTGTTGCGCCTCTCCTGCCACCCTTACACCATGTCCCCTATGCATGGCACAAGAACTCAAAATACCAGCATATCTTGCAATAGTCTGTCCTGCCACAAAAATAGAGCCTTGAATTTAAAGGTTGAAGTTTAATGTTGAAGAAGAATATGTGAGAAACATGTTAAACCTGTATAAGCTCTACAGCCTTTAATATAGCTGTTGAAGGATATCATTTAATATGTTCGTTAACTTGTTTTGAAGAAAGACCTTGATTGAAAAATACATGAATCTCAACAGTGAAACATCCAAATAAACAGCACTGTGGCTCAACAAGTGGCTCTTCAGTTCCAATGTATCACCCTCGACCGCACTGTCCGTCTAGTTCTGGTTTACTGTCATAACTGGCAGTGTTATAATTGGATCTCACCACTGTTGGACACATTTGTCGACAGCAGTGTTTTTCAGTGCCAGTCACAATCCTAAACTGGGTTACAAAAATGCCAAAGGCTAAAATCCTAAAAGCTAGTTAGGCTGGTAGAGTTGCAGCTTCAAAACTGAGATGAATCTATTTGCATGCATCAGTTTTAATTTCATAATGTGTATCTCTGGAGAAAAAGTTTGAAACACATTGACTGCAGTATGCCCAAAGAATCAGCACAGGTCACTAGTCAGAAAGGATGTTTTTTTTTTTCTGTCACACAAATTAAATTTAAACTTAAAGCTTAGATAACTGCACATTGGCATATGCAATGTAGTAATTATTTACCTTGACAAGTCATAAAGGCAGTCAGAGTTTAATCAAATTACAACTGTAAAGTATAATGGAAATCTCTTCTCTAAAATATACTTACGAGTGCCATCAAAGTGGTTTGCGATGGTGTCCAAGAAGGTGTTTTGTGGAGCAAGGAGGCCCTTCATCACAGGCATCTTGTACTAGAGATAAGGCTGCAGACTCTCAGGCAACAGTTTCCAGTAGTCACCATTCCCCAAAGAGGACCTGTAAGAGAATCCTTGGGCTCGCTTGTAACTCTTCCACAATGTTCTAATGGAGTGCAAGTTGTTTCTTTTCTATGCTATCGAGAGGAAACAACTGTCTTACATCATACAGAAATCTCATTTCTTCTTCGGAAGAGACCTCGGAGGTGCTGTAGTTCTCTAAAGCTTTCGCTGTCAGAATTGAGTCAGGAGCTTTCAGGCTCAGTTGCGCATCCCTCTGCTCTCAGCACTGCTCCAGTATCACAGCAAAGCCTCAGCTTCTCTTCAGTCAGTCTAACTCCACTCACCATGGTTCCTGCCATCTCCGAGTCCCCTGCCTCTCTCTCGCTCTCCCTCTGTCTCCGTTACAAAAGCCTGAACCACCCCCCTTTCCACACACTGTGAATTTATTCGTTTCTCTCTCACCTTCTCTCTCTTTCTCATACAAAACCTGTGTCCTCCCACTTGTCAGTCCCTAGAGAAGTTATTAGAAATCACTTTCTCTATCTGCTCTCTCTTTCTCACTCTGCGTCTTTTCTGAAACTCCTTATAGGGAGGTACAAGATGCTATTTTGTTGCTCAGACTGCTTGCTTGAAATTGCTGTAGAATGAGTATATAAAATACTGTGAAACACGAAAAGAGAGCTTCACCATGAGTTTGTTGCTGTGGATATTGTGCAACATAGGGGACAAGACAATGGTTAGACTGCTTTGGTATCTGTATACAGATTTTGACTTTTCTCTCTCTTCTATGGACATATGGAGGTCAGGGGTCAGGTTGAATACAGAGCAGCACTGGATAATGATTCACTGTCTGGCTCAATGACACTACAGTACATCTGCTGCTAAGCTTGATGTTGGTCAGCAGCTTGAAGAAGAATCTACCAGCCTGCTGTTTGTATTACCATATCACATTTTCTTATACATAAACAACACCCACACACACATAGTTGCTGTAACACACAGAGTATAAGCTTACACACACACAAATCCACTGATGGCATTTCTAAATAACAACACGCACTGGTTCTTTGTATAGCATCCTTCAATTACCACTTCTCTCCAGGTTCCATATGAGGGTGTAAAGCTGTTGTGCACAATCACACATCCACTGAGACTTGACATTTCATTAAAATCTACACTTATCCATGAAAAGGTCAAAAACACAGCTTATTAAAATCAGTGTTTTCATATCAAAGTTATTTTAGTTTTGTCTGCCGCAAAATCAGTTACGTATTGATCCACACAAGTGTCATTTTGTCAGATTTAAAGTTAAAAATTTAGCAGTAATCTAATGGCTACGGTAAAATGACAGATTCGGCTTGAGAAAAGGCTGCTGAGCAGCAGTCTTCCTTGTGGGGGGGGTCTATTCAGTATACATGCAAATCTGATTACGTCCAATATTTTCAAATTTAAAAAGCAGATTTAAAATACAGAGATGTCATTTTTTAATATCTGAGGGGAACTTTAAATGGTAATACAAACTTTTATTTCTTTTTTAATAGGGAGATATTGATTGGGTAAAAAGTAAATCAATAATTAGTTTGATGGAAAGAGGGCATGAGAAAAACAAGCTTTTTGAGGAACAGTATGAATGATAATATTCTTATTGCAGTGTTCTTGCATTAAAAAATGCATAATTTGTTAAATGCCTTGGTTAGAACATGTAAAGGACCAGCTATCATCTGTACTTTTTGTCATATCAGCACCATCTTGTGGTCCTCTTTATTCCCACACTGTGATGGGCTCCTAGGTGTGGGCTGAGAAGCTGGGCTTTGATTCAATGGAAGGGACTGTACAAAAATTATTGGGGTGGGGTGAATCTTGTATTTGCTTTGAACCCTCACCTTTACTTAGAAGAAAAGTGCCCACTAATACCCCAACTCAATCAATTTCAAGCTTAATGTGCTAATGGAACAATTTCCTAATTGCACATTAGGAGTGGACATAGCAATTATTAGGCAAAATTATGAAAAACATAACAAATGGCGGTCTCTGTGTACCATTACCGTACTGTTTCCAGCTGCTCTTTATTTTTTGAACCAAGTGAAAAAATGTTTAATCCCTACTAGCTATAGAGATCCACTGTTTCTACGGTGTCAACTGTTTCTCAAAACTGACATTAAGCTTCGACTAGCAAGTGATGTGGCAAATAAAGCCTCGATACAAAGACATGATAGCTGTCCTCTGCATATTTTTTTAGTAAATCTCAAAATAATAAAACGAAATAAAATATAAATCTGGGGCAAAAAAACTAAGGACACTCCCTTGCTCTCCCAAAACAATCAGACTACCTTTTTCTTCTTTTCACTTCCCAATGTTTGAATAATGAACATAGTATATAAGACAATCTGTGTTTTCCTACGTTGTGAAGTAATTTTTGATCATGTAAAATCTTTTGTAGTTTTGATTAGATTCTGTGAGAATACTTTATTAGATGTTTGTCAAATGTTTCAATGATGTCAGATAGTGAGATGGGTTTTGTTTTGTTTTCTTTATATTTTTATTACACCATAAGGCCTTTTCCATATATGTACACTATTACATATTTTCCTAATGTAATCTGATACTCAAATGCACAATCATATCACATTCAAACAGGCACAGTTCAAAGAAAATCACAAAATTGTTTCTACATGAGCTAAAAAATATACATTTTGTGTAATAACACTCACCAATAAGTGTTATTTTTCTAGATTTTAACAGAGTCTCAGTATACTTATACCATGAGGTATTTAGCTTAAATCAGGCAGGGGTGTTGTGATGGTAGTTCTTGACTGAGCCATCCAGTCCATGTACTGCTCTCCAGCCCTCTCTTTAGTCCTCTTCCCCATAGTCAGGATCCCTGCTGCCTGGTTCCTGGAGCCTTGGAGGAGCTGGTGGAGTCGGCTCTGCAAGCGATCCTCATCTTCCTTCCGTTTACCCAGAGTGAGGATGCCAGCGGCGGCATCTCCTGTGAGCGGCTGCCCCAAGGTCTTGCTGTCAGAGCGACACAGCAACACATAGAGGCGACAGGAGCGAGATGGTTGTCTGCAGCACTCAGACATGCTGTGAGCATCACAGGCCAGTTGAGACAGCAGCAGCATCAAAACCAGCACCAGGACTTTCTGCGGGGCAAAAGAGATTAGTTTACACCCAAATGAACTGATACAAGAATACGATCTGTTGCCTAAAAAGCTACAAAAAGCTACTTTTTAAAAATGAATTCTTTACACCATGCTTAACATGTTACTGGTTAGATCTTGAAAGTGTATGTTTAATGTTGATTTATGCAAAGGACTGAATCAAGGATGGATGGACTAACTTCTATGCATAATGAATATGAATCACTGAATTTCCAATAAAATGATGCTGACATTTATTCTATATATACACATAATAAAACCTATCCTAACCTAACCTCTAGTGAGGGAGTATCACCATGACCATCTGTTGGGATAATGGTACTGTGCACAATTATCTATCCATAAATGATATGAATCACTGACTCTCCAATAATATCATACTGACATTTATTCCACATATACATGCTAAAACCTTAATCTCTAGTCAAAGTGATGTTACATACAAAATCATCCCAATCTAACAGAACGCATTTTATTTAATTTATTTTAAAGTTCATATAATTGAAAATGTGCAACCTTAGGTGATTCTATGGGCATAGTCGTGGCTAAGCAATTTGCCTAAATCCTAGAAAATTATTATTTTTGTTTATTCTCATAGAAACAGATACAAAAGAACAGAGAGATACAGCCTAAGCTAATTTGTAACCTGTGTCCTTTTACATAGACAAAACACAAGCAAGATATAGAAAATACAAACTACAATGAGCTAGGTAAAATACTATGTAGACATTGATTACCCATGACTACATGCCTGATCACCACTCAGAGTGTTTCAGCTTTTTAAAACGTCCTAGTTATGATCCATATTGATCCCCTGAAAAGAGAAAACTATCTGTGCTGTGTTTTCACCATGTGAACTTGCTACTTAGGATCTCAGTGACATGGTGAAACGATATCAACCATAAAATGCTCAATTGAAAAAATTCATAACAAATGTCACACATTTTTCTCACATAAACTTAAGAATTTAATACAAACTGACAACAAATGTATCAAAACACAGCTGCCTCTGTGAGGCCAAAAGGATATGAAAATGTAAAGAAAATAAAATCTTCAGAAAAATCTATATACAAGTAGAAAGACATGACCACAAACAAACTCATAAATGAGTAACCACCCTTATGCACGCTTTAAAACCATGAATTTGCAATGTCAAACACTAATTTTTAAATAAAAAATCTAACTTAAGCCATTTTACCCTGTTAGACGTGTCCATCCCAGCAGCTTTTTGGAAATTGGTCGGGAGCCACGTCATCTTCTGGCTTGTGTGAAGGGGAGTCATCTGATCTTCTTATCTCCCCAGGGGAAGAAAAAGTGTCTTTTATATTGTTCGGTGATGTCCACGTCGATGGACGTCATTCAGGCCAACCACAAACATGATACAAAACCACTAGTTCTCGTGTTGTTGTCAAACTCACTGCCATTAATTAGTCTCCTGTTGCAGATCATCTCCAAGGCACTTCTCTGGACCTTTGATGAACTACAGGTATTTCTTTGTGGCCGCATGCCAAAGCTTTATGAAGACATACCGTTATAATGAGTGGTTAGGGACAGAAATCAATTAGCTAATGTGTCCTATGAATTCTAAAATATAAATATAGAAAAAGCCCAGATGCCCTTTCTCAGTCCTAATGACAAGCTCATTCAAAAGTCATGCTAATGAGCTTCTATGGGCTTTATTCTCTGGTACAAAAGGTGCCATACTGACACATCAAGAACAGTTTTGTGCATTTTCTTGCTCCTGCACAGAGTGTTCACTAGTGGCGTGAACAGTGTTGATGGATCTATGGGCCCACAGCTGAAAAGGACCCCAAGACTTCAAGTAGGGTTATTTTAATTGAAAAAAAGAGAGGACTTTAGTAATATTCTTTTAGGAAGCCAGTAACACTTACCTACACCTCTGCTCCCACATCTGACCGTAGAATATCTATCAATCAATAAAGCTTTTGGAAGGCTTTATTGATTGCTTTAGATTCACTGTGAAAGTTGCTTTCAAAATGCTCGAGCGAGAGCTAGCGATGTCTGTTTGAATCCAATCAAAAATGTCACTTCACTCACAGATTCACACATTCTCTGAACCCTGCATAACTTAAACATTTACAGCAAAATATCAGTCCAGGTACTGATTGATACATTGCTGAACTTCAAGTCAAATTACGAACGGGTATATTTAACATCCTTGTAAAATACATTTGCATGTATCCCTGTTTGAAAGTCATTAAAGAGAAATGAAGGAGAGGAGACAGGATAAACAATGAAGCCAGTTTTAATGGGCCACTAAAGGAGCTCTTACAGAATCCACACTCACTTTGCAGTGAAACACATGTCTGGTTATTGTTTGACCCTCGTGTTGTGGCGCTAACCCGTAATCCCTCGTTGCAGTCCCACATGCACTGGTTGTCCTGATCTGCACCACAGAACAACAAGTGTCAAATCACTGTATATGTGGAAGTAATGTTAAAAAAGAATCAGAATATCAATAGAACTAACAACAGTTATAATATAATATCAATCATTTATGCCTGTGTCTGCAAGAATTATTATAGCAATATATGTTCCTTTCATACATTTTACATACAGTTTACATCTATATTCACTTTATTTTGTGTTTTTATTGACAGCAGTACCATGTTCTTGTTGACCTTTGACCTCTAACAGGCAGGGTCAAATATTCCAGTTGTGATTGGCTGGTGAGCTCCGCCACTTACGGACGTGGGCTAGCTCCACCCCGGGGAACAAAACACCAACTCACGTAACGTCACACACACAGCCCCTAAGGAGGAGACAAGGAGACCCTGTGGGGAGAGTCCAGGAATGCTGAAGAACTTAAATCCTAAGGAATGACACTGGAGATGTGCGGGGCTCGATGGAGGTTGACACCAGCAAGAAGAGCGTCAATGTGAGTGAACACACCAACAGCTGCGGTCGGTTTTTCTATTTTAGCTCTACAGCTCCCTGGTTTTTTTTTGCTGAAATGGTAATCTGTGACTCCTACAGAGCTGCTCTACTTTGTGCACTTAAAATAAAAAAATCCTCCTCTTTGAAAGGAGTGAGGGTTTGCACTTAGCTTTACGTCTAAGATGGAGGAGGTGTGGAGCATGAAGAAATAAAAGCTCAAAGACATGCCGAGGAGTCTCTGGAAATGAAAAGGCAAATGTGTGGCAGAAAATGCCAATGTGAGGTAAAGCCTGTACCCACAGAGCTAGAGTACATAGTGGGGGGGGCATGTAACTAGCACTGCCCAGAAAGAGACAGGGGTATCTAACTCACTGATCCAACTACTGAGAGCGTTCCTATGCAGAAACACATACCAGAAGTTTGTTACCAGCTGTTAGCCTTTTGGACTTTTCACAAGAGAGAAAACAGAAGAGACCTGAACTTCCTTGCTCAGATGGAAGATTATCTTCCAAATCTATGACAGAGAAAAGTAAACATTGTCTTTCCAGTTTTCCATCCTGTTTAGAAATGTGTGATTGAAGTGTGAGGTCTCTCTTTCTTTTCTCCTTCAGCCCTCTGGCCAACTCAAACCTCCTCTCAGACTTGTGTCTCACTTCTAACACGACGAGCTTTCCTCACCATCATCATCTCTTTAACTCTCTCAGCCACTTCCTCCATCTCCCTCTTGTTACTGGCCTCCTGCTTTTCTTCTGCTTCTATGTCTCTATCTCGCTCTATCTCGCTTGCTCTGTCTCTCTTTGGGTAGGATTCTCTGTGGGCACAGGCTGCGGGTCAGCAGGATCTCGCGGGATCGTCACTGACCATCTCTTTCTCAGGGATGGCGTCCAGAGGTCCTGCTGCCCTCTGCTGCTGGCTCTGGAACTGAAACTGGAGCTGTGGTAGGGGTGGGGGTTGATGATAGGCCGGGGGTTTTGAGAAAGTTTGAACCAGAGGGAGAGCTGGTAGCTGGGGATGTTGCTGGGGAAGGAGATGGAGATAAGCCTGAGGTGCGGTCTGGGATTGGGGCTGAGTTTGGGACTGGTGCAGTGGCGGGGGCTGTGAGTGGGCCTTGGCCTGAGGCTGTTGCTGTATCTGGACCTGCTGTGGCTGGTAGTGAGGATGGTGCTGGAGCTGGGGGGAAGCTGCTCCGTTCTTACTGAGACCACAGGACTGAGCTGCACAGTGGATCTGACGCAAGGTGTCCAGTGCCTCGCTCTTAGCGTGCTTCAGCAGGTCTGCCTGGCCCTGAGAGATAGAGGGAGACAGAAAGAGAGACCGCTTTGTGAACAACACCTAACCATATCAGATTTTAGGGCAACAAAAATAGCAAGAAACATCTTTGATATGCATTCCCTCAGGGATGCTTTAACTTACAGTCTATCTGAGTTAGATAACATCATCTAGTTCTACGCTACCTTTTTGGCCTGGTCTCTTTTGAAAAAGAGATTTTAATCTCAAAAGGACCTTTACCTGCTTAAAGAAAGATGAAAAAAAGGGAGAAAAAGGTACAAGTAGGATTTTTTTTCCCTTAGTGCACTAACTAATAAGATGCAGAAGGGGGCAGTATAAAGCCACTGAAAGAGGGCCTTTGGTTGCCTGCCAGCCCTTCCTACTGTTCCTCTCAGCTGGTGAATAGTGTTGTCATATGGTGATAATGTTATAGTACATTTCTGCTCTTTATTTGGGAGCGCCCCAGAGATGAATCCCTGCCATATGTGGAGGAAGTGGTCAGGGCTGGCATCCTGCTTTACGGCACTGTCAAGTCAATCTGGGCCACTGCCATGGCTGCCTGCCTCCTTAAGCTAGCTGTCTCTGCCATGTGGAAATATGGTGTCTTCTCCACAGGCGGCTATTTCTGTGTGTGAGAGGTGCTTATATTATTAGAAGTGACCAAAAGAAAAAAAAAAGAAAAGAAATCTGACCACATGCTATTATAAAACTCTCTCCACTTCTACAGTCTTTAAATCCTTGACTCTTCCCCCGTAGGCCTCTCAGCCTTGCCACAACCCCTTCTCTTTCAGCGTGTTCACTCCAACACTTTCTTTACACCACCATCCCTCCAACATCTGTTCACAAGCAAGTTGAAAGCAGTTGCCTTCTCATCTGTGAATCTACATATTTTCTCTCCCTCCCACTGAACTTCACGCTGGACTCTGGTCTGACCCGCTGTGACAGCTCGTTAAGTTAACATCGCTGTGAAGAGGCACAGGCCGACCGGACTGAAGTGTAAATGGTGAAAGGGATAAAGTTCTCAGTGCCACAAGACAGGCACAGCAGTCTAACATATTGCAGAATGAGTAAAGGTGCTGCCCTGCACACAACGCCCAACGCTTTACTCCCAGGTGATGTTAATATGCTGCAAGTGGCATTTTACCTGAGCCACTCCAGCACGCAAACCACAAGCATGAATAAGTCATATTTTTGAAAAACAGAAATTATGTAAGTCATGACTCACCAGGCATAAAATAAGACAGCGAGAAGCATGTCCTGTGCTGGCAGAGCCAAATCACGATGGCACTTGTATTCGAGTACATTCACCCCTACAGCTGGCCTAAACCTATCCATGGGGGGCTAAGTCCAAGCAAGGGCAGCCACAAAATCCCACCACTATATCCTCATTAATTTCTATCCTAATCTCCTCCTTGTTTATCAAAATCAGTCCATCCCTTTAATAGAAATATCAGCAGTCAATAACCGGCCTTTACTGTGTATTATTTTAAGGTTGTAAATAGAGAGTGGTATGTGACAGCGGAGTACGAGCAGGACTGAGAGAGCTGTGCACCTCGACTTGAACTGTCACTTACGGACTCAGTAAGTTCCCACTTGAGCCATCATCTGTATAGAACAGAACAAATTTATGAAACTAAAATGGTGAGTGATTTGGGAGACAACAAGATGCAACATGTTTTTGGAACCCGTTATTCTTTTAAAAATGGCTACAATATGCTTGACACTTGCTTCAAAGCCTCTCTTTTCGCCTCTCTGATTTTGTTTTTCTCTTGACAGGGAGCTACGATGAGTGACAGCTTGGTATCGCGGGTAGAAATGGGCAAAAACCCTCATTCACCGTGACAGCTCTGATCTGACTGTAACTGTCAGAGTAAGGGTGGAGAGGGAGATGGAGAAACAGAGTGAGAGACACGACTCTTTCTCTCTCTCTCTTACGTCCTCACAGCTTCCTCACCATCTACCAGCGAGTGCTTCCAGGCCTGCTGAGGATCTGGAGAGGTTGACAGGTGAAATAAACTGGGCATGGCTGCCAGCCTTGGCAAACCGGCAACAGGCTCTCACCAAATGTTCAGTATGAGACACAGATTACAAGTGAAGAATGGAAAGAGGAAGAGGAGGAGGAGTTATGTGCACGCCAAGATGCCTTCATGTTGAGAATGTGGCTCTTCGAAAGAAAAGACAAGAGAGTGAAGTGTGTGTTTAGAGAGACAAAGCAGGAATGAGAAGAGCTCGGTGAGTTTAGGGGTGATGGGTATAGAGGGAGTGCGGGTGAGGTAGGGATTAGATTTGGGTGTCCATCTGTTATGCTACTTAAGGACACGCATTTCCTAATTCTAGAGAGTGCAATGAAGCTTAATTAAGATAAATCTGTCTGTTGCACATATGGCTGCTGTATTAGTGCAAGAAAAAAAGCAAGAACACAAATATTTTTAACACTGATTTACTAGTGCTACAGCCATAACCTTCACTAGTACGGAAAGGTTAAGTCAGTTAATCAATGAGCCAAAAATTCAGCAGAAACAGGTTTTCATTTAATTATTGAGGTTATTTATTAACCTAGTTGTTTCCAGCTCCTTAAATTTGAGTATTTTCTGCTTTTAACTGTTTTATATTGTTGTAAATTAAATTAATTTAAAATTAAATATTCAATCATGGACAGCAACAAGCAATCTAAAGATGTCACATTGATTTCTGAGTACTTGTAATGGTCATTTTTCACTATTTTCTGACATTTTATAGACTAAACTATTAATCCGTTAATAAAAAATTGATTAATAGATTTATTGTTACTTAAATAATTGTTAGTTACAGCCCAAATCTTTACTGTATTCTTATCTGATAAGGCAGACATGAAAAGGCAAAGAAGAATCAAACAATCAGACATCTACCTAACCTGACACTCAAGCAAAAAGCTCAGCCAAGGGAGCTTCTTCACTCAATACTAAATGATTTCAGAGTGATGAGATGAGATAAAAATATCCGGGCTGCTCTGTCCTTATTTAGCAAAACAGGCCCACTGTGCAGAGCACGGTCTGAGCAGCATGTGGTGTTTTATCAGTGCTGGTATTACCACCGGTGTTCATAGAGGCAATGAGATGAGGGCATTGGGCAGCCTTATCTCTCTGTGTCTTGGGGCAGGCAAAGACAAGAATGCATTTTGCTGAGCATCATCTTCAAGGCATGACCAAGGGGCCCATTGTACCCTTATGAGAAATAATAGAGCAGCATGTGTGTGTCTACAAACAAGTGTGAACAATCCTATCACATCTTGTCAAGATAGTTACAGTAAAAAAAAAAAAACAGAACTTGGAATCAACCATAACTGATTAAGAGATTTAGGGATTAGAGAGGAGGCAAATACAATTAGCCCAGAGAGCTTTTTTAAGACACCATGTACAGTAGTTTAATCTCAGCAACAGGGTCTGGGATTGCTTATCCAGCTGGTTATAGGCTCTAGATTAATATAGGGGTATTTGTTGTGCTGAAGGCCACATGCCAGGCGTGGTTCAGTCCATCTTACCTTAAGGACAGTGATGTTCCAAGCGTAGCTCTCCATGGCCTTCTGGAGTTTGCGGCCTTTCAAACCCTCCTTTGCCCCGATGCGATGCAGGTCCTCATGGAAGTCCAGACCTGGACACAGACACGCACATGACATGCAAATTACATATAGAATACGCAATATAAAGTTTATATCAGTAAAGCCAAAGAACAGAACTTTATATTGTTTGCCCCATACCCAACTGTATGTACTGTATGCACACTAACAAACAGACAAGCAGAACCGAAAACATAATGTCCTTAGTGAAGGTAATAATACAATAATTTGCTTGCTCTTATGGTCACCTTTTCACTTTTGCAGTGTGCAACACAAAGCCTGCAGAACAAAAGACATCTAGCCAGATTCTCATGAGCACCTTAATGGCCACAAAGCAGTTCACCATACAATATGCTGCATTGCTAATGGGGGTAAAATTGAGGTAGTGCAACGCAGGCTAACCTTTAATTGGTCTATCAGCAGGTCCGGCTTCATTTAGCCCGGGCAGACCATTACTAATCCTCTGGGCTTTAAGAACAAACTCCTCCTAAAGCTGTACGTCTCAGCCCGCTTGTCAGTCTGTTCCTGACAACTGACCTCATGCCACCCCAGCTTTGATTCACTGCAAAGACATTGACGAAACATAATACGCTATAATTCACAAAAAGCCCATCATCGCAAGTTGTTCACTCTTTAGCCATCAGCTCTTTTCAGTAACTAGTAGGTAGATACGGCACCTCCACTGCTGTCAAGAGAAGTCCTTAATTAAATTGATTTTCATTGGAGAGCAGGAGAATTACCTCAGCCCAGTGGCAGACTCTTGCTTGTTTTTTGAAAAATAACTCTTGACTCCATCCTAAGTGACGTTTTCCAAGTGTAGTGATAGCATATATGTAACAGAGCTATATAATATTGAATATTTGGCTTAATATTCAATGCTCCGCTTACAATTCGCACGATAAAAGTATGCCATGCTGCCCCTATTTAGTCATGCAGTTACATTGTCTCCTACTACACAAAACCGTTATGTTGTTCTTAGAGAGTATCCTGATGCATGCAGCAGAACTCTAATGCACCAATGCCTACAAACATGTGTGCACATGTACACACATACACACAGGCCTCCTCATCTGATTCAAAGCACCAAAAGCCAAAAGCAAAAAAAAAAAGGTATCACAAATCCCTGTCTTACCAAACTCCTGTTCAAAATATTGTACTTTAGGCTACAACTCACTTTATCACATCATCTGAACTACCTCTACTTTATGCCTCAATACACATCTCAACCCAGTTTTCTTTGAACCAAGTGTATGCAAATGTCATTCCAGCAACTTGACATAACTGTATGTTTGACACTCACTACAAGAACGTTGGCAGCACACTTAAAACAGATCAAGAGGTAAATACAGAAAATACTATATCTGGCCTTCAGTGCACATCAGACTCAACCTTGCAAAAAAGAGCCCGGACCCCTGTTGTTCTGTCTTCCATATAATTGGTGATGTACAGCCATTGCAGAATATCTGAGCCTGAAAGTTGTGTTAACAGGGTTTAGGGCTGATTTGATCTTGTAATCTGGTGTAGTTAATGGGCTGCTGCTGGTGCAGAGCTGAGCCAGGGCAGTTTTGCGATCACAGAACTTTGGGACTGAGGCAGACAGAGAGCCGAATAAGAGATGAAATTAGCTGGAGGCGGCTTGTCGCAATACAGCCTCTTCAAGCATTTAATTTCCCAATTATTAGGCATTTTTTTCAGTCACACAGTTGCTGTTTCTTACTGTCTGTTAAACTCTGTGAAATTTGAGTTAATAAACAAAATGTGGCCCCCATGGCACACTCTGAGACAAGATCTTATGCTTTGCTTCTCTAGTGGAAACAGAAGGGGGGGGGGGCAACAACATGTCTTTTCTGAGTAGACACACACATGCAGACACACACACGCAGACACACACGCGCGCACACACACACGCGCACACACACACACGCGCGCACACACACACACACACACACACACACACACACACACCAGTAAAGGCTTACAGTCTGCATAGAGCAGAGAGGCTTTTTGCCTTTGTAATGAGTACTGCAGCAGCACCTCTTATGCTCCAAACACACACACAGAAAAAGAGACAGCTATAGGCAGACAGAGAGAGAGAGAGAGAGAGAGAGAGAGAGACAGAGAGAGAGAGAGACAGAGAGAGAGAGAGAGAGAGAGAGAGAGAGAGAGAGAGAGAGAGAGAAAGGTAAGTAAATAATAAAATCAAACAGAATCTCCAAACAGGATCTGATGAAAAGAAATGATGAAAACAAAGATGGGAAACGGGGTGAGATGGAGATACATATACAGTCAGTGGTTCATTAATTTATCTTAAGTCATACACACTGCAGAGCCCAGGCAGAATATCATCATTGCAAATAGAGAATGGGATTTTACAGCTGCTGATAAGCTGGGAAAACAATGACTGTACAAAGCCAAGGAAGACAAAGGGAGGGCGATGCCTTTATCCCTCGGATATCCATGGCAATGGAATCCACATGGAGTGGCTTCAAACCATACCAACACAGTCAGAGTGGTCAGACAGAGAGAGGCTTTGCATGGAAGGAGACATCAATAAATAAGCTCAGCCAGGCTTGCAGGAAGGCAGCAGCTCCTAAACTCATCCAGTGAGCTTGCACCTGTTCCGCAGCCTGCTTTAACATGGTAGGATGCACGGCTATATTGACACCTGAACGCCTCACAACCTAGATGTGAAATACACAGAGATGCATGTTGTATTAATAAATTAATTAAGCCCTGCCCCCTCTCTAAGGTAGCCGCTGTTCTACTAGCATCTAGAACTAATAACAAGAGGAGTTTCTCAGTCTTTCAGAAAAGCTGTCCACAGTCTAAGCAAAGAGTGTATCTACTAAAATCTGAGCACCTTCTCAGTTTAGAAAAGATGAATGATCACTTGGTAGCCAGTGGTGGAAGAAGTATTCAGATCCTTGGTTGAGTGTTATCAGCAAAATATACTTAAGTATCAAAAATAAAAGTACTTGATATGCACAATGGCTCCTCTAAAAGTGTCAAATATATTACTGGATTATTATTATTAGTGGATTCGTATTATTGATGCATTGCATAAAAATGTACTGTAAGCACCATTTTAAGGTAGCAGGTCAAGGTGGAGCTGATTTTAAACTATTTTATAAAAAAACCTTTGGGTAGTTCAAAGACCCTGCACAACGTGTGGTCCACGTCCATAGGTGTTTTCACTTATTTTGCCATTAGACCTTTTCTCAGGACACATAAATCCCAGCAGACCTGAGCAGGTGTTATCAATCACAATATCTGCAAACACCTGTGTGGGTATGCAGGGCCTATAGTCAATACAAATACATCATATTTTAAGTTGATCATATGTTTTGTGCGTAAAATCAAAGTAACTAGTAACTATAGTGATAATAAATGTAGTACAGTACAGTATTTCCCTCTGAATTAAAGTAGCATAAAACAGAAACTCCTCAAACAGAAACTCCTCAAAACTGTGCGTCAGTATGGTACTGACGCACAATTTTACTACTAGTAAATGGACTATTATTTTCCACCATTGTCGGTAGCATTCAACAACTACAGCTCCCATGATTCTTACCCTAAGCCACTGCGCCTGATGGGAGCTGTAGTTGTTGAATGCTAACAAAATTATTATCATTTTATATTTGTTAAAATGGCTAAAGGTTAAAATTGAATAGGGACACAAAAGCCCAGGAATTTGGTTAAAATGTTTAGAAAGAAATCCTTACTTGAGAAAACCCTTTTAGAAGCTAGTGGAGCAAAGGCTAGTCAGGAGGAGTGGGAGTTGTGCTCTCCATACACAAACAGATTAGATATGCGTGCAGACACATAAGCCAGTGTACAGAGTACAGACACAAACACACAGTGGTAGCATCTGGAGGTGCCAGAGTGTGCATCCCAGCTGTCTATCTGGTCCCCCATTAGCGTTGTGTGTGATGGCAAGCCATCAACAGTGCCCAGGGGGATCATCCAGCACCTCTCCATCCTCATCAACACGTCAGCTTCACTGCCCAAATTAAACTGATTAGCTGCAATAATGACAGGGCATAAACTGAGCACAGGAAGGGAAGAAGAAATGGAGGGAGGCTGTTGGGAAGAAAGAGCCATAGCAACCCAAAACTGTCCTGCATCGCCGTTTCTCATCTCCTACTGTATGAGTGATAAATCTGCCAACGTGCCACTCATTCCACGTTGCTTGGATTTAAAACGAAAGGCAAGCTAAGAGGTAAGAGGTTAGTTCAGGTCCCTCATTTCAAATCGCAGCCTGCGCGTCATTGTGATTACGGCTTTGTCACAACAGCATTTAGCTGATGAGCAGAGCACACTTTTACTGGCTAGGGCACAAGTGTCAGGTCCAATCAAAGGCCTTAAATTAAATTTACATGCAGCGCACACACACACACACACACACACACACACACACACACACACATCCTACCCAATCCCATATTCCCTCTCCCATGCAGACAGCACGTCCTCTAATAGCACCTTTTTCCGCTTCTCACACAGCCATTACACCAAAATTATACCTTTGGCTTCTGGATCTATCATAGGGACAAAACCTTCAATTCCATACAAATCTACCATCTCGCTCTTCATATGCGTCCACTCTCTGATTCTCTGTCTGTGTTCAGGCTGTTGCTATTGTCATTGTCAGTCTGAACATAATCATATTGCTTATGAGATGGCTCCTGAAGGGTGCATTCAGTGCCTGTCAGTCTATCAAAAGAGGAAAATTCATGCTTTCCCAGCCATCAGAAAGATGTAGCATTTTGTTGGAGAGTCATGACCGAGACACACGCACTAAACAAGACAAAGATGACGAAAAGAGGGAGAAAGCCCATTTAGGAAGAATGCTGCAGCATTTGTGCAGGGAGACAGGTGATAGCATTTCATTAGATCCACTGATTTTGATTGTAAAATTAGATTGAAGAAGCTTAGCTCAACCCTCTCAACCTTTATTTGTCACATATTCAGCATCATGAAGGTCAAGCAGATTTCACAGCAATTTCCCAGTGAATAGTACACGTTTTCCAGCAGCTTAACATTTTTTAAGAATGACATAACACAATCGATTCAAACTCTCCTTATTAGGCTAACTTTAATGTAATAATATCGCTATATGCATTTAATTTTCTGTTTGCACTAAACCATACAGTTAAAACTACACTTGGACCATTATGAAAGAATTCTGCATGTATGCCAGCAAATGCAGCAGCAGATACACTGACAAGAGGGACCTGATGAGACAGGATGCAGATGGAGAGGACAAAGAGCACTCTGAGCAGGGGAGCGGGACGGAAGTGTCTGCATTAATATTGGAAAATAATTAGTTTATTAAGGCAGGGGGCCGATTATTATAGCAGATCTAAAAATGTTGGTTTACGGAGACAGGTTCAAGCATCATAATTTCTGCCATCAATCTTAACTGATATTCAAGCATGGCAAGCACAGATACAAATTTATATTTGCTATACTTTGTGCTTGCATTTGTTGATGTACATGGAGTTGTTATACATTACTAACATGAAAGCCAACATTATAGCATTTTGAGAAGAAATAATTGTGCATAAACCTTAACATATAGTTAAATAATGTGATGAAATACTGTTGTTTGACTCACACAGTTCTGTATACTGAGCTAATCTTACTTTATATTCCCTTAGGCCAACAAGGTTAAATTTAATTTAAGGTTTAGAATTGCTATTTGCCAATTACGATTTGAGGCAATAGGTTACATTATATAGCTTTTCCACACATTAAAAGCTAAGTAATTGGATTTTGGTAAACAGTGTTGGGGCATCTGTTTCTCTGGCAGCCTGCTGGACAGCCACATCATGTCGGAGATAAAGCTGCTATGTGTACATTTTATTATATCATACTTTCTTCTTTTCAGCCTCACGTATCGCTATCAAAACTACAATGAATGTCTGGAAGTTATGAATGAACAGACACGGCAGTTGTGTACATTGAGAATGGCGGGGGTTAGGATGGAGGCATGTGTGTTAGTGCTGGGGGCAGGGGAGCGGGCGATAGGGAAAGTGCTATGTTTGGCATGCAGCTGAGGCCCCTCAGGACTGTCGCTCCAACCCACTGCCTCATTGTATCATTCTTACATAATGCTGCATTTACGTGAAAACCTTCTAACTCCAAATTTAGGAATTTCCTTTTTTTTTCACTTCAATTGGATTGTAAGGATTACATGCTCCTTGAGAAAATGCTTCAACCCCTGGGCTTCTGAGGTCCTTTCAAAATTAATTAAATTACTTTAAATAAGCATGCTTGTGGGGAGTTGTTTTTACTGTAGCTCCTGAAAATTTGACATTTTGGAAGTACAAGGTTTTCACCTGACAGCAGCAGTAAGCTGAGCATCAGCCTCCGGTATCCAGCTATACTGACACTGCTGTGAGTGTGGCTGTAGCTGTGGCTGTGTGGGGTTTAAGCTCCGCTTAACTCTGCAGTCATCGCCTTTGAAGATGCTTCCAGCTCTGGGCTGGAGAACCTCGGAACCAGGGGACAGCTCTGCGATTGAAGCCCCAGCGTTCAACTGACATCCCTGGGTAATTGCACAGCACGAATATCAGCTTGGCTTGTTGTGATGGGGGGGAATGAAGCATATGCTTGCCTCTGTGTGACACCAGGGAGTGAAGCTGGGCATAGCGAGTTTAAATTGGCTTATCGGCCTCAAGATATTGGGTTGGCATGTGCCAGTGAGTGAGCCTTCCCTGGCTTCTTTGGGTTTATCATACACAAAACACACAACAACAACACACAAACTACAAATGACTTATGATTACACCAGCTATTGTAAGCTCTATAATAGGCCTGGATCTGAAGGTTTCACATTTGTTTCAGTTATGTCTTTAGTTGCCTACAGCATTCGAGTGTGAGGCATAAACATGCAAAACGAAGATGTCAGTATTCAAACTATGTGCTCCTATTCGAGGAGCTCTTCAGCAGAGGCACTGCTGCGTAGTAGAGAAGCAAGGCAAATGAGGAACAATTAGTGCTGAACGTAAAAGAGGCAGGAGATGACAAGCCACAGGATTATCTTGATTTTAAGCCATTTCTCTCCTAATGATCTTATTACGGTCAATTTTATTCTCTCCCCTAAAAGGCCGGAGCTCTTAGATCAAGCACCCTTTTTAAAAACGCTGTAGCGACGAAATGCTTCTTTAATTCCATCCTTTTCTCGCTCCGTCTTGCCATCCCTCGCCTACTCTGTCAAACCTTTTCATTTTGGATGTTTATGTTCTCTGTCCTCTTTCTCCTGTAGCCCTTTGTCTCTGTGGCTGGCTGATGGTTTTCACCTGCCCACTGACATGATAACTACTCGGTGCTGACTCACTGATGATGGCCTGTTCTATTGACAGCAGCCACTGCTGTTGATGTTGATGGAGATGCTGTAGCAGTAGATACACTAGGCTCATTCTATTAGGCAGGAGGACACGACACATACTGTAATATGTTTGAAGGCTGCAGATGCGCGTTCTTACAGTAGATGGTTCAATTGGACTATAAAGCAGAAGAGATGAAAATATTCATCTCCTCAAATTAATCTATGTTGCTTTGTGTCTTGTGATCTTATTTGTCTTAATAAAATTAAAGAGACATGACAGTAAGTGAGGTAATTTCATTTGTGTCTGATACAAATCTTGTCCTTGAATCATGAGTCATTTTTCTCACAGTAGCAGAGAGATCTATCTTTTCCCGCCTTGTTTCATGCAACTGCTGCTTTATTTTTGACATGAAATAAAAGAATCTTCATTTCAAAATCAAATATTTTTTACTATTTTTCAGGCAATATCAGCTTGGAATTACACATCCAGTTGTGATCAACATGTTCTGCAGCGTAGAAAATGTAGAGGATGAGCAATCTGCCCATCCCATAATGCAGCATACCTTCCCGTTGTGCTTGTGTGAGCTTGGAGTAGACGACATCAGCCGACTCAATCAGTGTTCTGCTGGTTTGGATCATCTAGAAGACAAAGACGACGTGTAGTTAGTTTGCATCACATCTCAGCATCATACCGAGGTCGTACCGGGAAAGCCCTGAGCAGAGGCCCAGCCAAACACAGATCTGACCCCTCAACAGCTAGGGCTCATTTTAAAGTACTTGGGCTGAGCTCTTAGCTGCTATGTTTACAGGCACACTAACAATTCAGTCTTAACCCAATTAGGGCAACATAGCTGTCGTGTAAATGTCTTTATCTGATTACTTTAATTGGGGCAAGATCATAATCAGAGGAAGCAGATTCTTTCTAATTAATTGGGCGTGTAAACAACATAGTTCAGATTTCATTTGCCTTGTATGTAAGTACAAGAGAAAGCTAGATAAAATGCATGAGCAAAGCTAAATTGTAAGTAGTCTGTTTAGTAATACAGCCGTATAACTCTATAGGTGTGCAAAAAGCAAAGCGGGCCTTAAGATATGCTTTCCAAACAATCCAAAACAACACGTCTTGTACTTTTTCTACTACTCTCACCCATAATAATAGAATATATAGAATGTATTTATACTATCTGCACATAAAACCACCTCTGTATGCAGAGTAACATATTATTCATTAGAGCTACAAGGATTAGTTGATCGAAAGAAAATTAATCTGCAACTCTTTTAATCATTTTAAGTATTTCTTTCTAGCAGAAATGCCAAAAATGTGATGGTTCCAGGTTTTCAAGTGAGAATTTGCTCTTACATTACAGTAAATTGAATATTTCTGGGGTTTGGACTGTTGGTCAAACAAAACAAGACATTTAATAAAGTCATCTTGTGCTCCAGGATATTCCAATAATTTTCACAGTTTTCAGATGTTTTATAGACAATACGATTAATTGACTAATTGAGAAAGTAATTGGCAGATTAATAATAATGAAAATAATTGTTGCAGCCCTATTATTCATACAATATTTAGTACAATACCTGTACCACAACCCTGTACATAAAGCCCATGGTACAGTTACAGTCGGACCTGTATATACTATAAGTTCCTGTCTCTTGCCTGTATATAACAGCTGTATGTTTGAGTTTTTTTATATTTGTGTAATTTGCTATCTTGTTTTACTGTCTGTATCCTCCTGTAAATGTGTTCTCTGCACAGTTTTTAAGTACTTTGAGAGCTCCTTAGAACCAGTCAAATTCCTTGGTCAACATACTTGGCATATATACAGTATATCTGCATTGAAATCTCATCTGTACTGGAAAACCACAAGGAAACCAAGAGTGGCGGAGATGCTACATCCTATTTTCACCTCTTATTTTGCATCTGACCAACACAACGCTGTAGTCTGAGCCCTTAACATCATCCCAGGCCGAGGAGGAGCAGCTGGACCAGCCCTGCAGCACTGAGGAGGAAGCTAATGAAGTTTCACACTCCTGTTAGCAGGGAGAAAGGTGGACTCTTATACTGTGTGTGTATGTGGACTCTTATACTGTGTGTGTATGTGTGTGTGTGTGCATGCCTTTTCTTGTTTTGCTATCCTTATGAGAACTGGATTGCAGACAATTTTGGAAAGTGAGCTCATTTTGGACAGTCCCTTCATTAAGGGGATGGTTTAATTTAAGAATCTAAAGGAAAAATTAAAAATATGCAGAATCTTTGATTTCTATTACATGAAGTATTTGATGAACCTACATTTCCAAGAATTGCTTCACCAACCCCCAAAGAATGGATTTGAGTAATGTTAGATGTATATGTAGATGAAAGTTGTAGCAATAGTGAAAGTAAAACAGAGAACAAATAGTTCCATTAGCAACAAGCAAGAGTCTTGAATGCAACATGTCTTGAAGCTGCACAATCTCAAAAACCTGACATTGAGACAACTGATTTTTATTTTTTAATTTAAAAAAGTGCCAATTTAGCTGCACTGTAAACATATCTGTGTGCATATACAGTATATAAATGTACAGATATGTATGCATATGAGCTTGACTGGCCTGACCTGTGGAAACAGGAGTTTTGTTCAGCTCGGGGTTACAACGATGGCTGGCTGCAGCCCACATGAGAGTGACTGAGGACCCGCACTGCACACTGATATCCTACAGTAAATGACCTGGTGTTGGCAGCCATGCTCCCATGAAGTCACACGCATTTACACACGTACGTGCACACACACTGAGTCCTCTGTTCTTGAACAGGGAGTGTGCCAACAGGCCAATCGTTGGGAAGCAAACACAAACACTCAGCTGACCAGGCCCAAGCCTCAGGACAAGTAAGTACGTAATGTATGTACATCATTTTATTAACTCCAAATCACCCTTGAAAATTGCCAACCACTGATATAGTTCAACATACAGGAGCATTTGTATGTGCTTGGCAATTAACAGGATGGGGAAAGTGATGGAACCTGTCATTATACGGTGACATAAGAGGATTTAGCGAGAATACAATTCTAGTAGAATTTTACAAGCATGTTTTTGATATTTGTAACGCTCTTATTAATAATCCTCCAAAAAACAAACATTATTCTGATTAATAAAGTAACAAATATCCAATGAGGTAACATGGATGACAAATAGTTTTTGGTGTTAAAGGCCTGAGAATGTTCTAAGCTCTAAAACTGCAAAATATGGTTTCTGGGCCTGCTTTTCAGCTTGTCCCCAGAAACTTTTTTTTTGTGGACTGGAGCGTGAGAGTTCCTCTGACAGTGCCAAGCCTCCTGCCTGGTGCGAAGCCTCGTAAAAGCCAAAGCAGATTCTATTTGGAGCTGCTCGCTGCGTCGCTCCTGATGTCAGTGCACCCCTGTAGGTGTCAGCAGCAGGAGCACAGATAATCTGAGCAGCGTGGACACAACAACCTTGTTCCTCGCTCATGACCCACTTCACCAGCTCCCACCAAGACTCGCCGGAGGGGAGAAGGAGGGGAGAGGAAACAGCGGGTGGTAACTAATTACAGACAGAGTCCTCCAACCCCTTTTTTTGGGCCATGCCAATGTCAAGTGGTGAAAAATGCAGTGTTCTTGTAAGAGAGGAGGCAGGATGGAGAAGGACGTGAAATTATGCAATGAGTAGCTGCAGCTTGGCAATCTGACTGGTCAAATAGGCGGTTTTAGCCACATTTCGAAGCCTTGTAAACCACATCCAGCTGTGTGAATGCTTGAATCAAATGATAAGCAAACTACCATTAAGAGAGGGAGCAAGCTAACCCCCCTCTTTGTTTTTTTTTCTGTTTTATTTTTGTAAGTGCAGCACCTATGAAGATCTGCATAGAGCAGGTAACGCACACAAGGCAGCCTCTGTTATCATACTTAAGTGCCTGAGTGCTTTGACATTTTATCTTTACCTGAAGAAGATATTTAGTGAGATGTTGTACACTATAATAAGAGTGTTATTGTCTCACATAAACACAGTATAAGATGAATATAAGTGTGTATGTATGCGTGTTTACTGAATTTGTACTTCAGTATTGATTTTTTAAAGGAATTTCTGCAGAACACATTTGTTCAAACGATATTCAGATGTGTAATACCAAATTCAGTCTTTCACAACAGCAGTATAAACATTTCTGTTTGCCTGACAGCATCACATGCTGGTACATACACTGTTTCATATGTGTGCAGGTTATTTACCATGTCATAGGCGTTGAGCACTTTGCGCAGCAGCTCAGGCACAGGACCCTGAGCTTCCATGGTGGGGTAAGTCTCGCTCAGGTCCACGGTTACCCTCAGTGACCGCTCACTGTTCATCAGCCAGGTAGACACAGTCAGGATACACTGCTTCATGTTGGCCGCCGGGGTCAGGCCACAGAGCTCCTTGAAGGACACCATGGCATTCTGGGAAGGAAAACACCCACAATGATGATAGCAATTTGGGTATAAACATGTTAAAAAGGCATAAATAAAAAGAATTAACTATATCTACTACTCATTTTAAGTTGCTCTAGGAAGCAGCATCAATTCAAGGAAGTGTTAAATATTCTGCATGTGGTGTCCTCTTAGCTGTCACAACAGCATATTTCTGTTTTAATGAAACCAGCCAAAGCAATTATCCAACTTCCAATGTGACCAACTAAGGCAAATTCCTGTAGAGTCATTCTGCTTGGTAAATGAAGTGACTGTGGTCCTAATGGAATGGCAAATATTGCTACGACTTTTTGCAGATGACCTTGAGTGAGGAGATTCAAAGAGAGGGATCGTGATACTCCCCTCAGACCAGAAACAAGATAAGATAGCAGCAGAGTGTTTGTCTTGGTGACAGAAAAAATTATCGGTTTCCCATAACGTCAGTCTGCTCATTCAACAGCCCAGAGGCTCTGGAGCCAAACTTCTGACCACAGCCTGAAGGTGCTAAGTACATTCAGTCACTCACTCATCTCTGTGTTTAACTTCCATGCAAATATCCAGCTTCAAACTATCAAATATTAAGTAAATACCAAAGCATTCTTCTCTTTATGTTCCTGATTTTACATGGACCATTGAACATTTTAGCTTTTGTTGGTAGATAAATAATGAAATCTATATCTCAACATGTCCTGTTTATTTAATCTACTACTGATAGCAAATCTTATTTTTCATCAGGGGCAGCTGTAGCTCAGCTAGTAGAGCGGGTCTGCCATCAATCACAAAGTTAGTGATTCGAACCTTGAGCTCCTCCTCTTCACATGTTGAAGTGTCGTTGAGCAAGACACTGAACCCCAAAACTGATCCCAATATATGTATCACTTTGGGCAAAAGCATCTGCCAAATAAATGTAATGTAATGTATGTCATCAAAGAAAGTGATCAAATCTGCAAGCGCTGTGATATGGCATGTTTAGACAAGTAAGATTTGGAACCAAAACAAAAAAAGTGGCTTTTAATTACTGTGCAGTCAGATTTCTGCACAGCCATTATTGATACCTTATATCAGCTTGAAATTGGTTAACAATGTCATGTTTTGTTTTTTTCCCCCAATTTGATCATTTCTTCTAACTGCACAACTCTCACAGCAGAGTAGATGCAGTATGTGTGAGCATCTGCTTTGAGCATCACTTTCCCTCTGTTTCGCTCACTCTCCACCTATCCTGGGCCAGCCTGCTTTCCATCGAAGCCAGAGTTTCTGCACGTCTGGGTTCAAAGGCTTTGCACACCCGGCAACAAGGCAACTGCCTCTCACAGCGTTTCATTCTTCTGCCAGCATGGGAATTTAAGCAACCAACTCAGGCCCACTGTTTTTCACATGGCACCACATCACTAAGCTTGGTTAAAAGACAGCAAGAAAAGAGAGGGCGAGGTGAGAGAAAAGAAAGGGACAGTGAAAGGGAAGGAGATCAAAAGAGCAGTCTAGGCTGAGGCATGAAGACCCGAGTCTGAAGCTGCAAAGATACAAGAAGAGTGAGAACGATGATGAGAAGCACTGACGAAACACAAGTCAGGTAAGAGAGCATGAGAGAGAATAAGAGATGCAGGGAAAACTAGGGGCAGAATAGGAGCGGGCAAAAAAAAAATGTTTTAGAGAGAACAAGCCAGTGCTGGTATTTTGGAATCCGTCCACACACTCGGCACTCTGAAGTGTGGGAACCAGCTGTCTCCCTGGGCTAGACCTCCAGGCCTGCAGAAAAATCCACCCCACCACCCCCCACCCCAGAGGATGTGCTGTCACTGTGGGGCCCGACCTTCCTGTAGACGGAGAGGGTGGCCAAGGGACACAGTGGGCATCTGTATGCTGAGCCTCTTAACACCTCTTGTGCCACTGAGCACAGCCACGGAGAAACACAATGATAGAAGTTGGACAGCTCTGGGGCTCTGGATTAAAACCCGGTGTGTGATTATGTGTGCTTGTGTGAACTATTAGTATGTGTGACTGCATGTGTTTATGTCTCAGTGTGGTCTGAGCCAAAGTTATTAGCATTCATTATGCTCTGTATAATTCCACGCATGTGTGTTTGGGACCACATGCATGAATGTTTTTCGATAATTGTTGTGCAATAAAACCGTTTCCAAGCCATGGTGTTAAAAAAGCCCAATGAGAGGCTTGTGTTTTTAATTATTCCCTTCCCCCACTCTACTCCCCTTCCAACATTCCCCAAATGAGAGCTCTGTGTCCGGTTACAACACGGCTTTTGTTTCTGTTTGCTCTTTTCTCTCTCTTTCTGCTTCTATCTGTGTTTCTCTCTCCTCTTCTCTCTGGCCCACAGTATTGAGTGGTGGTGAATGTGCCTGTGATGGCACACACATACTTTTCAGGCTGGCAGCTCTCCTCCAGCTCCATCAACACTTTATAAGGTTCATGGGCAGCAGCACTCCGGAAAGGACTTCATTCAACTCTCCCATAGAAATAACTGATTTGCTGCCTAGATCCACATATGAAACATGGCAACTTATCAACCTATTGTAGCTGCCCACTGGTCAATGTTTATGGATCACCTCAGCCTTTTCAACAGTGAAACACACGTGTCTTTCTGTCATTATTCAAAGCAGACCACCTGGAAGCTTTGCTGTTTGAGGATAAAAGGAGTCTTAAAAGAACTTAGTGAAGTGAAATAACATGTTTGACAGTGACATCTAAAGTGTGTGTGTGTGTGCGCACACTGCTTTCATGGCTAAGATTGTATGCCATGATTTCTGGGATTTTAGTGAGTATGAGTACAAAAGATTCTCACGTTAACGTCTAATCTTGGCTTCAAGTCAGGAGTGGCAAAGCTTCCAGAGCTGGCCTGGTTGATACCTTGTGGGTTGTTGGCCACAGGCCCTGTTTCTGCCCTCCAGCTCCCTTCAGATCTAAGGCACCAGGCTCCACACAGCTGGCCTCTACAAAGCTTTCACAACTGTCCATTTTTTTTACATTTAAAAGGCAAAGGCCTTAATCTAAAAACACCTTTATTTATCCTCTTTAAAGCCTTCCTCTCAACTTCACCTCTTTCATTTATTTCATCAACTTTTATCTCTTAATTTCAAAAAGAAAAATTTACATTTCAAACCTGAGGATATTGTGATTTGGGGAAGCAGTAGTGGCACAAGTGTTGTTTGATCAGGTTAAAAGACACCGATTCACATCCAGTTGAATACTACCATTTTTCATGTAAGTCTATATTAGATTCTGAAGTCATTTATTATGAGAGATGATTCAAAGCTACAGAACAGATAGTGTTGGAGTTTTACAAAAGTTTAGATGTGTTTGATATGTCTGTGTGTCTTTGCAGTGAGCCATATGCCATGTATTATTATTCATGAAATGTTCCCATGCTGACTCACACCCCAGCAAAGATTAAGACTTATCATGACAAACTGTTGAGGTATCCATTTGTCACCAATTTAGATTATTCAAACAAGCAACGCTTTGATTGTGCCAAAAAATATCATAATCTTTGGACTAGTAAGGGAACACTTTTTTGTCACAATTGTTCATTAAATGCTAGATTTCACGCTTTTATTTCCAATGCTTTTCCTGAAATTACCTTCCTCTTATCCCATTCAGGCTGTAATTTGCTAATGTTACTACCTCTAAAATTACAGAATCAATTTCACCTCCCGGACACGAACATATTTCTCTCTGTATTGGGGTATTGGAGAGGAAAATTATGTCCTCTTTCAGAACATGCCTATTTCCACAACTGAAAAATGCAGGATCTCTAATCACATCTCTGCTTATTTAGTTTGGTCTGGTCTTTTGTTTGCTGTGCCATTAGACTGAGGTTACTGCTTACTGAAGACAGACGGACAGACCTTGGTATATATGACCTGGATACCAAAAAAGGAGTGTGCTACATTAGCTTCTGGTGGAATATCAAGAGTCTGTCTAATTTTATCTCTTCTTATACAGGACATTAACATTATATATTTGATTTTGTTAAGCATACATCCTTCCAACATTGGCTACTCGTGCACAAGACATCAGGTATCAGGTTAAGGCAGGAAATCAGAAAAGATAATCAGTAATCAGATCTGTGCCTACTACTGCCTACTACTACAAGTGAGATATGTATAGTTATTTACATTATTAATATATGATTTCTTTTTTTGCCCCCTCTTTTTATTCTTCTTTTGGAAACTTGATGACTGATGACTGATGAGGTAATCAGAGGACAATCTCAGTAGTCAGAAAGCACTTTTTTTTCCTTGTGCATATATCTACTCAAGTGTGTGTGACTTATTTACACTTTCAGTATTATTTTTAATTAGACTTTGGATACAAGAAATATTATTCCCTGCTTTTATTCTTTTGCAGTACTGTCACTGTCATTTTACAGTTATCGTCACTGTTTTTGTCCTTGATTCTTATTTTTTCATTTTATGGTGCTTTTGTTTTTACATGTATGGCATTACCAAATATTTATTCAGCGTTGTTTTATGAGACCATTGTTTAAAGTATGTAATCAAGTAAGTAAGTTGTTTGGATACTTGATTGTCAAACCACTTTTACATACATTCTAAGAAGAACAAAAAAATAATTTGCATTTATTTATTTATTTATCAGTTTTTTACTACTTAACACAATTCTATAAACACAATTTTTCCCTAGGTAGACAAAGCATTGTTGATGGAGTTGTGTTAACAGTTAAAAGTTTACAGCAAGATTATTTTTATTTTGTTACCTGTCAGAAAAAAACAAGAGCCTGCCACTCTAAACTGACAAAAACGTGGCATGTAAAAGGCTCACTGGCTCTCCCTGTGTGTGTAATTTGTAGACTGAGCAAATGAGACAAGCTTTGTATCACACCCTTCAGTCATCACAAACAAAACGATAAATGTCCTGAAAGGCTTCTGCCACTGGTCATCAGCCAATATACACAGTGGTTACTAATCTTCATTTGCTCATCTAGAGGAGTTTTAAAGTAGTGTGCTAAGTGCCTAGCAACCCAGTTCTCCCCCCTGGGCAGTAATTGTCCCTCATTAATGATTACACTATTCATAAACCTCATAATTGTACAGCAATGTCACTTTATTACCGTTCTCTTCTACAACATTAATAGAGTACAATTAGTGACAAGCCTCTATTCACAACAGCAAGTGAAGTGTGTCCATTCAGAAACACTTACATCAGTTTGTACTTACTGAACCAATAAAAAGTTACGCAGTTTTATTTGGTGGACAATACAATACAAACAACTTCTCTATCTTTTCATATCTTAACTTAAAACCCAATATGCAGATAACCATGAAAGTTAATGAATATTTTCCTGTTCTTTAGAGGATCTGTGTCAATTTTGTCATTATATGAACTTCATCTACTGTAATATAATATATAATGTTCAGAATACCATGTAAATTGCTAAGCATATCCATATTAATGATTTTGATGACCCTGCTTTCTTTACCCTAGCACTGCATTTACACCAAAACGGGCACAAAGTATTGCATAATACAATTAGCTGATTTGCATTAATAAACCACAGAAAGGAGCTTTGGATTTAGTGCTTCAACGATCTGACCTATACTGTAGCATCAGTTGTAATTGACAGCAATCTATTACTTACTATAAGTTTGTTTCTCTTTTTAAAGGGGGAATGGGAGTGACAGGCATCTTCAGAAAACATCTACTGAATGTGCAGAGACTCGGAAATGTTGGATGTCTCAAACAAAGCCTCAGCGGTTAAATATATTATCCCGTTACAAGTACTGTCACGTTTTCTTTAGAACAGATCGGCAATATTCAGATCAGCAATATTGTACTCAGCAGAGGTGCCCATTACCCCTGTTAGAAAGAAAACGTGTAATGCATACCTAAGCCATGTACACACTGAGCACATAATCTACCTGGATCAAGTGCTCAGTCTAAAAAAAGTGTAGCTCTATGAAACAGAAATGATGGAGTGAAGGAACTGGAGGAGAACCAGTTCATCTAAACTGAGGACAATGAGTGCAACCAAATGCACAAATCTATCATCACGAAGCAGTTTAAGGCAATCAAAAGGCAAGAAGTTCAGACAAAACTCCTGCTCGACACAACCCAATGTGCCACTCTCAATATTGGTAATGGTTTTGTGATTATGTTTCATAAAAACTTTAAGTATGTAGTTCCTTACCTGCACATTTTCTCTGAGGTCTGTGGCCTCCCTGAGGGGCTGGGTGGAAGCTCTGAAGAGCTCATCCACTACTTTGATCCCTGTGGTCTTCGTGGTGGTGTACTCCCGGGCCTTCCTACCCTTCCTGACGGACAGACCCCTCTTATGTGCCCTTCCTCCACCCCGCCTGTTGGTGATGGCTACATGGACAAACAAAGTGGTGTTGGGTAGGAACTCTCCTGTCAGAGATTGTAGAGGGACATGTCTATAGCCTGGCTGTAGGCACTCAAATGGGATGGTGTACTGGCCAATGAACTCATCTCCAATGTAGTCGTCATCCAGCACAACAAAGCGCAGTACTGCAAGTTCCGGTAAATTGATCTGGAATTCAAAACTCTCATCGAAAATAGGATTGTCACCATTCTGGGACACAGTCTTGGTTCTTTGCTCAGCACAGTCAGCTGGGATGCCATGAATCTCCACATATATGTAGGGCTCCACCACATCACCCTTAGCAGCAGAGCCACGAGGCTTGGGCAGATTCTGCCCACTGATGACCTTGATGTGAAGAAGCTGGGCAGACACCCCTGGCAAGGAGTCCCGAGCGTTGGCACTGAAGTAGGACACCTCCTCCCTCATGATGGCTGGCCGCAAAACATACCCGCAGTTGCCATTCTGTCTGAACCAGCCTAGGTTGAGGTCCATCATCAGGCCTGGCGTTTGGTAGTTCATGGCCACAATCTGGCAGCCACACTTCCAGAAATCCTGGGGGTTCATGTTGCTGGCATCAATTCTCATAGGTGTGGGATATACCCTGGAGAGAAAGCGCTTGTTATAACAGACAAATTCCTCTGGGAACTCATTGGCAAACCTGTTTGCATCTACCTCATTGAAGGAGCAAATCTCCCAGTATTTTTGGTCCCTCTTAGAGATATCAAAGTCCCTAAACTGGACTGACTTGCAGAGAGACACAAGATCAGAAAGCTCCCTGCACAGTCTGAGTCTCTTGAAGCCTAAGCCATTTAGCTGGTCCTTGTCATCAGCTCCAACTCTTCGGGACATTTCCAGACCCTCCTCCTCATCCGTCACATCCCCCTCAGCGTCAGTGCAGCTGGGCGGAAGCCTCTTACCTTTAAGGAGGATTTTACCTTTGAGTTTCTCAGGGGAGGGTAGGTAGTTTTCCTCCTTGTTGGGGGGTTCAATGTACAGCTTGTCCCCAAGAATCTTCTTCATGTGCTGTGCCATGACCCTCTGCTGGGGGATGCAGCAGTGGGTCACTAAGCAGAGAATCAGGGGATACTCAGAGCTCTCAAAAGCATATTGGTTTATAATGTCCAGGACTTTAGAGAAAGCTAGATGTGAGGCTACAGAACTACCTACATACACCACTGGTTCATTATCAGGGCCATCCCATACAATGACCTCAATGCTGCGGCAACCCATCCTTAGAGCTCGGATGTAGCTGCTGATGTCTGACGAACCCCAGAAATGGTCTTCCAAAAGAGAGGCATTATGTGCCGAGTTGATGTAGTAGTGGGACAGAGGCTGGGTCATATCCTGGCACACACGTTTGTGCTGGGGGTCAAAGATGTGGCATTCGGAGGAGAGGAGGTAGTGTGTAAAGCCATCAATGGAGAGGTAACCCCTCTCCCTGCCTTCGGCGGATGGCTCAAATTTCTGAACAATATCCCTGCACATGTCCTCCGTAACACCTTCCACACCCTGCTCCACCTCTACGAATAGCATCAGATCTTTACTGTCCAGATACTCCTTGTTACTGGAGAACTGCACCAGTAGGAAGAAAATCTCTGGCCGTGTGCAGAGCTCACAGTAGGCCTCCACAAAGGTGTCCATGTTAATTGCCTCTCCGTATTGGTCCTTAGCTTTCTGGAGTTCTTTGAACTTGAGCTCTATCCTCGACTCTTTCATTCCAGGGTTGAGCCCCTTGATTATCTGGGTGGCTCTGAACAGGTCTATGTGTCCTTCCTTTTCCATATCTGCCAGCTCAAACACCGAGCCAATCCAAGATGTTCGTAGACTCGGTTGGCTGGGTTCCACCATGTTCACGGTGTGCCGGCCATAAGACACCAGATACCTCAGGCCCATCACCCAGGTGCTGACAACATCTGCTGTACTGGCTACCAAATCTAAAGACTCATAGTTATCCCCATAGATGATTGAAAAGGCGCATTCATCAGGGAACTGATCTGAGAGACCATTGCTGCGCAGAACAGGAGTTTTCTTTCCCAAACGGACCTCCTTAATGCCCTTGATTTCCAGTTTGGCCTTTTCTGAATCCTTTTTGGATGGCTCCCAACGGAGCCAGTGCATGTCTGGATCCAGCAGGAAGTAGCGGTTGTACATGCGTGAGTTGGAGCGCACCTTCTTCATCTCACAACCCTCCATCATGAAGGCCATGCAAGCAGCTGTGCTGTTGATCTTGCGGTCACTTGGCATTGAGCTGAAGGACACCGTTTTCTTCCTCACCTGCCTCTGTTTGGAACCATCCTGGAAACAGAAAGGGGTGGGGGAGGGATGAGGTAGAGAAGGATTTCTTGGTTACACTTTGTATCTGAATTCAAGAAACAGCAGTGAATACTACACTGAGATTATAATGAATACAAGAGGAGAAAGGAGACAAAAAGCTGAGTTTTCCTTTTTATCACAGAACAGCTTTACACCTAGATAGATGTATGCACACTGAATGCTAAAAGAGAAATCCTAAATCTAATCACAAGCTGTTATGCTGCTGAAAGGCAAAGATGGACATGATACATCATTCCCATCAGTACACTGTGCTGAGCTGCTGAACACCCAAATATGACAGCCTATATTAATGGGCTGCCATTAAACACCCAGTTATCAACTGCTTAGTGGAAATTTTTCTTTTCTCCCCAGCAGTGAGCCAACATGCTGGAGCCGTCTTTATGGAGATGGGACACAGTGGTGGATAGGCACCATGCAGGGTCTTCTTTGACATTTGACTGTTAAAATGGCAAAAACAATCAGTACTTTTTAAAATATGTTTATGACAGGCCAATAGCCTCAGACATAATTACATGCTTATTAAAAATGCACATCTCCTTGTATAATTATTCTGCTCATATTTTGAATTGCATAACTTTACACGAAGGCAGAGTAACTTCAGCAACTTTTCCCTTGAGACAAATCATAACATACTGTAATGCATGCCGCATGACGTCTGTTTCTTTTAAAAACAGGACTGCTAGCTGTAATGATAGGGTACAAAACTGGAGATACGATTTTGGCTTGGCTCAAGTCACAATGGTTTCATCTCTCAAACAAAGTTAATGGCTTTAAAATCGGTTTCAAGCTACCTTATAACTGCAAATGAGATGTGGTTAAATATTTATCCTGTGGGCAACCTCTCATAACTACATTTCTTGCCAGGCGATTCCAAAAGACATTGTGATGTTTGTTGAAGCTCTAAGGAGACTGTCTCTAGTAGCAAAACAGATGCTCCACACACCACCTGCCATGACATGGCTGAACTTTTGCAGCTTTTAGCTGGCAGAAAGCAGACAGACAGTGCTGCTCTATTTCCACACAGGGCTGTGGTTAGCTAGATAGCCTGAATGCAGATGGCCTGGTTACGGGCATGGAAAGTAGGCTTGTTGAATAATGCATACCACAGAGAACAGTATGGCAAAATCAAAACTAAACAAATCAGCAAATTACTGTTACATATTAAGATTCTAGACGCAAAGCTCGGACAAAAGACAAATTCTCTTTAAAAATAATTTTGTGAAAACATTACCACAGTCACATGTCAGTGGTGATGTTTGATTACTTGCAACACTTCTAATGAGAAATAAATGTAACAGAAACCATCTAATCTCAGTTTTCTTCCTTGTTGCATGTCTATTGATCATTTTTAGTTTGAAGAAATTAAGTTAGAAAGGGCAAAGCACCCCAGGGCTAAGGAGGAGTGAGTATGTCTTCCCCCCAGTGACTGCCTGTACAGGTCTGATGGATCTCCCCAGAGCATGGTTCAACCCCAGCCACAATGAAACACCTCGGGGCCATCCATCTTCCACCTGATGGTCAGAAGCAGATGACGCCTGGCACCTCATCGCGATTAATGAGCACCACTTGATGCAAAGCTGAAGAAATGACATGATCATCGTTCTCTGGTTTTGTCCTTGTTTTATGACCTCTATCTCTTTTCCCTACCCATAAGTACTCAATTTCATAATTTCCAAATCTGTAATCCTTCAGAGATGGAAAAAAATTGAATACAGATCCAAATCATTCTTTAATGTGGATGAATATACCTTTTGGAAATTCTAGTCAGTGCCTTCACCGGTCTTACACCAGATGGTCTGCTATGGTCCCATGATGCTGGGACCACCCAGGTCAAAAGTGTTGCTCACTATGTGTTAAAATAGAGTTATTCAAGCATTTATTTTCTCCACCTTGAGAAATACTTGGATGCAATTGTTGTGAGAGCTAGTGCCAAGACCCAGAGGCACATGTTAATGCATGTACCCTTGCCAAGACTGTGAGGGTAAGGAGGATGTTGTTGGTTCAGCTGGAGAATAATACAACTCCAACTCTTTCACAGAGGCAACCTAGGAGTAAAAATAACTTGTCTACCACTTCACATAAGAGGCAGAGGGACCACCGCATTGATGATGACCCTATCTTTGTCATGCTCTTGTTTCCTCCAAAAGATCATCCATCCCCAACCCATCATAGTGCTTGTAGTGGGAGATAAATCTGGAGACCATAATCAAGAGATCATATTTCAACCCAAATGTCGTGCTCTTTAATCTCACTAGCCTGCTCCTTTCGCCACAGGAGACAGAAAACTACAGTTAATGACTCTAGCCTGTTTTCTAAACAATCCATAAAGACAGTTGGTTTCCTCTGGTATGCTCTCTGCTGTTTGCTAAATCAACCAGATGGGCATCTATATTGACTGGGGTAGTAGGGGATATGTGAAGAAAGCTCTGAGAGACAGAAAGCAGACTGAGCAAGTGGCGAGAGGGGGAGATCTGTTCAGGTCTGATTGTTTCCAGGCCTTCTTTAAGGAAGTGCTGTAGCCAGAGAGGGTCAAAGAGTCTGAGGGTAATCTTGTGTCTCATTAACATGCTGTTACAATTACCTGGACAGCCAGGCAGGACAACATGCTGTTACCCTCAGCTCTCAATCAAAACCAAGTAGGCAAAATGTGTCTGTTAGGGATCACTTCACACACTATTGAAACTGAATTCTATTTATTGAATTTAAATGCAAAATCATAAGGCTGGTGACATAGAGGAAAAGGATCACTTGTTGTTGGTCAATGATGTCTGTGTTGTGGATGTATGCATAAATAACAAAGGCCAGGGCCAAAAAATATTAACCAAAAAACAAACAAAAACATTATCAATCCTAATTTAATGAAACATTCAATTTCCCTGAAACACTTTTTTGACCTTTGTTTTAAATTTCTGCCTCTGTATTTTCCTACATGCAGCCATTTTTTCCCCCTTGATCGACCACACTTCTGTTTCACTCTCTCACCAATTTTTTACAGCCCCTGGGGTCTTTCCTGGTAGAGATGTCAGTATTTCTGTTTATGTGTGTGTGTGTGTGTGTGTGTGTGTGTGCTTGAGTGCTTCTGGCTTGACTGCCTGTTGCTGCTGTTTGCTGCTGTTGCCGCAGTGATGGGGGGGTATTTTGGTAATCCTCAACACCTCCCCCATCCCCTTTCCTGTGGTGATGCCGGCTGCTCCGGGCTGGGTCAAACACTGCTTGATGGAAGGGTGAAGCTGTTGGGGACAGGGCAGGCTGTGAGACGAGTCCCTCAACATCCTCTGAAGGGCAGTGGTATGTCACACTCGCACTCCCTCCCGTCGCTGTTGTCACACCCTGACGCTGGGCGCCATAAGCAGTATGACATGGGGAACTTAACTCCAGGGAGGCAATTAATGCAACATGAGCTCTCAGGTTGCGTGTTACACTGCACTGCCCAACTGAGTGTAGTATACCAAAACAATCACTCTTTAAAATGGTACTGTAGGACACAATGGACAAGCTATTTTCATAGACTTCCTATATTTGTATAATTCTATAATCATAATATTTCCAATTATATAGTTAAATAAATCATCTCTAAAACCAATATATATCTGGTTGGCTGTCCTGTACTCCCCCAGTCTGTCGTGTGCCCTGGAATGCAGCATTATCAGAAAAACGAATGCCTGCTTCATCTCCGGAGAGTGTGTATGTTTTGTGTGGGTGCAACACAAGAACCCCGACAAAACCCCCCAAAGAGCTTCCTCCGCTGCCTGATCTCTTGTTATGTCAGAAAGCACAAGCAAAACTAAAAAGTACTCTTGCTCTAACTGCTTATGTGGTGGCATGAACAACTTCACTGTTTCAACACAGACTGAAAAATACAACATCATCACGGCTGTGCAGGCTGCCTGCCCCTCGGTACTCCTTGCTCCTATCATATCTCAACTCTAAAACAGGTCTGCAGAAAGTAGTCAGACATGGCTCAGTTCCTCTTGCCCACAGAGCTACTGTGTCATTTGTGTGTGTGTGCAATGTGAATCGGTGAATAAGGCAACAGGGGAGCGTGGGTAATGGGGAGTGAAGACAGAACAGAGCAGAGCCCTCTTGATGACGTGCTCTCCAAGATGTGAGTCAGAGTACGTGTGTTGTGTTTGCCTGCATGTGTGCTGGGGGATCATAGGATCAATGTGTACACACATACAGAACACCCCGACAGACAGCTCGTCACAGTTAAGCCACATTACACATGAAACGCACATTGACATGTCAGAGACAGAGAAATCATACACACACACACACACACACACACACACACACACACACACCACAAAGACACATGCTTACTGTGTTTTGGTGGTTAAGTGTTAGCATCAAAGTGCCCAGTGTTAATTTGTGTAACTAATTATTATTTCAAGCTCAGTGATAATATTACAGTCAAGCCAAAAATGTCTTCCCCTCTAATTATCAGATTAATGATTTTCATCATAGTAGCTGTGGTCCTTGTAAGTGTTGCCTGCCTGGATGAAGAGTGGAGCAAGAATTCATTGTCTCCAGGTTGAATTATTTTCACTATTATTATTACTACTATTATTATTTTCATTTCTTTATATAAATGACACATCAATGTCATTTGTTTTACTTGAATCTTCTCAAACAAGGTAAGGCAAGGTTTTCCCCAATTTAACGTGCATGTTGAATTACTACACAAACTAAATTAGCAAGTGAAGGTGATGTGATAATTATGCGTTTTGTTTTTTTTTTTTGGAGCAAGCCCAACACTGATCCCTGCAGAAGCACTAGATGTGAAGAATCAAAGAGCTCTGGCTTTTGCCTTGAAGGATTTCACAGCTCAGTAAGCCCCAGTCTACTTGGATGAGGTAGGTGGGAGGTCATCATCAAAACACCCCCCCCCTCTCCTCAAGTCTAGGCTGCCCACCACTACCCCGAGGCACCACAGTGCCTCTTCCTTCCCACATCCAAGATGGTTACACAAACTGTCATCTGAATCTTGCCACACACAGCTTAGGGCAGACATCATTCAGCCTTTAACAGACTCTACTCCCTAAAACTGGCTGGAAAGAGGCATCCATATGGGGTTCCATTTGTGCCAAAATTATGTCACATGCACACATGTCTATGTCTATTCAACTTTGAACTGTACCTCAGTTGTGACAAAACTATTTTGACAATCAGCCTGTCTATGTCAATAGCTGTGTTCAGTTCAACTTTAAACTGTACTTCTGTTGTCTTGTCATCCTCCCTGTCGTTTGACTGCATGTCGACCAGATGTGTTGTTCTCCCTGTCATTTGACTGTGTTATGAACTGTGTTGTGAGTAAGTTAGCCATATAGTAGGTCTTCCTAAGACTAAGCAGCAACCAAATATTACACCGGTAGGCTATAACTCATTTTTTATCACAATATTTTTTATGTCACTAACTGTGAAATAAACGGAATAACAGTGTCTGTAATTAAAAGCCATAGCGTGGAGGCGCTGATCAATTCAAGATATTCACCTGGGCCAGGAGCACCCTGAGACCATTTAGCTATTCAGGCTGCCTCATCAGTTCAGGATTCGGCTGAACTGATGAGGCAAAATACACAGTCAGACGACACATCTGGTCGACATGCACAACAAAATAGTCAAACGACAGGGAGTGCAACAAGACGACAGAAGTACAGTTTAAAGCTGACATGTGACATAATTTTAGCACAAATGGAACCTCATACATCCAAAGAGAGAGAGAGAGAAAGAAAGAGAGAGAGGTAAACTGGATGCATGCTAAGATTGTCTATATGCAAGAACAAGATAGAAGGAGCGATTGACAGAAATTGAGAAAGAGAGCAAGTTTAACGAGCTTAATGTTAACTTAATTTGCTAAGATGTTTTGGCAATGCTGTGCAACCTCTGCAATGAAAATAAAGCAAATGAAATCAAATTGAAAAACGAAATTCTCATAGGGGAAAAAGAGAGAGAAAGAGAGCAATGGAGAGATAAAGACAAAGTCAGTAACATTTTGCCTTGGCAACATGGCACTGTTATCTGTCATGCTAATAAAGCATCTTAAAATTGAATACAGATTCTGGAAATAGGAGAGGCGAGGGAGGGATGGAGAGAATAAAGAGAGACAGATGAGGGAAAGAGAGTCAGGGGGAGAGAGAAGTCGGGCCTGTCACTGTTTGTCACTATAATCTCTCGTGTGGGCGACTGCTTTAATTCTCACAGCGGTAGTCTCAGCCGCACATCGTCCGACTCATCGCACCATGTTAGTGCAAGTTTCGCAGAACACGAACATAATGTGTGAATAGGCGAGATAATCCAAGGTCTGAGAGGGAATGTGAGATGCAGACATGCTTGTGTTTGTCTTGTGTTTGTGCGCGAATGGATTTACATTTTCATCCAGGTGGTCCGTTGTGCAAGACGCTCGCTGTGCCTCGAATGTAAAGCCCCGGTTCTATTGTTAATACTCTTTCTGTGCTCAGATAATAAGTGGAAATCCCCCATAGAACTCTGAACAAGCCAAAGAGCACCAAACAGTCTCACTAATTACTGGCCCACAGAGACAGTGGAGGTCAATGCTATCGAGCTGTGGAACCACAGAAAAAAGCACCAAGTGCTGCCGTCCAGCTTAGATAATTCCTTCAAAAAGCATTTGTGTTTAAGAGTCTATTCATTTTCACTATCAGTCATGCAACTGCTCATTACATTCAGTATGGCACGTCTACAGGTTTGGTCATAAATCATATCACACCTTTCTGAGTGCACATTTGAATGCACACTTGCACATACACATGCACACCAATGTCAGGCTCTCCTGTGGCTTCTCTATCACACCGCCCGCATTCTCCCCAGCTGCTTTCCTCATGCTTTCCATCACCTCGCATCACCAATGGGGCCAATTATTTCCTACAGAACCTATTTCATAAGCTCACTTCAGATGAGTTTGCGTGTGTCCATGTGTGCACGTGTGCATGCTTGTTGCTAAGCATGGGGGAGAGAGACAGAGAGAGAGAGAGAGAGACAGATAGAGAGAGAGTCTCTTGCAGGGTCAAGTCACATCCAGTTCAAGATTTCCTCACTGTCAGCTTGCTGTCTTATTAGTCTGTGGTCGTCCTCTTCCGTAGGCAAGGTGACTGTCCGCTGTCAATCTCAGCTCCCACTCACTCTGAGTGATTGTGTGTCTGTCAGGTCATGTTGGTAATTCTGTAGAAGCTGTGTTAAATAATAACAAAATAATCATTGTATATGGGAGGGGGAGACACAGGAAAGGGGTTGTTTGTCCCTGGATTCCCTTACAATCTCCTGCCGAATGTACTCTCCACTGTTTTCCCTGATTTAGCTGAGGATGTTTGAAGGTTGTTTTATCAGCTCATATTCATGATTTCTATCTCACACCTCCTCCATTGACTATGCCAACTCTGTACAAGCTGCTCTGTGCCCCCATTCAACTAATGTGTCTGAGTGTCCCACAACAGAATCTGCCAAGATTACAGGGTTCAATTCTCACTGGGGCCACCCATACATCTAAAAATGCATGCACCCATAGTACTGTCAGGCACTTTCGATAAAACAGTTCATGAAGTGGCATACTGTTGTTGTCAAATTAAGCATCCAAACGTTTTTACTAGTTAAAGCTGCACTGCGGACATTTACACATCGGTGTTTTAATCTCAGTGACAGTGACACGAAATAGTTTGAATGTTTTGAAAGAACTTAACTTTTTTAAAACCAAAGGCACCAAAGGGACAAGAGAGGTCTGGTGAGTATTTGCTTAGTTTTTGTGTAGAAAATAGTTTATTATTTTGTTTTAGGCTTGGATTAGTTACTTCCTGTGCATGAAAAAGACTATAAAAACAACTTACTTCAAACAGATGAAACTATGTCATCTCAGTTAGGAATAGGATGCCCTTATCTCTTGCAGCACTTCTTTGGGTGAGTCGGTCCAGTGTTATGTTAGTTTGAGCACCCTGCATTTTGAATGTCATACATGAGGCTTTGGTCATTTTTTCCATGGGCCAAATACTGATAGAATTTCACAGCACATGGACGACTGTGTTTCCCTCCAATTCAAATAAAATTATGAAAGTCAATCAAATTGGAGCTGCAGGGTTTTCATCTGACAACAGCCTTATGCTAACAAACTGATAGCTGTGTGCCAAGTGCCTCGCAGCTATCGCTACTGGAGGCACTCATCGGCTCCTATCAGATATAACAATGTTTAATACTCCCCTATGGTCTGCATTGCTTTAATTAAACAGTGTTGTTGGATCTCAAAGCATTCCTCTCATTACGTTCATTACCACAGTGTTTTCTCATTTCCCCGAATGGTTTTCAGCCACAAGCACCGGATCTTGGCTGTGTTAGCCAAAGATATGGAGGATGTGGGAGAGCGTGTCATGAAAGTGTGTTTGCCAAACTCGATGATGTCCAATGAAAGGATAATGGTTGACATTGGTGCACTGATACCTGGGTCTCGTCATCAGTCCCCTCCTTTCTGTCTATTGGTTGTCCTTTCACTCGCTAACTATTGTTAGCTCTCACATTTTGTCTTTCTCTCTGTCACTCAATGTTTGCGTCCCTTGCTTCCTGCATTAATTTCTTTTTTCCTGTCTTACTCTCTCTGTCTCCTTCTCTACATATATCCCTTCATACTGCACCAATAAAGAGATGAGATTGATAGTGGGAAACGATTAAGGTCTGACTAGCGGTGTGCTAAATGTTTCTACCCTGTGGGAAAAGATCTATCACTTCCTCAATAACATCTGACAGAGGCAGCTGTTTTGAACCCGCTCACAATGAATCGTCTGCCTGAGCCTCGGGCGCAACAAAAGGGGAAGCCAGAGGAATTCTTTTGGGCACATGCACATGCACGTGCACACACACACACACACAAACAGGATGTGGAAATTTGACCATCCTCATCTGTTTCTTCTCTGTGTGTCTATGCAAGACAACAGCTCTCTTTGAACAGGAAGTGAGAATGTTGCAGTGGCTCTTATGTGCAATGCTACCAGATGTGGGCTTTCTCTGATCCACTTCCAGTGAAACTTTGCACAGGACCTCTCTGCAGCACTGACCGTATACAGCATGCAGTCCTCAGTGTTGCAGTGTGGCTGAGACTGGCATGTTTATCACAGCCAGACAGTGGAAGCTGAGGATGAGCGGGAGGCTGATTAACAACAAATGTCACCCTGCCAGTCCCGTGCCACACATCTCCGCGGCATTTACCCTCCACCTCAGACACAATACTCGTATGAAATGACAGCCTGCCGAAGGATTACAGGCAACTCTGCAAAAAAGAGGAAAATAAGAGAGATGCTATCTGTGTAGTGTAACAGAAGCAAAATGCGGTCTTTAAAGCCTCAGAAACATCAGGTACTGTTGAAGGAGTTAATATGGGATTTGCCAGCCTGAGCATGAAGGTTCCTTGGCTATAAATAAAAGCATTACAGGACAACGAGGCCACAAGTTTCCCGAAGCTTAATCGTTGTCTCTCTCGGACTGCCTGCCCCAGCATCCTCAGTACTTCAGTCTGTCAATGCCGCCACACAGCCATAACCTTGACTGCCGTCTGCATTGCAGCGAATGGTGGGGAGAGAGAAGTACCCCTGCCTGCCACCAGAGAGCTGTGCTGCTGCAGCAGTACAGGACACCACTGCTACACTCCCCCCCCCCCATACATACATACACAAACACCACCACAGCCACCAAAACCCTTCTGCACCTCCTCATCTACACCTACCTACACACACACACACACACACAAACACACACACACACACACACACTCACTGCTTCATTGTAAAACCCACATATTATTGTGGAGGTACACACCTGCCTCCATGTGCAGCACACTCACTCTCCAAACGCCCACCATGTATGTATTTTAAACATCCAGAGCTGAGAAGCTTTTTAATGCTGGAGGAGAGAAAGAGAAGGAGGCTAAAATTGGCAAGTGTTCAGTGAAGTCCAGTCACCTGTGTAGGTGCACAGGACTCTATGTGGGTAGAAGAGCAGGCAAGCTTACTATAGCACAGTACACATGGAGCCTTTGGTAAAGGCTATTGTTTTCTTCCAAACCCCCGTCTCTGCTCAGCGTTTGGCAGAAATAAGACTACATCTCTGAGCAGGCTTTTGATCAATGATGCATTTTCTCTCTGACACATTCCACGCCTGCGTCCGTGAAGCCCACTCAACTCTATAAATAATCCCAGTGAGCCTGATCCTTGGCTGGGCTCCTTCTGTCTCGTCAAGAGGCTGGCAAACCAACTCATGGACTGTTCCAGTGCCAGTGAAAAATAAAAACAACTCTGGTGTGGTATCTGCACCCGCTTATCTTTGATCTGCAGGATGATGAGCCTTCTTACGCAGCTCCCTCCCTCTCCTTTTTATTAGATAATCATTCTCAATTGCACTTAAATGGTTAAGCATACTTGGACCATGTCTTGAATGTTTTACATCACCTCTAAAATGTTATCATATTGCCAGTTAGTGAGTACATTTACTCCAGTTCTGCAGTTAAGTACAATTCTGAGGTACTTTACTTGCATTTTTCCACTTTATACTACTTTAAACTTCTACTCCACTGCATTTGTGAGGGAAATGTACTTTTTACTCTTATACATTTATTTGATAATAATATTTACAATACAAATTAAGATATAAAAAACAATGAGTCTCAAAAATGTGATACCCAACAATATAAAATAGTTAAAAGTAGTTCCACCTCGACCAGCTACAACACTAAAATGCTGCTTACACATTAACGTATCAGTAATAATAATTATGTAATATATAATAATAGAGTTAACACTGCCAAGGGCCATTCTGCATTTAAATAATGTATTTTTGTGATGTGTAACTGCAACTTTTGCTTAAAGGATACTTCTTAGGGCAGACTAGCGATAACTAGTAAGAGCTGAGAGTGGAGCTAGGCTGAATTGCTGCTGAGATGAACAGCTTCATTAACTTTTTCTCTCAGTAGTGGAGGCAAATGTAGGACACAGGAGGAAGTGGATGTGTTTGTGTAAATGCACAGTGAAGGGAGGGTGGAGGACACAGAAGCAGAGTGGTTCAATGTGCCCACTTTGCAGAAGAGCTCTGGGTGAAGGTGACCTTTGTGTTTGCCCGGAAAGCCTGACTGGCAGGACTGCAGTGAGTGGGGCTTGGTGGATTGATACTAGTGATGGATCGGCAGAGGAAAGACATTGGTGCAAAACTGGGGGTCTCTTCAGGAAGGAAGAAGGCAGTTGGCATGCAAGGGAAGAACAGGGAGAACAACGGTTCCTATTTTTAGGTCTGGCCTCACTCCTCTACTGAGAAGAGGGGGAGTTAGGATTCCCTGGGAGAGAACTGAACAGTAGGAGGGGAGGTGAATCTGATGAGGATGCATAAGAAAGCCACACTGATATCCAGGCCTCGATACAAGCTGACCCAGTTTCACCAAAAAGCCCTGGCCACCACATTAAACTGAACTCCTCTCTCCTAGCAAGGACGTGCTCTTGTTGCTAAAGGTCATGAGAAGGTGTATGTGTCACCTACGACCAGCGTCATTTCTCATGCTGTACATTTTTCTAAGGCAAGATTGTTATCCTCAGCACAGTGGAGATGCAGTAGGCCCAAAACAATCAACAATCAACACATTGTATATAGTCTTATGCAACTTGATCCTCAGGAGTTCTATGGTATGAAAATTGATGTGGATGTGGAACTCAATCTGCTGCATTATTGTAAAAAGGAACAACTAGTGGAAAGATGAGTTTTTCAGCCACAATCCTCTCCGGACAGGGCTTCATCTGGACCACCATCTCAATGCACTTCTCGAGAGTCAGAAAAACTTGTTATCTAGGCTTGTTTCACTTAATCACAGTCTCTTCCTCTGTCTTTTGGAAAAGAAGCATCGACTTTCAACCGCTTATTTGGCTGGCTGAAATAAAGTCAAATTCACTTTGAGAGGTATTTGTAACCCCTTTGTGTTTGTATGAATTCTGACATGTATTGCAGCCTTAAAATAGATCATCTTACTACACTAGCCTATGTAGATCTACGTAGATCCCAACTGCACACATACACACTCCCACACAGCTTCAGAGAGAAACTGAAATCCGTATCAAATGGAGGAAGCACCTATAATGAGTTGGATAGCTGAGTGAAGCGCCGTTAGGCTATTTTGGTGCTCTGTTGTGTTATCTCTTCATGTGGTTGACTTTACAGCTCCCTGTGGAGCACAAAAAACCTTGTAAGCCTTCAAACAGCAGTTACAGAAGCAGTAGTTCCGGCGGCAGAACCACATCAGTGTTTAAAGGAGGACCTGCCTGGGCTGGGCCCTCAGCCCCTGTCATTACCACTCTCTGTGGGGAGCTCTAAGGCCTGGTTCCTGAAGACTGCCTGGAAGACAACTTTTGCCCCAAACAGCATCACTTCAGTGAACACATCCCAGCTTCCCTGCACCCTTCTCCCATTCTCTAATATGAAATCCAAAACAACGTACAAACATAGGAGGATGGCCAAGGACAACAAAGGCTTTTGTTGGGCATTTGCTTAATTATGGAGAGGGGAAAAAAAGTGCAGTGTGGTACTTGAAGTCCTTCAAAATGGAAAAATAAAAATCCCACTGCGGAGTGGCTGCTTTGACATACCAGGCTGGAGTGTGTGGGTGTGTTACAAGGGCATGCAGGGGGGAATCGGGGTCAGAACAGCTGTTGAGGGCTTCGGGGAGGGGGGAAAAACACAACACAAAGCTCCATTAATTCAAATAAACAATTTCCCCCTGCAGTGACAACTTCTGCTCAACCATGGCTTAGGATAAAGTTTCTGCATTTAACAATGGAAGACCTAGTAATTCTTCTACCCTGAGAAATAAATATATCTGTGCTGTACGTTAACACACGTAGTGAATGAAATTCCTATGTGAGCTTGGGGGTTTTGGGGTTGACAGTCTCTCTGTGAAATGAAAAATCTTCACCAGCTTAGTAAACTCAGTCAGCAGCATTTGAGGCCAGTCCACCGGACGATCACATGCAATAGGGATCCTACAGGGCACTCCTCTCCTCCTCCATCTGCTGCCCCCGACCCCTCCCTCCCTTTCTTCCTTCCTATTGGCATTTCTCTTCCAGGTCTGAAGAGACTCATCTAACAGAGCTAAATATGACCATCATTTGTACGGTGTTTTTGTTATTTCCCTCCGCCTGTGCTGTTTACCAGAAGTTGTTCAATCACTACAAGTGGAAGCTCCTTTGTCACTTCCTGTACAAAGGGCTTATTGTGATTTAACATGCTGCATCCATGAGCATCCTGGCTGATTTACTACACTCATTAAGGACAACAGCAATGCCAGCTCTGCACTGCTCCACTGTACAGGCTTACTGTGCAGGAGGGATTTAACAGTATTGTAACACTGCAGCAAGGTGATAATTATACCACTGAAAGTTTTACTACATGTTTGCAGTGGATGTTAGGAGAAAGTATGTCAGACCTTCTTCCATTGCTTTCATCTCTGTTAATCTCCTCTTCCCTTTAGATCTCTGTTTGAATTGACAGGGCACCTGAAGGACAAGAAGTGTCATGCACACACACACACACTTTTACACACATGCACACATAACATAATGCAAATGCAGTTAATCTGATCAAACATGAGGGAGATAGAAGAAAAACAGCCAGCTGCATAATAGGTTGATTGTCATCAGTGAGCAAACATAACGTTGTGGCCTGTGGGAAGAGGAGACAAGGGTTTTGCTCACTTTCAAGAAAAATAGGAAGCAAACACCACATACATACATCGCGTACAGTTTTTCACCACAGAGTAGCTGCTAGCAAAACACTGTATCATAACCCTGCATTCTATTGATTTCAGAAATGCCTCCTGAGAAGTGCCCACACCCTAACCAGCTCCATCTGCATCCTATCCTTCACACACAGAGTGCGCAATGTTGTCAATCAAACCGCAGTTGACTACGTTTGAACCCAGATTACAATCGACAATTTCTGGTGTACGAGTAATTGAAATTCATTAGCGGTGACCTTTCTTCAGGGGAGCTAGGCATAGCTGCATCCAGCATTTTATTTTATTCACAAACCTGTCTGTGACAGATAACAGTAAAATTATGAGCAGAAGAAAGGAAACAAGACCCACCAAACTTTCTCAGTCTTTTTGCATATCCTCCACACATTAATTAAATGATAATGTCAGAAATAGAGGGAGATTCTGACATGATTTGCCAGGCTAATGGAGTTCAGAAGAGGTACAGCAGATAGCCGAACCCATCAGGTGATGAATGAAAAAGCTTTGTTACATATGATAACACAGGTATGTTGGCAGGCAGTGTGTTGGAATGATGAATTTTAAATGCAAAGGCATTTTAAACCACATTTTGCAAGACAGGAACATTCGGATGACTTTATCTAATATGCTGTATATGGGGGCCTTTCGTCTGGCTTTAGCTGCTGCTGTCCCAGTCTTACCCAGATTATAAGGTCATACACACAGCAGGGAACCTCGATTTGGGGAATCCCTGCATCTTGCTAAACCCATCAAAGCCCATATTCCGACATCACAAGGGCCAATGCAAAATACATGGTAACTGGCCATGAACCTTTAGGAAATTGGAGACAAGTAAATTTTCAAGATTAAATAAAGGGGTGAATAGAGTGCTAAAGTGCCCTGATCTGTTTTCCTCTGTCATGAGATAAGAGAAGCCTTTTGAGATAAAGCATTTTGTTGTTTCTTTCTAGAAGAAGCTTAGCCTATTGACACTCATACAGCTATTCAATGTAACAGCTTAAGAGCTTACATGTTTTGTGCAGACTAAGAAGCCTGCATATACCCACCCCCATCCTTCCCAAATATTGTGAAACTAGACTCAATACCTTCTTTTTTCACCTACAGTACATCATTTTCTCTCAGAGGCTTAACAGAATGCATAATATACAACAATGACAGATTGTTAGACTAAAATTAAGCACATTTGTCTTAAAAAAAAAACAAGAATCAATTATAAAATTCAGTCAGAATCCACCTAATAATAACATATTAACTAATAACATTAATGATGGCTCTGTTACATTTAGGTACAGACACATCATTTTCCTGCAGCATCCACATTTTTCAGTTGTACATCTTTTAACCAACACCTAAATGCTATCAATGGTAATGTTATTATTTAAACCTGTGTTCGACAAGTCGAAATATCCACCATCAGACACAATATAATGAACACTGAACATCTCAAACATGGACTTCCAGCTGCAATTTATTTTTTAATTTTACACAAAAATAAGTAATTGTTCACTCTATATGATTATACTATATTGGACATTATTTGTTTTCCCAGCCCGAACAACAACAACAGTAGCAGATAGCATCTACAGTAGGTAGACTCTAGGACTGTGCAATCTGCGCAAGAAGACATGAAAAACACTTATCTGTCACAGCAAGGCCGAGGGTCTTAATTACACACACTTGTTGTCCAAACTGATGGGGAAAAATACAAATTTATTGAGCAGCAATGTAGGGACTGATCCATTAACACTGGGCACATGGGAAGTTGCCTCTCCCTGAGATACAATTAAAAACAGATCCAATAAAAATAATCATATCACATTGCCTGTGAGAGAAACACATTATTGTCATTTTCCAGCCAAAGCAGCTTTGTCTAAGAGACTGATAAACCCTGTAAGAGGTTAAACATATTTGGTTTAAATTGTAACAAAGTAAAAACGTCAGCGTCCATCACTTGATGTGGTTTAGCGCTTACTCTACCACCAACAGCTGGTTTCAGTTGAACATTCTGTTCCTAGTAGCAACCACTACTGGCACAGTTCCATAGCAGTTGTTGTTTACCTGACATTTTTGTCAGATCTGTGACAGAGCAAGTATTGACAAGCACCATTTATCTACTCCATTGTTGGTGCATTATTTATTCTAGCTGTTTTGTCATTGTTGATTTGCAGTTTCTTAGAATTAGTTTTTTCTGTGATCAGTTTACTGCTAACCAAGCTATCCATCATACTAGCTTTCTGAGGCTAATCGGCTGCTAATACAAGATTCTGAGCCCAATGTTATGTATTTTACTCTTTTTCTTATTCTCTTGTAGACTCTGTGTATATTTACTAGATGTATTATGTTGATCTTTCACTGATGATACTTTGTTTCTTCCTGGCATGAAGCACAATGCAACTAATCTGACAGCTAACTAGTCTATACCTTTGTGATACCTTCTTACTGTACTAATTCATTTCTACAGTACCGTTTGTCTAACTCTTGTTTATGGTATCTCATATTTTTCTGATTTGTAATCACCATCATTGAATTTGTTGTCCAATACTGTTTTCACAGTTTCACAGTTGCCTCCAGTAAAAACTTCAAAGGCCAACTCCATGTCTTCAACCTTTATTGGAAGTGTGTTTAGCTCGCTGCATAGCTGTTCACCTACACGCATAGTAAAGGCAGAAGAGAGGTGTTGATTCAACTTTATGGTCACTTTGGAGGCATTAGTTTGTATTTTCTGGTGCTGTTGAACTGTATTTCATAATACTGAAAGGTATTTCTAGTATTTTGTCTACCCTCACCGATATGAATGAAGGCAGTCTATATATTACATCTATATTTAGCTACATAACAAACTGGCAACTGCATGTAAATATAAGTACTCTAATCACAAGCTATTATACTGTATATATACAGTAGTATGTTTATGTGTTCATCCAGCATTCCTACTGTAATTAATTAATTTGAGATGTAGAGAGAAATGTACCAAGAGGTTAATAGAGCAGCCTGGTTGCCTAGCAACTCATCAATGCCTTTCATTTGTTAATTTACACTCAAAGAAGGTCAGCGACTCAAGGGCCAGCAGAGGAAGGAACGAAAGAGAGTAGAAATATGGAAACAAACATTCAGTTAGAAAGGGGGTTCCTGAAAGCATTCACTGTTATGAACTCTTTATACTTTACCTTATCTTTACCTTACCTTATATATTTGATGTTTATTTAACCTTCATTTAACCAGTTTAAAGTCTCATTGAGATCAGCATAAAAAAAGTCACAATATGTGACACACACCATAAGCAGGCCATGAATTTTGTTATTCACCGCACACAAGAGCAAAGAAATGCTATTTTTGAAATGTATATATATATTATAAGACAAACTAATCGTCTTAAACATATTATTATTCCAAGAATCACCTGATTCTACAGGGAAATATAGTTGTGGGTGATGAGCATCAGCCAGGAAAAAGATGTGGGTGAGACAGAAGCCCAGCTCACTAATAGTTGGGAAGAGAGCCGAAAGCTGCTGTGCACAACTCACTGAGCCTGGTGCATCCAGTTCAAGAGCTGTGCAGAGGTGGTCTGAAGGACACCAATCTCAGTATATTCCGCCGGTGCATGAGGAAAACAATGGACACGGCGAAATGAGTCATCCCTTTTTAACTCTGCCCAAACAGAGTGAAAATGCAGAGAGGAATCAATACACAGGTTGATGGGAGTGCGAGAGAAGGTAGGTGAAGCTGTGGGTGTTTGCTTGTGCGTTTTCCAGCACAGTGGCTAATTCTGACAGTGTCAAAGGGCACATTACTGAAAACGCAAAGGGGGCATAGATGGATCTCTGTTTGAAAAATAAAATAAAATAAAATGCAGATAAAAAAATAAAATCACACTTTTTTCCTCACTCTCTTGATGTTCTCATCAATGTGTCAGGATTCGCTTCAGTTTGCACGCACAGTTCTATCACATCATGTTACATCAGTGAGGAAGGAGTGATGCAAAGCTGTCTTTAGAGGAGTTCAACAGCAGCATGGAGCTGCCATTAGTGCGCTTAGAGACACACACTCTCTCTCTCTCTCTCTCTTTCTCTCTCAGTCTCTGTTTCTTTCTCTCTGAGTGCTGAGTCAGCATGATGCAAGCATGCAAAGTATAAAGCGAGATTCACCCAAGCCTGCACAACATCACATCAGCTGGTCAAAAGACATCGACCACCAACCCGTGTTTAGCCTCAGAGCATGCACATTTTTCAACCTTCTTTGCCTTTGAGTCGCTGTTTGTCCTTTCAACCCAGGTCCAGCTGTTTGTCTCTTCCCCAGCAACCCCAACGTCCTTCATCCCTCTAAAACAAAGCCAGACGCACAGAGAAAACCTTATGAGGCATTACCTCACAGATGTCTTGCCTTCTCTGTGTCTCTGTCTCTCTCACACACAAACATCCACACACAAATACAGCCGACTCGCCACTTTTTCCGGCTGATTGTTCAGCTTTCAGCTTCTGCTTTTTAAAGCGGAGAGAAAACAATTTCCAGCTGCACATCCTCTTTCACTTTCTGTCATGCTCTCAAACCAGACAAAGCTGCAATTCTGTAAGTAGACACAAATAAACAAAAAAAAATATGCCTGAACTGAAAATAAAGAACTTGCATGATGAATCCAATATAATCAAGATTGTGTCAGTGTTACCGGCTGTTCATTTTTTCAACACTGTACCACCCGTTCAACTGATTTGAAAATAAAGTAGTTTTAATAGTGCCCTACACCACAGTGCGATTTTTAATTGAATGGCCTCCTCCCAGTCATACAGAGCATGTAGGAGTTGTTCTGGTCATATGACTGGCTGAGGCCTGATGAGGCTTATGGGTATCGTTATGTGCTTATTTTTCACCACAGCTATTATGATGATACAGTAGCACACACCACAGCCTGCCAGATACAGACAGATGAGCTTTAATCAACATCATATGAATATACTGTATATACACACACACACACACACACACACACATATATATATATACACACACACATACATATATATTATGAAATGTGCCCTATTTAATTTTAATGTAATTCATACAGGGTCTGGGGCCCTCTTATTTTGCTGCAGCTGGGGCCCTGTAGGCATGCGTGGCCCCTCCACCTCGTGGGGGCTGATATACAGTACTTTACTTTACAGCCCAGGCTAAGTCAATAACACATTTCCACAGTGCAGGCCTTTATATCAATTTATTTCCAGTCAGGAGCTCCACCAATAAGGGACGTAGCAATTGACCTGATACCCACAAGCACACTAATGGCCCTACATACATGAAAGCCACATACAGAGGTATCACACTAGGCAGGGCAGGCAAACACACCGCCACATCCATGCTGGCGATCACAACTCCTGTCAGTCTGAAATCAGTACTCGAAGTGGGGGTGGAGATTGTGGATGTGCTTGGCAGGGGCCGGGATGGAAGATGCTTATGACTGATAGCTGGCTGCCAGGTTTCTATATCACCTATGCAGCGTTGACTCTGGGAAATGTGATCCTCCTTCCTCTCCTCCTCTATCTCTCTCTTGTCTGGCAGTGAGCTGCGACACGGGAGGGAGGGGCCGAGCAGGAGAAGAGGGAGGAGTAGCACATCCTCTTACAAGGACAAACTCCTGAAAGCATTTAACAACATTAGCAAACGGCGCACGTGCATGTGTGTGGTTGAATGTATGCTTGTGCTTGTAGTCTCTGAAGTCGCCCTGGGATATGCAGTTTGGCCTTCACCTGTGTTCCACTCCAGTGCTCCTAGCATCACTGTTTGATAAACTAGCCTCTAATCGGATTGCTGCCCAGTTGTCTGCTAATCTAATGGCGTCTGGCCAGCCTCAAGATTTAGCTGACCATCACGTCAACCCTCCCACTCCACCCCGTTCTTCTGCTCCTCCTTCCCATTTTTCTTCCTCTGCTATCCAACTGTATAGCTCTCTGTCTTGTAAACAACCCTCACTCCCTCCAGCTTTCACCTTGACCAGCTCGCTCTCCATACCTGCAGGTATTTTTCCTCACCTCCCCCGACTTGTTTGTTTTCCTTTCCCTCATTTCTGGAACATCAAAATACACCCCACCACCAAAACAATGCTGTTTATTTCTTTCTCTCTCGTGCGCACGCGCTTTCCCTGCATCCTTAGCCAGACCTTCTTTTCTCATCCTTTCATCTCCACTCTTTTCCTCCCCTCCCTCTGCTCTGATAGCAGGCGATTCCATTGAGGTGCCATTGTGTGGGTCAGCAGTGATGTTTGCAATACAAACACACACACACACACACATTATGGGTCTATGGGTCTCTTGAATCATGCCAGCACCATGAGTGATGCCAGCACCATGAATGTGTCTTCAACAGGATAAACAGTAACACACACCACACACACACAAACACACACACACACACACACACACACACACAGTAGGCTACCCTCCTTCACAGCCACAAGCAATGTAAACAAAGACGGTCAAATGGGGAAATGCGCACCTGTTTCCAACACTTAGACACACACGCAGATAAGCAGGACCTGAGGGAGTTTTATCAATCTCAGCATGAGGTGTCTGTGAATACAGTGTGAATACTAATTACCTGAGGTGATGGGGATGACTGACACGCATTAGATGCGCCTGCTCTGTTTTCCTCATTTCTTGTTTAGGTTCTGCAGTTTCCTGGAATACATCCTGCGTTTCTCAGAACCCGAACTTCAATTGGTAACAACATTTGTGATCTTCGCTCATCTGCAGTCACACCCCTGAACACCCACACGCACGCACGCACGCACAGAACTGAGTAAATAAATGTTATCAGATGAACAGGAAGTGGAGCATCTATTCTCTCAATAATGAATTCTTAGAAAATGGCTGATTTGATCAGAGATGAGGGTGCTCTATTTGCCATCAGTAGGCAGTCATGGCTCTGAAGCTCTGAGCTCTAGAATGAATCTGCAACTATTTTAATAATCGATTAATTGTTTTAAGTAATTTTTCAAGCAAAAATGTCAAATATTGCCTGGGTCCAGCTTCTCTGTCTTTGCTTATTTCATATTATAGTAAATTAAATATGTTTGGGCTTTTGACAGTTGGTACAAAACAAGCAATTAGACTATGTCATCTTGGAATGTGTGATGGGCGACAATTTATTAATTAATCAAGAAAGTATTCGACAGATTAATCGATATCTTAAATAATCATTGGTTGCAGCCCTAAACTCAACACAGATTCATATGACTTGTACTAAACCCATTGTGTAACTAATATATTGTGGTGGTTGTCACTCAATCAAGAAAATAAAATACACAACCGTGGGTCCTCTTTTTCATAACAGAGGAATAATAATCTAGGAATAAAAACTTGAATTGATTAATTGTTTCAGCACTAGCTTACACATTGAATTGAGCACACACACACACACACACACACACACACAAGCATATTCACATACAAGTATAGTTTGAGACGATCCCTGTGAGTGAGATTTCAGTCTGCTGGATTCACACATTTACAACATTTTGTTTTGTCTGACAAAGCAATTATTACACTTCATTTCAAGATGGCGCATTGCAACTGCCAAACAACACACAGATCTGTGAGAGTCTCTCAAGGCTAAAAGGATCCACCCAGTCCTCACACAAGTAGTATTTTTCAGTTTGAAACATCTGGTGAGAAAGCTGCCTTTGTCATTTCAAACCTCTCGTGGACAGAGAGACAAGGCCTACGCTATACTCAGGTTATGAAGACAGGAAGACAGGAGGGGCACCCTCGTGGCTTCACTGAAGCATGTACATGCAAAATTCATGGCTGTGCATCTTCACTCTCTCCCTTCATCTGTGTCTCACTTCCCCATCTCTCTCTGCATCCTCCTGCTTCGTGACTGGGCTGTTGGGAGAAGACTGCATTCCTCGCTGTTCAGGATTACTGCCAACTGAAGGTGCTAATGGACTATAGCTGTAGAACAGACAGTGCCCTCTCAGTTCTTCTATTTCTCCATCTCCATCCCTCTGCCTTTTCATACTTCTCACCATCTCTGACTGACTCTCTCCTCCTCCCTTTTCTTTCCCTCCATTGGTGAGCAGCATTCAAGAGAGCAGTCTGGTCATTGATCTCTATGTTTTTCCCTCACTGCAGGTCTAGCATTCACCGTGGGGGCAACACAATCAACAAGTCACCTCTGTGTTGTGTCCATCTACTTCCTATAGATGTGAGTTATAAGGAAACTTTGACTCATATGTTAACCTTCAGCTCTGCAAGGATGACAAGTGCTAAACATTTCATGGTCTGAAATAACACTCAAATATGTTGCAGCAGTTTAAGAAAGCTAGAGCAACATTCTGGTAGATTATATTTTTATGTTGGTGTTTTTAATTACTTAGATTACTCACAATAGTTTAGTTTAGGTTGTGATTGTAAATAATGCTATAAAATGTATATTTTTGTACAAGGAAACCAATAATTGTTGATTTAAAATGAATAGTTCTTTGCACAGAGCAGGCTAGCTGTTTCCCTGTGTTTCCAGTCTTCATGCTAAGCTAAGCTAACCAACTGCAAGTGGTAGCTTCATATTTAGCGCACAGACATGAAAATGGTACAATCTTCTCATCTAACTCGCAGCCAGAAAGTAAATAAGTGCATTTCACAAAATATTAAACTATTGCTTTTAAGATACCTTCCTTAATTAATTGATCTTATTTACTTTTGTTCGTTAAAAAAATACTTTAATTTACCTAAGAAGATTAACCTAAGATCTGGCTGCATTTAAACCTGTCAAAAACCAAAATTATGAGCCTTACTTATAAACCAACTATGCCAAGCATGAAGTTGATTACTGTCATTCAAAGTTTCCACACATGGAACACTGTTCAACTATAACAGCTGTAAATGCGTGAGATATGATGCTTTAAGAACAGTTGTATCCTCTGTTAGGATCAATGGTGAGCGCCGAATTAGTTTAATTGAGATTCTTATGTTTATTTTTGGCCCATGCTGTGTGACACCCACACCTCTCGGCACCCGCCAACACGCTGACAATCACAGCTACACACTGACCTTAATTCTCCCTGATTACCAAACCGACTTCCCTGTTGCATGAGTGTCTGACCTTTTCACACAATTATGCACTCAAAGTTACACTCGCTCATGTGCGTACATCCACTCCTCCATTACCATCACACACACACACACACACACACACACAAGTACAAGCACACAAATAAAATTGGATTCCAGATGCAGACCGGTGAACAGTCTATCTCTCTCCTCCTCCTCTACACCTCTGTGTCCATCTAAAAAAGGCTCATGACAAAGAGTTCTCCTCTCACACGCCTTGTCAAAGCTGTTGACAACTGGGTCACCCTGTGCTGAGAATTTGTACCCACTTCCTCTGACTGACCTGCTCTGTTCAGGCTAATTGGAATCTGACATTATGCAATGGCATTAATAAGGTGCCCACATAAAAAAGAACGCCTTGGCACTAAGAACTTATTAAAGGGCCATACTGGTAATTTGACATGTTTTTGCCCATTAGCTCCAAATTGCATGTACTTCAGTTTTTAGGTTGATTAATTTGCTTCCAGGCAGCCATTAGTTTTCTTTTATTTCACTACAGTATGAATATCTAGTATGAATAAGTGGTGTAAAAGTCACATTATTTTTATATGTTACTGCGGTTGCAAGCATGGATGGTTTTAGAAACTTGTTCAAGACTTCAAAGTTGGCTGCAAAAACAGCAACATTTTATTGTAAGGAAACTCTGGTCATCCCATTCACAACATCCATTTGTTTATTGTTGATCTTTGGGGGATAATTTTCAGACAACATATCTAATCTAATGAATGATTTGTTTTTTCAGGAATGTCAGAGGTTTAAGTTTCCTTGAACGGACCACCCAGGAGAGTTTTCAAACAGTCTCTGCTCACATCTACGTTGCCTCGCAATGACAACCAAACTTTGACAAAAACATGGAGCCAACATGTTCCCTGAGATGAATTCAAGTCCATAAAATTAGATTATATTCTGTGCCGGCACAAACTGTAACTAATGTCTGGAGGGTAGGAAATCCATGATACAACAATGGTTGGCAGTAAAGCCTAGTTAGAGCTAAAATATGGAAGGCTTGATTGTTTTTTAGGAGGAATATGAAAGGGGGGGCATAAACCACAGGGATTCTACTCTTCTGAAAGGATGTAGGCTTTTTCACCGCTTGTTTTGTCACTGTTTTGTGATTTTTATCGACCCTTTCCTGACTCATTTATCTTCTTGCTGCGAGGGAAAAAGGTGTTTGCTCCTCGCTGAGAGGCTCAGCTGGAGCTGCAGCAGCCGTAGAAGCAGAAATAAACATGAGGCGGTGGAAATAATATTCATTCCAGTTTAGCATTTAGCCAGCCTCAACTGTCACACTGTGTTGCACAAAGATGATGCAACGATGGTGGTTGCAGTGGCACTGTGGGGATGTGGTTGAATCCTAAAGTTTTTTTAATGCTTTACTTTGACTTGATTTGACTTTTTTTTTTTAGTGAAGTGCCCACACTTTGACATATTTAAGCTACTCCGCCATGTTCAGTAAATCTAGTGAGTCCCAGAGTTAGCACAATTCATTCTTATATCACCAGTTGCAGGACTTTTTTTTTGTTTCTCTTTGTATTCTAATTTATATTTACTATGCGCATATTACTATACAATTTTTATGAGGGATTAGCTTAAAGAAACTGGGTATTTTACAAACTTGAAAAGGATCTAAAATGAAAATGAAAACCAACATCAATGAACTCCCTCTCTGTCATCATGGCCGCTTACTTTCTCTCTCTCTTATTTTCCCAGCTCTGGGGGAGAGCTCACTGTGCAGTATCACATTTCATACTGTAAAGTCAGGATCCATCTCTCTCAAGACCCCTACACATGCATCACAAAGAACACACATAAAATCCCTCACTCCAAAGTCACAGCAAAGCCCAGCCTGCTCCCCCTCACACACAAACTGTATACTTTCAGAGAAAGCATAGACACACTTTCCCATTCACTTGAATGGGAAAGTGTGTCCAAACATTTGACTGGTACTGTACAAACTGATGCGCTGAACATTCAGTGGCTGAGGCCTGGTAGACCAAAGGCCCAGAGTACATAGAAAGCTGGGATCACATGAGACCCCTGCACCTAATCCTCCAATCCCCAAACTCATATCTTATATATTCTCAAGGATGACTGAAGCCTTTCTCTCTCAGTAACTACCACTATACACACACAGTACAGCATTGCAAACACACACTGTAAACCATCTAGACACATGATTTGCACAGAAGAGATGAACACACACACACAGAAACAGACATAGAGCTTTCCCCTCACTAATCTGAAAACACACTTTTAGAATGTAAAATGAGTGATTTAGGGAAGCCCCAAGGAAGAACTGTCAATAATGTATTCTGTTTAAGCTTCAGGGACATGCTAGTACAGTGTGTGTTTGTGTGCGTGTGTGTGTATGTGTGTGTGAGTGAGTGTTCAGAGCATCAGTGGAATGTTTGAATGACATGCTCGTGCTTGCACTGTAACCTGCAGAAAGACACCCTGGGGCAACACACACTAGGTCACAGGCAGCGTGAATGAGGACATTGCATTTTAAAACAAACCAGGCAGATGGCCTCAGTAACATCTGTGCAAGATTTGGGAACAGTAATTAAGGAAAATATGAAAAGCAGTGTTTCCTGTGGGAGAGGAAAGTCTAATGTGACAGATTTTAGGTAAATTGGGTTCCATCTCGTGTTCAGCTTGCGTAGGTGTTGCAGTTTAAGAATGGCTCATCAATAAAGGCACATGATATTTCTTTTAATGTGTGGGCAGCCACCACAACTACTGGTAAATTCTAAAAAAAAGAAGAAAAAAGTTTAAAAAAAAACAAACTGTGAAATAAAACACCAAATGCATGAATGGAACCGCTTAACCTAAATGATCTTTTCCTCTTTTACTATTATTTTCCAGGCAAATTCTTACCATATGGTAAGGTTTATTTCCAACAACACAAAATGTCAAAAAGGGTCAAGTCATTGAATCAAACAAGACAATTAAATTGTACGTCACATCCCCTTCCAATCACATACACACTCAGCTCCTGTGTTTAAAGCCAAATTTTTCCTCATCTTATGCCATCTGTGCCAGGGCAAAAAAAAATAATGGCACCATCTGTGAATCCTTGGCAAGGTCTGTCTACCAGTGGCTATCATAAAACCACAGTGATAATAAGACCTACAGGATAGCTCAGAAGACAACAAGCCTCTCCATACACACGGGCCCATGTTGTCCATGAACATCCATGATGTGCCACTTCATTCACCATAAAGCCCAAAAGCTAGAACATGTTATTGAATACTGACGGGGTTAGAGGTTCATTTCATAACAGTGTCACCTCATTGCTGCAGTTGCACGCTTGGTAGAAAGAAACCTGACCACGTGAGTTTTTAGCAGCCGAAAGATTTCTATGAGTTGTTTTCAGTATGATGCATAATGCATTGTGCACTTTGCATCAAGTTTTTGCATTGCATTGAGTTCATACTTAAAAACAACCAATAGTACAACCAGTCTAGCAGCTCTGTAGGCCTGTACTTCAGCACAGCACAAGGCAGCCTGGTAACATGCTCACAATGACAATGCTAACATACTAATGTTGCGCAGGTGTAATGTTTACCATGTTCACCATCTTAGTTTAGCATGTTAGCATGCTAATATTTGCACACAACTCAAAGTATAGCTGAGGCTGCAAGTATTTGGTCATAAGACAAAAGTATTGGACAAACTGAAATTTTGACCTGATGGTGGTGCTAGAGGACAATTCAGGGGAACACCGCAGTTATTAAGATTCATCCTCTGGGGACCATGAATGTTTTGAAGTGAAGTTTTTTTTTCTATAGCCAGATTGCCTTTAAAGACAATAGCTCTCATGAGGCAAATAGACTAGTTCTCTCTTCTGGTTAATGTTTGAAGTTTTTTTTTATATAACTGCTGATACTATACCTAAAGTAGCAGAATTTTATATAAATTTTAAATAACTCTAAATAAGAAAACAAGACTAGAAAGTCTTGAGGTTTGACACCCAGCACTGCAAGTTAAGTGACTGAAAGCTGCAAACTGATCATAAAATAATCTCATCGTGCTGCTCATCAACAGCAACTTGAAAACACAGCAGGCTGCTCTGTTTTGTAGACCTCAAAAGACAAAAAAAGAAAAGCACTTTGTGTTGTTCAGCCTTGGGTGAATATAAGATCAAGCCCACGATTATAAAATCTATAAATAAGCTGAGGTCTGTGGTTGGCTGGGTCTTGACATGGTGCGAGGTTAGACAGAACGCAAGAGTGGAATAACGCAAGGAAAAAAAACAAAGCAAAGATAGCAAAGTGGAGCAGACAGAACCCAGGAACAACACTGGCATCCATACTGACATGGGAGAAAAAAAACATAGAAACCAGCAGACAGCATAAGAAAGCCAGAAGGGTTTTTCAGTATCTCCACAGGAGAAGTCTCCACTCAAATCTATGGGAGTTCAAACCTCCAAACACAACCTTACTATTTATGTCTATGACGTCCTAACATCTCACCACCTCTGGCATGCCTTAATGTAGATCCACCCACAAGGTTAGATGGTCAGGAGTTGCATCACTTCCTTCCTCCTGCAATTCTCTGGCCTTATCTTCTTTTATTAGTTTCCCTCATCTTATTGTATTCTCTCAGCAAGCAGTTCTATAGGGTTTAGTCTTCTGTCATGATTAACTTTCTGTGAGGAATTTCCTTTTGTGTCAATGAGAAAAGCTGTTGTACTTGCACTTTGCAAGAATGCTGCAAAAATTCACCATTAACATTCCCCACTGTCACTTCCGATATCGGAGTGACCTGCGACTGAAAATGACCACACACATGCACAAAGACACACACGTCCTAATTCATCCATCACACCGTTCCCCCTACTAATCGTTCTCTCCCTGTTCTGATCTCGGGCACAGAGATAACTCCACCAGACCACCCTGGGCAGCAGCGGGAGGAGGAGGAGGAACAGAAGAATGAAATGGTGCGGACATGAAGACAGTGCGCTCCCTCCGGCAGGCCAAACCTAACAGATTGACTGTCTGAGTAAATAAAGCGAGGCCGATGAGGACTAGGCACTGATCTTACCTGTTACCATCCTTTTCTGCTCTTTTTAATTAAGTTGTGTAATGAAAGAAACCCCGAAGAAACAGAGCCAGCTCCATCTCCTGTGTTTCTTTCCCGTCAGTGGGATTACCTGGGGAAACCCTAGGATTCACACTTAAGTCTGTAATATAACAGGATGCGAAACGTGACAGGAAAAGTGAGAGCATGAGAGTAGCACAAAATTAAACTTGACTCTCCTGAATTGTTCCCAATCCCAGGATGCACTGAAACAATGGATTGTTGGGATTTCAAATTGCTTTTTAACAAATGGCAATGTTAAATTATCAACATGGAACATTTTATTTTGGTGAACTGTTTTGATGATTGCAAAGTGTTTCATCATCCTTAGTCACACAGTACTCTTCTGGGTGTACTGTTACATTCCCTTCCTGTCTTACTGCACATTAACAAGAAGAAAAAATGTGATTGAGAGGAAGTGCCATATGTTCTACAGGCAGTAAAAAACATATCAGAGTAAAGCCAGGTGGAGCATCTCTCACAGACATATTGTCCTATTCATCCATCAGACCCCTGTTCCTCGAGCCCATATGAACCTGGGAAACATCCAGCCTGACAAATCTGAATATTACTCATCCTTACTTATGACCTTGAAGTGACAACATCTATCCTGGAAGAGCCAAGACCATTCTGCTAAACACTGTGTAGTATCATCTCCTGATCAAACCAATGTCCTGCCCAGGCATTTTTCTCTGTCATGAGGACCACACATACAGTAAAACGCCAGCACCTTGCCTCCACTGTGGTGCCATCATCTGTTGCGCACGTCCCGCAAGGATCATCAAGATAAGGCATCACCCCAAACACACCCTGGTGGTGTCCAATCAAATCAATTGCTCTTGTTTGAAAGAACTGTCTTTGTCTGGGGCCCAATTTGACACATGGGTAATTGAGGTTCCAGCCTAAGTCATTATCCTTTAAGGGAATAAAGGATGAGGAAGGATTAGGAGGCAATTTTGGACAACCCCACCCCCATGGAACAAGAAACAAATGGCCACAAGGACAAGAGGAACTCTACTGGTCTGTGTCGTCTGTTAACAATTTGTAAAGAAGGAAAAGTCAAATACACCAAATCCTTGTCAGAGTTGTAATAGCGGTTAGTCCACTCTTAGCATTAGTGCTTTGAAATTGTAGCTGGCGGTGAATAAAAGGTCTGTTGTAAAAATGTGTGAAATGTGAATGTGAAACCAAGCTTCAAAAACTCAGATATGGACCCTCCATATCATGTCTCCAAATAGAAACTCAGACTATGACTGATCCATTTGATTTTTCCCTCCTTCTAGATTCCCTGTCTTTCCTCTGCTCTGATCTATCAGCTTCGAGTGATAACAAAACATACATAAATCACAGCTCTTCTTTGTTTAAATTCACTCCACTGAGATGTTAATCACACTCGTTGTAAGAATGCATTTGGGGCTCTTGAGCTCAGTGCTTCTCTGTGGGTGAGTGACCTTTATAAAACGGTTGATGCTTTTGCTCCCTGTTTGATGCTAAGCTGTGGATTCAAATACAAAGAGGCCCATTTGAGATGTTTGTATTTTGCAGATTGCTGCTTTGAGAGAACCAGCCAAGAGAGCAAGCGATGATTCAGCAGCCCCAGACGTCTGTAATCACCACTTCACATCTTGTGCAGCCTCCTTTTCAACGCAGTGCAGATCTCTGTTTTCCAAAAATATCTAAGAGTTCAGCACAGGGTGCTGCTGCAGGAGACATGGGAATTACTTGTGCGCTTTCAAATCTTTAAAAGAGACGTGCATTTTACCCTAACTTTCTGGATCTCTATCCATATTCCATTACTTTAAATTACATTTTCGGAGGGAGCTCTTAATCTACGTAAAGCCTGTGATATGAGCAGTGAGGCATGGATACGCTCTTATTCCAATTCTCATCATCATCATCATCATCATCTCAGATGATTCCACGAAATGTAATCAGTGTTATAAGTTCAGGCGTGTACTGAGGTGTCCTCAGTCCTCGAGAGGATCAGCCAAATCTCACATTAGCTAAACAATAGCCAGGAGCAGAGGCAGCCTGACAATCCATCAGGGGGCAGAAATTTAAGACACTATGCTCCTGTCTGACAGATCCCCTACAGCTACGTTTCTATCCAGGTGTCAGACAGGTTTTAAGTAAACTTTTGAAATGTCACAAAGAAAGACACTGAATTACGTGTGTTTCTTTCAAGCTTTCTGAAAATATACTGTAGCTAAATGCAAAAGACTTTCACAAATCAAACTTCAGCTGGCACTACTGACATTATAGGACAACTCACATATACTAATAATTTTGATACTAAACAATTTGTTGCTGCTGCATTTCTTGCTGCTTTCAGATAAAAACAAAGGCATGCTCTTGTAACTGCTGAATGAACCAATTAATAAATGAATGGCCATACAATCACACCTGCCTTAACATACAAAACAACAATATGTAGGACAATACCTAGAGGCTGCTGATCTTGCCAAGCAGACACCATTAAATCTTTGACAAAACTATGTCTAACTCAAGTGAGTTTAAACACTTTTGGGGATATTGAGGAACTAACATCATCATTTGGTTACAAAGTTTATGAGAGGTCTGGGCTACCCCAAGGTGGTTTTGGGGAGCTGATGTAGGCAAACAACATGCTGTGCAGAAGAAGTGGGCGCTCCCTTTCTATTTGCATAAATCTATATGTCAGTGCATGAACAAATTTATGCAACGGCAACTCCATTTCCACACTTGTTTTGCACGTAAAGCAATAATTGACAATTTGCTTGAAAGTATAAAATAACAGAAAAAGCCATATTCGTGATTGCCTCAACGAATGTCACAATACAAATTTGGAGTACAGTGACCAATTCTCTTCACAGAGAGTACACCTTCACATAATAACAAGTTGTACAGTCATTATGAACCCCCAAGGGGACAGATATTTTCAACAACATTATGTATCCTGTCATAGTGCAAAAATCCCCCAGAAAAGATTCTGGGAACATTCAGATAAAATGACATTCAAGACCTGGCAATCATCCCTGATATCAATCTTGCTGAACCCCTGTGGGATGAGCTCGAATGCACCATAAAAAGGACTATCCACCCATCAACCTTGGGCAGTTATGAAAGGCACTGATGTCTGCATCGTCAGTTTTAACAGTGGGATACTACAGGTCCACTGTTGAGTCACTGGCACGGTGCGTGGCAGCTGTTATCAAGGCCAGAGGTGGTCAAACACAGTACTGAACTGCTGTTTGTATTTATATGGTCAGTGAGGGGAGGAGGATGCCTTTGAGATTGGAAGGAGTGCTTGTGCTTGTGTTTATTTGACATCACTTTTTGTGCCCTGTTTCTATGTGGCAGAATGCATCACTTCACCGGAGGCAGGTTTGGAGATGCAAGTGTACCAAAATTACATCTCAAGTTTCCTGTTTTTAACCCAGGAATCTTCTGTCCTTTAAAAACCAATAAGTAAGACAGTTTTCCAATCTGAAAGATACCAAATTTAATTGACCTAAATGAGCAAAACTTGAATCTCTTGTTTTTTTAGACCTCTTGAAAATCACCTCTTCCACTAGGATGTTCTCTTTTTCACTCATTCAAAGAAGCTTTCGCTCTCAGTCGACAGGATTGACCCCTCCGTAAGCCAATCATATGTGTCAGCCCCTTGTTAAGCATCCCAGTTCACTCTTGAGCTGATGAGGGGCACACTGGGTCATATTGGATCAAATCTATTATATGAGGTCATTAATGAGAGGATGAATTGATATCCTGCCACTCATGGAGGCAGAGTGCCAAGGTGGATGGGAGAGAGGACCTTACACAAGACTGATAACCGAGTGATCTTTATTGATCTTTATTCCCATCGGACATCACTGATGTCTTTCCTTCTTTTTGGATTACTTTTAACCCAACCATGAACTGTTTTTTTCTTGCAGATCTCTGAAAATAATTGTTTGACCTTTTATCTGCTGCTAAGGTTAAGGACACTACAGAGTGCAGGGAGGAGAGGGGTCAGGGGAGTGAACAAAGAAGAAAAGGAAAGATATGGCAAATGCTTGGGAGATTCTGTTAAGATGCAATAGTGTCATCCTTTGAATTCTTGGTAAAATCCCGTTTGCTCCTTCCCTTGTTGTGCTGGTTGTCAGTTCCCTCCACCCAGCAGCCAGGCTGGAGCCGGCCTTGCAGCTGTCCACAGTCCAGCATTACATAACAAGGCTGCATCACAAACCCCCCTCTAGCCACTTTGCAGCCTCTCCACCATGACACTGTCACCCCGCTGTGGAAATGACAAGAGGACAAAGTTGGATGCCCGCTTAAGGGACAGGCACACAAACTCCTTTCTGTTAAGATTTGCTTGTTGAGGGCCAAGTTAATGAGGTAATGCAGTGCTGTAATTGCTCATTTGCTTCCCTATTCCCAAGGACCCGTAGCCCCTCCACCTTTTAAACCTCCACTCAAACACACACACAGAAAAATGCTGCTCAAGTGTGGGTGAGTGTGCTGAAGCTATACATGAACCAAGTCTACAGAATGGCTGACCCAGTTTCCCACTACGCTCTGCTTGCAAAGTGTGTACCATTTCGTGAGTATAATGTGCGATGCATCTTTCTAGAGGTGCTCAGACAAATAAAACCCTACTTTGACACACCTGCTGAAGGTGAGAAAGCATCAAACGGTACAAGACATATTTCAGGCTCTGTGACAGAAATGTTTCACCTCTGTGTTGGAATATCTTTATGTTAAATGTTCAAACCTGTTCTACAAGGCCATCATGTGATCAACATAAGACTAGAGAGTAGAGTAACTTCAACAACACTTGCTAACAGGATATAGCTGAAGGACTTTTGTCTAATTGAAACTGCCTCTGAGAAGGAGAGGACACTAGACCTGTGACATGTTTGTAAAAGGGCAATCTATTAAATTCCAGCAAAAAGCAGTAGTTTATTATAGTTTAATATCTGCAGAAGTGTTTTCTATAACACTGACTGCTGTCTGAAGTGCAGCTAAAACATAAAACAAGAGAATCCCACAAGCTGTGTACAATTAAACCGAGTGCAGTTTCCCTGTATCAGTTTAGTCAGCTGATCAGTCTGTCTTTCATATAACTGTACTTTCCCTTTATTTCACCAAGGACATTTATGGCTTCAGCCAAGAGCCTCAGAGATGTCAGTGCACTTCTCAGACAGAGCATAATGGATCACTTCTGAGGTCATTACACACAACTGTAGAGAGACAGTTGTCCACCAACATTTCATGTCACTGAAATACCTACAGTATGCTGATTTTTCTGAATTCCAAATATATCACACAGACCATTTCCTAGTGTAGTGAAATAATGGGTCGGTTACGGAAACTCCACATCGACACAGCCTCAGCCACAATTCGCGTCGCCGCTGACAAACTCATTTTTAGGGTTGTCCCTGGTTATTTTAGGAGACAATACACGAGAATTGGCTGTACTTCATCACACTATGCTAGCAAAGCCCAGCAGGATTACTTTCCAACATCATATGAACACGGTATTCAGAGAATCAGCCTTTGAAGATTTGTTATCAGTCATATTTAGACAGCACAATCCCCTCCAGCTTTCCTGTCGTGTTTTGCTCATGAGCTTCACAGAGGTGGACTGATTGTTGAGGAGGGAGAGGAGGGATTTAGGGCTTTTGAGCCATATGATATTTCAAGATTTTATTTTTTTTTTTTACAAAGAACAAATGTTTTCGTAGTAAATACCAAGGAAAAACCTCAGGATGAAAACAGCAAATAACTGTACCTTTATTTGGATTCCATTGAGTTGACAACAGTCAACCAGTGTCAGTGTGTGTTTATACATACAGTACACACATGCTGTTTGTGGGAGGGTGCACTGCATTTGCCCACATACACAGGGAATCCAAAAATTGGGCTAACAAAAAAATTAGCCAGTGTTTTGTGTCAGTTGCTAAGCAAACTAGGTCTGATGTGACAGAATGCAACTCTCCAGTGTGTCCCACCTACGCAATACTTCTATCTCCAACAAGGACCCCATGATGAAGTCTGTCATGCTAACAGTTTGCACTCTGTTGTAAAAACAAGGCATTCTTGTGCACTAAAAGCATAACATGGGGTAACATATTAATCATATGAGGAAACCTGCCATCTTGCCCGTGTCTGTGTGTGGAAGACCAGTTAATTAACCTCCAGTAATGGGAGCACTAATTAGGGCTGGGCAATCATTAAAAATATTAAAATCACACTATCCATTACTATATGGAGAAAGATGGCCTGCCCCTGGCCCACAAATCAGGTTTATATTAGCCAAAGGTTTCAAGGCGCACCAAAGTCTGTGCACCATCTGTTTCACCAAGACCTGCTTTTACTTCTATATTGTCAAGTGTTAATATATTTAACCCTCCACTACTCCACTAAAAACTTTATTATTCTTGTATTACATTTTGACACAGATGCCACAGCAGAATAGTAGGAATGCAACCTGCATGTCTGAAGAGTTTAGGACCTGAGTAAATAAATTAGTTTTTCAAGATGATTGTAGCAACTAACTTCACTAGAAGTGTCTGTTGATTTCATCAATGACAACATAGGGACATCCACATGTGAAGGACCCAAAATACAGTAGATGTTCTGTGGATCCTAAGTGAAGATCTTAGTATTTGTTATTCTTGATTAATGTATGTATTTCTGTTATTGCTATAAGTGGGGACATAAAGTCTGATTCGGGGGAATTACCTTATGCATTCTTTCGTTGTGCTAAACTTCTACGGAGAGTTGCTAAAATAAAAGCAGCTAAATTCTCATTTTTCTGGGGTATCCAGTGGCACTCTAAGGACCCCTGGAAGTGTCTGGACCACAGTTTTGGGCTTACCATAGCCTACATTTGTATAGCCTTTTCTTCCTTTGTTACGCTATAATGTGGCACAGCCACTTAGCAAATTCCCCTTGTGTCACCTTGAGAATCGTTGACAAGGAGAATAAAGTGTTTCAATCAACCAACCTTCATGATGCCGCAAGGTGTGTTTCCAGCTCCCTGAATTCTCTCGGCGGAATTATCACGGCTGCCCCTCCCGATCCTTGGACTGCCGTGCTCCCTGTACCGTCCATTGGTGTAAACCCCCTCGGCTCCGTAGCCCTGGGCAGCGGCTGACACCTCCAAGTACGCCCGGGTACCGGACGGAGGCAGAGCGGCCGCATCGCCGGTGATTCCCGCTGCGTTGGTCGCGCCCTGGGCCGGCGGCGAGCCGATGGCAGAATCAAAAAAATGTCCCGACACAGCATCTGAAGCGTGTACCCCTGCCATGATCCGCCGGTGTTACAGCAAAGCCCTCCCCTCCACAATGTAAAAACAGCCCATTTTCTCAAAGCACAGTGGACTTGTTGACGTCCAGGGCGGCTCGTCTTCTTCACCCGATCACCACTGCTGGTCCATCATCTGAGCGCACGGTAGCGTCTGAAGCCGGGCAGAGGACGGTCAGACTGAGCCGTCCTGGTGAAATAATGAGCAGACGGCGTACCCCGCACGCGACCTCCTCCGATTAGCTTTCAGGAGGTGTGTGCTCAAAAACACTGCAAACACACTGACTTATGCCGAGGGCTTGCTGCTGCCGTTTATGTTTACAGCTTGCACTTTCGTCTCCTTGTCCTCAAAAATCTGTTTCGCTCACCACGTCCGCTTCTGTAGACTCTCCGCTGTGCGCATCGCCTCGCGTCCTGTGCACTTTTGCACTGCTTGCAAACGGGAGAGCTTCCCCTCTCTCACATGCATCCGCGGGACAAATTCAAGACTGTGAGAGCGCAATCGCAATGAGCCCAAAAACGCATGCACACACGAGCGCGTGCATGTACAATTAAATCCAGCGTCTCGCGCGCAATCACCGTTTGATTCTTCAGGCGTGCGCGTGCACTATCTCTATAGGCTACTTGAAGCAAACAGACCATTGACAATTTCTTATCATTTCTTAAACACATTAGGCTCTATAAATGTTATTATAGGAAATATCAACATTATATTTGATGTGAAGTACCCCATAGACTCACTCACAAACTCACTCTCCACCATTTAGCTGTAGGCTCTCTGTAAGAGGGAGCTAAGGAGCCTTGCTATTTAAATATCAGGAGGACCTGCTTTACTAAAAAGCTACAGTGTTGTCTTAGAAAAGGAAACACAATCACCTTTGGGTGCACAATAAATTATTGGTGAAAATCAGTTTAAACAACTCTGCTTCCTTTTTAAATATCGGCAAAAAATGAAAATGATGAGACTTGTAGGAAAAGAAATAGCAGCAACAGTAGTTTAGACCTGTAGCCACCTACAGGGAAGTAAAATAACTGCTGTGGGTGAGTGTTACAGCAGCAGCTTTTTAAAGATGTGTAAATTAATTTAGCATTTATTTCACTTTCTAAACATCTATGACCCAAGATTAAGATTTTTTACAGATTTGACATCATATAGGCAAGCATAAAATGTTAATTGTCTTGATATGAGGTCAAATGTCCTGTTGTACCAACAAACAACACTTACGTAAATTATTTTAATAACACACAAGTTTATCATTTTGATATTTTTGCATCTGGACTCTGCACCCCCTTTTTTTTTTTCCTTTCCACAAACAAAATCTTGTTAGGACCACCCCTCTCCAAAGTCATCAGGAGACAGTGATATTTAGAGTGAACTTAATCTGCAGTTAACAAACTTAAACTACTGTAAAATGTACAAGCTTAAACAACAACAACATGACAAACAATATATTTAAAAAACATTGAGTTGTAAGAGTCATTGCCTGCAAGTGGCACCGGTGTCAAAACTGCAGCAGCTGTTACTTTCCTTGCCTATAGGTGGCGCAGGTTGGGCCAGAACACGCAGGTCTGAAACTGCTAGTGCTGCAGCTCTGCAACTAGATGATCCTGGCTGAGCCAGTAGATTAGATTAAGCCTAGTACATATAGTCCATGTTTGTCCTGCCAACAAGAATACTGTAAACTTTCTGAAAACCACTGCATCTCTCTAACCCTCTGTTTTTGTTGTTGTCCCACAAGCACATGAGCGTCCATGCTGTTGGCCTCTCCCTCTCTCTCTGTCTCTTTCTCTCTATTTTCTCCTTGTTCTCTCTTTTTACTCATGCTTCTCTGTGCTGGACCATCGGCCGTCCTGGGGCCTCTCTATCTCCCCTGGCTGTCGGTGCCTCATGTTTTGGATCTGAATCTTTGTCCTCCAGGAGATTCAGCCTCTCCTCTTGTCTCGCATGTTGTCCTATCTGTTTGAATGGTGTGCTTGAGCTTTGCCTCTTGTGTTTTCATGATGTCTGTCCTCTTCCAGGTATCCATGGTGGAGAGGAGGTCATGTGGCTCAGGTCCTATCTGTTTGGGGACACCTGGGAGTTGCTCGACATCCTCCCAGATCCCTATACTTCATATATGTTTACAGTCTATCTATAATTTTGTCACCCTGATTGTCCATACTGTAATGTTACAACCTTGTTCTACTCTGTACACACGACTTCTATTGCATGTCTGTCTGTCCTGGAAGAGGGATCCCTCATCTGTTGCTCTTCCTGAGGTTTCTTTTTTTTCTTCAGTTAAAGGGCTTTATTGGGGAGTTTTTCCTTATCCAAATCGAGGGTTTAAGGATAGAGGATGTCATATGCTGTACAAATTGTAAATCAAATTTGTGATTTGTGATATTGGCCTACTTAAATAAACTTGACTTGAGCCTGGCTTCAGGTGCGTTACGTCAATGACATGGTGTGTCCTTGTTTCAAGGTAATGTTTTGCATTGCAGGACAGCAGAGAGCAAAGACTCATCAAATCTTTTTCATCATGTCACTGCCATTGTGGCTTTAAAGATGGGTTATCCTGCTCACAATACGCACTCAAATACCTTTATCCTTGAGATCTGAGAGAGCGTAGCTCTTTTGTAACTACATCTACATCTAAATGAACACAGAAGGGACAAATAATAACAGTGGTTATACTAAAGCCTATATCTGTCTCTGGAGCACCTTTGTGGAAGAGTGGAGATTAAGTTTTTTTTAGTGTTTTCACTCAGTAATGGCTAATACAGAACTCATGAGTTGACATTACCCCTGTTTCACATAACAAAAAATTGAGCATCTGCTGACGCCCCTGAGGCCTGGCCAAAATAAACTACAACAATTGAGGGTGTAAAATTCAATGTCAGGCCAACTCATATCATCAGAAGAGACATGGCCAGTAAGCCGGGATCAGGCAACTCCATTTATAACCCACTGAGGAGGCAAATCAAATCACAGTCAATTTGTATGAAAGGAGTCATGTGCAGTGGAGGGCCTGAGCTCAGCATCTGCTCATAATTGTTAGATATGGCTAGACTAATCAGAGCCAAAGCAACGTCTTTACATCACGGACAGGCTTGATTCTATATTTGGATCGTTATCTTTCATGTAAATGCTGCAAACAATGGGGACATTCTCTCTGGTAAATAGCAACACCCACATGCCACACAGCAGATTACTGTACACGGTATGTAATCATCTGATGTGTTTTGTCAGAGGGCGGGACACTGTGCAGAAGTTAAAGGTCTTATTCAAGCATGCTAGCGTTTCTACACGGATATTTTCACAGACCTTGGTGGTGATAAGTGGCTTAATCTGAAGCCAAAACACAGCCTCTTTAATCGTATTTAGTTCTATGAATGAGAATGACTTACAGACATGTGAGTGCTGTTGGAGCCCAGCTACTTCTCAAGGATGCATAGAATAGTGAGAGGGAGAGGTGAATGAAATCTGTGAATGTATGATGTGGCAGAGGAAAAGAGTGAAAAGGGCCAAAGGAATTGAATACTTGCTGGTAGATTGAGACAATAGGAAGAGGAGGCTGGAGAGATTTCATGCCCCCTTCTTTTTCTTGCTCCCTCTCACTCCCCTCCCTCCTTTCCCTCGTGATCTCACAGGGTAATGTATTATGCATTCTCAGAAATAATTTAGCAAAAGTTCTGCTTTTAAAAGCCTCCCCGCCTGGCCCAGCTGTCTCACTTTAATGTGAAAGGGTCTCTGACGACCAGTCTCCAAACTCAAACATCATCTCCACGTTGATTTAAACCGAGGGGGAATCAGAGTAGTTCACAAGATGTTAAAGGGACCTCTCATTGATCCACCCACAAATACTGTATGTTCAGTGCGCTGTAAAGCACCACATTATTCAGTGAAGACATCGGGGCCTGATGAATGACCACATCAGCAATGATGGAACGAGCAAAACAGACTTGTTATTCGTCTGAGGGTAAAGAGCTAAAATAAAACAGCAAGGGAGAGAGAAAGTGAAACACACAGTATGCTATATCAGCACTTGTGAACACTGAAATGGCAATGTTATTCTAAAATAACACCCTTGTTGTTTTCCATTGAGGTTTGCTATAGTTTCCTGTGGCAGGATGTCAGCCATGGCTATGTGCAGTAAGGCACTTCTCCCTCCTGCTGCAGCAGCTGTCAGGTTCAGACCAATGGATCTCCATCACCATACCCACAGGCCTCTAACGGCTCCCTCCTCCCACTGGGGCCCATCAACACAGGCCAGGTCATCGTATTGATGACAGCAGGCTATTGATCAAGTTTACTAATCCCAGCTGGCTGTAGGGGAAAAGAAGAGAGGGTCACCCAGTCAAACGTTCAGGATTTATTACCACACAAGATTTTTGTAGAAAGCAATGTTTTTGTTGATTTTATTTCTCATCTACAGTGTCTGCAGCATCAGTTACAGTAACAGTAATTTCAAAGGAAGATACTGTGACAAAAATGAAACCACAATAACAAGAATCTGCTTCTCACAGATACATGTGTAGTGTGTGAATTGTACATTTGAATGATGATATCTATAGAGGAAGTTCCTGGTGCTCACAGCTGGGGAGCAGAGAGTGTGTCTTCCTGAGCTTTGCCACCACACTTCCTGTGCCAGTGATCATGTGATCATCAGTCTAACAGGAACAGAAACCTTATATATAATCCTTCCCACAAAAGGGGTTTTATGTGATATAGCTTTTACAGTTCAATTCTGCATTTATAGTTGCTCTTTAAAGGCACAATCCATCATATAAACAGAGAGACACCTCCACCACCAAAAATGAAAACACAAGATTGAAATCTGCTATCAAAATTGACTGACAGGTCTTTTACATAATATAGGGCCTCACTCTTGGCAAAAAAATAGGATCTGATTAATGTTGCATGATGCAGTAGAAGATTTATTCACATCGGCTGAATAGGAAAACAGGCCTATATTTTGAATTATGATTTTAAGAAATGACACAAAAATGCTGATTTAACATATATAATTCAAACTCGTCCATTATATATGTGATTAGATCCCACTTTACATGATATGGTCAAACAGTAATTGATTGTGCCTTTATCTCCACTTACTGTAAGCTTGCTTAACTGAAGCGTTTAATTTCGTGTTGATTTAATGGGGTATTTACTCACAACAACGCAACTTAATTAGAAGAGTGAACTAAGATGAAAGCTGAGACTGTGTGCAGCAGGTCAAAGGCCGAGTGTGTAGATTTCAGGTGGAGAAGTGACAATGGCACATGTCATATACAGCAGGACAGGGTGTTCTGTTAGTATATAATGCTGCCTCCTGTTAAAAAATGCTTACCCTTGTCATTGTTTATTTTATAAATGTCATGTTTTTTCAGTTGTAAACTCACATCTAGAGGTTAAAGTGAATTATTAAAGTAGAAATCCAAAATGTAGTTTACAAATATAAAAATATGTATTTTGACTTGACAAGCAGTACACCAGACTGCTCCACCATCTTTGCTGTACTTTGAGGGTGACAACATGCTGTAAGTTTATTCACTTTATTTCAAAGAACATCTACCACATTATATTTAAACCTTACAACTTAATGTATATTTTTATTGTTTTTAGCGTTTTGCTGTCAATCAATTACATACGCTTCTTGTGTAAAACCATTAATGTGATTTCTCCCCATCTCTGTCCAGTCAGTACGACTCCCTGTCTGATCCATTGGACTTTACTGACACCTGGTGGTGACATGGCTTGGATGAGCTAGAATAAAGAACCAAATACCTGCTGGAGAGATGATCTTTTCAGGTTGTTAATTTCAGTTGTGAGTTCTCAAACAGTTTTCTGCTCTAAAGTCTCAAAATTCTGCGAATAGTGCAATGTATATTTTTCATATTGGGCTGGCCATATCTACATGTCTGCTAGATTTATTCCTGTCTGATACCAGTATTGTTAGTGAAATAATCACTATCATTATTTAGATTATATACAGTGAGTAAGGCTGTTAGACTTATAGTGTGTGTGTGTGTGTATATGTATGTATATTCATATGTTTCATTATTTACCTCTAGTTGTTCCTAATGTTGTTTATGTGTTGTATTTCATTATCTTGGAAATATATATAAAATAACTTATAATATACTATATAATATATAACTTATAAAATAAAATATAAGTTTTTATTATTATTTAAACAATTACATACCATTAGATACAATTCAGGCCCTAAACCCAAGGAGAGCCGGTGAGCCTTGAGTGAAATAATACAATTCAGCAACACGATCAAAAAATTATTACTCTCATTCTAGAGACATTTCCCTGATATCTGGAGTAAAGGGATTGACCCAAACAACTATCAAAGCATATGTGTGAGTAGCAACCGAGCTGCCCCTGACAAACCAAGACTATGAGAAATAGGACAAACACCTAGCTGAACCTGTGCACACTGATAAGAACATCCTGGAGTCCACAGAAATACAACAAAAAACAGTTTCTATGTTTTTAATTAAGATTAAAAAGACACCTTAAACCAGTAAGTCCAACTCTGTGTTACCAAGAGGAGAAGATGGAGAGAAGTCCTCTCACCCACATGGTCATGAGGTTCTGGTCAATCTCAGCACAGCCTTCAGATAATGTAGATAACCAAATTATATCCAAAGAGAAAGAAATGTACATCAAACACTGGATATCTACAACAAAACTCAAACAATTCTTAAGCTAACTGGAAATATATTATCTAACAGACCTATAGACCAAAGCCTAGACGTGTCAACACAGACAACAGCAGCACTTTCACTGCATCCTGTATAAAGATTTATTTACCAAAATGAAACTCAAATACCTAGAATTTAACATCCCAAGAACAAAACAAAATCCTATATTTAATTAAAGCTGACACTGAGAGCTTGTCTCAGCTTTAGGGAATAACACAACCTGTACTGTGCTCATGCAGGAAAGGATGTCTTTATTTTCATTTTATCTCTTTTCTTCAATGGTTCTCACAATTACAATTACATATTGTTAAAATATAACTCATCATATATACTCTACTTTCTATAATTCAGGTATTTTTATATGGTTTTTATTCATTATAGTATTATTATATTAAATTTGAAATAATGTTGTCATTTTGATACAAACAGACACTGATAAATCCACTCTGTAAAGTACATTATTAAGACCCACTGCTGCAGGAAATCCTTCCTATGAGTCTATCATCACTTCAGATGCAAAAGCCCTTGTAAAGAATCACAGTTTAGTATCCAAGCAACGAACCACCTCTGACCTGTAGAAGCCCTTTCCACTAGATTACAATAACTGACCTGCATTTGACATAGTAGCCTGTAGATAATATGTAAATACTTAATAAACAACTGACATGGAGCACATTCTAATCAACCATAATGATTAGTTTTTCTCTGAAGGAAGCAGTCAATGAGTTCTTAAGGTACAACCTGATAATGGAAATCCTTTAAGCAACTGGACACATTTTATTGAATTCTATGCAAATTAGATTTTCTTATCATCTTTCCCAGGCATGACACTGGGCAGGTAATTGGCATTTAAGCTACAGCTCAAATACACACACACACACACACACACACACACACACACACACACACACACACACACACACACACACAAACAAATCTGTTATGTTTCTTATATCCACCAGATGGCAGAAGTGAGCTTATTCACAACGTTTGTGATCATGACAAAAGTGCTGCTTTTGTGGGTTGTGAAAATCTATTGCTGCCAAAGGGCAGTGCAGTTGGATGATGTGGTAAAAAAAAAAAAACAGTATGCACCTACACAAACTATATTATTATTTTTCCAGTTGGCTTTCTGTACTTACCCTCTCTTATCCTCAGATTTTAGAGTAACCACATTCGAATGTACATGTACCATTTATTACATATCAAGTTTAACATTGCCTCCATTTAATTATAGCCAATATGCCATGCTATTTTTTATTATTGTTTTTTTCTTTTTTACACATTTGTAGCCCCATCCTGGCACAACAATTAATTTACATTCAGTTAAGTGCAGTATGAAAACTTGAATCTTCCATGCTCCAGTTTGTGAAAGTTGCGTTGGCTTTGTGTGTTAATGCGGCTGAAAGCAAAGATTAACATTCAAAAGCTTCAGAGAGAAATGCTGCATTCCTGTGCTATTGTATAGACGCATAATGAACCTCCCAACTAAACAAACGAGTGTGAAGTCTCAAATGTCACAGGTCTCCACCTCCATGTGAACATATAATACCTTTTAACAACTGCAATACCTGGATATAATAAACTAACTTTAGCAAAGATATAACTTTGCATGATGTTCAAAGGATAAATCATTTCCCACCTATTACCTGTTTATGAACTATCTGCTTCTGCAAGTTGATATTCATATTGTACAAAAAATGGTACGAAAAAAGTGACTGACAGCACTGGAGATATTAAAAAATCTAAACAATGGCATGCTTTAAAAAATAATCTGCACTGATGAAAAGTCTTGTGGTATGGTCCTTTAAGGTAAAACTATTCACATATAAATTTTATGTCAATTATCATTGGGGATGTCTGCAAAATGAGGGACTTTCTGATACGTTTTTATCATACAGAGAGTCTCATACAGTGTATTGGTAAGTGCAATAGTTTGTTATATGTCGAAACATAAAATCCTTTTTCCTCGACTGTAGAGAAACTCATTTCACATGTTGAAGTGTAGTAATAATGCAGCAGTGTACAGTAGCTCTTTGACATTTGTACCAAAATATTGTATATAAAATCTACAACCAGTGTTAAATTGCCATGATTCCCTCATTTACTGTATATGATGCAGTTACACACTAATATTTTACTCGTCACGTTCCTGTTGAATCCAGGTGAGCTTCTGGAGTGCCACTTCTCTGACTCTGCTGCTTGGGGATTAAATCGATGGTGTTGACTGCACACATTAAAAAAAAATAGCATTTATTTTGTAGTGACATGAAAATCGTCTGTACTTCTACAGGTTGACTTAAAATTATTTATAAAACTTTATTTTCTTCTTATCAACTCAACAGCTGTTTCTCTTGGAAAACGTCCAATGATAAACCCAAACCACAAACATGGTACATACATCGAACAGCACACAGCGCCATCTACATCATCAAAAAATACACAGTCTACAGTGGAACAAAGCTTAAAAATGATGAGAATAATGGTAATGAAGGATATTTCACAAGACTGCCCATGTAGCTTGAGATTTCAAAAACAGGAACGAAAGTGAGATACAAAAAACATTTGAGGAAGAAATGAAAAGATAGACGGGGAATATCTAATACTATAATGTCTGTCGGACTAACATAAAAGTACATCATAAATTCTTCTCTGATTTCCAGTTGCTCTGTGTCCTTTTTCCAACTGGTACTTCTGGTGACATGAGACTTGAAACATCTGCTCAGACTGAGGAGCTATTTGTACACAATTCCTCAACATGGTCATGCAAAAGGGCTACATTCAATAGGGGAGTGCCAGAGAAACAATAATAAAATAGAATTATGATAGAGAAAATAAATTCATATATTCTGTATACATAGATAATTTTCTATTTGGCTTATACATCAGCTAAGCAAAGCGATTCATTCCTGAGGTGCAAGGCTGTTGTCAACGACATATTTTCTATTCAGCGTCGTGTGTGTGTGTGTGTGTCGGAGGAGGGAGTGGGGTAATAGTCTCAACCTTTTCTCTTAGACTAATGTATTTGTTATCTTTTACGTGTAGCAAAAAGGGGATGCACAATGAAAACTAACCATCTATCTACGCCTTGCTGCTGGTGCGGTCATGTCACACTCGCGACTTGCACTCGCCGTTTTTGCCCACAGTGTCATGACACAGCTACAGGGACAAGTGGACGGATAAGCAGAAAAGTCAGAAGGGAGCAGCACAGCCCCGAATATTCAGGCATACCGACCAGACATGTGACAGTTCATGCCTCTAGACTTCATCGGGTGAGTGGTTTCAAGCATAAAACAGCCAACAGAGTTATCCGTTGGGCAGCAAGGGATCTTCATTACACATAATAACACAAATTACAAGAACAAAACCCAATGAGCGTACCTACTGGTGTGAATGTGGTGCAGAAATAACAACAGAAACAATAGTAATAACGACTGTCAGTAGAATAATGCGAGGTAGCATTGATGAGGGGAACAGAGGGACCTGAGAGGACAAGCAGGCAGCGTTGGGTAAATGCTTAGATTTGCATTTCTGTGTACAAAGAGAAGACAAATAGCCCTGTGAGAGTGAGGGAGGTGCATAAACCCCCCTCCTGGGTTTCAGCTGGTGAACAAATCAGAACAAATACATTGTACACTTGCGCATGTGTACCGTGTGCTGATGTGTGTGTCAGTTGCAGAGAGCAAAGAGAGTCACTCTGCCTTTAGGTTAGTGTATATGGATTTGAGAAACTGACTGTAACTCTGCAGAGCAATGAATCAGATAAGGTTGTATAGAGCAAAAGCAAAACTCTTCATTAAAGTTTCTCTTTTTGTCAAAGGGCAAGTTCAATGTCACTATCAAAATACTGATAACCCATTTACAAAGAAGAAAATATAACAAAATAAAAACATTCAACTGTTAAAATGACTTCATACGGTAGCATATCTTTTTTAAAAATCTGTTCAAAATCAATTGGAAATGCATGCACAATGAGAATGAACATTACCTTTTCTTTTTCACAATACTGTAACATTGTAGGTTTTGCATTATGCCTAGTCTGTTTTACAAACACTTATGGACACAAATAAAACTAAGAGAAGTCACTGACATGCATGCTGTCAGGCTGAAAAGAAAAAAAAAATCACAACCATTATTAACATTTCACATTATAGCTATCTGAAAAAAAAAAAAGAAAAATGAATGGAATTAAACCATGAGAAATGTCAATGCGAGTAGGGCAAGTTGGGAGGCAGGGTTTGTTTGGTGTTGTCACGGGTTAAAAGGTCTAAGGTCAGGACTGTTGGCCGCCCCACTGGCTCTCTACAGGCCGCCGGAGGAGCTCCTCTACGTGCCTCGCCACGTCCATGGTGTCGTCCAGGTCGAAGTCTCCATCCGCATCCAACATAGAGTCACTCCTGCCACAGGACACAGAGTGGAGCCAAACCACACTCAGACAAGCTGGCAGCACATCACCAAAAAAAAACCCAGCAGGAGCAACAAGACACTCTTTACTCACACAAAATGCACTCGCGCACTCACACAGAGCAGCTCATATGTTCAAAGGACTTGTTGACTCACATAGGTGGGTATATGCCATAGGTGTGAGGGTGACTGACAGGAGCTGGGGAGGCGCCGTGATCCATATAGGTTGGGTTCCCACTTGCTGGGTCTGGATTGGCTGTAGCAAACCTGTACACACACGCACACGCACGCACACACACACACACACACACACACACACACAAACCCAAGATAAAAGCCTATGAGTCTATGTTCAGCAGTTGCCTAAGCAACTACCCTCAGCGTGTTTTCCAGGCCTCGCTGCATCATTACGGCCATCCTCTGAACTGCGGGTGAACCAACCGTGGAGACAGGCAGGGAGCGGGGCTTGCTAACTAACAAGCCTAACTCTAATGATGAGTGGAAGACAAGCTCGCTCAGGAAGACTGGCCATCCTTAATTGGCCTCCTCCAACTGTAACAGCTAACTAATAGCTGATCTGAATTCAAGGTCCAATATTTAGTGATTAACTCTAAATGTTGCCACAGAGGAAAAACTGGTGGGTGGGTCGGCAGTAAAGACAGAAAGGAGAGACAAAGCAGGAATGGAAGAACAGGGGGAAAGGCGAACCGGAAGCTTGATACTTACTCGGGCACCACTTGTTTGATTTGCGGTTTCACGTAGCCATCCACGGCTTTGGCTTTAAAACAAAGAGAAAACACAGAGAGAGAGAATGACTGACAGCTCAGTGCAGTCGCCATACAGCAATCAAGACATCTGGTACTTCAAAGAAGGCTTTGCAGCTGTGATATTAAATTTTGAAAGTAATGGCAGCTTGTGCAAGCAGAAGGTTGCTTACAGAGTGGTGGGGTGTAATATTTGGAGAAAACCTCATCCTTTGGTCTGTCGGGGTAGAGGAACAGGAGGTGATTGAGATCGCTGATGCGGTCAGCCAGAGAGCGAATGGAGAAGTCTTTGGTTGTGTAGGGCATGAGGTTCCAAACCATTCTCTCACCTGGAGAAACACAGCACCCACACCACAGTATCAGCAATAATACTAATATAATCAGTCTTTCTCCAGATTAGTTTAATTTCAGTATTATTGCAGTGTCGTTTTCACTTGAATAATCTAAAAACTACATCACTCTGCCATCCCATAAGATACTGTCCTCACACACTTAGCTACCTCAGATGACAGATAGCAGAAGTTGCAATTATGTTGTGAAAGTACCAACACTGATCTAACTTAGAGCTTCAATTGGTCGCTTTAAACTTGCAATAACTGATTTTTTCGCCTCTTACTGGCAGCGGAAACGAGTTGTGAACACAACGTTGCCATATCATCACTTTTTAAGCTGATATGGCGAACTTGTCAGCAAACAGTTGCTTATTTACACATCAAGCAGATTCGGAGCAATATTATCGTTCATTTGAAGTCGTGTTTCTGTCCACCTGATGAATGTAAGTCCAATATACAGTCTATTTTTAGCACTGGTTTTGGTCTCTACCAACTCCAGAGGGAAATATCTGGCTCTTTAGCTGTTAAATGCTCCACTATGTTCATCAGCTATAGTCATTAGCTGTGTCTGTCTGCTGTTGTGTGCTGAGCAGGTAGTGTACAGTGGGCTTTTAGAGCTTTTTCGCTGCAAACAGCTGCCTGCTGCGACTGAAAATGACGCTATGAGAGCAGTGAGGGTGAACCAAAACAGTAAAGTTGTGGGACAAACAGCTAAACAAAGAACTGAAACTCACAAAGCTCCGTAAAGCTGAGGAGAGTAGCAGATTTGGGTCTGTAGGTTCATCACTATGAGCGACCGCTTTCACATTGTCACATTGTTTTACACTGTCATTTGATACATTGATTAAAATATCTCTTATAGCTGCTTTAAGGTCATGTTTTTCTTTGCTTGTCCATATGGCATATATCTAACAGCTCTCACCAAACACCCTGATATAACACAAGCTGATTGAACACAACTACCTGAAATCGTGGACAGGCAAGTAAAAAAATGGCTGGCAAAATAACATCTAGCAAGCCAATGAGACCAATTTGTTTTTATATTTTTTCCCACCTAAAGAAGGGCTTAATTTGAGCAATTATTAGTTATCTTGATCAGGTGCAAAAAAGTTGAACAGGATGGCCATTTCACTCTGTGTCCTCTGTATGTGCGAGTTTGCTAACATAATGAGAACTTGCTAAGTCAAACCTCTGCTGCTGTGAGCTTTCAGTTTGTCTTTGTGGTCAAAAATTGCTTAATGCAGCTTTAATTTAGCAAAAAAGATAACAGGAGTCTTAAAATGTATCTGGCTTTCCTGCCCTGATTCTTGCTGATTTTTGGAAGTCAGAAAATGATGCAGTCTCAAATTTGGGGATGTAACTGTCACGGTCACAGGTTGTCATTTGTCATTTTAGATCGGTTGCCAAGCTTCAAGAAGGCAGGTCTTTCCTACTATGAGTCTGTCTGAGGGCAGACGCCTGGGAGAGAAGAGTAGAGATATTGACGCATGAAAGTGGTAGTGAAGTTTTTTGGTTAAGGTTCAATCTGCCTATCCATGCATTTGCATGTCATACCTGCTTTGTTAGGATTTTCTGCCACCCAGGCAATTGTAATTCCTCCGATCTCAGAGTCACTAAAGCGCAGAAGGAAAGTACCGTTGGGTTTGGACATCAGCATGTCCTGAGCCTGCTGCTTGTTCACAAAGCCTAATATGGCTCTAAAAAAAGAGAGAGATATAAAGAAAAAGAAAGACATTAAAAGTGTCATGTTCATTCCCGCACCATCTCTCTCCTTCATTTCAATCCTAGTTTACTGGCGAGAGGTAGGTCCGGCTCCCCAGGTTGCCATGGAAAATTGTGAAAGTGAACCATTGCCTGAGTTGTCAGGAAAACATTTACTTTCACAGAACATCCAGTCCAGCTGTCAGACTGAAAAAAGAGAGGTAGTGCTTTTATTTTTATGTTCTGCCACAGTTTTCACTGACAAAAACCTCTGCAGTTTCCTTACCCGTCATTCCAGTGTGGTTTGAGATGCTTTTTTGTGAGTTCCATGACACCATCAAACCACTGCCAAAATGTGAAGTTCCTCCCTGGCAAGCTTTCCTGTAAACAAAAGGTTTCGGGAAAAAAAAAAAAAACCTTTTCAAACAGACATGTACATCTTTTAAAAGGTTTTCAGATTCCCTCATGTCCATCCAGTCCATAAATACAACAACAACATGTCCTCATCCCAGTTGTGTTTATGATTTAACCAAGTGTGCAGCTGTATGTGTATATGTTGTGTGTGAGAGAAAAGAAGAGCGGGTGAAACTGTGTGTGTGTGGCTTATACACCAGTCTGTGAAGTGGCTGAAACTTGATGTTCCTGTAATCTAATGAGACTGATGGTGTGCAGTGAGTGTGAGTGCGTTTTCCGCCATCACCAGCTGCTTTGAGCCAGAAAATGAGGCCTCCAGCCTTTCACTGTGTGGACAAACAGGCCCATTAAGATAAAGACCTGGCTACCAATGAGGCGTTCTCACTCAAGTCGACTACAGAATAGGGCTGAAAGGGACACTGCAAATGAAGCATGAAATATTTCTATGTATGAATAACCAATAGTAAATCACTCCATGGAGAACAAGCATTCGGCTGAAATGGCTTACTGAAACTGGCCTGCGGGCTTTTTAAAAATGCAAGAAGGAGAAAACCCTCTCTAAAAATCTATACATTAACACTGATGATAATTAGTATGCTCTTTATGTAAGCTGTGTTTATATATGTGTTTATATTCATAGAGAAGGAGAGGGAGAGAATCACAAGGAAGGAGACTGGTGCTGACCCTGTTAAACTGTGACCACGTCATAGTCATGTTGCGATAGTCGTCAGGGTTGTTGCTGGAGCTGCTAAAGGCCTTTTGAGCCAGGAAGACCAGGTTCTCCTCAGACAGGCCTCGGTTACTCTGCACCTCAGCCTTGTACTTCATGTTGATGGCATCACACAGCTGAGGCCAAAGCACCTTGTCTGGCACGAGGAAAGGCACCCGTCCCTGTATAACGCAGAGGAGACAGCAGGGGACATGTCGCTTTATCGATGTGAGCAAGGCGGCAGCAGAATGCAGAACACAGTCATAGATAAAATGTGCAAACATGAATGCACGACAACAAGTGCACACACAGCTATTTCCAGCAGTATTTATATATTGCATGATTGTTTCCGCAGAGATTAAGCAGGTTTTTCATGAAATGATTCAGATCAAAAGAAAATAAACCAAGTGGATAGACAAAACATACAGTACACAGAAATGAAATACTTGGTGACTTCACCTTGTATCTAAATAAAAAAAGCTTATTCATATGCATTTATATCCATATGACGGGCAGCAACCATTGATTATTTTTATCGTTTAATCTACTAAGGATTTCTTTGTTCAAATGAGTAATGGTTTAGTCTATAAAATGTCAGAAAACAAGAACAAATCCCCGTCAAAAGGGACCCTGAACCCGTGGCCTCTCCTTCCAATTGCTTAAATTGTCAAAATTGATTCAATATAAAAAAAGCAGCAAATCTAAACACTGGAAAAATTAGAACCTATAAATGTTTGCCATTTTTGTTTGATAAATCAATTGAAGTGCTTAGCCAATTTTTAGAATTGTTTATTATTTTGTGTAGATGAACACAATTCCTATGAGTTCAAAGACATGCCCCCTTTATTTACAGTTAACTCAGGGCTATGGTACATCTCACAGACACACACTCACAAACATTTACTCACCGGCTCTGCAAAAGCATTGTCCCACAACACAGTTGCTGTGGCATTATTGTCTTGGCTACCGTGAACTATCACCACTACAGGAAGTGATAATGTCTGTTCAGAGAAAGAAGAGAGCCCATCAGGAACTTAAGAAAGAAAGCTGTAACAAAAAATGCTGCACACACTGCAAAACAACATGACCTTCATAGTATTTCTATAGTTTTAATGGTAAAGAAGGGCTTCTTAAACTACATGATAAAACCAAGGGGAAGAAGACAGCTGAGGAATGGGAATGAGTAGGATTGGTTGGGCTGATGTGGTGCACTGTGCGTCACAGTATGTGTAGGAGTGCATGCTCAATGTGTTGTGACTTAGGCTTAAGAATGAACAGATCCCCACACTGAAGGAGCAAGAATGGACAGTATCTTTGTGTTTCAAGTTTAATGTAGTCTTTTCTTCCACCTCGACTGTCTGCGCCCTCTTACCTTCACTTGAAAGACCAGCTCATTGCCTCCAACACTAAACTGGGACTCAAACAGTATGGTGAACTTCTCTTCTGTGACAGATTCTGCTCCTCGCCTGTCCGATCGCTTGATCCTCTTCAAAGACTACATGAAAGATGACATGTGTAAGAATGAGGAAAACAGGCTATGCGGTACATGTTGCCTGCGTGGTTATGCTGGCAATGCACACATCATACATACAGTACATGCATGCATAATTCATTTTAAGTCATGCTACAGGGCTGACATGCAAATAATCCATGGAGGTCTCTGGGGATTGTTGTAGAGAGAAGCTCTACTGAAGCTGCAGACTGATCCTCCAAAGCATTGCTGAGTTGCCATGGGTTTGTGCAGTAAATACTGTACTGTAATACCCATACTGCAGTCACTAGACAATCACACTGCTGCAGTGCTAGATCCCAGTAGATTTTATTTAAATGGTATTTCATGATACTGTCAATTTATTTTAGAAATTGCCAAACTATGGAGTTAAATTAGTAACAGTTATAATAGGAAAAAATATTATTTCAAGCATAGCTATGACTTTTCAACCCAGAGCCACTTTTGCCATAGATTTCCATACTACTGATGAACATGGTGACCAAACACATCTTGGTAATTGCTTCACTTAAGAGCGACATTGCTGGACAATGATCAATTAACTCAGTGTAGTTACTTCACTTAAGGAACACTCACCATGTTCCTAAAGTGGGCGCTGAGAGTGCCTGTAGTCTGGTGGTACTCCATCACACAGTTATTGTTGAGAATTTCCCCACTGCTGTCACTGAAGGAGAGAGACAATCAAGGAGTGAGAAAATTAGCTGTAATGTTTGCTGTGACGCACTCGAGTGCTGAGAATTATATTCTTCCCAGAACAAATTAAAACAAAATGATGCTCGTTTGGTCAGCAGGAGCTGAGTGAAAAACATACAGGGTGTAGGAATGATGTTCGTACTCATTTTCTATATAATTGGAACCACCACCATCTCTATCTTCTCTACACGAGAAAACAACAAGCAGATGTCTCTGGGCTGCAGATTGGGTGCCATACCAAGTGACTTAGACGAGAAACAGCAGTTGATGGCTGAGCTGTTGAACTGCTCAGCCATTTAACCACTGGCTGCCTGGCTGACCTACAGTCTTGGAAGGTTTCTATTAGTCAGGAGGAATGTGGAAAGAGGCTGTGGAACAGGCTAAATGTGGATTTTGCATCCACACCATAGATTCCTCTGAGGCATTGTTCAAGTTCCAGCCATGTCTCTGTGGTGAGGTCTGGAAACACACTAGGCCAGGGATCCATCCTGGGATCCAGTAATCCCCGGAGAAAACCAAGACTCCTTATCTTAATGGCGTCAAGGGAGCTCATTACAATGTCCCCAATAAAGGAAGTAGGGATACTAAAAAATGTGTATACAAAGAAGAGGGGAGAGCAGGATGATGTGTTGCTGCTACAATGTGAAAGCACTTGTGTGTGTAACGTCTTGAAACATCTGATTATAAAATGATTATTATGTATTAATTCAAAATAAACCATGTCGCTAACGTCGCCTGAACCTCCAGAAAAATCCAAATGTCCATTTTGTGATTGTAGTGTTTTCTGTTTTTAAACCCACACTGACATGAATGGGGCACTGTACTTACTTCCTTGTGTTCTCGTTCTTCAGCAGGGCCTTGGCTTGCTGTTCACTAATGATGGTGGCTTTGACCTGCGGCGGGTTCATGTGCACGTTCAATTTCCCACCCACTAGGAGGCGCACTGTAGCGGCAAACTTGGTTTGGGTTTTTAGCACCTGTGGAGGCTGTTTCTCAATGATGAAGGTGCTGTGGAGACAAAACGAGAGTTAGACTGAATGACAGAACAAAGCCCTGTTGACCAGGTGGCTCAGTTGGTTAACATGCACATCATGTTGTGGCAATATGCTAAAAATATGCAGAAATAATGTTTTCAAGAAACCTCTAGATTGAAAGTGACCACTTGTGGATCTTCAGAGCAAAGTTTAGTTTGTATGTAGTCTACCAGCATTGGCATGAGCATGCAACACTTTAAATGTACTTATTAATACCCATATTGGCTTATTTGAATGCATTTTTACAGCTGATTGTAGCTAGTTACAATGCAGCATCCAAATAAAACAGGGTCTCAATTATGACTGCAAACTGATGTGAACACAGAATATAAAAACAATGCATGTTTAAAACATACAAAAGACTGCACAAATCCTTTATGTGGTTTACATGCTTTCAACATGTTCATTAGACTTTAAGTACACATACAATGTGTTTTGGTGTGAAATTAAATTTCTTTTTACAAAGGAAACTCCAGAGCCAACTACAGAGTTCCTTTGAGCTATTGAACCTGCAAATTTGAGAACATTAGCCTTTGAAAACGACCTTAATTGTAACCATGCCCACTAATGGAAGGTCATGAAAGTAATTACTGTTCAGTCAACCAACAAGGTCAATATTTACTTTCTTCTGACAATGTTGGTCTGATTTTCTGTCAAGCTGGCTTCAGGGGAATATAGACAGAATGTTGTTGAGGAAACATAACCTGTGTTTGTATTGTGCGTGGTAGCAGTGCATTACTGTCTGGGCGCAGACTTGTCTGTGGCCAATCAGAAATCGCTGTGACAGAGACATGGCTTCTCAATGTGTTATGGGTCCCTGCAGGGACAATCTTCTAGGAAAGTGGGAGAAGATGCTGTCAAAATTGTCAGATTACTTCCTGTTCAGAGATGCTGGAGGGCTAAAAGACCCTGGCAGATGTGCCTTTGGGCCAAAAATAATGTACTGAAACAAGTTGCATGTGGCCTCACTTTTCTTTAATCTCTTGCACACTGCATGCTCTTTGTCTTTGCAGATCTCTTTAGGTACATTCAACTTCCATCCTTTGCCTCTGGGCACATTTGAATTCTGACTCTCTCTCATCTCCTTCTCCTCCTCCTCCCTCCTGTGAACACAGCCTTCTAACACATCAGAGCTTCTTCTCCCCTCCTGTTCATGTCTCATTCTGTATTGGGGTTTGATGTAATGTGTTAAATGTGGTCTCTAGTTGACCTGACCCATCAGGGGGACTGCTTTGGCTCAGCATAGTGATTCTTAAGGATTCCAACTTTAACCTTAACTTTTACAAGACTTAATCTAAAGTGAAATGTCCTCACTTTAGCAGATGTTCCTTATTGCTCATACAGTAAGTACTGAAACAAGACCATGCAAACAACAAACATGCTCATAAATTCCATATATTCATACAGCAGCTTCACTCATGTGGATGAAATCATTAGGTGGATAAACTGAACGCCTGAGTAACCTAATTTTAGTAATAGATGATATCTCTCACTCTGTTGACCACGAAAGCAACTACAGTTGTGTAAGTAGGACTTACATAAAGGCCAACACAGAGTGCAGGAAAGGGCCATGCCTCAATGTACATAACACACCCACCCACTTGCACAGATAGTGGGGCTGATATACTTTTATTGACGCTATACTGATCCATATTCATGCACTTAAATCAGCTTTTGTAGTCAAGATTCAGCCTTTAGAAGTATAAATAAACCTACACACACACACACACACACACACACACACACACACACACCTGGTGACCAATGCTGAGATGATATCTGTGATAGTACTGTTGAGTTCGTTGAGGAGCTCTTCAATGGGGCCAGGGATGGGCAGCTGTTGTCTGAGGTGCTCTGCCCTCCGAATCTGCTGCCTGTTTTGCCAGATAGTTTCTGCCAGCTTCTCACACCTGAGACACACACACACACACACACACACACACACACACACACACACACAAGTAAGAATTAGCTAAGCATAAACATGGTCAGTGGTACTATGTTTCAGTTGCAGAACAATATCAGTTAAAATTAAAACAGGGTGAATTGTAACAACTATAAAATCCCTGACTGAATAGGTGAGGCTTTTTTTCTCCAAAAAAGGCAAAGACAACACAGCCAGTCTTAAAATAAGGGAGTAAAAGCCCAAAAGTGAGACATGTCAGAATGGCCTGCCTATGTCTCTCTTATTAGGAGCCAATAAACTTTAGAAATAAACCCAGCGGTAGTCAATTGAAAGCTTGTAAACCGGTGACCCTTTGCTTTGTGAGGGAGTCTAGTGGCTGTGATCTTGGTGGGAGGTGGAAGAGAACTCACCAGGACTGCAGGATGTCCAGGCCTCCCTCCGGCGGGCCCCCGTTGCCTGCCAGCTGTTGCCGTCTCTTCCACTGGATCAGCTCGTCATCCAGAATGATGGTCTGCTGCTTCCTCAACAGCTGCAGTGTTTTCTGGTGCTTCTCTGCCAGGTCCTGCACAATAACGCAAAAGTGGAGGCTGACTTGCAATCACACATTAGCACTCTTGCACATACACACAGTAGTTCATTAAGGGAACAAACAAAAGTCACATTATGTGCATGTTCATGTCTTACCAGTCTGTATTTCTGTAGTGTGTTGGCCTCTCTGGTCAGCCATGCCTCCACAGTGGCTCTCTTGCTGAGTAGGGTGGGCTCCCGTAGCTGTCGGTCAGCAGGGGGAAGCGTGGCCAGGCTGGTCAGCTGAGCTGAGGAGGGGTGGGGTTGTTTACCATCCAAATGGGGGAGGGGTGGGGATGAGTTAGAGAAAAAGGGAGGAAAAGAGAGAGGAGGTAAACATCTCTGACCTGTGCACATAGAGAGTACATAATCCCCCGAGAGGAATAATGATTTACTCAGGAGAACCTCCTCTAGCATAATGCAGACGTCATGAGAGCTAGGTGTTGTTTTCTAAATGATGCAACATATATGCAAAGGTTGCTGGGTTATGGAAGCTCCAGGTGTTTGTTTTCCGTTGCTGATCTACAGGATCCAACATATTTCAGATAGCTGTGAAATGCATGTGGAGTGTGGAATTTTTTATACAATTTCACACCTAGATATTTAAAGGTATTACATTTAGCTAATAAACTAATAGTTTATTAATTACTGAGTTTACAAAATGTCAGAAAAATAGTGAAAAATAGTGAAATAGTGAATAGGTTTTGTTTAATTTACAGTCCAAAATTGAAATGTATTCTATTTGGAATGAAATAAAACAGAAACGCAACAAATCTGCACATTGTTTGGCATGCATGATGAATGACTTTGTCAAATAATTTATTATCAAAACTGTTGTCAGTTAATTTTCTGTCTCCTCACAGTCTAGTCAGTCAAAACATTTCAGCAATAACGAGATGCAAGTCCTCTGGTCTCACCCTGGATGCGGAGGCTCTCCTGGTACTGGATGATGAAGTACTCCTGGTTGTGCTGGAGCTTGCGCAGATCATTCTCAGTGTCCTGGGTCAGCAGGCGAAGCTCCTCAAAAGCTTGGTTGATCTGTTGGTATTTCTGAGACATGCTGTCCATCATCCCGCCCACCGGAGAGCTCGACTGTCAATTACAAAGTGAGATTGAGAGACAGGCGCAGAAAGACAGAGGAAATGGCGGGTTTGGGAAAAGTAACTGGTAAGGCTTGTTTTCCATTGGATGGTGCATGGCCTGTATATTGTCTGTCAGTGGATTGTTTATGATAGTTGTTAAGGGAAATGGCTGGCCACTGGTGAGTTGAGAGCTGAGCTACGGGGATATTCATGGGGGATGGAGCAGAGATACGAAACCAAGCAGGACTTGATGCATTGACCCCTGTGTATGGCAGTGGGGCTATTTGACTGTAAAGTCCCCAGTGACCACAAACCTGATGGGAACACTGCAAATAGAGAAGGAAGCAAGTAAGCAAATGCATTTGCTTATCATACTCAGGCAGACTGTATGGCCAGTTAAAGATCTGAACAAGAACACTATGGTGCCTAAAGGTTCAGACTAAACAGGGTGAAATTCAATCAGTCCAAATATGCATTCCACTAATAGAAAAGGCATGTTGTGACTGAAAATCAATTCACCCCAGGAATTGCTTAGAGTCACAAGTTTTACGCACTGCTGGCTTTATGGTTTGATAACTCAGTGCTTGTTATAAACCGTGAAATATTTTACTTCCATTTTTGACTTCCCTCCATATTGCAGTGTTGCAGTGGAGAAATACAAAAGGTTTACTTTTACAAGGCCATTTTACAGTATGACTGACTAGGTATGAGTGTCTGTAGGTATCACATTTATAATAATGCAAGGGAATCTGCAGATCCTGGGAGTATAGATGAACAAAACAGAGAGTAGTTACCTAATTACCCAATCTCTGAATTAGTCACCATTAGTTGAGCCTCTGTTTGTGGTTGCAGGCTTTGTACAGGCTATGAACTGAATAATGCATGGAGAAGCCACAGGTGTTTGTCCATGCAAGTTTATATTTCAGTGGAAATATCTGTGTGTAGACAAATGAGCAGAAGTGTGCATACAGGTGTCAGGTTGTATATGTATTTTACAGCACACGCATGCATCCTACTCACATTGGTGGCCTCTCTGACGAGCCTCTGCTCTGTGTAGAGGATGTGTTTGATGCATCGGACCAACTCCAGAGGACAGCGGTCATACGTGCTCTGAAAGACAAAGAGCACATGTGCTGTGTTAAGGCTTGTTAGCCCCTGACGAGCGGAACGGCCGCTGCACACAGGACTCACCAATTTAGTTGCATCAAGGAAGCTCGCTAGGTTCTGGAGCCAATGCCGGAGACACACTAAAACCCATTAGACGAGCCTAATGAGACCCATCTCTGAAGCACAGCGTACTTCATATAGAGACATGACTCATTAGCATGCGTGCACATTTTCACGCACATACCATGGTTGAGTGGTTTATGTGTTACAGTAACTTTTTTTCCACTGATAAGTAGTGTAACAGATTGCGGTTTCACTTTCAGTTTAAAAAATACTGTTATGAGTCAGTTAGTTATATTCTTGTTGTTTCCTGCTTTAAGAGGGCGAATGAAGTTGCATTAAAAGTTGAATTGTTTTCATCAAGCTGCGTTTACGAGGACACACACACCACACAAAGATGTGCACAGGGCATCAACAGCATTGGTTCACCTCTGTTATTCTGACTTTTGAAGGAAAAAGAGAATCTCTAGTGTAATAGAAAAATAATATGAGACATACAGGATACATTTCATATATCACACCCAACCACATCAATATGTGTACACTCATAATCCCAGAAGGAAAACAGAGTGGTAGGAATTCGGGATTGCAGTTTGACTTTGCACAGCCAGCCCCCTTCCCCCTGTTTCTCTGCCTGGTTTCAGGGAAGGGAGAAGACAAACAGAAGAACGGATCTGTGAGCAGGGAGCTCGATCATAAATAGCAGCGCTGGCTGGCTACCAAGGCCCTCAATTGGGCTGTTCTCTTGTTTTCCTCACGGTGGATACAACCTGTTCTAAAAACATTTTGTGCTCTGTATGCTCTCTCGTACACACTGCGGCAAGGGAGGCATTTGAGTTGAACAGTTCCAACCACTGGCTTATCATCTTCTCCCATTGTAAACAGATTAAATGTGAGTGTTTGCTGAAAACATGGCTACTGTCTGAGCAGGTGGAGTTTTATGATCTTGTTTCAATATTCCTCTGGAGTTGATTTTGGCTTATCGGATTGCATAAACAGTATTTTTTAATCTTCAGACTTTTAGCCACAGATAGACTTTAACTGATAAATCTGACAAATAACTGAAAGCCACAGTATATATACATACTGCCTTTGATCTTGGTGTGTTCTCAAACTTTGGCCCTACTGACCCCATGCAATTGCTTTCTCTCTGCAAACCAAAGCCAAAGTCTCTCAGTCAGTATGAACAGGAAAAGTTGGAATTTTTTAGCTGGACATTCGCAAGTGGTAAGGCACTGTATTTTCCCAGGTATGCAGTGCTGTTGTCATGATTTGTGAGGTATATTTCAAAAAGACTTACCTTGAGCTGGCTGGCGTAGTGTCCCAGTTTGATTTTGAGAAGAAAGCCGTCCTCTCCCACCTGGTGCTCTGCCTTATTCTGCAGCTCCTGGATCAGACTGTCCAGCAGGCGTTTGGCCTTGAACTCCTCCTGTGGGTTCTCCAGGTCTATGGCATCCCTAACAACACACACACACACACACACACACACACACACACACACACACACACACACACACACACACACACACACACACAAACACATACGCATGCGTGCAAGACACATACAAAAAACGTAGACACATGCATAAATAAAGACACATGGTTAATAAGAAAAAGACAAGAAAAAAGTAACTGTCCAAATGTGCTCTCGTGGACAAACATACAACACGAACATTTGTGCAGGCACACGTGGGCATAACTGTACACCTGTAGCATAACTGTACACCTGTACACACACACACACAAACACACAAACACACACACACACACACACACACACACACACACACACACACATACACAGTGTTTTCTGATTGTGCTGCAGAGCAACTCACCAGAGCTGGCCCTCTATCCACTGGGACAGATAATGTCGCACCTCAATGGGGAAGTGCTGACCATACAGAGACTGCATCTGGTGCAGAGCATCTCCCTGGAGCTGCTGGGCCTGGATCCACACTGCCATCTTCAACACCCTGAAGTTGAACAAGGGGGTTGCTTATTAATTAGAAAGTGGGGGGACACAGGTCACAAGGTCACATTACAGGAAGTAATTAAGAAACATTCACTTTCAATTGACTGTTCACTAACCCCTCCCCTGAACAGTGATTGTTCAATCATGGTTTAGCAACCGTAACTTGGCATGGAAAGTCTGTCAAGCTTTGAATTTCTCCACATATTGAAGCAATGTGCATGGGCCAGTAGTGAGAGTGATACTTGGTATCTGAAGAGTTTGGAAGGTAAGGTCTATTTTAGCCTCACCAAAACAAAAATGCAAGAGCAAATGTATGAGGAGTGGTTTAAACAGTGTGTTTATCTGGCCTAGCATTTTTGGCTAACTAGATTACTACCTACAGTCGTAATTGAGCGTTACTTCCAAGTCCAAGGAGCACGTAATTAACTAACTACATTAGTTTGTGGGTAACAGGTTATGTAAAAAAAAGCCCTGTTCACGACAAGCACTGTGTGGAGACCAGTCCTGGATGTTATCAGACTTTAGGGTAACCTTAGCAGCTGTGTCCTGATCCTTATAAGATTGGGGTAAGTTTACACTCCAGCAACCCCAGCCAATGTTCTCGGGTATAACGTTGCTCTACCTAACACACATCTTACAGGTAGTCCTCAACGCACACTTGTCTCTTGTAATGTTAAAAGTGAACATATTGTTTTGAAAATATAGACAACAAGCTAAGCAACCAAACAGGGTTATGTTACATCTAAAAAGAAAGTCGGATCTTGCATTTTTCTTTATAATAGTAGGACTAACTGGCTCCGCCTGGGACCACTTTTTAGTCTGTCTTTTAGTATTACATCATGTATAGCTGTCATGTGTTTATATATTATTTAAGACCCTTTTTAGCCAGTTGGATTCATTAAAAAGTCAGCCGAAGACAACGTTTTCAAACAACTCATGGAGCTATGGTTAGCTTAAACAGCTGATATAATCTGCCATCTAGAAATGACAAGACTGGTTTTGTCTAACCTCCTGTCTAACCTGTGAAATCAAGGACCCATTGTTTAAAAAAGTACTAATTTTAAGAGGTAGATTTGCCACCATTATCGTTGTGAGCACCGTGCAGTGCAAGAACGGCCAGAGCTTGACAGTGGAGAGGGGGTTAGCAGTCAATTGTGTGGCTTTAAGAAATGTTATACAGAAAAAAAAAATGTAATTAATATTTTAATATTTAAGGAAATCCACATTGTGAATTGGCTAAACCCACAATGAACTGAACCAAACTGACATATTACTACCAGTATAGATTTGGTGGAACGAAACCCGCAGCATACAGACGCTTCTGGTTTCCCTCTACGACTGCAGCTCCAAGCCATAGTGGTTGAGCCGGTCGTGTGTCTTTGCTCTGAATGATGTTGAGGGCTTAAACAGGCTCCTCTGTGGAGCAAACAGCTCCACATTGAGAGTCACGGTGCCTTGGTTGTGAGGACTTTGTGTTGGGTCACTGCTACTTGTTTCCAGTCAACACACCCACTCACCCTTCTCAAAAGTGGCACAGTCACTGTCAGTAAAAGACTGAGCGATATGAGTACGCGGGAAGTTTGTGGTGTATGTATGCATGTATATGTGTGTGTGTGTGTGTGTTTGTAGGTGCTTGTGGTGTCAGTGGTTCTGCCTGACAGTGTGTGCATCTTTTGTGTTTTCAATGTATATGTAATTGACACAAATAGACCTACATATAGCACCGTAACCTACATAGAGCAAAAAAAGCAGAAAAGAAAGTTGGTTTACTATATCTCTCTTCTGTCTCTCTTTTCATCTCTCTTTCGCTTTGTCTCACTCTGGCTCATTTCCTCAATCATACCTGTAGAGAGAGGTTTCCTTTACTTTTCCTCTTTAAGGACAGTAGCTAGTCAGTAATTGAAGTTTACACTGATTTGGGACTGTGCACTTTGTCATGCGTATTGCATAAAAAACAGGAAGCCACTTCCCTGCATAAAAAGAAACCGCTTCAAATTTAAGAGGATCCCATGACTTGCCCAAATGACCTTCAGTCATCTGTCTAATGACGTCATGAGCGAGCTGGATAATAAATCTATTTAATGAAAAACTCAGAACCTTGTCACAAACATCTCCTTTCATCTGATCACCAGGCAAAGTGTGCACATGTCATGGCACAAATCACCCCTCATAGCTGCACCCATATGCGTGGATGTTCACCTACTATGTGTGTCTAGGTGAGATGAGAAAGATAATTTCACTCCTTGTGGTATTTGCGTCTGTAGGCACTAATCCTATCAGCCTATGCTAATGTTCCTGCACTCATATCGCTCTGAATTTCTCCAGATCCTCAACGTTTGACCTTCCAGCTTGTTCTTATCCACTGGAGACTTCAAATTAGAGCACAGACTTCAGAAAGCAGTCACATTCGTGCAGCTATGATAGTATACTGTTAGTAGTTGAGGGGCTTGCCTCTCCATGGAGCAAAAGCTTTGATCCATAATCCTGACAGATGGCTTCAGTAAACTGTGTGCTGAAATCACACTAACCACACTTGGCAGATGATTTTAAGGGGCTTATAACTGTCACAATTAAAGGAACTTTGTCTGGACTGATCAAATAAAATGCACAAACAACAAATTATCATACGGACAATGGACTGTCAGAGTGTTAGCCAGGCCAATCATAAATATTATTTAATGTTAGTGCTATTTCATCAGAATTGCATGACTTCAGAACTTTATAATTTTAAAGCTGAAATTTGTGATGTTTTTATTTAAATAATATATGGATATCATATTCGTCTGTATGGTTAAATAGTGACAGTGGTTGGAGATGTTCTTTATGTATGGTGATTGGGTGTATTGTGTTTCACCCGTCCTGATTGACAAAGCCAGTAAAGTCTAATTAGCAGTTCATATGTTCCCTAGCTAGTTTGTGACACTTGCTACCTGAAAAAAATGAGATGAAAATTCACAAAAACAACACTAAATGCTCCGTTATCTTTGCTGGAGTGCGTACAGATTGTTTTCAGATTGTGTGTATGAAGGCATAAGAAGGCATATTCAGCATATTTTCAAAAGACAATCAAGTGCTTTTCAAATTAATGAACGTGCATGTTTTATCTTTGAGGGCATCAGCAGCAAGCATCAGCTGATTGGAGGAGGAACCAAACAGGAAGAGCACGAAACCGTTTCTACCACCTTTTTCTGTGACACTCATTGTGAATGCAGGACTGTCTTTCTGTACCATCCTGTATTACACAGACACACAAACAGGCACACAGAGCATGCTGGGAGCTAAAGCTTTAAACAGTGTTTGTTGTGCTGCCAAAACAAAAGACAGTGGGACAAACTGGTGTTTACTAGTCTGTCTCTTTAACAGCTCTTTAAGGTGGAGGCTCCAGGTGCTGTGCCCACCATCAACACCTCTGTTCCCACCTCCAACAGGAGAAGATGCTTCCCAGCAGCTGTTTCACTCTGACTAACCAGAGCATCCAAATGTCCTGGCATGAACCTGACAAATGCTGTGAAAACTGAAAAAGTCTCTTTCTTTGTCACCTTCCTCTCTTTACAAGAAACTCTAAACATTGTAACGTGTTACACATTTTACCACTAACTTCACTGCAGATTAAAAAAAAAAAAAGAGAGAGAATCCACCTTACCTCTTGCCTTCAGCTCTGTGTGACCATGTAACAGCAGGAAACTCTAAAGAGGAGCACCAAAAACCTGAGACAGACACAGAGAGAGAGAGAAGAGAGAGAGACAGAGAGAAAGCAAAAGGAGGAAGTGAGTCAACCTTGGGTGCTTCTGAGGAAGCTATCTTTTTTACAAGGACAGGAGCATTAACAAAAAGCATGAGCGGTTGAGAGAGAGCTGAAATGGTGAAAGGGAAAGTCCACTGAACAGATTTCACTTAATTCCAGTTGTCTTGGACACGTCACCATAATACCATAATTTATGAAACTTCCCAAGGCTGAGAAGTACACAGGCGAAGCTCTCTTAGTGGTGCTATGTAGGGATCTTGAAGCTGCTGCAAATAAAAAGATATTCATGGGCAAACGACAGCACAAGCAGAGATGTGGCCAGAAAGCTATTTTAAATTGCATGAACAGATATTCTCCAGACAGTCTTTCATTACTAATAAAAAATTAAAGAAAAACTACTGTTTACTACCACCGCCATCGGTTCTATTGGTTATGATAGCACTCACCAAAGTATTTGCTAAAATCTCAAAACATGGTGACATCGCTAAAAATAGGTCCAATGGGGCAAGAAACATGAGCAGTCAGATGATCAGACAGGTCGACCATCACACAGCCAACAGTATGTGGCCAGATTAGTTTATGCTTTATTTGGAGGTAAAACCAAAAGTGTCGCTAGTAATCCCTCATTACACCGCGGGTGTGCACAACTACAGCAAGTACAGTAGGTCCAACAGTTCTTCCATGTGGCCAGATTAGCTTATGCTTTATTTGGAGGTAAAACCAAAAGTGTCGCTAGTAATCCCTCATTACACCGCGAGTGTGCACAACTACAGCAAGTACAGTAGGTCCAACAGTTCTTCCATAATTAGGCTGGTTCAATAGACGAAGAATGCATGGAATAAAAAAGATAATATCTCTTGTTCTGCTGCATTGATTTTGATCCTTTTTTTTTTTTTACTGTCCAACAATGTTAAAGGACTGCAATGCTAAATGCTCAGTGGAGTACTCTTTCAAATGCCAATATAAACGATCACACAGCACAGTCCTTGTCATTAACCTGTATTCATGTTGATTTTGTCAGATGGCATCCCGATCATAATATATTGATTTTATAACCACAGCGGTGCCAGCAGCTTGGAAATGACTGCTATTTATGGACCACCATGCTTAAACCACTATTTCATACACGTTCCATTGTCTTAGAATAGAAACAGAAAAATATATAAATGAGAACAACTGTATCGTGAGTTCGGCTGCATTAAAGCACAGTATACTGTAGATTATCAACAAAGGTCAGGAGGGGACAGGATGTAGGGTTAACGGGCTGAGACTCTACAGATTAACAGGGCGGAGTCTGTCCCACTGAAAAGAGGATGACGAAGAAGGAGATTTAGCCACTTTCCTACTGTTCAGATGTTTCACTGTTGGAAGAGATTTTTACAAGAAGGACGCAAGTTTCTGTGTTTTCACACAAAAACGGCATTTTAAAACTTAGACAGCTTAGTGTAGACACAGTCACAGTTGAACCAGGAAGTTGCTCTGTAAACTGTGATGGATGTTTATAACATTCTTAGGTAATCATTACCTTCATTTTCTCTTTCAGATGAGACAGACCTGAGGGTATGATCTGAATGCCCGTGTTTCCTGCTCCATTTGACCTATTTTGAGCATTTAACTTTGTGAGCAATGAACTGAGTACAGTCACAACCAAGAGAACCAATGGCCAGATATACACAAATAAAAGCCAAGTTGTAATATGTAGTTCTCCTCTAAGTCTTGTCTGCGGGAGACAAGCTAAAGCCTTGATTTTGTCTCTTTCTAAGAATCCATCTTAGAAAAACTAGATTGATCCATCTATGGAGTAATAGGAATATCCCGTTGAAAACAGAGATCACTTCATAATCAAGAACAAATATTTTCTTTGCTATAACTCTTCTTGTTCTGCATCCATGCTTGTTTTCAGGAGACAGAAGCTGTGTTTGGAACCGCATACTGACATACTATTCATACTAAGTATGACGTAAAATTGAGTATGTAGTGAGTTCCAACTGCATAGTATGTGGATTTTGATTTTCAACTGCCCCAAGATGCATTGCGTCTCTTCAGACTGTGCAATGGTGGTAAAATAATTATGAATGATGGAGAGTGAACGTGAAACAGAAGCTACTCAGGACCCAGGACGTTAAGGTACATTTAAGAGGAAAAACACAGAAGCTCACATAATGTACTGTAGAAAAAATATTTAACACTAAAATATTTAATAATTTTGACTTGCCTTAAAATTAAACTAGACAATATTAAATTTAGTGGAAGAGGTTACGTTGATTTACATGTGTGATAAACAATTTTCATTCAACGGTAGCTGGGACTGATAAAGTCATGTGATGCAGAGAAGACGTATTGTTTGAGTACTTGAGTGCAGTATGCAGTACATACTGATTGAGTATGTAGTACGCAGTACGTTAGTATGCGGTTCGAACACACTCAGATTGTTTTGCCTGATCAGGAGGCTGGAAAGAGTCACGGCAGCTGCATTAAGCTTTGAACTACAGCCTGACAGAACGCCATGACTGTCATTCTGAAGCACACGGAGTCAGAGACTCTGAAGTTGGGCTTATCGTGATTGAGTCAGCTCTCATTCCTGGACCCTACAGAGGCAGAACAGCCGGAACCCACATGCTGGCAGAAGTCTCCAGACAAATATGTGAGTATCTCTATTTTACTGTCTGGATCTGTCTTCTTTGGCTCGATCCTTCTTAGCTTCTCTGCCATCCTGCTTGTTTGTTCAATTTAACTCTCTCACTACCTAAAACAATCTCATCCAGTTGAGACTGATGAGCAAACCCATCTAAAAGTTGTGTCTTGAATTTGTCCTGTGTGTGTTTCATTGCGCAGAGGAAAGGTAGCCCACATACGTGACTGGACTTACGACTTCTTCTGCAGGTCTGCATGCTCTGCTCATAGTGTGCACTCTTTTTAAATGTCTAAAAAAATCTACATTTGAGTAAATAATATTTTGCCAGCAGAATCAAATTCTATACAGGATATTCAACCTTTGTTTCATTAGAATACATTTGTTGTTCCAAATACTTTTTTACAGGGATTGTATAGCGGTGATAAAGTACATTCACGAGTTTGCAATTAATTCTTCTTACTTCTTCACAGAATGTTTTGTTTGTACACTGATACAGATAGCGTGTTGAGCATAAACGCCTCTGTGCGCACTCGTAGCTAATGCACCATATATGGAGGCCAGCACGACGGTGTCTCGCGCGAGAATAAACAAAGCTTAAAAGCTTCCCGAGGACGTAATTCAGGACCATTTGCGCCTATTCATTTTGAAAGAGCAACGGCCAATGGTGTAACTTCATCACTCAGTCAGGGACAGACTTTCAGGCTTATAGGGCTGGCCTCGCATTGCTCCTGTCCAGCCCAAAAATCTATAGTGGCTACTGAGCACTAGGACAAATCCCATCTTGATATCCTTCCTTGATCAGTGATTGATAAGCCATGTGTGTTGATACCAGCAGTGACAGTAAACATTATGAATTACCCGAAACCATGACGCACAAAGTCGAACGACACAACAACCAAAGAGCCAAAAGTGCAGTTTCATACTCACTGGAGAGGTTTACTGAACCAATTATGACAGATGTTTATTGTAGTTCAATAAAGGCCTCATATTAATGCACACTAATGTGTTTCTCTTCCCATAACAGAAACTATGAAGCATTGTGGGCTCAGTTTTCTGAAAACTGTTATGCTACTGGAGAAGCCTTCCTCATAAGAGGCTATTATCTCAGCAGTACAACTCATACATCTTCACATTGTCTCAGAAGACAAGGATTGGCAAATGAACAGTACAATACAGTGCAATGAAATACAACGGCCCTGCAATAAACACTGCATCTGTGAAGTTTATAATGTTCAGTGCTTTGTGTCAGAGAGCTGTTGATTCATTTTTCAGATCTTAGTTTGTGGTTTTATAGTTGGATTGCAACACATTGTAAGGTGTTACTTGTATTTTGTCCACTCCCTGTATTTACGAGCGCACACACACACACACACACACACACACACACACACACACACACACACACTTGACTTTTACCTTGGCTCACACTTCAAAGATCATCAGTTGTCGTTCTCTTTTATCTTTATTGCCATTCTTTTCCAACAGAGGGAGAAAGACTATGGCTCTGTCTCTAAAGCCATTCTCAAACTCACACATACTTTTTGTTGTCCAATTTGAATTTCGTGCAAACTGCACTGCCAACACATTTTTCCTGTCTCTCTCTCTTTCTTTCTCCCTCTCAGACACACACAAACGCTAAATGCAGCAGCTTAACCAATTCAACACTATGGTAACACCAGACACTCATTTCGCTCAACTGATGAATTGCCAGTTAAATGAATGAATTCACAGTGGCGTCCAGTGTTTGATTTCACTCTCTCAGGCACCAAACAACACACAGTTCGACATAAAGTTAAAGCAAAATCCGTCTTCTCCCTCAGTCCCTTCACACCACATTGGCAAGGACGCAAGGAACAACTAGACTGGTTTTCTTTTTCACCCACTGTGCAGAATTGTGGCGTATTTATGAGTTGAGAATGGCTGGATGAGAAATCAGAGGAATTGGTTCCAGCTAGAATTACGCAACTGCTAAAAACAAACAAATCAAAAACCTGTCCTAACCCAGCTGTACAGGGTTCTCTATATCATCCCAGAGAGGGTGAACGTAAAAGAGGACTGATTATCTACCTATTCCCAAGTGTGCTGGTAAAAAGACACTGAACAAAACTATGCTAAGAGGAGTTAAGACGAAGGTGCTTGATATTCCATTCAACTCTTATATTCTGCCATTCAAAGTTCGGACCAAACCAGTTCACACCAAACTATAAACTGAATACCAACAATTGCTTTAGGGAATGCAATTCCCTGTGTTGTCAGTCAAGAAAATAACATCCAGCCTCAAAAACGCAGCAGATAACATTTTCTTCTAGCACATTTCTTGTGCCGGTGGGGGGTGGTGTGATGAGAGTCGGCTTTGCTCTCTCTTATATGTAGAACCGCAATAAGCGACTCAACTTCCATCTCGAGTGGTTAACTTGCTGTTGTTTGTTTGTCTTTGAAAACCTCAAAAATTCATATTTCACAATTTGTTGAGAATTGTTTCAAATGACAACACTTGCTGCCTCAAAGGCGAGTTATCCTGCAAAGTGTGATTTTACGGCCGGACAAGATTTGGGAGACTGAGACACAGATTTATAGTATCTGTCAAAATATCATGCATCGATGCCAATCACAGCATCTGGTAATACTCATCAGTTCCTGCAGCAAATGGAATACAAAACAGAAGAAAAACTTCAAAGCTTTTCTATGAGTCAATCAGCACTCAGTGGAATAGGAATAAAAATCCCTCTTTCTCTACATGAGGAGAAGTCAACAAAAGCAAATTACATTTTCTTTTAGCCAAGACCTCACTGGTTTGTTCTGCCAAAGACCCAGAGTATTCAGTACACCATGAGCCTCCAAACAGGGAGAGGTTCTGGGTGAGTGTGCTTGTGTGAGGAGAGACCAAACAATCTAAGTAGCAGACATCCTCCTCTGCTGACTGATACGTTCCGATGATATTCACTTGTGAGCCAGTGTGCATTGCAATTTCAGCCACCCAGGCAACAGGAACAACACTATAATCCCTCTTGTACTGGCCCTTAATCATAATCAGCGTCTGTGTTGTCAATTAGCTTGCAACAATCACTGCGCAGAATTAGCAGCGTGTGACGACCGTGTTTTAAAGCCCAGCTGAGAGGGTGTTTTTTTTTTTTATTCCCCAGGGTCTCAGAATATGCCAGCATGTTCATTTAGCTGGCTCCTGAACATGAACAAAGCGAAATTTAACACAAACTCGTGTCACCCACTCTTTCCTCTGAGGGAAAAACTGCCATTCATCAACGTAAGCACTTCCTGTTAGGAAACTGAAGTGCCACCCACCATTCAAAGCAATCTTACCGCTCTCCTTTACACCAAAGCCCTGTGAACACCAGAATCGAAAGGGCACACACAAACAACATGCCATATGATGCTGCAGCTAGTTTCATTGCGTTTTAAAGGACAAGATTGGTGTGTTTGCATGTTTTATTAAATATTGTGCATAATTAACATTACTGGTGACTATTTGCCAAAGCACACCACAGCCTTTTGGATTGATGGATAAGGTTTTTCATGTAGCTCCATGTAGATAGTATGAAAATTAAATTGCAGTGACCAAATCAGTATTTTTTTTTTACCATATAATTTACAGGTACAACATTTACATATGACTGAAGATAATCATGTGCAGATGAAAATAATAAAGAAAAATAAGCATTATTAAACTGATCGGAAACTTAAGCCTGTTTTACTACTACATTAATTATGTAAACATGCCTTTATAGCTTTCAAAAATGTTAATAAAATTAATTGTAATCAATTTGATTTGGTAGTAATAGCAGGTTTTAATCCTGTGTTTTAAATTCTATAAATGGAGGGATCCTTTTGTGCCTTCCAAAACTTACCTGAAATAGACAATCCATCACAGTGGGCATTTTGCTGTCTTAATATCTCTGTCAAAGTAAGACAGTGCAGCATTTGAAAGTACACACTGTCATCTGGATGGCTGTGTTTAAGGGCTTGTGGCAAGCTCCATCAAGATTTGAATTAGCCGCCTCACAGCAACCTGTTTGATGCAAAAATCTACCAAATTACAAATACTTTACTTTTACTTTTTCTGGGTTTAATTTTACATATACGCATTTCATACAGTAGCTTACGAATGGGATGCCATTTGGAAGCTGGCTCTCAGATCTTAGCTGTTAGAACTTCTCACCAGCATATGGGAGAACCACCTGGAAGAATCAGAGCATTCAACTTCATTTCATACGACAAAAACAAGGGCTGCTTGAAAGACACAATATTAAAACATCCACATTTCACTTAAAGAGTGCCACACTACGATTGTTTGGCCAATTATCAATTATTTAGTAGTTAAATTAGTTACAAGACACTACAACTGATTAGACCTAGTGGAAGGAGTCTATTCTAGTCTGGGCCAGTTGCTGTTGACAGTCAAGAGATAAACATACACAGTGTGTGGTGTTTCACAATTTATCTACTGATTCAGTTGCCTCCTGTCGTTGTCACTAAAATTGTATTGTATGTTGATCGTCCCATGAAATGGGACTTCAGCAGTAAGAGACCCTGTCCAAAACCAGCAATCAGATGAAAAAAATAGAAAAGTGTGCCATGATTTAAATAGTATTATTTCATCACCTACAGCTCTGTGCAGAGTTTACTGTTCTTGTTGCCCACATATCTCCATTCACCATTTCAACCAAATTTGTTTTTTTTTTGACTCCATGAATTGCATAATAAATGAGGAAGGCAAAGAGTTTTTTGATGGATGACTAATTCTGTTTTGGTACAGTCACACATAGGGATGGGAAGTTCCGAATTGTCCGATCCATGGGAATCGTATGCCTCCGAGTTTATCACTTCCTTTTATCGATGCAGGTATGTTTTTATGACAGTTGCGCATTGCAAAACAATGACATCAAACTCATGCGACTACGCTGCTGGAAACCTGCTACAAGGAGTCATGACAACACCATTACCATTACCACAACTATTACTTTACATCTCTATGTAGAACTGTACTGTACTACTGTATGTTCTCTTTCCTCCTGCTCTCTCTCTCTCTCTCTCAACCCAACCGGTCGAGACAGATGACCGCCCACCCAGAGCCTGGTTCTGCTCGAGGTTTCTGCCTGTTAAAAGGGAGTTTTTCCTTGCCACTGTCGCCTAGTGCTTGCTCATGGTGGGAACTGTTGGGTCCCTGTAAATATAAAGAGTCGGTCTAGACCTGCTCTATATGAAAAAGTGCCCTGAGATAACCTTGTTATGATATGGTGCTATATAAATAAAACTGAATTGAACTGAATGACGGAGAGGAAGAAATGGTCCAAAGCGTGGCTGCACTTCACAAAGACAGATGACAACAGTGCTAGCTGTAATGTCTGTAAAATGATAATTTCAAGTAAGGGTTGAAACACCAGCAATATGCTGAAACATATTTCCACACAACACGGGCCTACATTCCAAGAATGCCATGTATTTGACACTCTACACACAAGTGCCACTGCTTCCCAACTCAGCAGCATGTCCGCCAAATGAAAACGAATGGTGTACAAATATTCTCTCATTTCATCCATTTTAGATGATGACAGACAGACTGTTGCTACAGCTGGCTCAAACAGCGGTCAAACAGTGGAGCTCTTGCACATGCACGCCTTTTTTTCTAGTCTGTTTCTACACTGTGTTCAGAATCAGCGATAATAAAACGTTGACGCTGAAAACCTGTGTAGACCTAGTTCCACACAGAAAATTGATCATGAATAAATAATGAGTCGATAAAGAATCGGACCGATAAGCAGAATATATAATGGCACTGGTATCAATCTTATTGAATTTCTATCACTAGTCATACACAGTCTTAAGGGAGGTTGATGGGCAACATGATCCTAATTAAAGTCTACTGTACCTTGCATTCAGTTTGTGGTCCGCTCTGTGTGGTCTTCCTATCAAGACTTTTTAAACATCTGTGCATGTTGGCTGAAATAAATTGATGAGTGCGGGGTGTCTAGTCTTCACAGGTTTTAGTAATCTTTAAATCTATCATAGCTTTAGTGATATACTCTGGAAAATGGTCTTTAGAAATGTCATTAAAATGTAATGCAAACCATGGTACGGTCCTTTAAAACGAATGTTGACATGAGGAAGTCGTATTGTTCCTGGTAACTTATTGACTCCTTGAGCCTTTGCTTTGTCTTGTCATTGTTGCGAGCGAAAAAATGTCTTTCTGTCCTTAAGTTACGGTAGATTGTGCAGGCACAACTTAATACAAATGAAAGTAACAAAGTTGAGGCGAAGGCAAAGAACAGTTACAGCTGCATCATCTGATCAATAAACTCTATAGGCTTAGTAACTTAATCATGTTGCTGTCGGTTATTTGTTAATCTGGAAGCCAAATACAACTTGGTGCCTGAAGCTTGAGAACATTCTGATTGGTCCACAGTGTTAATGATCAAAGTCTCAAGCTTAGTAGATTTGTTGTTCAAGTATGAATAATTTATTTTGAAAAGTAGTTTGGAAGGAACACATATTTCACTCTTGATGCTGCCCTCTGGGGAGAGCTAGACAGCAGCAAGGAAAAACACATTTAGCTAATTATCAGAGAACTTTATTTGTCTCGGTAAATAAAGGAGGTCTAAAATAAACACCTGGCTCCACTGTCTGCCCTGTGCTCTGCCTCCCTGCTATACTTCCATGCTCCTCTATTCTCCTCCCTGAATCTCTCCCACAGTCCAGCTGCTCCATGACAGAGGCTATGTATTATCACACCAACCCCCTGAGCCGCCAGAATTTATAAATAACATCTCAGAGTAAAAGTGCCAAGTGTAAAATTAAGCCCATAACTTACTTCCGGTGTTATGTCCAGCACACGTGGTTGCATCTATTTCCACAGCAACTGTGGCCCATTCAGGGATATTTTTAAAAAGAGAAACAACGCACTTTTAAAGGCTGGTTAAACATGTAATCTGCAGGTACAAAATGCACTAACCCTCAGAGCAGCAAGAACGTGAACAGGACAATGTTTGTGAATAGTTTAAACAGAGAGACTGTTTATGAAAAGATGGAGGAGGTTGGTGGGGTCAAGGGGTAGGGTAAAAACATAGTTTTCGGAAACAACCAAACCTTGAAATGCACTGGAGTGTAGAACAGCAGTCAGGACGCAACACGTTATCCCAGCCAGGCCAAACATCCTCATTACATCACCAGCTCAGATCTGGCTAGATGCTCTCCTGCATGCAAACACTACAGGCTGGCCAAAGTACATCTTGTCAACTCATCAACTTTTTCAGCAGACAGACGGCACAAACACAAACACTGTCGTGAATCATCTCCAGACTGAAATATGTGACCACCTGAATTCTACATTTATGTTAACTTTTACAAAGTTTTAAGATTTAAGGAGTATGTTCACAGCAGATTCCTCTTTGATTCAAAATTAGCAGCTGGACCAGTTCAGTGAAATGTGACTACACTTCTGTCTGACCGCACATGAAGGTTGGGGCCTTTATTGACATGCACCTCAGCCTAATCTGTGGACACAAAACACACTGGTGCGGACCAGAGAGCGAAGCAGATGCATCAAACATGCGCAAAAGTCGGGGGCGACCTGAGGTTCAAACCAATGTGACTGTCGATTCACGTTGAACATACAAAATCAAAGAATGATAGAAGAAGACATGGGAGACTTGTTGTCACAGAGGAGCACATGACAAGCGAATGTGCCAGGAGCTCAAAGGGAGGGACAGATGACTACAAAGAGGGTCTTTGTGCAGTCCAACCTGACCTGAGGTCCTGTTGCTATGCTCCAACCCACATCCCATCACACTGTCAACATGAGGAAAATCACTCATTAGCTCAGTAATGTGCTTGTGTGTGTGAGCGCACACATGCACGCGTTAGAGTGTGCAGGTGGTGACACATGGCTTGTGTATTGTCTTACATTTGAATGTGGAAAAACTTAAATATGGCTCACAAGACTAAATTAACACTAAAAATGGGAACATTCGATGGGTAAATCACATTGTGAGCCAAACATCTCTGCCCTGCAGGCCTTTCCTATCAGCCACAGTGTCAGCTCCTGTTGTTACATCTCCATGCAACAGGCTAAACAAGGATCAGAGCAGAATATGGCTGTCACCATCACATCCTCACATTAGCAAGATGAGCTCATTTTTGAGCTGTCACTGACATGAAGGCTAAAACGGACCAAGACTGTGCTGACAACCACCTATAATCAGTCAAAATGTGCACCAGTAAGAAGCAGTTGGAGGTAAAGGTGGTGTTTTTGTGTGTCTGTCTGTGGCCATATTAGTTACAGCTTGCAAGCTAATGGAGTTATGGCGCTCTTGATTTTCTCCGCTCTTAAAATAAGTTACATGACAAATGTGACGCAGTTTAAGAGCAAGACAAGAGTGACTGTTACAACATACAACACATAAACACCGTTAGAACAGATATTGTCCCGTGCAGTACTCTCCGGTGGTTCACATGGTTTGATATCTGAAATTGAGGATCATAAATGTTATACACATTTTGAAAAATTAAATCACATTATTTAAAACATGTAAGAAATATACTGTGAACTTAACAGGTTGAGGAATCTGGGTGCAGCTAATATTAATTCAGGGAAATTACGGAAATATCTAACTGAAGAACTTGACAAATCAGACTGAGGGGAAGCTGGTGGTCTAAAAGTAAATTAGAGTCCATTTACCATTACAGATTCATGAAGGTGAGATAAGCTGAGAGTGGATGGATATTTTTTCACTTAAGACAGACACCGAATGCTGGAGGCCAGCTAGAAAAATTGCACACACACACACACACACATTTAATTTTCACATTTAACATTCACCAATTAAATTGGAAAATAACCAAGGGGAATAAAGGGCACTACCAGTGGACTTATCTTTGGTTCCAGACACACAAAGACTCCTCACTTAAAGTATGCCAAGTGTAAACGACTCAAATGCCTCTCAGGTTAACCACCATGTCAATCCATACGTAAATTAAACATTCCTTTAAGAGTGTATTGTCTTATTGTTAATGATGCCTGAATACCAAATAGAGAGATGTGTTAAAAATTCATGGTACAGGGTGCAAAGGGTGAGGGGGTAAATGGACAGAATGGACATTCTATTTCTGCAACAGCATATTAGGTACATAAATGAAAAATAAACATAGGCAGCAGTCCAACTCGTAAGCAACTGGACTAAACACAAATTCAAAATTACGTTGATTGCATTCAACACAAATCGTCAACATCATCATCAATTGTTAATAATTTGATGAATAACTGATGTTTAGAAAATGTCAGAATATTTTTTTTTTTTTTTAATAAACAACTCAACAATCGACTGAAAAATAATCACTGACTGATTCATGGATCAGACTGAACAACATACGTGCCAGTTTGATGAAACAGATGGCAGAACAGCCTGCTGTTATCATGTTCAAATACAAGCACTTCTGTACTAGAGAGCTGAAATTTGGCCTTTTGTATTGTGCTCTTAGACACACAAACACACACAGACACACTTCAGACTGACAGACCAAATGTAATTGTGTAAAGAGGAAAGAGAAGCCTGCACATGCCCCCAGGTAGCCAGTTACCCACAGTGCAGTGCAGCGGAAGCCTGAGGATACTCTTTGTCTGCTGGCTGCGATGATGAGCCACTACAAATAAAAGGAGGAGATAGTCTCTGACAGGCATTATATAGCCGCTTTCACATAAGTGATCAATGGCCTGTGGGGGGTATTGTGCAGATACTGTCAACACTGTGGCAGACATCAACTAAACATCTGTAGGTCTCAACACACTCGCCAACAACTGAATATTTCCTTTCCCCTACATGATACTCGCTGAACACAAACATGCTGTGTGGGTTTAAAGGGGTAGTTTGGATTGTTTTTACATAAGGCGGTGTGAGTTATTTGCTGGTAGTGATATTGATTCATGGATATTGGCTGATGCTACCACCCCTGTGAATTTGTCTGTGATTTTCCAGCGTGCTGGTGGCTCAATGCTGGACAAAAGTGAACATCAGCAAACAGGGTCATGCTACCAGAAACATCTCTCTAAAGCAGGGATTTTCAAAGGTTGACAACGCCCCTGCTCACTCCCCCCAACGCATACGCCCACCCACCCCACCCTCCAGCACTTCCCATCTACCATCTGTGGGGGATGTAAACAGGAGTATAATGTTGCCATGGGTTCAGTTGTGGTCTAGAACTTGAGCCCTGGTTTTTTGGCCTATATTTGTTTACATTTTGGCAAATTGTCACCATTAAAAGTATGTCACATTAGTTATTAGCAGTTCCTGTTTGCAATGTACCCATGGCTGTACAGTCAACTATCACTGGTTTACCTTGATATTTAAGAAAACCTAAAAGAAAGTGGTGATTCTCAGGCAAGTTCTGGAGTTATAAGAAGTGTCTTTTTACTATTATTTCTAAGCGGATTTACGTACATCGCAAATAATGATGTCCTCAAGAAGTGTAAGTTCCAACAGATCTGAAAATGTGTTTATCATGTCTGTGCAGTAACCAGACACTGACAAATAGAACAAGGGGGGATGGGGAAGACGTAAACTCACACATGAAGATAGACCATAGACAGCATTACAGCTGGAGTCACAATAATTACACTGTAACAGTGTGTACATGCATGTAAGCAGATTCTCACTGACTGCAAAAGTACAGTACAAGTGATTCAGCCCATTCATGAGAGATAATGAAGTTAGTATTCACAAGCTAACAGTAGCTCCTTCTGGGCCTGTAGGACTCAAACATTATTATGGTGTGATTTCTAAAACTCTCAGAGGGGGCAGATCAGACAAGGCAAAGAGAAAAACACTTAACCGAGAGGGAAGATGAAATCTTGGTTCAATTTATTTTCTTGTATACAGCAATAAATGGAAACAGTGAGAAGGAAGAAGCATCTGCGTGTCACTATCAGCTACACAAAGCCAGGAATAAACTAATCATTTTAACAGTACTGGAAATCATGTTTCTGATATTTATACTTTAGAAATGTACATTATATATATAAAATATCATGGTACTGTATTATGTTTTTATTATTCCTGGATTCTCTTTTTGAGATTTGACAACGCCTTCCACTTTAAGAAGAATGTTGTTCCCACAGACAGAAGACCACAGACTAACAGGCTGAGGAACTATCACTTCCTGGACCATTAACTTTCTAATCTCTGGCTGTTAGAGGATAGTCAAGAGGCCATTGCTAATGGAGTGTATTTGAATGCTGTTGAATGGTTGATGATGCTCTTGATCTATTATTATTGTGTCTTGTGCTACACAGTAACCTCTACACAGAAGAGGATGGGGCTGGGAAATGAAAAAAAGATACTCAGGTTAAATTGAAAAAACATACAAAAATCACCAGCTGTCTCAGTCACAGTGGATCCACTGCAACGCTTGTGCTTTGCTCCTACTTGTACCTCCCCTGCCTCCCTGATGAAACACCAGGCCTTGGCAATCTGTTATTTCTGTGTCACTGGCTGGAGCTTTGACTGAGCAGAGCAGCCTGTAGGCTGAGTGATGGAGCAGCAGTCAGTATGAAGTGGGATCAATCAGGAGGTCATAATATACCACAGGTGACAGCACCCTGCCGGACTCCGCTATCCAGCCTGGAAAATAACGATGTGTGTCAGCCTTACACCGACAAGCAAACCGGTACATGGCTGCCTGGGGTATGACTCTATTACATGTAGCAAGTGTTTTAGCATGCGGCTATCTCTTTGTGCAACTTTATGCAGAAGTACATTTGCAGAGCCTTGTTTTGGTAACAGAGAAGCCTTACTTCACTAGTGATGACATGTGGCAATGGTGGCCTTTTGCAACCATGTGAGAGCGGCAGACTATTTAAAGGAGTTGGCCTGGTAGAGAGAGGCTGCAATATCTTTTCAGTCTATTGTGACACAGCAGTTACAGTTTAAGATCCCCAAGTGACTTTTTCAAGTCTACAGTGAGTACAGTGAAACTCAAAATGTCCTTATTCATTTATGAAAACTAACGTAACACATAACTGCAATTGTTCAGGAAATATTTTGGAATAAATGGCTTTGTACACTCATGTTAATCAGTGTCTCATGTTTGCAAAAGTAGTTTTACAGTATACTATAAACAGCGATAGTCAATAGTAAGTATAGTAAGTATTTCTAAGTGAGTTGTACTTTCTCAAATGTCAGATGTCTCATTTTAGAATGAAACTCTCAAATGCACAACATAGCTGGATACACACACCATGTGGTGTCACTCAGTGCTTCACAGGGAGGGAATGAGTGCCTCTTCTGTGCAGATCTCTATTGCTGTACTCTCCCTGGCAGTGTGACCTCATTGTGCTCAGCTGGACTGCTAGCCTCTGAACCTCTGGCCCTAAACCCCTTCCAGCCAGAGCTCGACCAGGCCAATGATCTGCTTTGTTCCCCCTGCTCGCACTCTCCAACCATCTGGACAGATGTCTAAGAGCAAGTCAGGGTATTTGAGGTGAAACGGCTGCAGCCTATATGTGAAAAGGAAACTGCAGTTTTGAAATACTTTCAAGTGTGAGACTGAATCTCTTGTTTGTTCAAGTGCAGCACAACCTTCATATTGTACAGTAGGTGCAAAGTAAAACAGTTGTACGGTGGCAAGTAGTTATGAAGCACAAAAATATTTAATATTTGAATATCAGAATGAAAGCTGGCTACATGGAAACTGTTGCAAACTGCAACAGTTCAATTCACCTCCATGTCTATGAAGTGTAAAGTTTGTTACAGTGCATGATTTTGCACACTCTGTATACTGCAGATAGAGATCTGCAAAGGTACTGATACAAGCACTGAGCACTTAGAGGTGAAACAGCAACCAGTCACTGTGTTTGTTTGTTTGCATTTGTTTATGATAATGCAACAGATGCAGATAGCATGCAAACACGTGACACAAGCTAGCAGCTGAGCTCTGTCACACTACACTTAACACAAAAGTCAAGACAATCTACTGCAGGGTTTTATATCAGGACCTCTAGACATACATTGTTTTCTAAATGTTTTTATTGTATGTTTTACCCATGTAATTACTAATATCATGTACTTAAAATTACTGCTGACTATTTTATAAAGCATAACATAAGTGTTTAGATGATTTCCTGTCTTCCAGACACCCACCGTAGTCGAATTAAGTTGATATTACATGATAATTAACTTGCAGAGTCATAAAGCTTGCTTGAGATAAGTATTTGGTCATCTTTACCTTTTATCAAATTATGTTACTGTCAGTTCTTCTGGTTGGTTTTTTCCCCCCAAAAAGGCCAATATAGAGCATCCTCGGATGCACCACAAAGAGAGTTTTAAAACAGTCCCTGCTTACAAATGCATTTCCTCATGAAGATGTTTTAATTGGGCAAAAAAGCTGATGAATTGTTCAAGGTCACAGATTACCAGCAGTATCTCCAGCATGTTGATTTTCATTTGTATTGGCATGAATGAAAAACCAATGGCTGCCAACCAATGGTTTGCTTTGAAAAGTAGTTGGCAATAGTACAAAGTTGACACGATCACTCCCTCCTTTCCCTCAGCAGGAAATATGAAAAAAGAAACACCAGTTCAACTTTCTTCTTTCTTTTGTTTCCAGTTGGAGCTACATAAATGATGTGTGTCATTACTTTCCAATATCATTCAGGCTTAGTTTTTGCAGAACAAGAAACTGTAAGACTAGAATAATACATATTGGAGAATAGTGACATATCATGCTTAGCATTATTTAAAGCAGTTACTTCTGTTTTTGTCTTATCTGTCTCTGCCTCGTCTACAACTGTGACAACCCACTGAGCTTCTCTTTCCTCTTCTGGATGTTGCGGATTAATTTGGCCTATGTCACATTGCTGCATTTGTGCATGTATGGAAGAGGACTACACTATAAGTCTCTGTCTATTTATTTGTTGATGCGTGGCTACACATATGTGTTGGTGTCGACTGCAGAGAACCAGTGGGTGACATTATATAATCTGAGGCCCAGAGGGAGTGTTAAATGTGGACATAGCCTGAAGCTCAACTCTGCAGCAGCAGGAATGCCAGCTTGTTGGAGTGGAGCCACTTTCGGAGCAGAACGCTGCAATCAGAAAACCGCTGAGCAGAGACGGACAGCAGGGACAACCAGCTAGCCAGTTGTCACTGTCCAACAGTCTGCTATAATGAGACATCAGCGCAGGATAGTGTTAGTCTACTTGTAAAAACAGACTTTAGTTCTAAGCTTGACCTGCTACTCTTTAAGCTGCCAGTATGCTTCATCAGAAGTGATGAATGGCGCGATTAATCGACTAATCGTTGCAGCTCTACTTACTTCAAATCTTTTTGCAGAGTGGTTTTGATTATAAAGAGAGTGAGAAAAAATTGATTACACATAAGCTATGAAAGTTCACATCTTGGCTGCACATTTTCATAAATCCTCTTAAGAAGGACAATACTGGTCTGGCAAGGTTTAAGAGGTATATGGTGTTGTGGGTTTCCCAATAGATGATTAACAGTGCGCTTCTTCACAGAAACAGCATCATGAAATCACCTGACACCTGAATCAATTAACACTCATTTGGCTGTCATTGGTCTTTGCTTCCAATTGTGAAACAAAAAACAAGCTGTTCTGCCAAACTTCTCATGGTAAATTCAATTTAAAAATCAGTGTCTTTTTTTGTGAACAAATGTTTTATTGGTTTACCTTTTTTTCTTACATTAATTATGGAGGAGACATTACATATGAAAATCAAGTAACTGAATTATTGTGTTGACACTACATACATCATGAAATATGAGCATTTTCGATCATTTTCACATATTTTACTAGCCAATAAACAACTGGGTCAGCTGTCATCCAAGTACTCTATTTGTCTATTTGAACTAAGCTCTCCGTGTAAGGCATTTAACTCCACTTTGACTTTGGATAATTTATTTTCATTTTGTGGATCAAAATGCCTCTGTTGTTCTGCAATTAATCTAGCTTGAGTATGCTCTAGGTCTGTTATCTCTTTGAGGTAAGTCTTATTAAGACCAGAAGCAAATGCTATAGTGTTATTTCGAATAAAACCTCCCATAAATACCTTACATCCTCAACAGAATTGTCATTGAAATGCAAGAATTCATGATGAACATGCTCACAATACGTTTCATTCTGTAAGAGTGTTAAATTAAATCTCCATCTTGGAGCCCGGTTTGGAGTACTAGGAAATCCTAGTGTACATAGAGTAGCATGATGGTCGGACATAGACATGTAGGCAATCTTAGATGATATCAGGATATAATCAATGTTTGGTGTCTAGCTGAGAAAAAAGTAAATTGCTTCCTGTCTTGATGATGCACTCCATAGCATAACTAGTTGCCACAAAAAAAACTAAACGTGTTTCTGAAGAAATCGAGAGGCAATAAAGCACATTATCATCACGTCCAAACATTCCCCATATATCACTGATTCATCTGGCTTCCTGCTGATGAGCTCAGTCAATTCTTGGTGGATGTTTTCCAGGCTCAAATCTTAACACACGTATGTTTGCTTCAAATTGACATCCTTCAATTAAAAAGTGGGATATTGACAAACATCTTTTGTTATTCATTGTGATATAATAAATAACCAACCAAGACAAGCTCTTCCATCTGAATAACAGACTCTGGGATGACAACATGCACGGAGCAGAAGGCTTTAGGCTGACTGGTAAGAAAGAAAAACCCTTTCCAAAATAATCACCCAGCAAGAAGCTTAACCTACATACAGCATGAATTGGAAACAAAGAACATGCAACAGATCCAGACGAACAAGTTCACTGGTCCATGTGTTAGCTGAGGGCATTTGGGGTAACTGTCATAACGTCCCATCTTCTCTTCTTAGCCAAACACATGCGGAGGGAACTCTAATCTGCCACACAGACCTTTGGCAACATCATGGTTTTAAACCCCAACTGCTGTGTCATTTCCACATGCATGCAGCATGACTGGATGTTTCTGCCTGCCTTCGGCCTCAAAAGCATGTAAAAACAATGGTTAATCAATCTATACATTTGCAGATATAATGCCCAATATTACCCTTTTATTCATCAGATCAGCAAGTCAATGTTGTTAACTCTCAGTGTAATGGATGATCCCAGCTGCTGCATGAAAACAGTCTGCAAATGAATCTATAATTATCTGTGGGAAGCGCTTGTTATCTTTTGGCTTGAAATTAGTTGAATCTATACACAATCAACACAGGAACAAAACAGAAATCCTTAGAAGTCACAATTGTGCATCTCTGATTAGACAGAAATTATTTTCCTGAGCTAGTGGAGCAGAGCGAAGCATTAGCATTGAAGCAATTGTTCAGAGTCAGGACCTGCCACAGGGGCCCCCTGCCACCAGTCGTTTTTCTAGGCCTGGTAAAAGGGGCCCCTGAGGAGAAGACCAAGCTAAATTAGTACCTGGCACATACACACACACACACACAGACAGTTTCAGTTCAATTCGGGCTCACAGAGCAAAGTTAATACTGAAAAACCTTTTGTTCCTTTGCCATAAAATATCCGATACTCCCAGATTCATGCTGACAAATTATACTGGCTTTGTATGGGTCATTTGCAGGAAAGAGTTGGAGAAACATTGGAGGCTAATAATTCATACAATAATATGTCTCTGGGAAGTTTTGCCTGATATTTTTATTTGAGTAATTTTAAAGCTGCATGTTATAGTATGTATTGTCTACAATGCACAACATGTAGAATGTACAGATCCAATCTTCGAAGACCAGAGCACAATATGTAATTTGTACCTAATAAAGTCATTTATACAACCAAATAAATACAAAAATATTATATATATCTTTAATTTAGCATTGAGTCTAAAATCTTTTCAAAATCTGTCTGAAACATTGAAAAGATAGAAATTGAATAGTTGCAGGAGAGGTTTTAAAACATTACAGCTATTGTTTTTGACTTAATTTCAAAATATTGTTTTTTAAAGTATCCATATTTTTTTATCTCATTGACCCTTGTTAATTCAAAAAAACAGGATATAATAAATCTACAGTGAAATTTAAAAAAACATTATCTTGGTATTAAGTTTGAACCAACATGGAGACTTGACATGTGACATGGGTATTGCAGAATTTGTTTTATGCATCAACATCACATTCCTTTACAACAGTTAACCTTTATCCACACTGGTTAGACCTTGCCCAGCAGAAGTGTCCATTTCTGGTTAATCACTTAATCACCAGAAAAACATGTTTGTCATGAGCAGCACCTGGCCTTACGATGCAGCACCTTTGCCACACTCAGACAATAGGGAAAATAAATTACCAACTCAGGCTCACGGTCTGCTGTTTATCTATCCGTCAGTTCATACATTGTTTAGTCTCATCCAACAATGTAAACAAGAGGATTAATATAATCTGACAAAAACATCCATTCCATTACTATTGCAGTTAAAAAACTGTATTCTGGTTACATTAAAATACTACATGACTACATGAAGCACTGCAGAATTACACTTGAGTGGGTAGTTGTAAATGCAGTTTAAAATGATATGTGATAATGATAAAATGATAAATTATGGTCTGAACAGTGGATGAGACAAGTTGCGTTTACCTACAAATTGTGTAAATACTGAAAGCAAAGTCACCTTAAAGTAACAGACTATAAATGCATGTACTTTTCTACTACACCTTGATCCTCTTCATCAGACCTCCCTGCACACCCCTGTCAGTTGACCCTCTTCCTCTAACACCAGCCTTGTTGTCTTCCCAAACAGCATGTTAAATGCCATCTGACAAGTGAACAAACATCATAGGGGCCCTCCATGTCTATCTGGGACCATGGGAGCAGTGGATGCCCCAGACAGGATCTGTAGGAGGGGATGTGGGGGGAGGTCAATGAGGAGTTGTGATGAGGCCCCAGATGAGAGTGTTGTTTACATATTCCTGTGTTAGGGCAAATGAGGAGGCCCCGCTGTAACCCCCCTGAGCTTACAGAACGCTGAGACTGGATTTTCAGAAGCCACACTGTCTGATCGCAAGAGGCAGGAGGAAATGAAACTTTGAGGTAAATATCAGAAAATTGAAAATGGCATTTTATTATTACTGGACTAGGCTTGAAAGCAAGCAGGCAGCCAATGCTCCTTCGTGGGTGGCATGGGGGATTTTCAGTATAAATAGTTACACACAGCGTGCATGCACATTGGATGTACATTTTTGATTTGGAAATTGGGAATATAGTGAAAAACTCTGTGATTACTTGGGCAACATTTCTAAAAACAGTCAAAAGCTATAAACCTGGAGTCAGAAACAAAACAAAATGCTCCTGTGGGATTAAAGCAACAGCATTGTGTTAAGTCCTTGCTATTACAGCTGCTCAAAATGTTGCTGCTTATATCACTTATCACTGGGGTGGCTGACTCAGTAACAATGACTCACAGATGCAATATATATATATATATATATATATATATATACACATATATATATATATATATACACACATATATACACACATATATATATATATATATATATATATATATATATACACATACACACACACACATATATAACAAAGCATTTCCCTTTTTCTGTAATCATGATATCATATTCTATTTGCCTCCTTTCTACTACAGGACTCCCTCACTTCCTCTTCCTCTTCCTAGGGATCACTCCTTTGCACCCTCCCTTGTTTACCTGGATGCAAGCGCGTATGTTAAACATCACACTAGACGCCGACGCTCACGTGTTACATGTGACATGCCTCTTTTGCTTCTGGAACTGCTATCTAAAATCACACACTGGGGCAGCATTATACCGCCGTTGTTTGGTTCAATGTAAATAAGCAAAGCCGGCTTAATGACGGGTTTTCTACAGCAGTAATGTGGGATCTCTGTTTATTTTCACCCTCCCTTGTTTACCTGGTTGTGTTCACTCCTCTACTTAAGCTGCTGAATTCTCTCTTAGTGTATTTCCACTGACACATTGTTTATCAGGAGGTCAGCTGACTGCCTGTCCATTCTCTCTAATGTTGACAAGGTAGCTCCTTTCTAATCTCATTCACATCATTTATTTTGCATGCCCTTTCTATCCTTTCTGCTCTGAATAACATTTGTTTCTGTCAGAGAGCCCAACCTGACTAACTGTGAGTATCTTACAGTCATTGCCCTGCAGATATATAGTAAGAGGATCTTGCTGCATACCCCTGGCTGATGTGGTTAGTCAGGTTGGGCTCTCTGACTGTTAGAAACAAATGTTTCCTCCTTATGGATGTAAGGAGGATTCAGACAGTCAAATCAATGCTTTTCATGAGCTGGAATAAAGGGTGTGCTGCTAAATTAGTTTACCGGAGCCAATCACTTGACATTTACGTGCGATTACATAAGTTAGCCCAACTCTAACAAAGTTAACCTGAGAAATTCTATTCAAATTTACACCTAATTAATTTGTGTTTGAATGTCCTAACTCTATTAACCCTTATCGCAAGGGCTCATGTTCTTGTCCATTTCATCTTTCAGTCATGCAGACTCAATCATTTGTGACCTCTAAGCTAACTCCGGGAGGCACACATCATGCTGTAAGGATCAAGGAGAGGGCGTGTGTGCATGTATGTCTGTGTGTGTGTGTGTGTGTGTGTGTGTGTGTGTGTGTGTGTGTGTGTGTGTGTGTTTGTGTGTGAGGCAGGGGGAGGGTGGGTGGTAAGGCAAATATGGGCTATGTATTGTTTCAACACTGTCAAACTGGTCTAACGACATCACTGACAGGCAGAACCTGAATGAATGAGTGCTTGAGTTATACTGTTATAAAATGCAAAAAATTTAACTGTCAAAAAGGTTTTTATTGAACATCTTATTTTAGTTTTGTTCTCCACTGTTGCTTTATATGTAATATTACCTTGCTGCTTCTCTAAGTTTAAGTCTCTCCTCTCTCTTTTGCCCTCTTTCCTTCATCCGTGCTCCTGTAAACACCAATGCAGGCAGCTTTTAACAGCTCTGCCCTTTGATCTTCCCAGCATGTCATGTGTCAGAGGTCAGATAACTGCAGTTTCTCACACACATCTCACCCAGCCACCAGAGCTCTGGACCCCCCCCCCCCGCACTGTTGCTCCCCTTACCACGTCTCCCCTCCCTTCATGGCAAGATCAGTGCTTTCAGTAAAGGTCAACTCCACCTTTACCGCTCAGAGGTTTTTGCCCCACAGCGACGACAGCACCAGCACCACTTCATGACAGACAGGCCTGAGTTCAAGCATTAACAGGGCCCATTTTATGTGGTTAGAGTAGGGAAATGATTAACTTAAACTTAATGAATCCTTAAAGTTAAGAATATGAAATAATAGACTATATTATAATAGATCTTTAAGCTGATAATGAGACCACCCATGTAGCTGGTGTCCCACAAGTGAATTTCTACTTCATTTCCTTCATTTCAGAAAACCAGCATATTTAGTTTTCAGCTTTGACACAGACAACCAGCGACATATATCATGACCTGAATGATTACAGTTGCTTCAGTGTAAAAAATGATTCTAAATAGGCAAACAAAGCCAGAAGAACCTACGACTTGTCCATTGGTCTAAATTCCTATTTTAGCTTACTGATTAGCTCCCAAGCATATCACTCAAACAGTAACTTAATGTTTGATCACAACACGACACTCAAGGCTATCGAGGTTATTACCACGTGATTTAATTTTCATTCACGTCTTAGGAAATACAGAGGCTTCTGGACGCCGACTTGATTGCTTCGATTTATTGTGCCAACGTGTTTTTGAGAAAAGTGTCTCGATCGAACTAGCTAATGATTGACCTCGGAAAGAGCTCTCCCGACCAATGGAAGAGCAGAAGCCGGGAGCACTAACGTTTGCAAACCAACGCAGGCACTGTCATTTGATATTGGTATGTATGAGAACTGAGCTTGAAGCTGCAACACTTGTTCCGCAAGAGTAGCATACGCAATGTAGGCTCTGAAGGGAACCATGGTGCATACTGGAGATGCATGTAGCATACCATCAACAGGTAGGGAGGAGTCTGGTCCCGCCCATTGTTGAAGGTATGTTGCATTGCTTGTCATGGGTGTAGTGGAGTTGCTTATGACAGGAGGACCATCCAAAACAGAAAAACAGGACAGAACTTTCATCTCTGCCACATTAACCAAGGAAAACAAAGGCATCAACCTTATGGTGTGGTATGCATGGTAGCGTCTGAGTGATTACGGTAGTGGCACAGGGATAATCTGGATAAGCTGAGCATGGACACTGAAGTGACACAGAGTCCACAGCCACCCCCTGACCCTCATTCCCTTGCTTTTCCTGCGAGAGATGATTTCTTAATTCACTGTGTATTCATGTGAAATCTATGCATTGCTACGGTGGTTCAAGGTCAGGTAATACATAATGGAAATGCTCCTAAAATTGCCTGCCTCCTCAATGCATCCTTCCTGAATACATGTATGGTCACCAATAATCAGCCTAAAACAGAGGTATGGATCATTGCCTGCCTGCAAAACCATCACAACAGTAAAAGCCAGGTAATATATATCGATAGAGGGTTACTGCCTGTATAATTTCTTCATTCTTAATTACTGAACTTCACCATCAGATAATGTAATATAATCTCCATCAGGACGAAGGACAGAATAGAAAGGAGGACATTCAATCCTCTGTATCCAGGAGATAGGAATGGGAATAAAATGCATGATATATAATATATATCAGGGGAATAAAGGGACCTTGCAGTGCAAATGAAACTTTATTCATTTTCCTCTTATTGTCCAATATATGTACTCAGGCCATTTCTATGGTTCATTCATCTAAATAGGTAAACTCTCTTGCTAGCTGTCCCATTTGCAAGAAGACTTTCATAGGCTTTTTAGTTTGCATCGCAACAAATATTATTCCTAAATATTAAAGATAGATGTTCCACAGTTCAAAGCAGCCAGTCTGTTTCTGTAACTTACACTAAAAAGGGAATATAGAAAAGAACAATACAAACCCTCCACTGTGCTAGGCTATCTATTTATAATTCACAATACTATACACATGCTGCCTCATGGCTTGCTTTGTGCAAAACAAAGAGCAGGGATAGCAGAAGAAAATGTGTTTAATGAGGTCTGATGGTAATGCCACACACCATGAGCCATGGTGATGCTAAACAATGTATTTACACAACATGCACACAATGTCTTGCCCCCCCCCCAGTGTATATTTAACAGTGCATGTGATTGACTCACATGGCCAAACGCCTCAAAGGGGTAGCAGAGGACAGTGAGGACAGCAACAGATGGGATCTAAGAGTCTTGCTGATGTTTCCTTAAATGTGTAGGTGAAGATTACATTCTTGTAAGTCACAAACATTACATTAGAAACTGAAACTAGACACTAAACACGCTCATGCACACATTTGCACTAAGGCACACATATACTGCATGCAAAAAAAAAAAAACCCAGAAAAAAGGAGAAGTGAATCTTTATCTTTGTCAAATTAACATCTGGCAAGACTGCAAGACTACATACCATCTACCACACACTGCCTGTGGATCGAAATTAAATTATACAAGTACTTATTTCATTTCACAGAAAGCAAATAAAAAGAATTTTGTTGTTTTGTTGTGGGAGTGGCAGGGTGGCTAGAGATGTCGTGCAGAGCTCATCTGAGAGCCTTGTTAGGCAGACGCTGCCGTGGGCACAGATGAGCTCACAGGATCAATACGGGATAACAGCTCCACAAATCCAAACACTGACTTCGCATTATATTGTGCCAGTGCCTCTACAAGCAAGGAAGAGACAGATAGAGAGCACTTGCTACCCCATGGTGTTGGTTTATAAAAGATCATGAGGTGCAAAAAAAAGAGCAGAAAATGCAGCAAAAGTCACACACACTTCTAAAACAACAATACAGAAAGAAGGGAATTGTTTGCCAAAGTCAGTATTTGTGTTTGATCATTCAGCCACAATTTCTTCTCTAATCCAGCACACTTTAATCCAACGTACACCCAAATATAAATGAGACATAAGAGATTTATTGAGAAATCTTTTTTTTCCCCTGGTATGTCATTCATTTTTTAATCAAATGCTCCTTACAGTAATCTTACACAGATGTTAGCTCGTTCCCCAGACACAAGGGAGCATCCATGACCTAAATCTAGTTGAACAAAACACATGCATACATTTAACATACACACACACATGCACACACAAACACACACTATAACAAGGGTCATGAATAATGGCAACACAAACAACTCAGCTAAATTGTTTATGTTGTCCCTCCCGTGTGCATACATGGGCTACTTGTGTGTTGCCAGTGTGAATACATTTGGTGACATTATTTCATTTACTGACAGCATGTTTTCTGTTTTTAGAATCTCAACCTGTTTTTATCCACCATCTCTCCCTGCAAACATGGGTATTTATTTGTCTGTGAGCTATCTTTTGGTTTTCCAATCTGTCTCATTTGCTGTAAGCCTGTAATAGGCTTGAACATAGCAGCAGCAGCAGCTACCTCTCTTCCTGCTCAATTAAAACACAAGTGTCTCTAACAGAACTGGTCTTTCTAAAAAAAAAATTTAAAAAAGAAGTTATCACTGAACTTATATCTACATTCAGTACGTTAAAGCTTCAGTATGTCTTTCTCACATTAAAATAACAATAGGACATAAATCATGATTCGTTTGTGTGTCTGTGACCCCATATGACCCTGGCCATTTGTTTGAAATTGCCATGGTGAGGCCTGCATCATCTCTATCTTCTCCCTCTTGAGCATTCACACTCAAACAATCCTCCAAATGATGCAGAGAAATTCAGGCAAAATAAGGTTACATATGAGGAAATTAAAACCTGAACGATACATCAGCACAGCTGATTTTAGTTTATCACTAATATATCTGTCTTGGTGCACATGCCAGCCAATAATCAACAAGAAACTGCAGTACTGAAATGCCAAAGATACTGTATGTTTGAGGTTATTTAGAAACTGTGGCACCATTGTCAACCAGGGAGGACTGACATGTTTATTTTTGTACTGTAAAATGTCCTGTACAATACATATATTGGTCACAACTCTTTGATATCAAACTTTAAGTGATACTTATCAGAAATGTTTGTTTATGTTATGTTTTTATGTTAAAAAACAAAATAGGCTGATATGTCGTTATCAGACTTTCAAAAATCAATATCGGTATCTGCCTCAGAAGTCCAGTGACTGTCAGGCTCTTGGGGAAATATCATGTAACACTGCTGTATCTGCCATTTGATGTCAGGTGGTCATCAGTCACTGCTGAATAGAGTATATTACTTAAACTGGAGAAAAGAAAAATCCACTATACAGAAAAAATGGTAGCCAGACATAAACTATTAAACTGTTTGGCCTTGTAAGCAGCTTTGATATGCTGTAAATCACAGCGCATTACAGAAAAATGTAAATCATATTGTTATATTTGTTACCGTTGTCCATAATGTGTCTAAGTAAAAAATATCACAGCTCATACTGTAAACCTGAGTGTAGTACTGGTATTTACTACTTTGTTGGCTATTTTATGGGATTGTCCTGCTGATGAACCTCTAAATATTTGATATTATGTTTAGTTTAGCTTGACCTTCAGGTCCTCCAAAGAACACACCTGCGCACCAGGCATCGTTTGTGAGTTTTCCTCCTCTGATCACATGACTGCCTTTGTGATGCGTCACCAGCCTGCACACCTGCTCCCCATTAGTTATTCAGTTTCCCACTTTATTTGCCAGGTTGTTTATGTTATCTATGCTGCCAAGGCATGCAAGCCATTCAAGCCATTCCTGTTGGCTGCCAGTTACCTGTTTTCCTGATCTGATAACCTGTTTGCGTGATTCTACCTTCCTGTGTGTTGTCTGAACACTGACCTACTGAACTGTCTTAACCCATAGCTGCTGAGTCTTGGAGTCTACATTTTGGGTCTATTTCCTGTAGCAAGTTACCTGAACTGTATAGAAACTGGCCAGTGATGAGCTGAGTTGTAGCTCTCAAGGTGATGTCGGTGGTATTCACAACACAGTCACAGCAAACGTTATGGTCAAAAATTGTGACAAAAAAACAACAAAAAAAGTCATTAAAAAATCATGTTCAACAACATAGTGAGAACTGGCATTTTTGTGGGTTGTTTCCTGTCTGCTGTCTGCTTCTTCTATACCTGTGGTGGCGGATGCGGTTACCTCAGCCTCAGGTTACTTTGCGTATCAGGATGAAATTGCATATCAGGATGAACACCTCATTAAAGTGACAAGTTGGGGTGTGAGAATGAAGATGAGGAGGGCAGGATCAGGCTACACTTTTTGCCTGAAAAGTTGCATGTGTGCAATATATTGCAGCTTTAAAACTAGTGCAACTAATCTGAAATGGTGATCAGAAGAGTCAACCCCAGCACTCACCAAAACCAGCCTTTTTTCACAAAAATCTGAATCCTCCCTACCTGTGCACCATGCACACCAGCAATGTCAATAGGGCAAAACGCAAAGCTACACTGACCATTATTTGTTGTTGATTGCATCTTGACTGGCTTTTTTTCATCCTGGGTTTCTTGTCTGGCTGCTTTACACCTGTGGTGACGGATGCAGTTACCTCAGCGTCAGGTTCCATTGCGTATCATGATTTGGCGCCTCATTAAAGTGAGGGACAAGTGTTTGGGTGTGAACATGACCAAATGAGACAGAGGAGGGCAGAATGAGGCTACACTTTACTCGCTCAATGTGAGGTAATATATACTTTCACCAAGTTTAAATGACCTGAAGTAGTCAGCACAAGATCTGAAAGGTAGACCATCACACTGATGGAGCTGATGTCATCGCAACAAAGGTGGCTGGTATTATCAGTTGACAGCAGAGTGAGTGAGGATTGAAAAATCCACGAAACACTAAAACAATGCAAAGGAGGGGGCCTACAGTAAAGATGCCCTTTTCAAATCTAGAGCCCAAGATTAATAAACTTTGCAAAGAACTGCTAACACTGATCACCTACAGAGCTGTAAGGTATATAACTTGTCTTTTGGGTGTTTACACTGTAGTATTACTAACATACAGTACAATTCAAACATTGACATTTATCAGCACGGCAGTCAAATCATAGCAATATATAACCAACTACATAGTTTGCACTGTACATACTGTATTATGTATGTGTAACTTCATATTAGACAGTAATATTATGCTTAAACAAACTTCTTTACATTTGGTAATTTAAAGAAGTGTGCAGTGGTGTTATGCAAAGTAATGTTGTTGGCATAAACAGTATCACATTCCTTACTCCATTTCAAGAGCGTTGTTAGTTCAGGGGGAGCATTTAAGGCCAAGTGAATTGTGTTTTGTTTCCTGTCACTAAGCCTGAGATTTTGCTGCACTGAGAAACTTTTTTTCTTAATTGCTGTGAAATGTACTGCATGGTCCTATAAGATACTTAATTTCATAGCATCACTGTTACTGTAGATGCCCCTCTCTTACTGGCACACGGTGTCAGATGTTGTAGTGCGCTCAGCATAGCTTCCTGGTCACCCCATGGGTAATAAACTACACTGCCTTCAGAAGTAGGCCAGCAGGTCAGGCTATATAAGGTCAGGACCCGCAGCGTGAATAGTGTGGGTGAAAAGAAAAAATAAACTGCAAACATAGATTTAGTAAGAACTTTAATGCCACAAAGAGAGGTATCACTACACCTGAAGTATAAATATGAAATGGATTTGTGCACAACCCTGTGTCTACAGGCACATTTCTATTCTACACCACTTGTCAGAACTAATGCAAAGTTGTTCTGTTCATTTAGTATACTTACTTTTACTATGTTATTAAACAGTTCTACTTGCAGCATATTGATGCTTTCTTTGTAAATAACACTGGAGAACAACTTCAACTATCATGATACAAGATAGTTGAAGTAATTTACTAATACTAATCTGACGATTGCACTACAGCTGTCACCAACAATATGTCCTGCACGTGTTCTGTACTTAACAAACAAAGTGTCTTTACCTCTTTTTAGGATTCAAGACTTCACATGATACAGTTTCCTTTAGGGCATAGATGAAGCTATTCGTTCACCTAATTCATGCATGAGAGATCAAGCATGACTCAGGGCCCAAGGCATTAATAAAACACAAAAGAGATTGTGCAGTGTAACTTTCCAACACCACTATGAAAAAAGTCATAGATCAATAACTCACCAAATGACAAATCCAAGCTTCTACAGTAAACCATCCTTTTATTAAACTCCCATTTAATGAAACAATTTAACTCAGGCACACATGCAGCAGCAGCCTGAAAAGATTTTGCATTTTGATGACATTTATATCCCTGAGCTTCAAGGCACAGCCGCAGTTGTGTGCTGCTGGTCACTGAGCTACTCTTGGAGTAATTCCGGGGTTAGGATTCTTGCTGAAAGAGCACAGTGATGCTAGTTTTGGAGAGAGAAGGAAAACTACTTCTCTTTTCTCACTCAGATTCCCCAACTGCTCTGGGGAATCTAAAGAAAAAGGCAGCTTGCCAGTCGCTCACAAACTGGCTTTCACTAACCTTCAAGCTACTGACCCTCAGCTGGGTGTGTCCCTACTGAAGCATAACAACTTGGATCAAACCAAAGGATGAGAGATACTAAGACTTGCTAAATAATTAGCTTTGACAGCATTTGTATTCATGTATGCTTCTGATTAATGCAAACATGAAAGAATGTGTGGTATTGAGAGGCTTATGGGCCAGGCCTGGTGGTGTGGTGCCACACCAGCAAGTTGCAACAGCATTTTGCTCCCGTGTGTTTAGGCTTGCAGAGGGGTATTGTGTAAACATGAAAACATGATTACTCTAGACCATGTATATCCATTCTAAGTCTATTCTGGGCTGACCTCTGTCCGACGATGTCTCCTTACACAATTTAAAATCACAGCAACAAAAAGGAAAGCACCCATAGCGACATTCATGGGAATTCAAACGTATACTCTCCTCTCCTGATTTGTGACTTCCCTCATATGGCTTAGTGCAAACTTGCCTTCCAGTGTTCTGGCTATTCTTGTTGTGTCACTGAGATAATAACCCAAGGCCTTATCATGCTTCTAAGTGTCTGTAAGAGTTGCCTGTCATCCTCCTCCCACTTACTCAAAGCACTGAAGAGAAGTGAGTAAGAGGAATTAATGAAATTTAGACATAGAGAGAGATAGAAGAATGACAAAGGATAATGGGGAAGACACTGCCTGGGAGAGAAACTGAAACCGCTGATAAAATCCTGCAGAAGTAACTATGATGGTAGTTACTGATTGCAATCAAATTTGAGTCTTGTGTGGAGCAGGCAGTGATCATGGGACAGTACACGCAGTGGATGCCAACAATCAGCAACGCTATTCGACAGATGGATCAGAGCACTCCTGGCCTAGACCAGGCTAAAAGCTCATGGTCACGTGACCAGTGGATTAGCGTTAGCCCAACTGAAAGGGGGAGGAGGTTAGGGGGCATGTCACCACATGCTTCCTTATCACTTCCCTTTGAACGTGTTTCCCTTTGTCTTTCACTATGAATTGCCCCTCATCCCCCCAGTTTGTCTTTTAATAGTTTATGTTACGTTATTCACTTTGATCATTTTCACCACAAAGTTTCACCAAAGAATTGGATCACAAGCAAAGAAAATTCTGTCCATCCTCTCCTCCTTTGTTCAGGCCAACGAGAAGCTCCATGCTAAAGACAGTAATTAGTGCATAAATTATTCGGACACCTTTGACTCATGGCTCAGTCAGATCAAAAACACTGCTCTAATCGGCTCACTTCCAGTTACTCATGATGTCAGTGCTGAGAATATGTCTCCTGTGCTGTCCTTCCCAACTAACCCCCACCACCACCACCACCACTACCACCACCACAGTGCTCAAATTGTCTCATTGGCCTTTCCAGCCTTGCTGAACCCTACACTTGTCTGGCAGCAGGGAGTGAAAAAGTGAGAAGCACATAGAAGCTTAAGGACATGCCATGCTGTGAGCACATGGCACAGTGGGCTTGTAGGATAAAACACTGGGTTCCCCTGTCTCCCCTGCTGCTACTCCTGCATCTGGGTCTTTCTGTCAGGGACACAGCGTGCCAGCCAATTCGTGCCTGGCCAGCATGCCATGTTCCAGCACCGACCCAAAACACCCCTGCTTTGTCAAACCTGGGAAAACCCTCCCTGCAGTGACAGAGGGAGCATGCGGGGTAACATGCTGCTTGCCAACAGGGTTAAACGCTAAAAGGCATTGGCCGTTATTTGCTGTAGATTACAGCTTGACTGAAATGTTTTATTGATTGAGAGAGCATTTAGCATTTTATTTCCAAAGATATAAAACAGTGAAATACAGCAACCGTAAATAACAAAATGATGAATCAACTGTTAAAATTGTTGTTGATTTTTGATTCATTGAGTAATTTCAGCACTACTAAAAACACATCCCAAAAGCCAAACAGGAAAGTGTCAGCAAACTAACCATTCATATTGCTAGCAGCCTCAAAGGGGGACATTATCACAGAGGGCAGAGGGCATTGTCACAATACGTAATTCTCAATTACTAGGAGCCACGGGGGACAAAGTCAATGCCAGCGTGACTGTAGGACTCTGGAAGAAATTCAGCAGGTTTGTCCAAAGGAAAACACACAAGGTCTTATCAGAGCAACTTAGCATTCAGTGAGCAACAAAATGACAAAGGATGCGTATCACTGCAGGTAAGCTCATCTGCACACAAATACAGAAGGACACATACATACACACACAGCACACCACATTCTTGGAAATGACACAGAGACATCAAAGCATCAGTGACATTTCAATTCTGTTTGTAAGCAAGCACAAACACCAGGGTCTTGACTCAGGAGCCGTGCATTACAGATTTGACAGTCAGCTTTGTACTGACCTTTATGAACCATCCTTTCATGCTCTTTCAGGCCACAAATCAACAGGTCAATGTAAAGAAACATTTAATCCTGTGTTTTACAGTAACACACAATTAGGAAAATGTATGGCTCAGACCTGATCGAGTGACTAAACGTACTCCTGTTCTATTAACACTCAACTCCTTTCAAATATGATTCAGCTTTCCGGAGAACATGACAATGGGCACATGAACAGAGCTGGTATTTTTAGTAGCATACGAGCCTAAGTTTCTCATTTCTTCTTCTCCTCAAGTCATATTCTAAGAGTGTAAAATGAGGATAGTATAAAGGCTTACGTGTGTCTGCGTGGAGCTCTAGTAGTGAGATAATAGTGTTTTGGAAATCTCCCATATTGCCTTTGGGACTGCAACTGTATTTATGGCATTCAATATTGAGTGACCTTATTGTACTTTATGGTTGTTTTTAGTTTTATTCGTATGATGTCACTCCAACATTCATTCATGCTTTTCTAAGCAACCTGCATAGCATCTGACAAGATACTATATGTGGTAATTGTAACATACAAATCAGTGGTGTAAAAATATATATTTTACTTGAATAAAACTAAATTAGTGTCAACAGCAAAATGTACTTAAACTACCAAAAGTGAAAGTACCCATCCTGAAGATGTTTAATTGTTGATGTGTTGACATATAAGCAGTAGCCTATTTTATGTTACAGCTGGTCCGGGTGGTATAACTAATAAACTGCTGGCTAAATGTGAAGTAAAAGCATTTCTACAAAATAGAAATCGTCAATTGAAGTAGCTCAAAACTGCGCTTGAATACAGCAGGGTATAAGATTTGGTGCCAACAGAGTGTAACAAAGACTGTCACTGAACAAAAGCTCTGCCAGGCTTTCACCTGTCAAACTTCGGAAGCATGTCCATTACACTATTATTAGACTCCCGGGCGCTGTATAAAGCTTATTAGAGCCAAAGCCTGTAAAAACTGTGTGTGTGTGTTGCCGCAGGTTATCTTTATGGACACCTCGGCTGAGAATGAACGCCTCATAGGTTACACTGGAGTTACGCGAGGCTGGGAGGGAGGCTTGCCCCTATAGAAAAACTTACACAATCTAGAGAGACACCACTGTGACAGTGAGCCAGTCTATGTAGGAGCCTACTCTTTCAGCAGTGAAAATGCAATAAGTCACACGCAAGTCACATGTGACAAGGTGACAGTAAAATGAATGGCACCACAGACACGCTTGTTGGTGCGTGAAGATTATTATAGAAATAGCTGCTATTACAGGGATTCCTTCGTCTGCGCGCGGAGACCTGCCTGTTGATTCAGCAGCGTTAATAAAACCGCAGAGAAGGACAAAAGTAACACCGAAACAAACCCCCTAAACAGACGTGTTATTTCATGCTTCCAAACGGGTTTCTATATGTGCAGCAGCAGCGTCCACAGACGGAGGAGCGATGCCGCACTCGCAGTTTGTTTACAAAGCGCCGCCTGTCAGAATAGGCTGTTCTTTCACAACGCGGACCGTCAGCGGGACGAGGCGAGGACGTTCACCTCTTCAGACAAAACACATTTCAAAGGCATGAAAGTGTCACACTTACTTCTGTGGAGCGACGCAAGCTGCTGTCCTGTTTCATAAAATGCGGGGAGAGGCTGCAGCGACGTGATTAACCGGAACCTCTCAGTCAGTCAGTCAGTCAGTCGTCTAGTTTCCAACAGTTCGCTTCACAGTTCACTGCGCTCTCTCTCTCTCTCTCTCTCTCTGACAAACCGCCCACTTCCGGCGGTTCTTCAATGTCTGTGAGTGGCAACAGTTTCTCTTGATTTCTGCCCTGGTGATGATTGATTCGGACTAATAATGCTGGATTCAGGCTGAGTGAGGTGATAACAACAATAGATCTAATATAATTTGTTGCTATAACTTTACGCATTATTATATTATATTATATTATATCGTTTATCTTATTTGTCATTTATTTATTTTATTTCTGTGCACATTGTCTGACATATCCAATGTCATCTGCACAGTGTTATGGTTTTGAAGGACTTTGCAACTTTATTTTGTGCAGCAGGCTGCTAACCACACATTATATCCAAAGATACATTCATAAAAAATTAAGAATAAAGCGAAAGCTGTTAATTGCTGTTAAGAGAGAGAGCCTCGTTGCTGCAGGTCATTACGCTCGGACTCACTTTTCTCTGACTCGCTGTGATCAAAGCTGCTCTCTGCTGCACATAGTTAGAAGCAGACCGGTTGATTAGATTAAGTCTAATCTACTGTACAGCAAATCTTCTGTCCAACTCAGTGCATCACTCCCAAATCGCTCTCCTCCGATCTGGAGAATAGCGACGCCGTCTGGTACAAAACTGAGTTTAATTCATCTGTTGGATTTAGGCGCTCTAAAAATCACACGGCGTCAGGCATGGACAGAGAGGAAATGTTTGTTTGTTTGCTTCATAGTTGGGTTTACCCACCATCTGTAGCTGTACATGAATTTGTTTTGGATACATTCATTCACACAGCTGTCACACACAAACACACACAGACACACACACACACACACACACACACAGAGAGATGAGGTGGCAGGGACCAAAGATAAACCTGCCAAAATTAATTAGAGAACAATTGCTGCCAGAGACAAAACAACATAACGGAAACCAAACAGCCACTATGTGTGAACACTTGTTGATTGTTGAAGAAAAGATGCAAGTCAATTCTGTTTTATCCACATGCTTGGAAAAAGTATTTTAACCCTTCACTTGTGTAAAACAATGGAAAATACCCCAATACAAGTTAAATCCCTGCAACCAATATTTTGTTTAAACAATTGGAGAAGTATTAGCAGTAAAAAAAAAAGTATCAAGAGTAAAAGTATACATTGTGAGGTATGATCCTTTTCAGTCTGTTATGTAGAGCCTTTTAACCCAAAGAGATCGAAATCAATGATACATTAAAATAGAATAAAACTGTTCTAGATTAATGTGTAAACAGTGTTTGATCCAGGTGTTACTAATTCTACAAACGTCATCACATTGGGTAGCTTAAACTGTAACATACTGTCATATGAGTTTATCATGGTATGTTTTTAATGTAAAAATGTTATCTACAAAGTGCAATCTGTCAGATAAATGTAGATGTAGTAAAAAGTGCAACATTTTCGTCTGGGGAAAAAAGGATTATTAAGTATCACAAGGACATTCTCAAATGAAGTATGAGTATCTCATTACTTGTAGAAATGTACTTTGTTACAGTATGTCTCACCTGTGTCTAAAGTAACAAAAAGTTAAGAGTTTGTTTTGAATGTTGTTGTTATTGACTGTAACTAACCTGAAAAAAGTCCCCTGTCATGCTGCAGAAATAAATGACTTCATTTTCTCACATCCATGTCAAAAAGTCATAATTTAATTAGCAGTCAGCCTCTCTCTCTCTTTTTTTCTCTCTCTCAAACACACACACACACACACACACACACACACACAACCATCACCACACTGCACCCTGTTGAAGCTTCATCGATTCTTCAGATTGATTGGCTGCAAGCAAGAACTGAAGGGTGACAGTTGCTTCCTCAGACAGCTGAGTCAGCAACTGCTGACGGTAATAGCTGCACATCTCCACACCCCCACCCCCCATCTCCTCAAACCAGTCTGTGTTCATTTCCTATCAGCGAGACAAACGAGACACACGACACAGAGAGTGAGCGAGCAGTGTAGAGCAAGGCTGAGGCCCAGTGATGCAGAAACGGCTTCCTTACTGTCTGTTTATTTAGCTGCTGCTTTATCTCAGCTGTCACATACTCTCCCAAGGACTCGTGGGAATCCCAGCAGTCACACTCGTGCTCACATCAGCGCTACGTTATAGTCAAAGATATAGTGGAGCTGCACACACGCAATATGCGGTTTCCTGTCAGGGAAGTCCAGTGATCTTGTGTTGAGAGGCCATCTCTTATGTATATATAAATCTAACATTCAAATCCCAGCAACTGCAAAAGAAACTGTCAAAAATGACTACTGGCACCTCCTTTCACAAAACTGATGATTTCAAAAGCAGCAATAATGGGCCCCTGTGTTTCATCTCCAAGGGCCTCAACCTGTAGCATGAACAGTTTCTCACAAATAATAAGTTATTTGGCACCACTTACCGTAGGTTTCTCACTCTTTATCCTCTCTTTATCCTGTATTTGTCACACCTTTATTCTTCACAACTCTGAAATTTAATTTTTATTTTGTTTAAAATTCCAATAAAGTAGAACATGGGGTTGATTTTCTTTCCCACAATAGTTAGAAATGCAGGGACCTCTCTGATTCATTCACTTTTTGCACATGAAAGGACCCCAGATCATGGAGCGGGTGGGTCAAATGCATTCTTTTTTTATGTTTAATTTTACAGTGAATTTAAAACAAGCTTTCCTGCATTACACCTCAACTCTTTTCGCCTCCGGCAGACAGTTCCAGACCAACAGGGGCCTTGAGTTTGTCATAGAGATAAAATGTTTATTGCTTAGATATTATTCATCTCATATTGCTTTATTGCTTGTCTTAAATCTTTGGAGTTCCTCTTTCTTAATGGTCTTTTGTTATGGGTTTCCTGTCTACATTGGTGCATTTCAACACATTTCCAATAATGAACTCTTTGTGACGCTGGTCCTCAGCCAGTCCCTAGAACATTATACAGGCGATGTTATCGGCCCTTCCTTTAACTTCAGAATGAAGTCCACTCCAATAAAACCCGTTTCAGACGTCAGAAGACTACTCTATAATGTTTTGTTTGTTCATCTGTGAGAGATGAACTCAAAAAACATCAGCTTGTCACTTCTCGTCCAGTTTAGCAGCGTCACAGTGTCCAGACTCTGAATCAGAAACAGCGACGTCCCCATCCAGCATCGTTTGATCTGGTTCTTTTCTCATCATCTCTGTCTTTATCTGCTTTATATCTGGAACATTCAGGACCAGCTGTACATTCAAACATGAAAAATATGATATTTTAATTGCACATCAGTTGATACATAAACACTAAATGATACGTAAATGAAAAACAGACTTAGGTGGTTTAAGTCTGAAACGTGTTAAATATGCAGTGCCATAGTATTCTAAAATGTTGGCTGTTAAGAATGACTGAAGATTAAAAGTCCCTTAAATAGGCCTTTTCACAGCAGACATTTTGGCTTGCAATATTAAAAAAAGGACAGGTGTTAATAATAACATTAACAGTGGCTCTATTCAAGTGTCCCAGTAAGCCATGACAGCGTGACAGTGAGCCAGCATGCAAAGAACCTAAAACTGAGGCAGCTATATGGAATTCAGCCATCATTCATTTTATTATTTACACCTGTCTTCAGTGAAAAGGCCTATTGAAAAGGGTATTGGTGCGCTCAGTGGATATATATTGAGATGACTCAATAAACAAAAGCTGGCGATCTTGAAGAAAAAAGGGTTGAAAGGCTTTTTATCAAAATCCCACACAGTTCTGCCTTTTGCACATAACTTTGTAAAAATGATTTGAATAGCTTTAAAATGAAATGTTGAAATGCTGATTGCAATGACAAACCTAACAAACATTGAGCTGAGTAATTTTTGACCCAGGTTACACATCAAAGAGTCTTTTATGCTTCACTTGCTTCCATCATGTTGAATCTTTATTCGTCATGAACATAATGTTCAGCCAAGGCTGCTGTTTTTAACTGGCTGTTTAATAAGTTATTCATTTTTGGTCTTTGTAGATGTCGCCAGCTATACTGTATTTTCTGTTTGTGATTTCTGTTTTGAGTCCACCAATAGTTTGCACATTGTGTCTTCCTGGTAATGTAATGTTGTATGTAATGTGACATCAATCATTTCCATCTCAAGTGCTAAAACAGTTCTGATTCCTGTCGGTCAGATGCTGGTAAACAATTTGAATTTGCAATTTTTGAGCACATTTGACATATTTCTCAAATTTACTTGCAAGTCAATAATTACACCAATAGATTACTCAACTACGATTAGTGCTAAATTGTTTTTATTGCCTTCTGTCAAATTATGATTAGTTACAGCATATGTTACATAAAACCTCTTGACATTTCATGGCAAGAATGACAAACATGTGGCTTGCATTAAACTCAACTGACAGGGTTTACTCTACTGTATGAAGGTTAAAAGTCAACCGCTACACACCCCACTGTGTACACTCTGTTAGAGCGAAATATCTTCCTTAAACATCCATGGTTATTTTGATAACAACTTTGTCCTAAAACTGTTCATAAAATGATTTACATGACATATCTGATCATATCAGGTGAAATCAGGCACAACAGAAATATTAAAAGCAAGTGTAATTCACAAGGTCACAAATTATAGTATTTAAGTGGCAGTGGCAAAAAAAAATAGAAGTTTTACTGTTGTACCACTTTTACAGGTTATGTTACGTAATTTTTTCACACCACTATAAGGGGAAAAAAAGCTTACAGGAAAATAACCTCAGAAGTGTCTTTTCTTCTCTGTACAGTACTACGCTTCAAATGGCTCTGAGAAATACAGGAAATATTCCATTTCGAGTAAAAACCATAAAGAAACTAAAAATGAAACCAAGGTATTGTGGAACACCTGTGACATTACATTTGGCAGGGATTAAAAATGCCACAAAACATATTGAAAAAACCATAAATGCATAAAAACGGGTCAAAGTACAATTCCAAAGCGGCATAGCTTATACATTACAATTATTCCCGTTACATTTTCTTATTCAAAGAGAAGAACACATGGATTCATAACCATTTTAAAAGTCAATAACACAAAAATACAATGTTCTCAAAAAATACAATTCCAGACGTTTATGAAGTACTGAACTGGAGCAGGATGCTGCTTAAAGTACAAAGTCAGTATCAGTCAACATCAGTTATCACACAAGCTACAGGCTACAAGCTACAAGTGGACAGTCAAAAGCTAAATAAGTAGCAATGCTTTTTTAAAAGAATATCTTTCAAAATCATTCAATTATCTATTGTGTGGAAGTGAATCATTTTTACACAGGAATAAGAAACAAACTGTACAGGCAGAACGTGTGTACAGAGGGAGAAAGAAAACATCATCAAATCCTCTATCACAACATAATATCAAATCCCAACAAAGAAAGAAAGAGAATGGAGAAACCTGACGAATCTCTTCAAATAGGTGATGCTACGTCCATGTCCAAAGTGAGTGAATCTGTGGAAGAAATCCAAATACAAGCTATTAATATTAGTTATTAATCAAGTTCTACAGTGTATGTGTGTACCCTACCTTCCTCAAAAAGATTACGGTTTAGGTTAAGATTAGGGTAAGGGCTGGGGGCGTATAGTTGTGTTGGTTAAGGTTAGGGAGTGTCCTAAAAAAGTACAAATATGTGTGTGTGTATGTACACAATGTGTGTAAATGACTCACCCAAATGTCCTGGATTAGCTTCAGCTTCATTGTGCATCAGGGAGTCAAGGGTGCGAGGCGACATGGGGAACAGGTCACTGGTGTTTCCTGAGTTTGTGCTGTGAAAAAACAAAAAAACATTTTCCCACTTTACCACAAGTGATAAGCTAACAGCCACCTACTAACTTGTGTTCGTCTCCATCACACTGGCCGCAGAGCTACCATACGTAAAAGGCTGCGATTCTGCTGCATTGTTTAACACATATATCAGTGGTTAATGAGTGAAAAGGTCACCCCATCAGTCTCATCATAGAAAGATAATTCAGCATTTGTGTCAGTATGCAAAGTCATGCCCAAAACAGATTAGATCTGTGGTAAAATACTAATAAATATTTAGATATAAATACCAAAACGCATTAAAAATAAAACCAGGAAAGACTGAGCAGATGTTGAGCATGTTACATACTGTTTCCTGCTTCTATTTCAGGCAGTGCTAAGCACACTTAACACAAAATGCTTTTGTTTAACATTGAATTGATGTTAATGAAAGCTTCTCTACAATGTGTACAACAGTTGTTGGTTAGCACAGTGGATTAAGTGGATCGAACAGACCATTTCTCAGGCTTAACAGACTACAATTTTCTTTTCTTTTGTTTCCGTCTTCGTTCATACTGACATGGCTTTTGCCTTGTCTGTTTTCTCATGGATTTATGAATCAATTTGGAATTATTTTCATCGATAACACTACTATTATCTGAAACAATCATAGCAAAAATACTTTGGACTGTTGAATCCATACAAGTGGATTTGGTCGAGGAATTATGACACAAATGTCTGTGAAAGAGTGTGACCTCAACCAAAAGAAAAACTGATGAATGGCAGGGAGATGCTCGTGTATTAGGAGGACCAGGAAAAGTGGCGGAAAGTTGGAAACACAAACAGGAATTATGTAGATGGGGGTACTGCACCAATATCCCTGAAACCCACCCATCGAACACACAAAACAAAGTGACAAGATGCACACACAGCCCTACATGCCACCTCCCCCCCGAGCGCCTACCCTGGGAATCCGTTCCCAAGCAGCTCACTGTCCGGCAAGTCCATGAACACGGAGGGGCACCTACGGAGACAGGTCAGGATCTCACTGAGCCATCAAATCCACTACCAACCAAAGCACACATGGCTGACTGGCCTGTGCACACACTCCTCTGATCTCAGTTGACCTCATACTATCACACTCACCTGCAGCTGACCCTCCTCTCAGATATCCAATACAAACACAGCTGATGCTCTACAGTTAATATTTGGTCCTAAGTCCATGTCCATGTTTTATTTGACTATTTTCAATATTTTAATATTTCTCATAAATATTAGCCTGCATACAATTTCAGAGGTTGTTGCTTTGTTGCTATGAAGATTATTTGGTCACACTTAGCATTTAAAGGTGGCTAAATACAAGTGCAATTACAACCAAAACACACTGCTCAGAGTCTGAATGCTTAAACCACATTTGGTGGTGGCCAGAACGCAACAACAGCAGCAGCAACAAGAACGAGCCTCCTTGTTATATACATTAAGAGATGATTAAGAGATCATCTTGAGTGGGTTAGTTTGCTCTCTGGAAGCTGAGAACAGACGATGGTCTTTACTGTTTTGAGTTAGACAGCAGGCCTGATATAGAGAAATGCAAGTGCTGCACATGGTTATTAACATATTGAGCATGGAGATTAATTCCCATCAGAAGCGTTCAGTGAAGACACAACCTAATGCCAGGTTTGAACTGCAAACTTTGTCTGATGAAGGTGACCAACCTTCTAAGCATTCATTTTGTTCAAAGTAAGGGGAAGGTCTAAAGATCTAATGTTAAAGATCAACGTAAGCGCTCTACAGATACTGAGCATCATCTATGAATATCTTTTCTTGTAAAATGTCCGGTGTAATCTGTAACACCGTCGTTATCACGCCGTGACATCCCTAGGTGATGGTTCTCCCAATCACAGTGATGACTCACATTAAGAGCTAAAAGAGCTTTGATCTCTTTTCTTTGAACATTTGCTAACACTTGCCACGAATAAAAAAAGTTTAAAAAAGGAAGTGCAGATCTTGAGCAGGAACATTCAGAGAGAATCTCTGGTCTTTATAAAAGGAAACATCAACAGCTAGTAATAAGGGCTAACATAAGTGGAGGTCTCTGGGTGGCATGAGATTTTCCCGTAAATACTGATGAGTTAAAGATAGGGGAGGAGTGACAAATACTTACGGGGTAACGCAGATGAACTTTGTCTTCAAGTATGGCTGAATAGCTGTGAGAGAAAAGAAAATGTTAGCACTTATCACAAAAATACTGACCACAATAAAGAATAGCAAGAAATAACGTGCACACAAAGAAATGTGTGTCATTTCTTGTAAACTGTATAGATAGCACAAAGAAAGAGGCAGTGACTTACTGCCCGTAGAGTCTCCTCCCATCTCAGGTTCAGGAGCTGCTTCTGGTCTGCAGTATTTCCCAAAAGCTTCCTCTTTGGGGATTTCAGGGTAGAGGTACACGAGAGGTGAAACCAGGATGTTGGTGGCATCCATAATCTTGTAGCCCATGATGATGTCGGCGAAAGACATGCTGTTGAGCTGCTGCTTGGTGTAGGGCTCCACTGACTGGATCTGGGTCTTTCCTGTAAACATTCAATTAAGGGGAATAGGGGGAAGATCTACTTTACTTTGCTGAAAGCAAAGTAAATCCTGGAAATATTATAAGATAGTAAAAAAAGTCATAAAATACACACCACTGATGTCTTTCTCTACCCATGTAAATGTAATGCCCCCCTCCTTGCTGCTCTCACTGAAGCGCAGCAGAAAAGTGCCGGGAGGTTTTGGACTAAGAAGGGCCCTCTCCCTCTCCTTACTGATAAAGCCCATGATATACCTGTAGAAAAGCAACAGGAAGTCATATAAATAGAAGCTGAATTTTAAAATAGCGAGTCTATTATAAAACTGTTGACTATTGCATGTCAAAACACATTCTATAATATGAAAGGCAATTCAAAAGACTGTTCAGGGACTTGTCTGTAAACAAAGGGCGACCTCTCACCCTTCATTCCACAGTGCCAGGATATACTTCTTCACCAGGTCAATAATGTTGTCCAGCCACACCCAGAAGGAGAAGCCTTTGCCAGCCATGTTTTCCTGTAAAGAGGAAGGAAAAAAATAACTCACATTCAAGCAATACAATGGCAACATGGCAGATTGAATGATATGACCATATGTGGTTGGTAGGTGAAGTACCTTACAGAACTTGGCCCAAGTGATCTGACAGCCAGAGTAGTTGACACAAGGCCCTGGATGGACAATTACAGAATAACATCACGCATTAATATATGACACAGTGCAAAGTTAAATGTTTTTGGAGACTTTTAGGCATGACACCTCACCTAGTAATTTCTCAGCCAGTGTGGTGAGCTGTTCAATGGTCAGGCCTCTCTTGGTGGTGGAGGAAAACTGCCAGCTCAGAACCTCAGCCACCTGGTCCCACGTCCCCACTGGAGGCTTGGTGAAGAAGTTCACATTCTGTACAGAGACACCCAGGGCAATATAGTTTAAAAAACATACATTGTTTTCCCACTACAAACAAATATACTACTGTAATGTGTATGTGTGTAACGATCTCCCCCAGCAGAGTTCAGTCCCTTTCCACCAGAGGGTGCTGTCTTACCTTTGGGTGGTTAGTGAGCATGTTGTACCACAGGATGGAAGCCCAGGCGTTGGGCATCTGGCAGATGTTCGAAATCACAACCACAGGCAGGGAATGAGTCTGCACAAATGGAGGAAAAATGTATTTCAGCATGTTTATATTATCTTCTCGTCTTTTTAAAAAGTTTATTCCTTGCCAACATTTACTCTTGCACTATGATGCCAAAGTTTTCCTGCTTCTATTTCAGTACAATGTCTCGTAATGACACTTTTTCAGGAGGTAAGTAACTAGTAAGTAAAGTTTATTTAGTATAGCACCTTTCACAGAGCAAGATCACAAAGTGCTTCGCAAAAGAACAAGTGTTAAAAATAAGACCATATAAACAGTAAAAAAAAAAAAGAAACAGGCAATAAAACATAAGCAACACCAGACCTTAAAAACACACAAAAATGACAAACATCATACAGCACGAGGCTAAACAAAGGCCAGTTTAAATAAATAAGTCTTCAGCTGCTTTTTAAAGGCGTCAACAGAGACCGCAGATCACCTTTTGTTTTCAGTTGGGCACGAGGAACAACCCGTAAGGCCTTGTCAGAAGACCTCTGTGACCTACTGGTCCTCTCATTAATACTTCTCGTACACCTAGAAGGCATGCTGCTGTTTTTAGCAGAAGATAATTTGGTGTAAAAGGGTTTTCCTTTGTCCAGTGACCCACGCATATGTCGCACCCCAGAGATCTGAGTTGGATCTGCGAGTATGACGAGTCGCTCATGGAAGAATGATAATTATATAATGCAATGAAATGAAATAATAATAATGCAATGATAATATGTCAAATTCATTATGTGAAGGCCACAAAAGATGCATGTTTTAGTGTGCCAACAAATCAGTTGTGGCTGAAGTTCTTGCTTTGTGTCTTACATCTTGGTCATATGAAACAAGAATATAATAGGATTGACTAGTTAGCAGAATAACCACTCTGTAGATGAACACACCACAGAAATAAAAAAAGTCTGGCAATAAACAGAAGCAGCACTGCATTTTTTTACTTATAATGCAAGCTAACTTGTCTCATAGTCTGGCTGCACAACAAATACCATCTGTCAGAGGAGAGACCTTTGTTTTGCCATGAGGACAAAATTATTGTGCTACAGATGCTGTGGTTGTTGTTTTGAGACTGACACAGCTTGCTGTGTTTTGACTCAGCGTCACACACATCTGTGCATGGAAGCTCTAAGGTGCGCTGGATGGTAGAGGAAATACATAATGCACGATACATTAGACAGAAACAGACAGAAAGTTAACTTTGTCATAACATACTATTATGACACCAGAGTGTCTGGTGTCTGCGTATTCAAGGAAACATGTTTCTCAACCACAGAGGATTAGGGAAAGTTGTAAAATTCAAACTTTGCTTCAGCATAAATATTCAGTGCCAGTTAAACTGCTATCAGTGGAGTAATATCTGGTTTGATGGAGGAGGTTGATCTTTAAGTAACAGCTCATTCAGAAGCTAGGGTGGTGACAGTCTCCGGAGGCGGAAGACTTTGTTAATGACTCATTTGTCTGATGTGACTTACTTTGTATGGGGAGTCAAAGAACAACGTTGTATGTTGTATTTTTACAGTTTAGTTTTGTTGACTTCTGCTGAAGTGAAGGTTAAACTGAGAATATAGAAACGTCTCACAGAGACATGATACTAACCTCCAGATCGATCTTCAGGCCTTGGTGATAAACTTCTGTCTCAAAAGTGATAAGATGGAGCTCCTCTGTGACAATCAGAGAGGCCTAGAGAAAGCAGATTATTGAAACCTCTACTGTATAAAAATGCAAGTCATCAGCAAGAACTGCTCATGTGTATCAAAGGTCAAGAAAACTGTTTATTAACAAAACATATCATCCTTACACATACAATCTGAGCATTAAATTCTATTAATAGTACTTACATCACTATTGGTCCGACCACCATTACCACACCTCTGTTCTCTCAGGGTCTGCAACAAACAGGAAGTTAGTGCTCCATAGCAAGCTTTTATCAGAGACCAGTAAGAGTTTTGCCTCTATAACTCACCAAGTGTTTAAACTCTGCTGACAGGCTGCCATTGTTGGATTCCTCCATGTTCATAACTTTTGTGTTGGTACCGAGGATGTTAAACTTTCGTGACCTAAGAAAATCAAGGAACAGCACAAAGTGAAACTCTTTTCTAAAACAATATACAGTAAATGCTTAGGCTTGAAAAAAAAAGTGTTCTTAAAGTCGTACCCTCGAATTGCAGCCACATCCCCAGATTCCCTGAAAAATAAATAGTTAAAATCAGTAAAACAGTCATTTCTCCAGTGTCTTACTGATCAAGACTTAATATAAATGTTAGCACCCCCAGATAAAAAAAAACAACAACTCACTTGTCAATGCAAACTTTAATTTTCAGCTGGTAATTGAGTTCAGGAAACTTTACCAGTAACCTGGAAAAAAAGAGAAAAACATATTGTCCACAAAATTCATTAGGATATAAAATTATGCAACTCTCCATCATATGGGATACATAAAATGTTTCCATTAAAATGTATAAAAATGCATATGCTATTTCTGACACTTCAGTGTTGCAAGCCTGCATCTTACCTGACTTTATTTGTGAACTGCACTCCTGTTTTTATGACCAGAGGTCTGTCTGGATGCATGGGCATACAAGGCTGTCTTTCGACCACAAAAGCACTAGAAGACAGAGCGGATCATGTTTCAGAGAAAAATTCCAGCAAACATCATTATAACATATGGTGAAGAGAATCTAAGGTCAAAGGTCCTTTTACTAATGCACCTCAGTCTTCCCTCAAAGAATGGAGATGGCTCAGATGTCATCACATTTGCTCAATTAAGACCGTGAGATGAGACTGAAAGCTCTGTATCATTAGTAAGTGGAACTTTGAGCTCAGAATCTCGCTAGATAATTTTCTAAAGGTTTGATTTTATTTTATTATCAGAATATTTTTTTCACATACATAACAAAACACAGCATTTAACCAAGCAACAAAACAAAGACTAGAAGCATATATTACATCCGACATTATGAAGATGTAGCTGCAGTGCAATCAATTTAATCGCTTTAATCAGTGTTTAGTCTACACAGGTACACTGAGGCCTACTTAGAACCCAAACAGACTGAGGAACAAAAGAGCTCCGCAGTCTGTTCAGTCTAGCCTGAGGGTCGACAATTAACATCCATGCAGATCATAATAACAAGTGCAAAAAATTGTCTGCGCAGATGTACAGTTAAGATCCGTCACATGCAGTACCTCTTCATCAGGTTTCTGAACAAGTCCACAATCTTCTCCTCCAGGGCGGGCCGGTGCTGGATGATGGGGTCTCCTTTGTAGGACACCTTCTGCTGAAGCTCCTCCAGTTTCTTGATCTGCTGACGAATCTGGAGCTGGGACTCGGCCAAGGATGTGATCCTGGTTAGAAAATGATACCCAGTTCAAGTTAAATGTATTGATGAAACATGCCTCTAGTTGTCAAATTGACTAGACAACATTGGTGGCTGAGCACATTACAGCAGAAACATTTTGGTTGCTGTCTGTATAGATGAAGAGAGATCACCAAAAGGATAAGTAGAGCAGAGTAGAGACCAAAGTCTGGAGTCAAAGTGATAGCCAAAATGACCTACTTATGGTATAAAAGACAACCACAAGTATTTGTTAGATACTGTGATCATAACCATACTTCTTATTATGACTCTTGATGATTTGGGGATGAAAATATTACTGCACTTCTTACAGTTTGTAGCAACATCTTGACCATTTGTGGTCAAAAGATATTTTTAATTAAATGATATGTTTCAATGTAGCCTGTAGGCCTGCAGTCATCAAAATAAACATTTAATCAAATTTTCTTTTGCAGGAAAAGGAAAGACTTATGTAGAAGGAAAGGATAAGACTGTGGGAAAAATTTCTCTTGTAGTAAAGCATTATACAAACAGTGCATCCATAGGACATCAGTTGCATTTGCTCTCGTGTTTTCAGATGCTGAACAAGCAGAACAGGAGGAGCAATGTGGATGGCAATTTTTAATTAATTTGATTCAAATAATTAACTTTTTTAACACATAATTTACCTGAATTCAGCAAAAACTGCCCATGTAAGTTGTTTAAATAAAGCTTTCATCAATGTAAAACACAAAGTTTGTTTTTTATAAGCTTTTAAATATTAATCAGTCATTGATCATTAATGTGACATGTAACATTTGCATCCCAGGTTACCATGTTTCGAGGCGGTCCAGGCAGATGTTAGGTGGGCCACCAATGCAGGCAATTTGCTGCCTTCTCTTCCAGTCTGCTAGTTCTTCATCTGTCAGGTTCTTCTGTACGTAATCCATGGCGGTCAGCAAGCCTCCCATCTCTGTCACAATTTGCTACAAGATCACGAGCACATACATTAAACATGGGAATAATCAGTTATCGTCTGTCTGTGGTCTAAACCTTCTGACATTGTTAAGGATTCAAACAATGACTCTGTGCTAATATCCAGGTGTATTATTAAGTAGTCAAAACAACCTACAACTTTAAAAGTCGCTCCATGTTAAATTTTCAACCATGCATTTATAATTATCAAATTTGTTGGTATGATAACTATTAACAAAGTCAGCATGGTCGACATCACTGGTAGATTTACCTCTGTACAGTGTGTTATTGTTTCCACAAACACCACTAATGTGACAATGTAACTCCTCTTTTAAAATATTCATCTGCCAGGCGTCACGCCAAGACCCTTCCTCCAGTTTTGTGCCCTTAACAAATCCAGAAAATTCCACATAAAGTCAAAACTGGTGGCCTAGCATGTAAAATGCAAAATGGACAGTGGGGCATCTAGTTTCGTGGTGCTATTTGTGCTAGTCAACAACCCCAAGCTGGGTGTGTCCCTGTACCACACCACAATGGAACTAGAGGCGTTGTTTCACTTGCACACAGCGTTCTCTTAATGATACTTTTTTTCCCCTGTTGTTATTACTATTCTTGTGTTTATCAATTATTGTCTTGTTGGTTTTACTTTAAAGTACTTCAGACAATCCAAACTGTTAAAAACACCCACCCTCCTGAGCTGGTCCAGGGCGCTCAGCATCTGCTCGAGCTGAGCCATCTTCTGTCTGGTAGCAGCTGCTTGGCTATTCCCATTTAGGTCCTGGGACAACTCTGGAAATAGGTCAGCAAACAATTTTTTTTTAACTATACCAAATAATAAATGCTCATCTGAGACTGAGCTAAAATATCACTGCTAAAGCTATGATATTAATATTAATTAGAATATACCTCCTTGGCTTTTCAGTGTCTTGTAATTGAAGTCAAAGTCATCCTGTAAGTTCTCAAGCATTTTCATCTTCTGTTCCATATCCTGACAAAAAACAGATCATGATTTATTTATTTATGGCATTACAGACTAATTTTGTCAAAGTAAGATAGTGTTCAGGATTATTTTTATACTGCATATTCAAATACTTAATCGGTGAGTCTCTGATGGAAACTAACCTGCACGCGCTTCCTGATGTCTTGAAGGTTGTGCTCCAGGATCTGCTGCTTTTCTGTCACTACTGTCCCAGTGGGATGGGCTGCCTGGCCATCCTGCAAGAGAATAAAACATGTAGAGCAATTGTGCCGATCCATTTATGACTTGATTTCTGGCTGAAATGTGTTTGTGATTTGGTTTTAAAAGGTATACTATATTACTGCTGTACCACCTAAAATTCATGAACTGAAGCTCTTTGATGTGATATGAATGGTACAGCTAGATTAGTGTAGCTCTTCCCTACCTGTGCAGCAGAGGTGGCCGTCTGCAGCAGTCTTTGCTCCTCCCACAGACAGCGGGCAACAATGCGGGCAATCTCCATCGGCTTCTCCAAGTACTTGCTCTGCAGATGCTGTTTAATCCTGCGCAGGTTATGCTGGTAGAGTACATTGTTCTCCTGCAGGAAACGGCTATACTGCTGGTCTATTTCTCCCAAGAGGTTGTGGAATACCAGTGTGGCGTGTGACTCCTTATTGGCAGCGTAAGCCCTTGTAAAGGAGAAGATAACATAATCAGGATGTGATTATTTCTAGTTCCTTCTAAGAACTGGTAAAAGGTGAAACTCGTCCCCATCCACTGTGCACGTCACCTTCACAATGCCTTTTTTATCTTTTGACATCCTGTAACCCACATGAGGGAGACTATTAGGAGATATGATAATTATGATAATTCTGCATCTGAATCCGGGTCCGAATCAAAATACACAGTGACAGACAGCCATGGTGATTGGCTGATGGTTGCCATGATCTTTCGAGAATGCCTAAATGCTGGATGCCAGATGGTGTGGTTATCTGCACTAATCACTTGTTCCTTGGCCCTTGGCCTAACTTTCCAAAAAATGTCACTGAAACCTTTAAAGCAGTTTTTAAGGGCCCTTTCAAGGGACTTTTCAGTTTAATCAGCACCACAATTACAAGTGTGAAACCTCCCCCGGACCATGGTCTGGACCAAACAGTCAAACCTTGGTCCGGCGAAAAGAGGTGGTCTCGGTCCGGATCAAACTGAACCATGGTTTGGTTCGTTTCTGGTGTGAAAACATTTTTTGGATGGTTCAGACTATTGAACCAATTACAGAAAGTTCTGGCATGCTATCGTCAGAACTGGAAAAAGGAAAAACAATGCAACAAAACAAAATGAGCCGCGGTAACACATGAGGAGAGGAGGAGACCAAATTATTCATTATAATTATTATTATTATTATTATTATAGCGGCAATGAAATGAATCTGTTCATTCATTTTTCTCCATTCATTCAAACTGCGATAGAGGGCTACCCGCTGAATTGACATCACGCTGACCTCAGACGCATGTCCGTCTACAAACCAATCAATTGCAAGTATAGGGAGACGCAGCTCATGTAGGTGATGGTGACAGAACGTAGGTATCTCATGTATAGGTCTTTAGTGCGCTTGCATAATTGCAAAGTGAAACCAAAACTAACCAGATCAAATGTATACAATGTAACAAAAATGCCAACCTTGGTTCGGACCTTGGTTCTGACTTTCAGGTGTGAAAAGGCCCTAAGATATCCTGCAAACTAATTAACAAACAAACAGATAAATTGGGCAACAATGTAACTTCTTTTGCTACTACTATTTTAATTTGGCCCTCAAAAGAAAAGAAAAACCTGAAAAGAAAGCTTCATCACTCAACACAGAATTGTTCAGGTACACTGTGATACATAATATGCATTTGTTCCCTGTAACGGTGTCATGAGAAAAGAAGTAGGCATGATAAGGAAGAGGTTAACAATGAATGTTAAAACACAATAGCTTTCTGCCTGGCAAGCTATCAGCAAGTCATGGTGAGTGGCCAGCTGCCAGTCTGGAGGGAGTGGAGGATAAAAGGTATTTGAAAGCATATGTTAGCAAACAGGAGAAACAAAATGTGCTTTCATAACAGATAATTAAATAATTTCTCACCAGTCCTGACTTTCAATCCACGGGGCAAGGAACTGCCGTAGTTCCATGGGGAAGCTGTCACTGTACAAGTGGTAGAGTTGCTCCAGATACCTGGTCTCCAACTGCTGTAACTGGTTCCACTGGGCCATCCTGACATACACCTCCTCAAACCTACACAAAAAAAGATGGGGGTACTAACATAAATTAAGCAGTATACCCAGAGAACATATCTGGGAAGGCACATACTGATAATGATTAAAAAAACAAAACAGTGACATGCCTTCACAGAACAACTTCCACACTGACCACAGAGAAATAGCTAAACTTCAAGTTCTCTCTGAAAATGATGACAGGCCCACGGGAGGCCTCCTATACAGCACAGTCATTTCCTGTTCAGTGAAACACAACGCCTCCACCAAGAAATCTGGGGAGACATGAACAGCTGTCAAGTCCCTAAGCCGATAGGCCTTAATGATCTTTGGCTGAGGTTTTGCCCCAGTTGTATTTGCCCGAAACAATGAAAACCACATTTCAACCTTTTCTTAGTTGTTGAAAAGCTACTTTAAGTACGGATTTGAAACCAGAGAAACATATTCTTCGAAATAATTCAAGACTGGCTTTTCATCATTTCCTCCATATTAATTTTTTGAGAAGCACAATGCAACTTGAACAATATACTCTCATTAATCCACACTCATCTGCTACTATTATCCATCAGATCCATATGGTAGGTTCTGCTGGCCTTCTCATCTTACCAACAGCAGGCTACACTGTTCCCTGGAGGGCTCTAGACTGTACACTAACAATAACCAGACACTCAGTACAGCCAACAGAAAGTTGTCTCCTCTAGCATCCATATTAAATGACCAACTGAAGCCTTTGTTTAAGCCTCTTACATAACTTTTAGATACTGCTGCATTATCATCCAAAGTCTTAGTTGTACAGTGATATTGCACAATACTGTGTTGTGCAGTGCATTAGGCAGAATTTAGATACAAGAACATAAGTTTAGCATAGCTCTGATCCTTGGTAACTGATGACTCAGACATGTTCTTGACAAGAAACTAGATTCCACTTTCTGTTTCCAGGAGCTAAGAAATTGCTCTTGATAAACTCCTTCATTAGTTAGTCTGTGTACGCTTGATGTTTTGCCCACCCCCATTTATGTACATGAGGAGAGAGAATACTAGAAACTCCTGTCAATATAATACAATCCAATATAACACCACCACTAATAGAGTTAATCAACTTTTATCTCACACAGAGTCAACTGGCTAAGCATTAGAAAAATATAGTTTATTGCAAGGTTATAGTTTTTTTTTAAATTCTTTTTCCACCACAGCAGACATTCTGACAAATCAGAGCATAAAAAGCACAGGTGTAACTAATAATATTAATGTTGGCTTCACTGTCACACCTAAATGGAATGAAGCCATTATCAATGTTAATTACACCTGTGTTTGACAAGTCAAAATGACCAATGTGAAATGTAATGGACTGTATTTATTGCACAGGTATACCTAACAAACTGTGTGTACTCAGTGTAAGGTCCCATCTCATATATGTTTTGATTTAGGGGAACTGAAACAAAAATACACTTGTGTTAAGTTTCACCTAAGTCATGTCAGTGTCCCAAGAATTCAATCGAATAAATTCTCACTGACATCATATCAGTGAGGGTTTTTTTTAAAGCACATAACTGTAATTGTCCATCAAGTGTAACGGTTTTCATGTGACCCACGTTCCTCTTTCACTGAAAAAGGTGCATCTGCATGGTGTGAATTTCTGGGCATGTGATAAACCTGAGAGGATCACATCAAACAGCAGCTGAGTCATCGTCAATAATGTGAAGGTTCCTTTCATCTGAATTAGTATTTCCTACTTTCTATTGCTGGAGAATTTGGGTGAAACAGTATCTCAACTTGGTATTTTATTTCACATTTCTCTGATACACTAAGAAGCCAGACTAGCCAAGGAAAGAGGAGGCCAAGTACTGAAGTTACAAAACCTCTTGGCACAATGTGACTTTTACTGTATAATCTATTTCCACTACCTTCTTCATGTCATATCGTATTGAATTACAGAGTTACTAATAAACTCACCACTTAAATCAAGTCTTAATCAAGTGGCTGGACTGCTCTGGCATATGGTATATGGCATATGGAGTCCATCTGTGTGATCTCTGCAGGATTATCAATGACCCAGTGTGTACAGTCACAGAAGTGGCACAATACTGTTTTATTATTGATAATAAGAATTATTTGAAACAATGTTTGGCATTGAGTTAATGCCACATAGTCACTGGATGCTAGCTAACAACTAGTTTATAGTTCATAGATGATAAAAAGGAAGGTAAGCTCATACATTCAATGGATCCACCAAGTCTGAATATATTGGCTGGTGGTCAAATTACTTAAGACATTTTGTCTGGGTCACACACATTATATATGATAGCCTTGGGGACCCTTTGAAAGATGCTCATTTTTCACATATATTGATCCAAATGTCAAGCTAAAGGTTTTGCCCAAACACCAAATTTTTACATATTGTCTTTGTCTGACTTTTAAAACTCAATCTCATGGTATGCACGCAGACTTTCCCAGCAATTTGTCATGCCAGCCAGATGTGTGCTGTTTGTCCAGTTTCCAATGCTCTGAAGTCATGTGGCACCAACGGTAAAGCACAATGTGATTCCCTCAATCATATCACTGATATTCCAGGAAGTACTTCCTTGAACAAACAAAGAAAGCAGTAACCAATGCCAACTTTCAATTTTATGTTCTCTTTAAACATAGGTGACAACAAAAGTACTATTATGAATGTCATTAAGCAAAGTCATAATGTATGTGTTTGATGACAGTCATGATTTGAATTTAAAGACATTGATCACAGTCAGTCGTGTAGTAGCCTGCCTGATACACCGTATCACTATGACTCCACAGCTGTACTGGCTGCATTAAAGGTGGTATTTTGAAAAATCAAACTCTGCCATTCACCTCAAAATGAAGATTCTGTGAAGTTCAGGACATATAATCTCTAAAATCTAATGTGTGGAATGGAAGAATTGAATCCCAGTGCAAGGTGCCAGACATGTTGGCCTGCAGATGGGATACAGATGGGCGTGACAATTGAAGCAAACACAAAACAATGACCTGAATTTCACTTGGTCCAAATATGCATCCCTTTAAAGTTTGAGCTATTGTTCAGTCCTGTTTCACGACAACTAATGTATGCACGACTATTAGCTATTAAACTAGGCGATCCAGATCACATGAGCAAAATAGGAAACATAAATTCACGAGACCAAGACTGAGAGCCTGGGTTGTAATATTATCCGCGCCATAAGGAGCAAGCAGAATTGAGTAGCTACAGATAAGACGTGGAAACACTTTCATCATAGCTTATGTAACATCTTCAGCATGAATAACTTATAAACTAGTAGTCACAATGCTGCACTTGTAGTTCAGTAGCGTTATGAATAATAGAGTTATCCATGCATTACTGTGATCCGCTGTAACATAATAATGAATACAATCCCGCCTTAGGTCTAAGAAAAAATGTTTAATAAATGTCAAAAGCAGAAGTCGTTATAGTCGCTTACCTAGCTCGTTGTCACTCCTATGGAAAGTTTCTCCGTAACAAACTTTAACCCTTTGTACCAAAAAACACTGACAATAACAGTAATAAACGAGTTTTGTCAAAAGTAAACACACAAAAGCGAGGAAGAACACACTTCAAAAGATCTTAACCCTGTATCTTTTCTTGGCAGCACGGGAAACACTTCTTCGATTCACGCAGACCTTTTCACCGAACCCATCTCCTACATTGCAGTCTTTCCAGCCAGACAAACCCCATAAACTACTTTATTGACACCTCCAACAGCCAATGCAAGTCGGTAACTGTACTGTAGCCAATCAGAATGCGGTTTATACATAAAAGAGGCGGGACTTTAGGTAAGGTTGGTTGAGAACGTCGTGTTTACTGCTGTCGCAACTGCGCTGTTCCCGCCAGCAAACCCTCCCTGCGGTTGGACCACAGAGCAGCCCGGCGCGCTTATTTGCTGCGGAGGGAGGAAGTGCACTTCGGCAGAACAGCCAGCCTGGAAGTCATCTGAGTTACTGGCAGTGTCGACGTCATCAAGGGTTTAATACATAGACTGTACAAGGTTTAGTGCTGTTCATGATTGACCTCTCCTACCCAATGCTCTTCTCACAGTAGGTGAACAAATAAAACACAACACATAAACGGACACACAAATAGTGTAACCGGGTTCATAAAATTCGGGAAAATAAACATAATAGGCATTATATATTATTCAGTAAGCTTTTATTTATATTGAAGTGGTCAGGCAAAAGAGGCCTTTAACACAACACAAAAGGCAAGCTTCATTATTTGAGCATGAATCAATAACACCAAGAGCAATTATGTGTCACATTGTGTTGCAGCAGTGTGAGTGATCATTTTTTCAAAATAGGCTATCTCTCTATTTAAGCTGTGCATGATGAGCTGTGCATGGCAGGTGCTGCCATAAGTGTACTGGTAATAACCAGTAGCTCAAAACAAGGCAAAATATACAAGGTGGCAAAAACACAATTTCTTTTTTTTTTAAAAAGGGACCAATATCTTACAAGTGTGTCAATGTTTGATGTGCTAGACAATAGGGATGTTTTTGTCAAAAAAAAAAATCAATAAAAAGATAACACTATAATAATTATACGCATGTGTGATTTCACGGGCCTGTAATTGATTTCTTTGCTCTTTTATGGCATTTCCACTTGATGCTGACATAAACTTGGAGTTTCATCAAAATGTCAGTGTGGGTATATAGTATGCACACTTACTCTTCACAATCACACACACACACCCACAGACAGACACACATCCTTTTTCTCTGTCCTTCTTACTGTTCTCTATCCTGCTCAGTGCTCAGAGGGAGCACTCTCCTTAATTGCATTCCCCAGCCCATTGATTATTTTAATGGTGTTCCATGCTACACAGTGGGCTTCTGCATGCCTACATCACATCAAGATCACACACAGTCTCTAGGGAGGAAAATGAAAGCCGTACATTCACCTTCTTCCTGTCTAGAGCCCTGTTTGCTTGACATTCATGATCAAAAGAAAACTGGCAATGATTAAACATTGCCATTGAACACTTTTGCCATTTCAGAGGAAGTACACAAGATTGCACCTGGTCTCTGCAAAAACGTTTGTGGACTGGATCATGCTGTTCCCGTATTCTGACATTTATTAAAGTGCCACGGCATTCATAAAACTTGGCAGTGTGCTGTCTCACTTTGACTGCATTTAGGATGACATTTGCATCTCCACGTGTTACGTAGTCAGCCATTAAACTGTCATCTTGCTCTTCAGACCATAATTTTCCTGCGTGCAATTACCTTGGGAAAATTTAATAGGATGTGCAAATGTACTGTGATGAGCTGTGACCATGGTGACAGAGTCGTTTTTCTTCTCCTCTGTGCAGAAGTGTGCTATATGGAAGTTGGTAAGTAGGCTACAACATGTCCAGATGCAATAAGTGAATTTACATCAAAACACTACAGTAAATGATGATCAAACCTTGTTTTCAAGCATGCATTGTAAAGATACGCCACAGCAAAGTTTACATACTAAATTTCATTGATATCAGCTTTGAGTATTTCATTATATTATAGCTGAACGTTTGAATGAAATTAAGGAATAGAGTAAAGAGTTATTTCCCAACATAACATAGTATAACTTCAAACTCAGTGGTGAACTACTGATTCTTTTAAGGCTTCATCAACCTTCATCACTATCTTTTTTTTTAATCAAAGCACAAAAAATGTACATATAGGATATTGACTTGCTGCCTTGTCTTCAATCTTAAAATGATCATCACAAGTCCACGACAGTAACTTCAGCTGTTTAGTATGGTGATATCTGTAAGTGTTTAAATATTCTGATAGTTGAATTTGTCAGTGTTTTAATGTTCCCAATATAATTTATCAGACATTACACTTCTATTTTCAGCACTTTACATTTGTAATCTATATTCAGAAATATTATTGTAGCATTTGGCACAATGCCTGAGTGGCTGGCAGTAAATACACTTTATGTCCTAATGCTTTTCGCATACCAGGGGCAATGTTTTTGTAAACTCTTTAGTCCCACTCGTCTCCTCACCTCATGCCTCCTCAGTTCTTTATTTCTTCTGTAGACCTAAAGCTTGCCTACTTGTTCATTTATTTGTTTCACACATGCACATTACATCACTAAAACCATCCATTTAAACATAAATCCTGCCAACAACCTTCTGTTACCATAATTATTAATGTGCATATCATACATGGCAAATGTTATATTACACATTACATCTCAATAACAAAGACTATTTATACCCTTTTTTTCCTTCCTACTCAATTTATCAAACCAACAACAAACAGCAAATACCCTAAACATACAAGTTTAGGATAACCATTCAGCCTGTAGCATGTTTCAAAAGCTAGCCTTTTTGTTTTGTTTTTCTTATTTGTATGCTAAAGAGGAGCAAATATGAAAGTCATCCCTGTTGGGTGCAATACAAAGAGAACAGAAAACAAATGAGATTGTGATCATGTCAAGAAAGTCCCTACGACTAATATTGTGTCCTTGTGATTTGACTCATTCATCAAGACTCTGTTCCCCTCTTCATCCTTTTATTCCTCCCTTCACAGCCCTGCAGAGCTGGGGCGCTCTATTCGCTTTGGGCCTTCTTTAGGTGGTCTGGCTCCACCCTGACCAGCTGAGAGTCCTCAGTCACCTCCAACAGAGCCTCCATCTCTGGGCTGTCTACACTCACCAGCTCCCCTTCCTCCACCTCCACGTGCACACCCAGCCCATTCTCTCCCCCTGGCTGGCCCTCGGCCTCGGTCACCTCCACCATCTCTGTGTTCTGCACCACCTCCTCCTCCCCTTCTCGGATCTTCTTAACATGGAAGGTGAAGGGGGGCACGCGGTACACAGTGGTCTTGGAGCGAGCGTAGATCGTGTGGTCAGGGGTGAGGGACTTCTTCACCTTGTCTTTGGAGCTCTTCATCTTCACCCTGCGCTCCTGGTTGGGGGTCATGCGGCTCCCGAGCTTGCCCATCTTCTTCTCCAGGCTGTGCTTGGTTTTCTCCAGGTTGTCACGGGTTTTCTGTCTTGTCTTCTCCAGGTTCTCGCGGGTTCTTTGCTTGGTCTTCTCCAAGTTCTCCTTGGTCTTTAGCTTGGTCTTCTCCATTTTCTCTTTGGAGAAGGCTTTCTTTATGTTGTCCACTTGCTGCTTGGTGGTGCGTTGGAGGCGCTTGGTACGAGACTCCTCGACAATCTCCTCAATCTCCACCTCCTCATCTGAATTGAGATTGTCTGGCAGTCCCTCTCGTCCCTCCTCAGGTATCTGCTCAAGGCCCTCCACGGCTTTACCTTCAGCTGTCTCTGCTGTCTTGGGTTTGGATGTCTTTGGCGGCTTCACTTGGTCCTGAGGGAGCAAAATAAGGAACAATAAGAAAAACAGAAGACTATTAAGCCACAGCAGCATTATGTTAAGGGATTGCAGTATGTGAATTGAATAACATTTTCAATTTGACATTTACTACATTATAAGCAGACATGGTGCTACACTGATTGTATTGTATGATTAATGTAAATTATGGAATTTAATTACCCTGAGAAAGTGAAGTTAATGGCCTTTGGGTGAGAAATGAAATTGAAAATATGAGCATGATACTTTTGACAGATTCATGTGTCATCTACACGTTCAACATTTCACTGCTTGTAGCTAGTGTAGAGTGCCATCTAGTGGTGTCAGTCATATGCCAACAATCCACTGACAACGTGGCTAAACCCAGTTATTTTACACTTCAAGTCAAGAAATATGAGAACACAGGCTGGTGTGGTCACTCTTATTGTATACCACATCCCGGAAATAATATCAAAACTGTGGGGCTTAAAAGAAAACCTATATTATCTGCAGCTGCACAGTCACATTGAAACTAAAGCCAACAGGCTGTTACATCTAACCACAGGTTTACTTCCTGCCATTTTGCTATCATTTCTCTATAACAACTTAAACACACACACACACACACACACACACACACTCACACACACACTCTTTCTTTCACTTAAAGGCCTAATTTTCAATCAAATCTAACAGTAAACAAAGATGACCTTGAGGTGATTCTACAGATATAAATGTCTGGAAAAAATATAGATTATTCAGAAATTATTGATGTTCTGTAATTTATAATGCTGCTTTCACTTCACTGGAAAGACTTGGGGGTTAGTGCAGTTTCAATTTCACCATATAATGCAAAGCAGTACAGCAATTTCCCACCTGCTAAAAAAATATCTATATGTGTAAACCCAGAAGTAGGGCTGTACTAAAACTTAAACTTTCATGCAATGTAAAATCTTAGCAGATCGTTTATGCAAATAACCTCAAATAGCAAAAAATTGAACAAAATTAAAGCATCTTTTGATTGATGTCCATGTCTTCACCATATTTGAGTATATCAGGTTGTCTGTGAATGGGATGATTGTACAGATCATTTTATATATCAACAGAAGAAGGTTCATAATCTGAAATTTATCCTAAAGCTAAAAGCAAATTTGTGTTGACGTGTTTATGCTGAATTTGAGAAAAATAAAATATAGTTTTGTCAAAGACTCAGTTGTGTCCAATATTGACCCAATGGAGAGATGAAGTCAAGAAATGTGATTATTTTCAGCCTGTTGCCACATGCAGACTCAGTCTCCAAAAGAAACTGCTGAATGATAGCAGATATCTGTTTATCTTCTCCACCATAAGTTCAACAGCTGTTCATTCTATTCTATTGAGAAAATTGTAAAAACAAACAGTTCAATAAGGCAGCAATAGCTTAATCACCATCACCATGTCAACAGATTCAATTTATGCATCACTTCTGACACAAGCGAACATCTTCATCATCCAATCTCATTTGAAGTGTAATCACTCTTCCTTCCCCCCGCCTAGCTGTCACTTCAGATTAAATCATTGCTGGTTCTACTCTCTCTGTGCTTGTATTTTTTGCAACACCTCCTCTTCTCTCATCTCAATGTCACACAAGGACTACATCCCCTTTAACCTGCATGTATTGCATTTTAATGAAAAACCTGGTCCCTGAAATGGGGCTACTCACTTCATAGAGAAATGACTTGCAAGTCAGCGTCTTGACATGCAGGGCATCGGAGGTAGATTAGATACACATTACTCATAGAATTGAAAAGAGCACAGGAAAAGAGAACTAACACATGAGGAGGTAGCACGTCAGAGTGAGATTGAGGGATGTCTTAGAGGGACTTAAAATGTGAAGAAGTATAAAAATATAAAGAAGAATTTTGTTGCTAGTTTAAGTTTGTGTCCACTGTAGCTTCACCTGTTATGAGATTTTCTTAAAAAAGGATTGAGACATGTCTTGGTTTGTGACTGTCAATATCAGTGCATTCAAGTAGAATAAGGGTTTAAAAACTGATACTTGTGAAAGTGGGTTTGGTAGTGTTATGTCATTAGTAACTTGCAATTTTATAGTAGATTTCAATATGTTGAACTTGTGAAAGAAAAAAAATAAACACCTGTTAGATGATTTGATCGGCACATCTCCCTGGGCGGTTCAAATATTGCCATACGATCCTATCATAAAATTGACATTGCCTCCTTATCTGGTGCCGTGTATGGTGTGGGCCTGGCCGACCCACTCTGTATGGGTTTATTTTGGGCTGGCCTTTCCCTCTCTCCGGATTCCATCTACCGTTTCTGGCTACCGGCCACTGTAGCTTTCAGTCCTACCGACACCCCCCACCACGCAACGCCCTCCCCCCTCCTGCACAGCAACAGATAAACACAGCGCTCTGTCACCATGGCAACCACCTGCTCATGTTGTCTCTGGTGGGTGGTGAAGTTTAGCTGGATAAACAGCTGACATGTCAACAACAATATACATGAGGTTCTCAGTTGTGAGCGTATTACAATTACACTAAAATAAATACTGCACCTGCTTTGCAGACATGCACACAGAGCTAAATGAGGTGGAGCTGCTATAATAGCATTAATGAGAGATATTTTTGAATGCATGAGCACATAACCCTAACCACAAGATTTTTCCATAGATTCTGTCTGAATGATGTAATACGATGGACAAAACTGAATAGGACAAATACGCAAAGTCCTGAATGTGACAAGATTTTTATATGGGATTTGAAGAAAAACCCACATACGGTAAACGTGTGTACTCACAGTGACATAAAGTACATAAAAAAGCTGTCCAGGTGACCTCATATGTCCCTGGCAAAAAAATTGAAAGCATCTCTTGTCTTCCTGGAGGAAACAGCCCTTAGGAAAGACAACCTTGGTGTATAATACACACATATAAATGCATATTTATGACAGGTTCACACCCACCCTCACACACAGAAATGCAGACACTGTTATTTTCATGAAGCCAAACTGTGAACACTTTTCATAAGAAGTTCAGCTCTAGCGTCTGAACAGGAAGCTTCTGCAGCTAATGGAAAAACAGCAGTGCACGGCATCCTGGGAACAGCTGAGGTCATACAAAACAGGGAAAATATAAGATGGTCCAGGACCATGTCAGCTCCATACCTCACTGAAGCTATGTACTGTTTAATCAAGATCATCACTGCCCAACTTACTAATGTTGTTTCTGGAAACAGCCAAACTCTCCTGACTTAAACCTTAAAATTGATGGAAAACAAAGCAAACTACATATGGCGAAGGATTTCCATACAGTACTTACTCATAGATTTTTTTAATTACTTTAAAGGTCTTGTTTGGTGGATTGGCTTTATGGGTCCACATGATGTTGGTCAAATTTTAACATGACATAACATATGTCAAGCTTTTCACTCATGAACTTATCAAGTCCAATCATTTATTGTAAAAGCTGCTGTTATATCAGTGGATTAACACTTTTCATGATGTATAGTAATGACGATAGAGTATAGCCCAACTGATACTGGATTTTTGAGGCTGACACTGATATCGATAATTAGGTGTTTAAAAAAATGTGATAATGTTACAGTCAATAGTAATAGTAATGTTTTTAAACATAAATACATTAAAAAAAACTATCTTGATACAAATTTTTATTTGTTTTAATTTTGACTGAGCGAAACATTTTACTGTCTAAAAATCAACTTGTCAGTGCTCTCTAGTGGACAAACTATGTAATAGAGACACTGTTTCTAAATTACCTCAAACATTCCTGTACTGCAATTTCTGATACTGATATATCTGCAATAAGCTAATAACAGCCAATATATCAGCCTGGCCAATTTATCGGTCTAGCTCTACTAGAGAGCATAATGATGAATTTGGGTGTTCTATTTTAGTCACATTTTTAAAATGTTTCAATCTTTTATTAGACGTTTAAGGCTCATGAGAACCAATGTGCAAAAACAGAGACATTGCATGTTGGAACATTTTGTTGTTTACATTCTTAAAACTTGACTCAGCCCACTGTATCTGTGGAAATTGTGATAATATCAGCAAACCCTGTTTGGGGTTCCCTGCCTGATTACAAAGCAAGAGACTGGGAGATTGAGGAAGAAGATGGTAAGTCCATTAGTGTCCCTGTGTTACCTTCCTCTCTCCTCCCACTTAACAGCAACGGAAAAGTCGGCACTCTCTCTCTCTCTCTCTCTGTGTGTTTACTGACAGGTGCCAGGGGAATGGTGACTGAGTGTATGTGTGCTCTCCTCAATGAGAAGGAGGTCTGTTGCTAATGCTTCTTTCCTCCAAGAGTGGCATGAATCATACCTCATGGAAAAGTTGGCTAGAAAGAGTGGGAACTCTCTCTGAGTGGTGAGTGTGTGTGTGTGTGTGTGTATGTGTATGTGTGTGTGTGTGTGTGTGAGTGTTTGATTTGCTCGGACAAGCCAACAACTGTCTGAGCCGTCTGTCAGAGGGAGGCACAACACAGGAGATGCAATTAAAAAGTCCCATTAGACTGAGGGGAAAGATTTTGGTAAACAGCTAAGACCTATCAAGGAAAAGCAAGTTAGACAGGAAGGTTAAAACAGGCAGGAAGCAGGACAAGAAGATCTGTGCACCAGAATTTTCTCAACCTATGGTGAAGATGACGACGAAAATCCTTGAATTTAAGGTGTTCATATGACAACAGCAATGTTTTTTTCATAGTCTAAATATTATCAGAGGCAAAATGTTCTCTGTCTGACTCATACGAGGTCTTGAGGGAAAATTTAATCACTGACTGTTACCATGGACAGCAGAGCAAACAGTGTTCTCAATCAGTACTATACAGAGACCACAGCAGCTCTGACTACAGCCTGGTGTCTACATTTCTCCATCCCCTTCTCCATCTCTCTGTCTGCTGTTACAAGACCTTCACTAACCCACCTGGTACAATATTCTTGCTTAGTTATTTAAATATGTTGTCACCCTCAATAATGTCAGCAATAAGTAGCATAAATAAAATAATGAAAAAGGCGTGTCATATGTGAAGGATGATTAGAAGCCAGATTGCGTTTTTTGATTGCATGTTTTATGCAATCAAAAATGACCATATTGTCTATGAATTGTAAGGTGTTCAGTTTGTTTTATTTGCAATTATCGCATATTGTTTTTTTGTTTGAATAAATGACTTAATTTTTTAAATTTATATTAATTTTTATTTATAATTTATAGAATATAACATATATATTTGTTATAAATATTTCTGTTTGTCACTTCCTGATTGGTTAGGAAGAGTAGCAAGGTTGACTTCTGTTTAGATAACGAATCCATACATATTAACATTCACGATCCTGATCCACTTACATGCACGCAGACATTTAGCAACTCGCTCGCTTGTAGATAAACACACACGGACAGACACACACCATTCCTTTTAGGGCAGCGTGATGAAAGGCCTCTCCGGTGAGTCACAGGAGCAGCTGTCTGATCATGTCCAGTCTTTGCAGCTGTGCACTTGGCTTTGACAATGAGTGATATCACGGACCCTTGTGCCCCTCCAGGATGGGAGAAGGCCAAATGAGAGATTGACATGAAACAGAGGTGGAAGTTCGCGTGTAAGAACCCTGTAGAGGCCTGAATGGCGATGCTTTGATCCCTAAAGAGTGTGTGGAGGCTAAAATAAGGATGCTAATGTGCTCTGGTCATTAATATTGATGCCTCCCACACTCTCCTGAATAAGGCTCAAACTATTCACAGATGACTGGTCCAGCCGCCTACTACCTCAGGTATTTTGGGGTGACTCCTATGACTGAGGGAACAATGCAAATTCTGTTTCATGAAGCTCTCTTATCCCTTTTAGAACAGCCTACTCTGATGGTGCCATGTTTAAGTGTTGGTAATGGAAAAACAACCAATCCCGGTCTGTCTATAGACAGATTAATTCAAAGAGAGGGGCTCTGTGTACCACATAGCCAACATGACTATGTCATGAGTGCACACCACAGGAAGGGGGTTCCCTGGTTTTTCTGTCACAGTAATTTGTGATTTCACACACAGGGTCCTGAAGGGGGAAGCCCTTTTCCACAGCTCAGCCTTCCCACATCCATGACTCTGAAACCACTGGAATCCCAGGGCTGGTCCCATGCAAAGATAGAAAATGTACTTTTCCATTTACGCCTCTTAGTGAACTGGCAGCTACAGTGCTGGAATATATTATATAACTATCCCTTTCTCTCAAATGGTGCCATACACATCGACACTAAAGGGGTACAGTAAGAACAGTTTCAGCCAAAGTTAACAACTCTCAGTTCATATTTTCCACTCGTGTGCTTGGAAGATTGGAACTAGTTTAGGCACAAACTTAAATTTGTACATTCAGCTGCAGTGAGCGTGAAGATTTTTTATTATTTAAGTGTTTGACTTAAGTGAAACAGCGTAAATTACCACTTTACAGGATAATGTGATGTGTGGATCAAGTGAGGGCATGAATAAGCTGCCAACACGAATACAGTACTGGGACCAACTTTAGGAAACTATAATTACTGAATTACTTTAGGCCAATATAATGATTAATGAGCAATAACTCCTGTAAATAACACCAGGGGGTACGAGGGGGAAGGCAACCAGCCAATCACGCACACTGCTGTGCTTTGTTCTGAACTGAGCTATTGTTTGTGTCATACTGAATAATGCGACTGGGACATTATAGATGGAAAAACTGACCGGCTGTAGAGCTTTTATTCTGTTTGTTAATCAGGTGGGCAACTTTTTTTAAATCTAGCATGAGCCACTGAGGTGTCTTGGTATTAACTTGTACTAAGAAATTAAATTACTTGTTATTTTAACAGATCTCTTGTGGAAGTATAATCAAATATTGTATTTAGCTGAAATGCTAACAATATATTCCAAAACTTTGGATGAATACTTTCTATCCCTGAGAAAATGTGTTATACCTTATAAATGAAAATGTGTATTTGTGTGAGAAACTAAGAAAACAGGCCTAAAATAGGGATGAAATAAGAATAAAATTTTAAAATATAGTCAAACGTTTAACCTTCAAAGTTTGCCTCTTACACTGATAACATAGTTTAAGTATGATTTCTAATATTTATAGATTAATCATCCCAAACATCCATGTGCATGCAAAGTCTAATCCCAAGGGTACCCAAAACCTGGCACGCTCTCAGTGACAGCCTATAACTCAAATACCAGTCACAAGAACAGCGAGCCGCCACAGCAGTGGGAAATATACCACCAGGGTAACCTGACTGTTGCACTTCAGACTGAAGGTTTGCACATATCAGACTTTACTTTCACACACAACCTCTTCAGTTACAGCGATAACAGTTCCTTATATTAATAGTGAATGTATGGATGCTGCTTTAACAGCAACTTTTTGTATTACTAAAATAAAAGCAATGCTTTAAAAGTACGCCTCTAGTGGTACCTACACTCGCAGGTAGTTTTAGTTTTATTTGAAGAACACTCACAACTTGAGATAACCCCCACCAGTATTGATATTTAACGTGTATGTCCAAAAGTAATGTCCACAGACAGTTTTCATTAGGAAACCTTTTCAATTAGTGGTTAAAGATATAGTATTATACATAGTATACAGTACAGTATGAACCCAAGAACTACGACTACTTAGTCAAACACATCTATCTGGAAATAAGCCCACAAAAACACACACACATAACGTAATTAATCAATCAATTGGTGCTGCTGACTGCTAAATTCAGACTCACTCAATGAAACAGGACACTACACCTTCCATTGCATTGCTGCTAGTGTATTTATAATCAAAAGCAACATAGCAGTTTCCTTTAATATACCAACTCAGATCATTTGGCCAACTTTTTATTTTGGCTGTGGCCTCGTAGATGAAGGGTGTGCCTACAAATCTTGGAATAAACAGCACGGAGGGTATCGGCAGCTTCCACCGAGTTGTGATGTGGTATGAGGACACATTTCTGTTAGCTGGCCAAGACGCTGGATGACAACTACAACTGCTGAAATCGAGGGGTGACCTGATCGGTCTCCCAGCTGGTGAATCCTGTCTGCTGAGGTGGGATGGGGATGCTTGGTGAGACAAGAAGGCAGCTGAGATCAGGCATCAGTACACATAAATTGTAGTTATTTTAATAGGAGCAACTCGGAGTGTCCTCTTGTGGATCTGGAGAAACAGCTCGCAAACACAACTGGACTGTTTTATACTGTCAGGTGCTGCTGTACCCCTGCAGATGTATGCACACATGTACACACAATATGCACAACTAGTTTTTGGTGTTTTAAAGCAGAATAAAATGATGTGCAATAAAAACGAATACATTTGTGTCCCTAAACAACTCATATTTCCTCTAAATAACATCAGCACACAACATATGAAAGTGTCCTAAATGCACAGTATGTAAATCACACATCTTCTAAAACATTAGTGCTGTGGGAGACTTAATTCATAGTTAACATATAGCAGTCCACTCATTCTCACTCATCAACCAAGAAACAAACAACAATATTAGACGGATGGATCTAATTATAGATAATAATAATATATATACATTTCCATGTGTTGAAATAGCAGGGATCCTCTTTCAGCTGTACAAACTGTATATCCTAATGACAGGAGCACAGGGAAGGCTACAGCAACACTATCAGCAAATCCACCTCCTATATCTCAGACACACACACCGCAGAGTGTCGTACACTCAATCTGAAAAAGCAGAGCAGAGAGCAAATGTATATAAAATTACACCAGTCCGATTATTCCATACCAACCCTTAGTCGATCTCTTCATACATTTTTACATGACCACGTCAGCTGGAAAATTCGTCTTTGCTTTACATGAGCAAAGAAAAAACAAGGTGAACAATAGCACAGGATGCTGGCCGGTACACTCCTGTTTTCAGAACACACCCATTTTTCACAAGTGACAACAAAGACAGAAGGGTTTTCACAGCAAGGATAATGGTTTTGATCTTTACAAAATATAAAAGAATTACAAATGAAACAAAAAAAAGGATTGTTCTTGCTAAGGGTTGAACTCATTTGTTCCTTACAAAATGTGTGTCAGAGAAAGAAAGAGAGAGGGAGAGGATCAGAGTGTTACAACATCCAGATTTGGTCAAACATGCCAAGAGAAACATAGTTCTGGCTCCACGATGTTGGTGGTCGCTGCTAAAACATACAGAAGAAATACACTTATTTGCTTTCTTGCCGAGAGTTAGATGGGGAACTCGATTCCTCTCTCACATCTGTGTGGAAAATATGAAATTACCGCTAGCTCAGCTTAACGCAAAGACTGGAAACAGGGGGCAACAGCTAGCCTGGCTCTGTCCAAAGGTAACAAATCTGACTACCAGTACCTCTAAAGCTCTCTAATTAACACGCTTTATCTTGTTTGTTTAATCCGTACAAAAACTAGTAGTGTAAAGTGTAAAAAGAACAATTCGTTGTTTTATGGGGGGTTATGCGCCAGACTATTTCTTGACTGGGTGCAGTAACTTCCTGTAGTCTGGGCAGATGGACCAGGATTTGTGCTGTTTCTTTCTCATGCAAAGAAAAGCCACACTCTTTGGGACAGAGGGAACTTTTTCTTTGCCTGTTTTGCTTTAGCTCTCATTTGAGGTAGTTCTGTTAGCATACCTAGAGTGAACCAGCTAATCAGAGATGAAGCAATTATTCCCTGGAAACCAATCATACTTGAAGATCAGTGCTCTGCCATCAGTGGATGTCTGTATTTAGCATACAGACATGAGAGTGTTTATCAATCATCTCATCTAACTCTCTGCAAGGAAGCAAATAAGTGTATTTCCCAAAATGTTGAACTATTCCCTGAACAGCATATAGAAGACTCTCTTGATCAGATGTGGGGTAGTTTAGGGCTACCTCTCTGAATACCTGAGAGTTAGTTCTCTCTGTCCTCAGAAATGATTGTTGGCATAAAGTAACAGTTCATTCGGAGTTATCTCTACTTCCAAAAAGTTGTATTTATTTTTATGTTAGTACTCACTGTATATCTGAATTTTTTTTTGTCATGCATGTCATAGTCTTGCTAGTAAGCAACCCACAATCATGAACAACTTTTTACATGCAGAGGCTCACGCGCCACTGAGAACTGGAACTGGTTCGACATAGAAGCTGACATGCAACAGTGAAATGTGGAGCCTGCCAGATATCTTTCCACTTGCCCGGGAAAGAGGAGCGCAGGAGGGAAAGGACAGAGAGGAGAGGCTGGAAGAGAACAACTTAATGCAGAAGTACTGTAGCAAGTGCCCTTGGTTCTGGATTAGACCTCTCAGTTGGTTTAGAACGGCCTAAGTTGATAGTGGGAGCGGTAGGGGAGAGAAACTGAGATGCAGGGAGGAGAACAAGTGGGCATGTTGGCAGGAGAGGCAGAGAGATGCCAGCGGGATGAATCACAACACTAACTTGGTGCTGCTGGTCGAGTGCTTTTTGGTCGAGTTGGTTGCTCTTGCCTGCAAGGAGTTGGCTAAGGGCCCTCACTGTAATGAGGCTGAGATCTGATGTATGCCTGAAAACAAAGATTCAGTAAGCTGAAGTAGATCAGCTGGACTAACTATGACTGGAGTAAGTGGAATTGAGTGGAAGTCTGGAGTAAGTGCAATTGAGTTATTACATAGTCTGGGCAGGGTTAAAAGCTATAAAAGAAACGTGGGCTGGGGCTGGTGGCAAGGCTTGTTGGCTGCGATCTGAGCTCTGTGAGGTTGGCGTGGAATGAATAGACTGTAACTGAGAAGTCTTACATCTCCCTGATAGAGTTGACCACATGGCTATCATGTCCTTGAGCTGCAGCCAAACACACCCTGATTCCAGACACACAGCAGTACTGTCTCACACTCTGATGGACATACGCTATCACATTGCATAAAGTGGATTAATCCACATAATTAAACAGATAATAATGTGCATTATGAAGCACACACGTGATCCCCAGTTCTCATTGGCTGAGTCACAGTTAATTAAAGCACACAGTTCCCCTTACAAAACTAACTAAAAGGAGCACTCACACTAGTACTTGTTCAAACCAAAGTACGTAAATCCACAGACTTAGGACATTTAAAGGGGAAATCCACCAATTTTACACATCTTGGGAAGTACAGCTGCATATGAGGGACCTGCGTGAAATGTGACGAATTGCCTCAAGTGATGTCACTTGAGTCAGCGTTGGTTGAGGCTAAAGATTACAAGTTTGAATGAAAGAAGAATGAAAAAAATCTGTGGGTGTGGAGTTAGAAAGTTTACCGGACGTTTGTAGCTCCTCATCTCTGCTTGAGGCTATAGCGGCTCGAGGCTACAATAGCTGCTACTAGCATAATGCACCTGACTCTCCAATGGAACTGTCGCGGGTCGAGTTGCATTGTGGGTAACGTAGGTATGTGCTGAGTTTTGACTAGGAAGAAGAATGAGTGGAATAAAAAAATATATATCTCTGGTTCTGCTGCATCAATTTAGATTTTTTTTTACTGCCCATTGTGAGTCTGACTTCGTTATGGGAGTGAACTGTTCAGTATTCCAGGGAATAATTGCTTCATCTCTGATCAGCTGGTTCACTTTAGGTATGCCAACAGAACTGAAAGTCCCCTCTGTCCCAAAGAGTGTGGCTTGTCTTTGCATGAAAAGAATCAGCACGAAGCCTGGTCCATCTGCCTAGGGATTGGCGACCCTAGGAAGGTACTGATTCAGCCTCTAATACTCGTAAAGAGTGTGCTGGGACAAAGACTTCTGTCACATGGAAGGACACCCACCTCCGTACAAGTCTCCTACTGTTGCCTGGACAGACCAAGGGACATGTGGAGGGTTGAGCTGAGATGGAGCCCAAGCCCTCTGAGGTTTTTAGCCAGCAACAGCTTAAGCTAGCTGAAGCTGAAGACAATTGCTGGACATTGGCGTAGATGTGCCTGGTCTCCTCTGAGGATGAGAAGGAGGTTCAGGTATTAGGGCAGAGCACCGCCAAAATGGCAGCTGTCTGGCAAGATGATACCTTTTTCTTCTCCTACCATCAGGCAGCTGAGAAACTGGAAAATGACGGCTATTACTAAAACTATTTGAATAGTTGATTAATCGTTTTAATTATTTTTCAAGCAAAAATGTAAATCATGTGTAACTGCGAGACTAACACCTTTTAGCTGTTCAACAAGACGACTTCAGCACTACTTCCGTATTGCTTGAATATGGAGTTGCTACAGAAACAGAAAGGCCTCTAGAGGGACATTCACAACATTTACAATTATTATCTCACAACAATCATGAGGCTTTAATGAGAAAGCCACAATATTATTCATAATTTTGCTGTTGTTGGTAACAGCTTGGGTGTAAATGTATTTCTTGACAGCCTTTGCAATTAGAAAACACTACAACAGGAAATTAGACTTGCACGGCTGAAATAAAATATTCAAGTGCCTGGAATATGAGACTAACGGGAAATAAACTTGGACCCATTTAGAATGATTATGTTCCTCCTGGAAAGACAATTGGTCTATAAAAGAAGGCTATATTAGATGCAACACGGTCAGAGCAGAGAAACGCAGGAAGGGCGTGAAAGCAGGGCTCCGTTGTATCACTGGCCATTTGCTGTCCCTAGAGCTCTGATGACAGTCTGGTTGTGCAGCAGGAAGACCCTCAGCTGCTGCAAGGTCACTTATAGTAAGGGGTTTGTTCTGAAACTACAGCCTCCCAACTCCAGAATGACACCACCTAATGCTTTATAAATAAAGTTGAGTTGAGTTAATGAGGAAGGAAACGTTGCAACAGTTGTCCCTAACATACATCTCGAATTATAAGTGCAATCCTTTAACTAATACGAAGTAGCACAATTATGGTTCTAAGGAGGATTTTCTTTCCAAGACAGTGAGGCTGGTTCGTATTTCAGTCTCATGAGAAACCACGGTAACACCATTGTTTTAGCATTATTCAAATGTATATAGATAGACTGACTTCTGTTAAAAATATTGTGATGCATATCTGAGATGCAGGGAATGTATCTAAGTAAGTACTGTACAATTTTGAGGTACTTTACTTGAGTATTTCCATTTTATGCTTCTTTATGACTCTACTCCACTACATTTTGAGGGCAAACACTGTACCTTTCACTCCACTACATATGTTTGACAGCTTTAGTCACTAGTTACTTATATAATAACTCAGATTATTGATACAAAATATAATCAACTAATAAATTGCTGTTCCAAATGTACTGTTATAAATTAAACTTTCCCGGCATTATATAAAGTAGTTAAAATTAACTCCACCTTTACCAGGTGCAACATTAGTGATGCTTACAAACTGATGCATTAATTATTAGAATCCAATAATATAATATAATATAATATACAGTATATATATGATAAATGGGCCATTCTGCATAATAAGTACTTATGGTGCTTTAAGTATATTTTCATGCTAATACAATTTTTAATGCAGGATTTTTACTTGTAACAGAGTATTTCTGCACTGTGCTACTTAAGTAAAAGATTTGAATAATGCTGATATGTAATGTACATTTAATAAACATGTCTTCGTCGCCCCACCCTGCTGTTGCCGGGGGATCCTGCGTGCTACCATCGCTGCAGGTTTAATTATAAAGCATCACTGTCAAAGTCTTTCCATGCTAGAAATTATGAAGTATGTGGCTATTCTCAGAGTGCACAGACAGAGTGACAGGAGAGAAAAATATGGCACCTCCGGTTGAAGCTGGTATCAGTTTAACAAAGCGGAGTAAAGGTCCTGCACAGCTAAAGTACACTGTGAGAATGTTTCACTTGTCTTACTCAAATTTTAGCTTCGCTTGACATCGACACTGTGGGTGAAAGGCAATATTGGTGAGGAATGGCCACACACACACACACACACACACACACTCCACGGACGTTTGCGGTAACCTTAACCATAACCTCTACATGCCTAACCCTAACCCTGATCTCATCCTTAACCCAATTCTAAACTTATCCCACTCTAACACATTAACCCACAAACAGACAGTGGAAAGGGGTGAAACCTGACTGAGAGCCAGTGTTGATCTGCAATGCTGCCAGGATCTGACCAGCCTATCTGTTGGTCAATTAAACCGGACACGGTGCAGCCATCCTCAATAAATAGATCGTGGGAGCCCGAAACAGCTACTGCAACATGGAAGCTACAGCTCCTACAACCGCTTTGAAAACGTGACAGTAACCAAGCTGAGACAGTTGAGACAACACCAACAGGAAATGATTTAGAATGATTCACATCTGCTGAAGTCTGCTGAAACACAATCAAAACTTAAGAGTCAGAGTAAAAATGGTAAAATCCTAAGCTTTATAAAATAGTGCAAGTTCTTAAAAGGAGTGCCACATGTGCAAACTGTTAACCCCATTTCATGTACAGTGTCCTGCACTGACAACTGCACACACAGACAAGCAGTTAAAAAGGCTTGCAGTGGACCACGCAGGGTCACAAACAGCAGGCACCTGCTTTGCAGAGTAATTTATTAAGGCCTAGCATCTATGATTGGATTTCTGTTAGATGCCAATAGTGTAACCTGCTCCTACAGTGGACTTCCCGGGAGGGGAGGGTGTGAAAACGTTTGCCTGCCAATACAGAAGTAAGCTCTACTCACGAGAGTCTTGCAGCCCTCAGATTCACTGTTACTAATGTTTTAAAAGAAAACCTTCTCCCTTTTCCAGCTAGAATATTTGCAGAGGTGATGATGGGACGTGCACAAGGTAACGACCACTGACATTTTCTTGAGCTGTCATTTAATTTGTGGTCTAATGACAAATTCCAGATCGAGGGGCACGAGATCCTTTTTCACACAAAATAAAGTTTAAGTGCTGCCAATGTGCAAGATGTAAGCTGTGAGTTCACCGGCCAGACATGACAGCACGTCCTGAGTTGCTCACTGAGTCTCAAATGCACAGCGCCATTAGATCACTGTCACGCTCTCACACATGAATTCATATTGCATTCTTTATTTATTTATTTTAACCTATTTTCTTTCGAAGATGTTCATGGCCCCGACTGTTTCTTTGAGGAGAAGCTACCAAGCTCCCTGAAATAAATTCGACCCTGCCCCAACACTCACACTTGTGCAGGTGTGTGCACCATGAATGGATGAATGTCAGTGGGTCCCACTTCTGAGAAATCTTAATAATAAAAACTACATCTTCATCTTACATGGCAGCAGCCTGCCAACTATCTTTCCTCTGAGCACTCAGAGGTGGGGCGTTGGTTCTGTCTCAAGTAGCCCTTCATTCCAGTGTTTATAGGCCTTATATTTTTATTTACACCCACTAGTCTTTATATAGTTTCATTGGGTAATCATGAAGTCCTGTTGAGTGGGAGGGGTCACTATCTGCCTTCATTTTTCCATGGAAGCTACTAGTATTCCCTTCACTGGTGAGAGAAGGAATCCACCTCTCACCGATCGTGACTCCAAATTATACAACAGCTTCTTAATAGTGGGCCGCAGTGTCTGATCGTTCGTAAACATTACAGCCTCATTTAAGTTTTAGGAAAAAGTGACTCAGACCTTTATGTCATTGAAACCACAGAGCCGACGTTTTGGCCAGCATCCTCTATCCTGAGAAGCAATTAAGCCCCCCTTTTCATTTTCACTAACAAGGGTCAACTCATGCCACAGTGTGACTCTAACTCTCTCTGGTGAGATGATGTCAAAAGGCTGCTCTGAAGGTTTCATAGCTTTTCAGGTGCATTTCACACTCTCTTCCAACTGTGAGGTGGGGAATGCAACCCAGCCCTTTTCGGGACTAGCATGTACTGTGAGTGCAACTTTAGCAAATTAACAGCCACATGTGAAGTACTACCACAACATTCTCAAACAAAGATTATTTGCTATTACTTAGACCACCCTGTGATGAAAACAATAAAAGAACAAGCTCATCATACACACACTGCAGCCCTCAGTACCCCCCCACTTCACCTGGTAGATGAGGACTTTGAAGTTGCGTCTCTTGAGCAGCTCGTTCTCGTTGCTCTCCAGCTTCTTGATCTGGCCTGCCTGCTTCTCCAGGTTGCTGCGCACCGTCTTGACGTTGACGCTGACCTTGCGTACCTTCTCCAGCATTTTGTTGACAGTGTTGGCTGTGCCGATGTGGTTCTTGGACAACTTAGCCAGCTCCCCTTGGATGGTTGACACTGACTTCTCCATGGACTCCTGCCGGGCCTCGAGCCCATTCTGGGTCTGCTGGATTTGGTCTACCACCCCGATGATCTTGTCTAGAAGAGACAGGACCATGACCCCGTTCATCTGCGCTTCACTCTTGCCTCCGGGGCCAGTGGCAAGCACCAGGTCCACCTCCTCAGCAGGGTCATCATCATCCACTGCCGGCTCGGTGGCAGCACTCACCAGAGCTACCTCGTCATCATCATAAGGCACTTCTTTTAGGGCTGCGTGCTCCTTGACACCTGTATCCGCCATGGCTGTCAACTCCAAATACAACCGCCTGCACACTCACTACAGATAAAAATACACTACTGAAAAACAACCTGCAGGAGCCACGCTGCACAGAACTCAGTCCCTAATCCTTTCTCTTTTCTTTCAGACAACTTTCTGGACCGCTTGTTTGCCTCTTCCTAGTCTACTTAACTCCTAAACTTTCTCTTCACCCTCGGTCTCACTGACTATGTCTCTCTCTGCCTCTGCTCTGGGATGCCAGCCAGCCAAGGGGAGTAGGGCCTCTCACAGCTGAGGCATGTGTGCCCAGACTCAAATGCCTCTGCTCCCTGTGAAACCACCCAGTCAAACTTTTCCCTTCTTACCCGGCCCCCGCCTCCCAGCTCTGCTGGGGCTCCACCCCATTCTGTCCCCACAGGGCAGCAGATCTTCAGACTCCACCTCTTATGGAGACATGTCACACTCCTCTCAAACAGAGAAAGGTGAGGACCACTAGAGACGAGACCCAGCACCCCCATAAACATCAGTTCAGACCAGTGCAATGTAACAATTAAAGTTCCCAGTCTTTGAACTTGTGGTTACTCTGTATGTCAAATCTGTTAAATCAGTTTCACAGTTAACTTACTAGAAATTAAATTAGATTAAAGAAAGAACCTTTAAACCACCGCACTGAGGGAATTACAAAAACAAAACAAAGCAAAGGAAATTATTGTAAGATAATATATTAATAATATATTGTTGATGGTACAAAAATCCAAAACATTCAAACCACCTTTTAAGTAATGTCTGATAAGTGTTTTGCCTTGTGCATACTGTCTTATATTTCCAAAGGAATTTGCATAAGAGCCAAAAGCTACACAAATATCAATGTCAATCAACATACAAATATAAAGCTGCAGTGTGGATAAACAATTGGTATTAATATCTGTATGATTCCCACTGAAGAATGTGAAGTTGCAGTCTCTAACTGTGACCACTAGAGAACAATGAACATGATCATTTGCTTCAGTTTGTTCAGTTTATTTTGAAAGTATTTACCGGAAGTATTAGTATGCTATTATGGCTAACTTGACGCTGGTATGAATATCTTTAGGCAGGTAGCTTGTCTCCACACTAGAAAACTATTAAAACAGCTCTTTATGAATAGAATTATTACCAATGGTTACGTTTCTGGTGTTATTAGTAATACCCATACTAATAAAGAGCTGTACATGTAGATATTAATACTGATTTTAATGATAATGATATTAGCACTGTGACGCTGTGGAGTTGACCTGAGTATAGAATCATGAGTGTTACTGCCCTCTAGTGGTCACTTTTCGGAACTGCAATACTACATTTAATTCGTCAAAACACTTCTGGTAATTACTTTCAAAATATAGTGACCAAATTTAGGCAATCAAAAACGAACTTTCATTCTCATTGCTGCCATAGTTTGTGATTTTGTGTTGAAGTGTAAAGACTGTTGAATTTTGTCAAAGTATTTACTTTAATAATGTCAACTCAAGCTAACGTCAACACTAGCTAGCTCATACTCATTTTACTGTCAGTTGAACAAATTCAGATTCAGACACTGACTCTGAACATAATTAATGAGATCTTTTCCACCAAAAGTCCATATGAAAACGAAGCTTTGTGTAGAGTCAGAGAAATAGCCTTAGTGATATTAGCACTCTGCAATGTGACCAATTAGCTAATAGCTAGCCTAGCTAAATTACCTGTTTGATTCACTCAGAAACAGACTTGGTTTTGCAAATGTTTGAAAACTATGGTCTTACATCAGACATGGTTCCACAAAATAGATGTTTCGGGGGAGAAGTTGTGTTGGAAAGCAAGCGATAGATAACTTTCTGACGGTCTAAGTAGTTAGTCCAGAATACCTGTGATAAAAATGAAATACTTGCCGGTTACTACGTTACTACCTACATTTTACTTCAAACATCAACGCTTCCGTTATCTTGCCCTCTAGTGATCGCAATCAGTAATTACAACTACACGCCACTAGCGTCAAGGCAGACACAATAGTAAAGTATTATTTCCGGTCAAAACATTCAAAATAAAACTTATAACAGATAAAGTGTAGTTACATACGGTGACCACCAGAGGGCAGTCTATATTCATCATTATACGTTCAGCCATCTACTCTTGTGTTTTCTTCTTTTGTTTAACTGTAATTAAATGTGCAGTATATTTAAAAAATGCCCTGCCTTGCCCTACCAAATTTATTTTTCTGATTAAATTTGGATTATGGATTATACTAAATGCCATGTGGTACATTGTGTGCTATTGATGAATGTGCACTGTGCTATTCTGTCTATATGTCTATATGTTTCATGTTGTGTATATAAATTGTAAAACATATACATTTGTCTTCTAGGCTAACTTTGTCTCATTAACAGTCATTCTTTCTGTTGACAAATGAGCACTGTCCCTGTCAAAAAAAAACAAAAAAATAATAAAATAAATAAATGAATAAAATACGAACTCTGGACACTTTTAAAATAAGACTTACAACATACATGGTTGTAGTTACGCAGTGTGTCCACTAGAGGACACTGAACACCGCACGGGGGTCAAGGCAGACATAATAAGCGCTGCAATACTTCCGGTTTAGACATTCAAAATAAAACTTTCAAATTAGGCAGTGCAGTAGAGTTTGAGACAAAGGTTCTCCCCTTTGTGAAATACAATTTGCAATTTGGGCAAGTGGCTACAAAGTATGCAACGGAAAGAGATGTGCTAGGTGTGGTGGGGAACATGAAAATAGTAAGTGTGGAGAGGGAGTGAGACCAAAATGTTTTAACTGTGGAAGTCATCACAGTGTTGCTTATTGGGACTGTGAAGCATTGAGGCGAGAGGTGGAGGTGCAACAGATAAGAATGAAGGAAAATTTCTTATACTGAGGCGGTTAAGAGGACTGGCCAGAAAAAAAAACAGATTATGGGGGAAAATGAAACAAAGAGTGCTATAAAGAAGGCACTTCATATGGCACAACATATGGGAATGTGTGATAAAGAATGTGATATGGCCTATCAGACCTGTCTGGGTATTACAACATTCATGTTTAGATCAGAAAATATACAGAAGGGAGACAAGTGATGATCACACAATTATGGAAAACAAGGCAAATAGAGGCCAGTTTAAAGAGTAGAGTAGAGTGTGGAGACTGTGGAGGGCAGAAAATGGCTGTTTGTTTTTATGAGCTACTGGACTAATTACACGACTATCCAGAAGGTGGCAGTAATGCAGCGTTAAGGATGCCAACTACCGTAAAACCTCAAAGCAGCAGCAGAAGAAGAAGAAGAAGAAGAAAAAGAAGAAGAAGACGACGAAGAGCTGTCTGCTTCAAACACCGACCAGTCCACAACAAACAGCAGAGAGGAAACCAGGAAGGGCAGCAAAGAGGAGAGAGACAGAATCTCCACACACAGTAAGGGCACTGGGTTGAAAACGATTGCTTATTTATAAGGTGGTTGAGACTATAAATAATTGAAACTACTTTTGCGTTGATGTTATTATTGTGTGCTAAGTCAAATATTGAACAACAGGTGCGCTAAATTAGCGTTAGTTGTCTTGTTAGCCCCACACGCTCTTTAAATTGTCTACTGAGCTGGGTTAAGTGCTATCTAAGTTAGCTAACTAACAACCCGATGTCAGGAAAGTTGATATTAATCTCACTACAGTTAATATTCTGTTGTACAACGTTATGTAGTTCGTAATATGAAAGTTACATTTTAACTAACGCTGGCTAATCTGACTAGCACCCGTCAACTAATATTGTTTTGCTAACGTTAAATAATGTTAACGTTAGCTAATTAGCTAACGACATGACGGTTTGGATTTGCTACGTTATTGCATTAAGTGATGTTAATAGTTTTGGTGGATTGATTGACATTGTTAATTTGGTTTGTTAGTAGCCATTAGCTGTTTGACATCAGCTTTGACAGGTGAAGCTGCTGTCGTCAGGGGACGTCGCCAAGCTAGTTAATTTAGCTGTCTGACGTGCTAATCGATGAGCTAAATACGAAATGTTAAACTGTGTAGTTTTGTCAAGTTTTATGGTGTTATGCAAACCTGTTATGCTGTGTAAAGTCAGATAATGTGCACTTTGTGGGAGTATCGAGGCTTACTAGAGCTACAGGTCACATGCTACCCTGTAATCCACAGATAAGCCCTGTGTGGTCGTTCAGCAGTTGGAGGTTATGCTGCTTAGCTGCAAGATATTCTGAGAAGATCTTCACCTTTTAGTATTAAATGAAAAACATTACAGAAACTGCAGTCTACCGACATTGACTATTAACCAGTGCTTTACATCCACAATAGTAATTATAGCCTTTTATTGTAATGGTAGAGAAAACCCTTTCACTGTAACTACATTCCTGCACTGATCATGAGATCAACATGCTTTCATGCTGACTTATTTTTTTTTCTTTTCTCTTTTTGTCACATGCCCGCTTCTCACCCTTGTGCTAAACTAACACACAACTGATAAAGGCCTCCCTCATTAGTGATATTCACACTAGTGTGACATGTAGAGAAAAGTGTTGAATGTAAAACTTCTCAGATCTTTTGTATTTTGCTAGAGGTTGTCTCTGATATACAGGATACAATGTGTTTTCACTAAACTGAAAATCAAGTTTGCTAATATTTGAGTCACTAATCGGGCAATATCAATGTTCAGTTTCTACAGGTTCTGGTTTATTTAAGGGTGCTGGGAGGGCACTCACATCCATCAGCAACATGGGGGAACTCTTCAGAAGTGAAGAGATGACGCTGGCTCAGCTCTTCCTCCAGTCAGAAGCTGCCTACTGTTGTGTCAGTGAACTGGGGGAGATCGGGATGGTGCAGTTTCGTGACGTAAGTCCACTGTTATGCTGTTGCCCTGAATCATGATTGCTTTATTATCTGCAGATTGTGCTTTGGTTGCCAACTGAAACTTGCCTTCCAAAACTGGTACCTGTTGTTTGGGTGGGACAAAACATGCTTAAATCCTCGGTGTCATCTGTCTTAAAAACGACCACCTCAGTGACATTGTTGAGAAAGTGCATGCCTTGTGCAGCATGTTCATCATGTGCTCACAGCTGACCCCTCATTCCACACATGAGAAAGCCCATTCCTGACTCGCCCTGAGGGATGCTTTGTGCTGGAGTATAGGATGGGCTGTAACAGAGAGTAGGTCTGTGCATCAACAGTGGTGTCTTAATCATCTGATCAAATTATGCTCTGACACACTCCACCAGTTTAAAACAATATATCATATTTTCAAATGATAATGTGGAAAACACTTCTTAAGAGTTTTTTGATAGACTTTCAAGAAAGACCTTTATTAATGGTTAATGATGGATAGACTAAGGGTCAATTAAGGGTAGTTAGTGGACATCTATGCAGAACTTGAGCACATAATTGAATTATTGATATTGGAGCAGCTTAGGTTGCTGATGTAAGTGCATGTACTGTATTCTGATTTTACAAATGTTACCAATGCACAATTTCATCTTTTTTTCTAAAGCCACGTCTTTGTAAACATGACAGTTTATGTCACTTATGTTCTTTTTTTTTTTTTCTTCTTGCAGCTAAATCCTGATGTGAATGTGTTCCAACGAAAGTTTGTCAATGAAGTGCGACGATGTGAGGAGATGGATCGCAAACTGAGTAAGTGAGCTGCCTCTGCCTTTGCAGGAGCGCTGGGTGGAAGTTAATAACTCTGCCACTCAGTCTCCTGAAACACAACAACACCTTTTATTTAATTTCCACCCTTTAAAGGGCCTTACAAAGACAGGTGGGGCCCTAAGCTTAGCGCTCACTATGCTTATGAGGAGGTGTGGTTCCTTATCCAGAGTGAAACGACTACATGTACACCTGTACCTCTCTTTTTACCTTGATACTTCTATCTCGCAGGATTTGTGGAGAAAGAAATAAAGAAGGCCAACATCCCAATAGTTGACACAGGAGAGAACCCTGAAGTCCCCTTCCCACGGGACATGATCGACCTGGAGGTGATCTCACTCTCACTCTCACTCTCACTCTCACTCTCTCTCACTCTCACATATCATCTACTTCGTCCCTCTGCTGACCCCTCTGTATGTCTCCCCGCAGGCCACATTTGAGAAGCTTGAGAATGAGCTGAAGGAAATAAACACCAACCAAGAAGCCCTGAAGAAGAACTTCCTGGAGCTGACTGAGCTCAAACACATCCTGCGCCGCACACAGCAGTTTTTTGATGAGGTCAGCTTGACTCTGCACGTAGCCCTTGCAAAACAATGTGCTGAGGTCTTTTATTTTTCTAACGTCTTTTGTGGTGGCCTGAAAGAAACGTGTGACTTTTTTTACTTTTACAATTGTATAGTTGCAACATCTAAAACCACTAAATACAGCTTGAGAAACAAATGAACTATTTTATATGTATTGATAGGTCATTGTAAAACCAAAACTTTAACTTTAAAAAAATATATATTCACTGTGGCAATGGGCAAGAAAAACAATGTTTTAGTCTAAACTCAGCCATTTCTGGTTTGCATTGGTGGAATACAGATTCTGCTGATAAGCCGTCTGCACTGATCTCTCTCACACACACACAAACACACACACAAAGGAGCACTTATTGCTGCTTGATTTGGCAAAAGGTGTTTCACTCGTGATCGTTTATAGTTGCTCACATGGCCTTGGCCCATTTACACCAGCTATTCACATTAGTTAATATCCTGTAATTCCACTGCTGTATAAAACTTTGCACAGATTTAATTCTGTGTACACAGAGCAAAGCCTTGCCTGCCCACCTTTGCCCAACATCTATCTCACTTCATTGCCATCACAAGCAAACTGGGTTGACTTGCAGTGTTATGTCATCTTTTACGAGTTGTTATGAGCTTTATTTGAGGTGAATCATTTAGCCAAACACGTAGCTGTTCAGCCATTAACTCTTGTATTTTTCTCTCCTGTCCAAATCTCAACATTCATGTAAATAAAATGTCTGAGAAGTATGTATATATTATGGTAATGCGGTTCCAATAATGGTTATGTGCTATTGTAGTTGATGATTTGTTAACTGACTCTCTTACAGATGGAGGATCCTAGTTTACTGGAGGAGTCATCTGCCCCCCTGGACCTCAATGAGCCTAACAGAGGGGCTGCCCTCAGACTGGGGTGAGTCAGTTTATGTGGGCTTCCGTAATTCAAAAGGATTCAGCTTTTCTCTGAGATTTCCACCCGGTGCACTTCCGCCATCTGTGTCTGAAACCAGAGAGATACAACTAGCCAATCATCTCCCACACATCAGCTCAGGCTGCCCAGCTTAGTCGGGCAGCAAAGGTTACCTAAAGCGGATGTCTATTCAGAATCCACATTCACAAATGTAATTCATATTAGTGAAGACATTTCAGTCAATGTTATCATCGTGATCAGCTTTTCCTCAAGACAGAACCAAAGAATAGACAGTCGACACACAGCCAACTTGTCCTATATTGTGGGGAAAACTGACTGACAACATGAAGATAGTCTCAACCGTCTCATTTCACTGAAAGGAATTGAAGCAGAGGTCATTTATCTTTCATTTGATATTTTGTTGATCAAGAATTAAAGTTGCGTAGCATTCACATAAGGCCCATTTCAGCTGTTCAAGCATGACCCAGGCCTTAAAACATAAAAAATGATCTATATATAAATAAATTATAGAAGTGCAATAATTATTATGTTGTTGAGCTTATAAAAAGAATCATAACTTTTCTGCAAGTTACTTCTAAATATGAAGGACCTAGCACATCATTTTTGTCACGATTTTAGTCAAAGTTTTTTTTTTTTTTTTTAAGGGCATTTTTTAGAAGTTTTATCCATACCAGCCCAGGTAACCAACAACAACGGTGACAGAATCTTTCCATCTGTTATAGATTTGTGGCTGGAGTCATTGGCAGGGAACGTATTCCCACATTTGAGAGGATGCTGTGGAGAGTTTGCAGAGGAAACGTGTTCCTGAGGCAGGCAGACATCGAAGATCCGCTGGAGGACCCGACTACGGTCAGTACTGTTTAATAAACAAAAGTCATATTCAGTAGTCTCTAAAAGGTGATTTTTTTTTTTTTTTTTTTTTTTTTTTTTTAAAAAGTCTTTCAATAAGTTGAGTAGAGAACTAGACTGATTTCCTGTGAAGGCGGTCAGATGTAGTTCCTCTTTCAGTGTTCTCCTACCAAAGTCTTAACTGTCTGATGTCTCCACAGGGCGACCAGGTCAACAAGTCTGTCTTCATCATCTTCTTCCAGGGAGACCAGCTTAAGAATAGAGTCAAGAAGATCTGTGAGGGGTAAGTGACTGGCCAACATTTGTATAATTTTATGAAGTGTTCTTGGCCAACAGATTCTTATCTGTGATTCTTCATCCATCTTCAGGTTCAGAGCAACCTTGTACCCGTGTCCAGAAACACCCCAGGAGAGGAAGGAGATGCTAGCAGGGGTGAATGCACGCATTGAGGATCTGCAAATGGTAAATACAGTGGCAGGGAAAACACCCACACAATGGTGACTCGCTGACTTGCACAAAAACACACTTGAACTAGTTAGTTCTCCTTTTTTTTTTTTTTTTTTTTTTGTTTCTGCCTGGTCAGGAAGAGGTTTTTCATTAACCGCAAAGAGTCGGAAGAGGAAATTACATAGACAGTAACACCATCTGCTCTTTACAGTTCATTCTCACCTTCCTGCCTAGCCTCCAAGCCAGATATTTTATAAGCAATAAATTCAGGTTGCACAGATGACTCATAGAAGCTCATAGAAAACAGAGCTGTTTGCTTCACTAGCCGCTGATATAAATCGTAGAGAGTGAGATGAAGACTTAAAGGATGTCAGAGAAGGTGGTTGGCAATCATAACTGCTCTTTAGGTGCCTAAAACATCAGGAAGGCATCTCCCAGTCACTCGTTTGACAGACATGATGTACTGTTAATTTGCCAATAGCGAGGTGATAAATCCACTGCCTTCCTAGGTTTTAAATACCGGTACGCATTGGCTTTGGAAATCATCACATCCTCCATGACACTGAATGTTCTCATTACAATGCTTATGGTGGTGAAATGTGACTAAAGCGGGTGAACTCCTAAGTCTGACGCACACGAGACCACCACCAGCAGTAACTGCCTGGCTCTCATTTGACCTGCAATCCTCTCTTGTTAACGCCCCAATTTGTGCCACCCTGCTCTGTTAGTTTGGGGAATAATGCCTCATTTATTGGTTGCTGATTAACACACCGACTGTCTAGCTGTGGCCCCAGAGAAATGTCCTCCAGCATGCAGGAGCTTTCCATAGAAACTACACTGTTGTCATATTGCCTGCAGTGTTGAATTCCTCCCCATTGACTTGTTATTTAGCACAAGGTAGAGTCCCAGGGAATCCCTCCTTCCTTTAGCTTTGTAAATGAGAACCGTCTTGTATCTTTGTCCTATGACAATACATCCACCGATTTGGGTGTTTTACATCGTGTCACGCAGACTCTCGCATCACAGAGATCACCGAGCCGAGCCTGGGCTACAGTCTGTTAGAAGTGAATCCCCCACGTGTTACTTCACTCAGTCAGCCACAGAAATGGCTTGCACGAGACAGATATTTGGCACGCATCCTGTTTGACAAATCGATTAAGAACCTCTCACGGCTTTGTGTACCGGGAAATGTGGATCTTGGTGTTAGTCGATGCAGCGTAATGCTTGTCGCTACGTGGGCATGAGAGCTGAATGACATGGATGAGGAAGAATGTCAAGCTATTTGGACAGCAATCAGCTATGTGTAGGCGATTAAGCCTCTCTACAGCAGGCGAGACCGTAGGCAGACAGCACAGAGCTTAAATATCCTGCTATGTGCTGATCATGGGACTCTGCTTTAAATGTGAGTCACACAGCAGCATACCTGGGAATATCCCATATCTCTTTCGGGAAAACCTAATGGATTGGACAGCCCCGTTGCTCTTTAACATATGACTTACTGCTCACTAATCACGCCAGTAAATGCAAACCCTTTCTATGAATATCAAGGAATGTATGATTCATTGCTGATATTTTTAGTTTTCTTGTTATGATAGCCTTTTCTGATTGTAGTGGACATTATAGTTCATATAGCTGTGACTTTATTTAGATAGATTTATAGATGGTAAATGTCATTGATGATTTATAATAACTAGAACATGCTGGTTTCTTTAGAACCCTCTTCAATAGCATTTTGGTTAACAATTGTACACTGGGCATTGTAACAAGGAGTTTGTCATTTCTGATTAAGAGAAAAATGACCTACCCTCCCTCAAATCGTCTTGTAGTTCCTAGAAAAGCACAGATTAATCTTCCTACAGTTGTCAATATGTAGCGGAGATTCATTTTTTTATTTAACCAGAAAAGACTAGACAGATTACACAAAATATGCCACAAAATCAGAATTAAACAAATGTGATTATAAGATCATGAATAACACTTCTTATACAGTCATGCAAAAGTTCTTTTCATTCTGACCACGACCACGACCACCTCTACTCTTGTCTGCCCCCAAAGGTGCTGAACCAGACCGAGGATCACAGGCAGAGGGTCCTGCAGGCTGCAGCCAAGACAGTCAGAGTGTGGTTCATCAAGGTGAGGAAGATGAAGGCCATCTACCACACCCTCAACCTCTGCAACATTGACGTCACTCAGAAGTGTCTGATCGCTGAGGTGTGGTGTCCCGTCTCGGACCTGGACTCCATCCAGTTTGCCCTGCGCAGGGGGACGGTGAGTAACTGAGCACCGCGCAGTTTATGTTTAAGGACAATATCCACCGTTGAGTAGGTTAATTTCATATTTTATAGACACAGTCACAGAAGGCCCTCCTTTGCATTCTTAGAAAGTAGACTCAGGTTAAAGTTTACCGTGTCATATATTAAGTGTAGCTGAACCAGTTTGAAACCAGCTAGTCTAAACTAGGTCTGTGCAGACAGGGTGTTCAACCGGCAGTGTAATCCAGCTTTTGTTTGTACTCAAATATCAGCCTGTACAATGAGTTATAATGATTAGCCGCCACTAGTATAACACACCCGATTCTACGACTGAACTGTCAGTGGTTGAGTTGCATTGTGGGTAATATAGGCGCCAGATTTTGACAAGGAAGAAGAAGGCATGGAATAAAAAAGACTATCTCTCTGAAGATACATCAGTTTTGATCATTTTGTTTGTCCATCATAAGTCCGACAATGTTATAGGAGTGCAATGCTAAATTGGTGGAGTAGTCTTTTAACTGCATATTTAGTTGTTGTACACTTGGTGTAGCAACAGAGACTTGGCCCTGTAAAGCATGGAGCTGTCTCTACACTCACCGTCTCTCTCAGCGGTCTTTATTCTGCTGGTCTTGAAACATGAGTCCATGGTGTACTGTATCAGGATCTTATCTGTACCACTTCTTCCACCTTTCTACAAAGTTGTCCTGGAAGGCTGTGTGAACTTGGCCAAGATAAATTAATTTTATAATCTTTTATCAGTTTATTTAAAATCAAATGTTGTGGTGTCAGATCAGAGCAGTGATGGGCTATAAGACCCTCAATCCTAAATATTGATGAACAGCAGTATTCCTCTCATTCGTGTACCGTTAGCTTTCAGCATTCTCAGCACATGATCCCATTCTTGGAAAAGATTAGTAGGATTTTTAAATATCTCTAGGCTAATATATCCGGGATTGGATTGCTTCCAAACTCTTGAATTATCTGTTTGCCTGCTTAATGGAAGGAGATTTCTAGTCCATTTCTGCAGTGTTGTTGTTGCAATGTGTGCCATAATCTCGTGTTGCATGACAATTGTGTTCTGCGCCTCAGGAGAAGAGCGGCTCCACTGTGCCTTCCATCCTCAACAGGATGCAGACCAAGCAGACCCCACCCACCTATAACAAGACAAACAAGTTCACCTCAGGCTTCCAAAACATTGTGGATGCCTATGGAATTGGCAGCTACCGTGAGATTAACCCAGGTAAGCATGTTTCACACCTTTCTCTGTACCTCTCTAAAACTTGGACCTGTCTGTCACTACCTAGACCATCAGTGTTATCCTGTATCTTTTAAGGCAGTTGAACTTTTTGTTTAAAAAAAAGCTGTTTACCCAGCTGCCTGTAGTATTGAACGACACTGAAAGGCTTGCTGCCTACTCTGCCTCATCACCCATTATCACCTTGTTGGGACATGCTGTGTATGCTGACATGTTTCACTCGTATGTCGGTTCACCTTCCACACCACCCTTCCCTCATGTGATGCCTGCCTCCTTACCTCCTTGTCTCCAGCGCCATACACCATCATCACCTTCCCCTTCCTATTTGCGGTTATGTTTGGTGACCTGGGCCACGGGGTACTCATGACCTGTGCGGCCCTGTACCTTGTGTTGAGAGAGAGCAGGCTGATGGCCCAGAAGAACGATAATGAGGTATGGACTCCATCATGGCCATCTCATCAGCCCTACACCATCCTTACTGGTGATACGCCAGCCCCAGAGCTGTACAGGGCTTCTATGCGTCTCTGGATTTATGATCGTAGTTGCAGAGATGCAGCTTTCTTTGTTTGATTTCAACCTCTCTCTCATTGATTGTTTTGTGGCAGATGTTCAGCATGGTGTTTGCAGGGCGCTACATCATCCTGCTAATGGGCATCTTCTCAATCTACACTGGGATCATTTACAACGACTGCTTCTCCAAGTCCCTCAACGTGTTTGGCTCAGGCTGGAGTGTCAGGCCCATGTTCGACACTCGACTAGGAGGCAACTGGACGTAAGTGTCATTGGTAATCACTGACTGGAGCTTTAACCCAGTGGCTGCTGTAGGTGTACAGTAATTCAAGTCACAAAACTGATCCGTGTTCTCCTCCTGTTCAGGGTTAGCACACTGGAAGGCAATAAAGTTTTGCAGTTGGACCCAACAATAGATGGAGTTTTCAAAGGGCCATACCCCATTGGCATCGACCCGGTGAATATTCTACACAGTACAGTACAGTACAAGCTAGCTAGTTACTCATCACATGCTTTCAAGCCATGTCTTATATATCAGTTAAAAATAAATCATTAATAATGGCTTGTTGCTGAAATCTAACAATTAATGGTAGTGCTAACATAAACTTGCTTATACAACTAGGTTTATTGTAGTTGAATATCATTGCAGGATAAAGCCCACTCTGAATGAAAAGATATTGAACATTAATTATTAAAGAATAAAACTATTGTGATTAGGGTTGTAATGATACACAGAAGTCACGGTTTGGAGTGAATGGTTCCCAAACAATAGATTTGAAGGACGTGCATGGGATGCGTTTCATTTGCGCTCGCCATAGAGCGACTGATTCGCACGGCAGTCAGCTTGTTGTGCTAACCTCAGCGCATGCTGCTAACAGCGTACGGCTAAAAGTGGAACTCACGCTTGCGAACTTTGGTTCCGCATTACGTGCATCAATCTACGTACCGTGTAGTCTGCATGCACTGGACCGTGACCCCTATATCATGACTGTTAGGCACGAATACACGAACTGTTACAGCCCTAATTGTGATATTTGATTTTGTCAGTATCGCTCAGTTCAAAACTCAATTCAATTCAGTTTTATTTATATAGCGCCATATCATGACAAAGTTATCTCAGGGCACTTTTTTATATAGAGCAGGTCTAGACCGACTCTTTTATATTTACAAACTCATACCATCTTTGACAATTTTGTCTCTCAGATATGGAACATTGCCACCAACAAGCTGACATTCCTGAACTCGTTCAAGATGAAGATGTCTGTTGTCCTGGGAGTCATCCACATGCTGTTCGGAGTTTCTCTCAGTCTCTTCAACCACCTGTGAGATTTTCATCCCGATTTCTACATGCATTTCTAGTTGTGCTTCTTACTCTTTGAATTTGTGCATGATTGCCATTGTGACAAAGTGATTGTTCGTTCTCTGCAGGTATTTCAAAAAGCCACTGAATATCTACTTGGGATTCATCCCAGAGATTGTCTTCATGTCCAGTCTGTTTGGCTACCTAGCCATTCTGATCTTCTATAAGTGGGTCGCATACGATGCATGGACCTCCAGGGATGCTCCCAGTCTCCTCATCGCCTTTATTAACATGTTTTTGTTCAACTACAGCGACCCCACTAACAAACCTCTTTACAGAGGACAGGTCAGATACTCTTGTTATTTACCTACATCCATCCTTTTGTCCTGAAATGAACCACAGCAAGCTAGTTTTCCTTCTTTAATGTTTGTCTTTCTCTCTTCTCCCCTGAACATGCAGATGGGCCTACAATCACTCTTGGTTGTAATCGCCTTGGCTTGTGTTCCCTGTATGTTAATAGTGAAAACTCTAGTTCTGCGGAGACAGCATTTGTGGCGGAGAAACCTGGTAAGATGAAGCAGACCTGCAAGTGGTATCACTTGAAATAACCCATTGTACCTCAATTATAAACACAACAAGTGATTATTTATTTTTAATTTTGTTATTTTATGTCAGGGTACAGACAACTTTGGCGGGATCAGGGTGGGCAACGGGCCCACTGACGATGAGGCTGAAATCATCCAGCATGACCAGCTCTCACAACACTCCGAGGAGGAGCCTGAGGTAAAAGAGACATGTCCTCGTCAGTAACAGCAGCTCACAAAGCTGGAGTACTGGCTGGCCAGCAGTTTGGTGAGGGGGGTGGTGGGGAACACAGGTTATAGGATCTGCTCACATCTTTGAATAATTCAGTCACTCAGCCACAGTTGGAAGCAGAAACCGATGCCTCATGTTTCCACTTCCACTGTGGCCACAAAAAACATCATGGATGAAGGTCCAGTTTGGCAAAAAGTTCAACAAGCTCCACACTGCCACCCTAAGATTAGAGTAAATGCTATTGAAAGATTTAATTAATAAATGTTATTTACTTTACTTTATGGAATGAGCTTTAAGACTACCATGAAACATTTGTGCTAAATTGTGATTTGTTTTATGTGAACCTCCTTTTAAAAACTTCTACCTAATTGAATTCTAAAATGCCCTGACTGCACATGTGAGCAGAGTATTGTCATCCTGTAATGTTGGGTTCACCCTTTTTCCTTTTTAAGTGAGTAACTGATTTCTCTCGTTACTTTTCTGTTCACTGATGTCTGTCTGTCAATAACCAAGCGCTGCCTTTTGTCACCTGCTGTCAAGGCCCGGGAGGAGGAAGAGGTAGGACAGGAGCTCATGCTGCACCTCCACCCTGCAACCTATCCCCTCCTGTCAAAGTGCATGTCTAGCAATTCTGTCTCTTTCTGCCCCTCTCTTTGTTGTCTATATATGCTGTCAACCATTGCCTTTGGCTCTTAGCTGTGTGTGTGTAAGTGTTAATCGCTGTGTGGTCGGTGTGTTCCAGGAGTCACTTGTTGAAACATGGGTTGCAGGGATTCCTCAGGCAGTGGGTGCCAGTAGGCCAGTGCTTTCTTACAGTCATGGTGGATGTGCATGAGGCATCAACAGGGAAGCGGATTCTTTGGGTTCACAGGGTCGTAAGACAACGATTCCTCAGCTAATTTGGGGGGCTTTGGTGATCTACAGTGGGAAATGGCTTTCCTATCAATTTCCTGAATGATCATGCACACACAATGAACCAGACTCCTCCCTATGTGGACCTCAGGACCTGTCATTGAGATGCTGTTTTTTTAGAGATTCATGCTGACAAGTTTTGATGTTTTATCTCTGTCCCACAGTTTAACTTTGCGGATGTGGCAGTGCATCAGGCGATCCACACCATAGAGTACTGCTTGGGCTGTATCTCCAACACTGCTTCCTATCTTAGGCTTTGGGCCCTCAGTCTGGCTCATGCACGTAAGTCGTCACACCTTTCCTCCCTTTATCATCAAGGTTTGACTATAAATTAATGCAGCAATAAACACACCTTTTTATGAAGCGAAATGGACATTACACTCAAATGAATGCATGTGACTCTCAAGTTCATCACAGCACTGAAATCTGTGTGCTTTCTTTGTCCCATGCACAGAGTTGTCAGAGGTGCTGTGGTCCATGGTGATGCACATCGGCCTTTCGTCCAGCAGCCTCGGAGGCTTTTTCCTTCTGGTCATAGTCTTTTTCTTCTTTGCTGTTCTCACAGTTGCTATTCTTCTCATTATGGAAGGCCTGTCAGCCTTCTTGCATGCACTGCGACTGCACTGGTAAGTTGAGCAATTGTGTTTGTGTGTTGCATTTGCTTTCTCTTTTTTTATTTTTTTTCTCCGTCTCCTTAAAGAGGTACTGCAAACATGTTTTTTGAGCTGTAAACTAAATGATATGACTGCAGTGTGTTGAAGCACATCAATGCTGGTGTTAATATTGACATTTCTTACCAAATGTATTCATGGGTTGAAAATGGCTCAACACGCCATCTACTGTTTTAAATCAGCCCTGAACCTGCAAGACCAATGCTTACATAGAGTCAGTCGGTTGGGACTTAACTATGTCATGAAATTTATATTAAAAAAAAAAAAAAAAAGATTCTAATCAGTGTCAGTCAGTCTCCCCCATGTCCCCTGATCCACACAGTACTTATTATTATTATTATTATTATTATTATTATTATTATTATTATGATGTTAAGTTTTTAATTGTTTGTTTGAAATGGGTGTTGATTCAACTATTTTTGAGGCAGTGGTTGATCTTGGTGTATGAATTGCATTACAAAGAAAGGTGCTCATGTTGGCTGTAAACCACAGACCTATAGCTCCATCTGCAGGCTAGTTTTTACTTTACTGTTTCTCAGAGGACCATCCCAGGGTGCACAGAAACAGATGTATAGATGAGAGGCTGCTGCGGCTGTTTTTACGTGATTTTACACAACAGGTCCATTTCAGCCTATTTCTTTCAACTTAAGGAGCCAGGAACAGCTTCTTTTTGCATTAAAAAGGAAAAATGTATAGTTCCAGGCGTCACAGTAAGTACCAGTGTATATGACAACCATTTATTTGGAAAAAGTTAAAAAAAAAAAAAAAAAAAAAAAGTCAAACATGGGTCAGTTGAACACAGACCCTGATTGTAAAAATGGTATCAGAGGAAGGAATTAGTTTATATTAACTAACATGACGTTATCAGTGTATTTAGTGAAAGACCTACTATACTGAAAATATTGTAAACCGAGTATAGCTGAACATCACTTACCAAAACACCAGATTGAGAGGATCCATACAACAGGTTATCTCGTTTACTTTAGATAGTTACACATCAAATTATGTAACAAAAGATTTACAGTGCCAGGGTGTGTCTGCCAGTCAACAAGGGCGTATGCCAATTAGAAGTTAAGGAATTGTGGTTTCCCATCACTAGCTCTTTCCTGGCCTGCGGCCTGGAACATGTCTGGTTCTAGTCTGTGTTGTGCTTTCCATTTTTGCTGCGTGTGCGGTGTGCAGACCAGTCTACGACTCCTTGCTATGACCGGGATGAGCCTTTGTTGGCCCCTCATTAATGTCTTTGTCTGGCTTTGCTGAATGTCACCCTGGTTTTATAATCCACTGGCACATTTACTGTGTGTGTGTGTGAGATGGCCTTCTGGGACAATCGGATGCAGTATGCAGGGAAGCTAATATAAAACGCCAGTCATAATATTTGATTTCTAATGGTTGCATCAGGGCATCATGTGACTACTGAATGTCAAGTAGAGGAGGACAAGAATTGAGTTGGCCTCTCCACCTTAAGTCCTCATCTGTCTAGAGATTTTCTTGAGGTTGCTGAGATACCCTTGAGACCTTAACCCTTAAATACTAATGTCTTACTGTATATGCAGAGAAAAGACAGCATTGGTTAACTAAAAAAGTAGTAAGATAGTGTTAATAATTTCAAAAGAATACATGTATATCTACTGGATTAAAAACAAATGTGGCCTCTGAATTTTGGGGATGATTCACTACAAATAAGACTTGTATATCTTCAAGTCTAAATATCTTTTATATCCGTTTGGGATTTTGCAAGCTATTGCAAGAAAAAGTGCAGGCTATAGTAATATTTTTAAAAGGCCTATCTCCTCCTCGTCTGCTTTCCTACACAGACTATGGAATGGCAGGTATTTGTGGCTCCTCAGTTAAAAGGTCATCCAGCCGTCACTTAGCATTCACCTTTTAAAAATAGAACCTGATCATTTTCCAGAATGGGAAGAGGCTTAGGTGTCTGGCCCCAGGACCGGGTCCAGGAGCAGGGATGTAGACATGAGTGCATGGGTTCAGGTGGGTGCAGACTGTGGAATGAAGAGCAGGGGTCATCTCTGCGCAGCATTACCCAACCTAAGAGCCATTACCACTATGTCCCAGTGCGTTATTGTGCGAGAGGCTTCCTGGTCATTGTTTTTTGATTGGATCTTTATTTTCTTTACAGGGTGGAGTTCCAAAACAAGTTTTATGCAGGCCAGGGCTTCAAGTTCCTCCCCTTCACCTTTGAAAGCATCCTGGATGGGAGGTTTGAGGACTGAGATCTGAGAGCTCCTCTTCTATTAATGTCACTTGTCTCTTGAGAATCTGTGTGGTGTCGAATAGTGATTTCTGTGTGTGACGCAGTTCCGACATCGTGCGTGTTACATCATCTGCATGAGTGACATGCCACAAGATTATGTCAGACTGCCATTTGTTTTAAACTTCTCATCACTTCAATCAGTAACTAAATCTGCAACATCTACTCAGAAATGACTCTTCATTCATTCATTCATTCCTGAGAAAAATATCTGTTGTGTCTTGTCTCAGTGAAGTTGTTTTGTGTTACCTGTTTTATTTAGTTTAATATTATTTATGCAAATCTTTCCTTTTGTAAAACCTGCATTTCTTTCTATGTGGCAGTGTTGCACTACCAATCACAAAAAATGAGGTCCGTTATGTGCAAATGTCTTGACTGGTTATGTTGACGGATGCCTGTTCAGAGTAAAGTGTTTCCTATTTCCCTGTCTGTCTTCTCCACATTGTTGTAGCCAGGCTGTCTCTTTCTCTCTGTGCTGGCATTGTTCCTCAGCAACGATCAACATCTTGTGCACAGAGCATCTCATCTGTTTGATTTCAAAAACACACACACACTTTGCACATGCAGACGCCTCTTTTACACTGCATACTGACCTCACACACACACACACAGCTATAAAGGTCCAAAGGGAATACAATTTAACTTGCATCAGGACGTCAGTCGGTGCTTTTGAGATGTAGATGAACTGATTAATTAATCCTCGGTTGTGCTCTAACATTGCCATAAATGCCGTTTTTGTGTTTAGTGATCTCTTCTCTATCGATCTAGAGTACACAGAGAGCGTAAAGGGTAATCGATTGGTAGGTGGATGTTCTGTAACAATCCAACAAGCTAAAATGATTCAACAGTGTCAGTTTTGCTGATTTTGGTTCCTTGTGCTGATTTCAATTGTGGGTTAAAGTTGAAAATCTTATTGTCACACTTAGAAGGGAGTAAGAGCAGCATACAGCAGACATGTTCAAATAGAATCAATTCCTCAGAAATCATTTACCACCCACATTAATTGTGCATCTCTGTGTCAATAAAGTGGAAAGAGCTGGATTAAGTTGTGGTTCTGGTTTTATTTCTTCTCTTATGTACTTACTTTACTTTATCTGCATCAGTGGTGAAATAAGTATTCAAAGCTTTTACTTAAAAGTAGTAATACCACACTGTGAAAATACTTTGTTACAAGTTAAAGCCCTGCATTCAGTCTTACATAAGTATTATCCAAAAAAAAAAGTAAAATATCAAAAATAAAAGAACTCCTTATGCATATTGTGTGTGTGTGTGTGTATGTATGTGTGTGTGTGTGTGTGTGTGTATATATATATATATATATATAGTGGAAAAATATGTATAAAAATAACCTGCATTAAAGTGTTTTTTGTTTGACATTTAAATAAACTCTTGTTTAAAAATGTTCTATAAATAATTGTAGTTTGAAACACTGACCAGAAAGAATAAAGCGGATTGCTACATAATTATAAAATAAAAAAATAAACAAAGAATGATGCATCATGTTTTATAAACTGATCAAATCTGTAAAAATTACTAGTAACTTGAGGTGTTAAATAAATGTAGTGGGGTAAAAAGTACAATATTTCTGAAATGTAGATGAGTAGAAGTAACAAGTACCTAAATGTTGTACTTCAGTAGAGTACTTGAGTAAATGTACTTTCCGCCACTGATCTGCAGCAGTGGATACATGTAACATACGTAAAATAAAACAAAAAAACACCTCACAAATAAAGTCCAGCAGAATAGGGTTTCAGTGTGTTATCACTCCTCTTGGTGGTGCTATTGAACAGGCTGTGCAGTTGCAGTGGTGCATGAGAAATGAGTGTTGTGTTTCTTGTCCCCTGTATTTATTTAGAAGTTGTAATAAAAGCACCTGCAGTTGTCTATGACAGATGAATTATATTGATTACTTGCTCCGCTGCTGAACTTTGTGCCTGAAATAGGATACCGGCCATTTAACTTGCTAAACTAAAAGGAAATTACCCATAAGCTCATTGTAAATAAATGTACAGTTATGTATTTTGAGCATAATGGGCCTTTTCTTTAACATGTCACTTATCATTGTGTAATTGAGTGGGTTCGCTCAGTCTAGCCGTCTACAGGCAATTATGTTATAATGAGTTCAAACAGACGTATCAACTTGCGTCTCGACCTATTTTGAAAGGGTTTGTTTGACTTTCTCAATCCTGCCAAAAGCAGCAGGAAACATTCAGCCTTACACAATATTACATTTTCATAATTCAGTAGTGGCAGAAGAAGTACTCAGTTCTTGTACTTAAGTAGAAGTAGCAATACCACAGTGTAGAAATACTAAGGTTGGGCTAATTGTTGTTACTTTATAAATGCTGGGTTGCTTGTGAATTTCTCCCCTGGCATGAATTAGGTCTTACCTTTACCTATAATATTACTTCATTATTTATTTGTTGATTATATTTTGTATTATTAATCTGAATCTGCAGAGTAAGTTTTATCAAATAAGTGTAGTGGAGTAACAATTACAATATTTGCCTCTGAAATGAAGCAGAGTTGAAGTATAAAGTAGCAGAAAATGGAAATACTTACTTACTTAGTTACTTTCCACCACTGTGATTCAGCTCATGAAAGAAATGAAAGTGTAATATGTAAGGGAAGGTTTTTTAAGGTGTCACTGCCAACATTAAGTCTAAAACAGTGTCTCACCTTGGGAGGCCTCACTATAAAAACCTCCAGCCAGTCTGGGATGAGGAACATCATGTTCTTTATCCTGCGTATGTTTTCGAGGGGGGTGGCTGCTATTAGCCACAACAGCCCCAAAGTAATAATAGAGCTCTTTATTTATCTTACAATTTTTTTCATTTAAGCTCATTTAATTTGATATTTCCCAGTGTGTCATGTATAACCAGGGGTGAGAGCAAGCTTGCGTAAGAGCCCCAGAAATCTTACTGTGTTTACACTTCCAGGGACTTTTACTCTGCAGTTTCAAAGCATGAACCCCAATGAGACTGAGCTGATTATTTTGCTCCTCTATCTAAGGCAAACAGTGAGTACACTTTAGTTTGGCAGAAAACTGGGAATGCTGTGTTTCTTGTAAGGTTATAGTAGATTTTTCTTTGGGATAACAGAGATGCTTTTGCAGCTGTTCTAGTGCTGCAGGCCTTGGTGTCCTCTTGAGCCAGGCACTGAAAAACAGGGGTTTGGGATGTTGTGTTACCGATTTAGAAACAGCTACACCAATGGCAACTAATGATCCAGAAATACCCCTGTAATCTAAAGTTTTTCTGTACAAAAATGCTGCAAAGAACAATCCACACCTTATTGTATGTGAAATAACAATTCTGTTTGTATATTACTGTGACTGAGCAGAGTCAGACACAGATTCTTTCCTGTCTAAGGTACAGTGCACTCTGCAGCTGCAGAAAAATATTGATGTTCTCTTTTCTTCTTCTTCTGTTTTCCACCCACACATATTTTCATGCCCAGTGTTAAGACTTCCAGACAAACAAATGATAACATTTTAAGAGCAGCTCACATCTCATGCCACTGCACTGTTGTGATGGAAGAAATCATTAATATTGTGTCTTTTATGCAATATTGCAATGTCTTTGACACAGAATAAACAAAATCATTTTTCAAGCACAGGTTAAGTAATTTCTGTCCAGTGAGTTAATAAATAATCATAAATCACCTGAAAGTATTTACAAGATTATGGAAAAGTTGTTCAAAGAAAGGCCCACCTTTACCATGCTAGCTCAATTTGCTATTTATTTACTTTACTAATTTACTCACTATTAACCTGGGATTTTATATATATATATATATACACACACACACACACACTCAAAAAGAAAAAAAAGAGACAAATGCTGTGTCTCAAATCGCGTACTTCCATACTTAAACTTAATATTTTGAGTGCATAAGTGCGTTCACACTAACAAGTATGGCAAAATGCAGTGTACTGTAAGTACCCAGATGATGTACTCATAACGGTCAGAAAGTTGAGTGTGGAACGCTGCACACTTCTCACCCTCAATGGTCGCCATCTTGGCTACGTAGCGGAAGGGGAGGACCACCAACGTATGAAAATGGCAGCCGCGGTTGTGATTGTTACGGCTAAAAGTAAAAGCACATTCATTTTTTATTAATTTTTAATATAATTGAATTGAAGTCAAGTGAGCGAACAAGCTGGCAGATATTTTCGGCGTGCAGCAATCGCAGTAAAATGTTGGCGATAATGCTCCACCCGGTTGCAATCCACCATTAAAAAGAAGAAGAAGATGCGGTCAAAGGTTGCGATCGTCATTTCCGCTAAGCGCACAACAGCAGTATTCGATTTGAGACAACACTACCCTGTCAAAACTAACGCACTACACAAGTCAGTACATAGTGTACACAGTATACTGCATGTAAGTGTACTAACGGAAGTACGCGATTTGAGACACAGGAAAAGAGTCTACAGCTATGCTAGCAGCTAGCGTGAGGCTGTACTTAGGCACAGATTTGAGCTAAATGCTAACATGAGCTCACAATGACAGTGCTAACATGCTAATGTTACAGGTATAATGTTCTCCATCTTTTAGCATGTTAGCATGCTAACTGTTGCTAATTAGCACTAAACACAAAGTACAGCTCAGGAAAATGGGAATGCCATTAGTTTTGCAACTATTGATAAACTAAGAATTGGACAAATTATAAATGTTGATCTGATGATGGCGCTAGAGGAAAAGTCAGGGGATCACCAATGTCATTAGGATTCATCCTCTGGGGACCATGAATGTCTGCACATGGCACATGGCAATCCATCCAATAGTTTTTCAGATATTTTAGTCTGGATCAAAGCAACCAATCAACCGACAGGCCAACACTGCCATCTATAAAGCCACTAGTGCAACACAGTAGAAATAAAGCCTGTCATGTTGTCAAGACAGACTGCCACAGGCTGTCACATCAGGAATTATCGTGGCTGACAAACAGAGAAGGTAAAATTGTTCATGCAGACATGACTGACAAGCAGGTCCATTCGGCTAATAGAAGGCCCAGGTGAGTCTGGGAGAGCGGAAGCCACTCTTTACTCAAAGGGCTTGTACCTTTCCACACCACTGGGATTTTATTACCAGTTCTCCAGATAACATTGTTCTTCAAACAGTTTTCCACAACCTGTCTGACCCCCAGCTATTGTTTCCAGGCTCTTTTTTCACACACCGATTTGGCCGATTACATCAGGAAGCTTCAGACAATATGAAAATTTGACAGCATTGACGATGTTGAACACACACACACACACACACACACACACACAAGCACGCACACATCTCCATACCTCTGTGGAACAGAGTTGCATAACACAAAATGCGAGGGGAAAAGGATAAGAAAAACAAGTGACAACCACATAAAGAGATGTGACAGCTGACTTTTTGACTAATTAATTGTTCCAGGCTCCAGGAAACCTTGAAAATATTCCTGGAGGCAACAAGTTCCACTGAAAAGTTCCAGAAAAAGACATTTGCTTCTCTCTTCATCTCAAAATCTTTAGCCACATCCACATCATACTGACAAATCAAGAAGTCACAGCTCACACTGCCTACACAAACCAAACAAAATTAACCTTAAAAAGCCAGTAGCTGAAAGAGCCTTTATTACAAATACAAGCACTTCTCCAATGTGAGAAATACTCAAGTACAAGTGATAGTTACATCACAGTCAGAAGATCTTCACTAACCTATTGTCCCTGACAAGCATGTTTTCCAAATTAAAGGAGAGCCATATACTAAAATAAACATTTTAACAAGTTTTTAGCCATGCTAGCGGCATGGCTCAAGGAACTGCAATGTCGCTCTGTCGGTTGATGTTGTTGGTCAGTCCGCCAATTTGGTCCAGACTGAAATATCTAAACAACTATTGGATGCCATGAAATTCTGTACACACATTCATGTTCGCCCCGCGCCTTCCTGATGTCAAAATTTTAATGTCCCAATACTCCAGGATCCTGAGGCGAGCAGGGAAGATTGTGGCCGAACCCCTCCCACCCTGACATCCTAAACCTTTCTTCAAAAAACAGTTTCCCGTCAAAGTTGATGTTATTTCCCATCTTTCCAAAACAGCTTGATGTATTTTAGGAATTTTTCACTTTGATGCTGAAATAAGGCAGAAATGTCATCATAACGTTGCTTAAAAGAGGAGTTCCTGTGTTTAACACTGAATACAAGATATAAATTAGGATTATTATATTATTTTATAAACAAATATGGATGAAGAAAGCAGTAAGAGAGAGGTAACAAATGAAAGAAGGATAAAAAGTGGACTATCATTTTAACTTATCCCTATAGAGTTAGCACCTGTCTGAATCCTGAATACTTGTCTGTGGGTGTGTGTGTGTGTGTGTGTGTGTGTGTGTGCTTCAAATAACTCCCTAATCCAGTACCGTAGTAAACAAGGAGAGCGCTGTGGGTTGAAAATCAAGAGCTCGAAAAGATCCAGACCACTAGAATCTGTTCCCTGTATGTCTGAAAACCTGGACTCCCTCCCAAGCTTGTAGCGAGTCAGCGGACAGAGTTCACTGTGGGTACTCTGGCGAATGTGTGTGTGTGTGTGTGTATAAACTACAGTTTAAGTACATGTGAGTGGGCATTCGTGTGCATCACGTCCTGCAAATCCAACAACAGAACTGTTTCTTTTATGTTTTTTTTTTTTCTATGAGCTTACCCACATTGAAATTGAACCTTTTAAGGATTAACTTAGCAGTGTCCCTTGTTTTGGTTGGGTTCCTTACACAGAATTTGAGTTGAAAAGTTCTCTCTGAGCTGAGTGTGCCTATTGTGTGGCTTTTGGAGTACGATGTGTGCCAGTAGTGCCCCCATGTTGAGGGAGGATATATTCACCGCAGACAGAGGAAAACAGGCAGCAGCATCAGGTCGTGCTACTCTTTGTTGAGAATGCTTTTGTTGTTCTTCAACCGTTTCCAGGGACAAAATAAATAGCTCTGCTTAACCAAAGGCATTTGCCTCCCTCGCTGCTATGAATGCACCACCATGAGAAACATATTACCAGCGGTTACGAGTGTTTTGCCTCTTATGGAAATTCTCTCTCTCTTTCTGTTTTTCTTTTGCAAGCATTGCTGGGACACGTGAAAGAAATGTCCCAGTCAACAGCCAGGCTTTCATTTGTCATAGTTGGTCTTATCTCTATGAAATACTACAGTATTTTGGGACTGAGAGACAGAATCCCAGGTAACCGTGAGGATTTTGTCTTGTTTTCATCCTCTTAAGGTCCACTTCTACCAGCCACTGACATCCATCAGCATTAAGAGGCCTCAGTTCTTGAACTTATTGTGGGCTTTATGTAGATCTTAAAGATCTTGCAAAGGTTTGCAACAAAGGTCAACGCAGGAATGTAGCAGGAGTGAAATAATTTGGAGGGAGTGACTGAGAGGTCAGAGTGTTGAGGATGTCAATTGAGCAGATTCCTAAAGGGATGAAATGAAAATTAGCCATATGTTGTGTGATTGAGATTATCTGCCTAAATGGCTACAATGAGGCTAAATTTATAAAAGACAGAAGAGTTGAAAATGAATGATGAACAGAGTTGGAGAGGTAGGCTGTTGCAGGTTTTCCAAACCCTGGAGGATAGACACACACACTTTGTTGAGTTCTCTGACATCAGTGTACTCTCTCCATAATGGCAGTATAATCAGGAACATAAGCGTAAAGGAATTTCCCCATTATATAAGGTGCAAGGGGAACTACTTCTGAGAAAACTGGTGCACTGAAAGAGATCTAGAGATTGTGAGATTGATAGAGACAGGGAGAGCGAAAAACACGAGTTAGAGTAGACAGAGAGAGACAACTGGAGCTGGAGGTCAGGCAGAAGGAGAGAGAGGAACGCTACGAGGAGCTGGGAACCCTTCATTTATGTCAAACAAGTGATAGAAACAGGCCATTCGTGGACGCAGCAAATTGGCCTAGAACATTAGGATGGGATAGAAACAAGGGCACTCCACTGTGGGTGTCTCTGCAGTAGGACATCTAATCATTTACATATGTGTTCTGGTCTTTGTGTGTAACTGGTTAAAATACAAACGCAGATGGATTCCAGTTCAGGTATCATGAAAGGGTCAAACTATTTGCTACACACACAGTCAGTAAAGTTGAACAAGGCACAAAGTATCACAGAGCACCACAAAGTACCACAATGTGTGCCAAAAATACCCAACATACTTTTAACCAATACATGATAAAAAAAGGGTGAAAAAACAAGACAAAGAGTCTACAGCCATGCTCTGCGGTAAATGCTAATGTCAGGATGCTAACATGCTGATCTTAAGCAGATAATGTTTATACCATGTTCACCATCTTAGTTTGGCATGCTAGCATGCTAAATTATTGCTAATAAGCAATAAACACAAAGTATAGCTGAGACTGATGGGAATGTCATTAGTTATGCAGGTACTGATAAACCAAAGTACTGGACAAATTAATAATTTGAAGTGATGGAGGCGCTAGATGAAAAGTCAGTGGATCACCAAGATCATTAGGATTCACCGTCTGGGAACCATGAATGTCTGTACCAAATTTTGTGGCAATCCATCCAGTAGATGCTGAGATATTTCACGGGATTAGTGAAAACCTTGAACTGCTGGTGGTGCTAAAGGAAAAGTCAAGGGATCACCAAAGTCATCAGGATTCATCCTCTGGGAACCATGAATATCTGTACCAAATTTCACAGCAATCCATCCAACAGTTGTCATGGTATTTCAGTAAAAAGCCAAAAATGTCAACCTCATGGTGGCGCAAGAGGAAAAGTCAGGGGATTACCAAAGTCAGTAGGATTTATCCTCCTGGGATTATGAATGCCTGTACAAACTTTCCATCAAAAAAATGTTAAGATATCTTAGTCTAGACCAAAGTGGTGGACTGACCGACATTGCCATCCTTAGAGCAATGCTGCTAGCGTGGCTAAAAATGTTAGAGACATACAGAGAGCTGTTACAACCTCTCATATATTCCTAGAAAAATTCTTATTTGTTGTTCTTTGTGCTGCTGTTGTTGTACTTTCCACTATTTTGTGCTATTTTTGGTTCTATCTGGCCCGAGAGTGTGGTACTTTATGTAAATCTTCATCTTTTTCATAAGCAATTTTAGGCTGATCCTCTGGGTGTTCTCTTTATCCGCACAGATAACAGAAAATATTTGACTATGACGACAGAAAAGTGCTTTACATAAACAAATACTTGATTACAGTCACAGTACCATTTTTGTAGCATGTTCGTAAACTGTCAGTCGCACATGGATGTAAAAGCCGCAGTTAAATTTAAACCTGCTGTCAAACAATCTTTGGTTATATAACTGATCGTTTTGACCTATGCAGTGTAGAATGTTGCCTTTCCAGCTTCCCAAGAGGTTTACATTTTCAAATCCCAGTTCTAGATTTTCGCAAACCTCGAGGGATCAATGTGTTATGGCTGGAGGCGCTGACAGACTTGTCTTTCGGATCTACAGCTGGTTAGCACGAGATGAAACGCCTGCCGAGTGCCTACAGCAAAAACATGCCAGAGACCAGGTTTCGTATAGTGCAAGGAAAATCAATATTTATATAATCATTAATTAATGTTATCTGTTTTGTCCGTTGTTACACAGACTCAAGGGAGATAAATGGATTTTACAAAGTAATGTGGCTCACTGGGGTGTTTAAAAGCAGTATTTGTTGCCCTATAACCTTCAAAAACCATTAAGCAGGACCTTAATTTCAATCCACAGAGATTGTTGAGAGCAGGTTATCTGGATGTCACAGCAAGCTTTTTGTCCACTCTTGGTATTTGTTTGGATTTGCGGGAGCCAAGTGCTCTTTTGCTACTAAGCCAGATTGTGGAGCGCACTCACCAGTCAGGACACGGCACAAACTGGCCCCACATCTGTCTTAAATCATCCTCTAATGGTCACCTTAAATATCAAAGTCACATCAACTGATCCTGAGAGTCCTTCTGAGAAACAGCCACTTTATCAACCACTTCAGTAACTGTGTGTGTGTGTGTGTGTGTGTGTGTGTGTGTGTGTGTGCTGTATGCAGTATGGAAACAATACCACCTCCCACTGCGAAAACAAACCCCATAAGGGGGATAGAAGGGAAGAGAGGCATAAAGGAAGAAGTTTGAAAAAAGAAAGGCCAGTTATGAACATTTCTGGCATTCCTCAGCTCCATGCAGCAGCAGGATTTTCTTTAGAGGAAGTGCAGTCCAGCCAAGAGCCACTGGAGCAGGACCCTGCAAGGAGCGCTGCTTTCTCCTTATTGGCCACAGCAGAGCTGAACTGGCTAAGTGCCGACCACGAGAGGAAGAGCACATTAAAGCAAGCATTCAGGATAGTGGCAGGCAGGGATATTGTTTAACCTGACACAAGTAAACAAGCACAAGAGTGTGGGCATGAGAGAGAAAGACAGAAAGAGAAAGAAACTTTTACTGCAGTGGAGAGCATTACTTTGTGTTCCTCTTCACAGGATGCTGGCATTTCCTGTTCAGAGAGACTGCTGGATATTTATGGAAGACTGGCCCGAGAGTGGATTTTCTTTATGATACTCTGTTTCTCTAAATAGACACACTGAGAGGAAAAACAGATGCTTCACATGTGATCTGGTCCAAACATGGGTAATCTGTTTTGGTATGAGACCTGTTTTTCTCCTGACTACACACGCAGGTGAACTATCAACACCAGACAAACAGAAACACTGAAAGGTATTGGTATTGGTATCATCAGCATTATGGGATAATGAGAACATATGGCGGTTTATAGAGGATAACAATAAATGGTGGGATTGTACAAAAGAGAGAAGGAAAGATAATACACAAAATTTGTTGTATAAATCTGAGGGGTCGCAAGATGATTAACAAGAGAGGAAATAAGAAGTCTGGCTTTTCTCTATTGTTGCTTTTTATTATGAAATACAACAGAATTTTACCAAGTCAAGCCTCTAAAAACTAAACACTATGAGCATGAAATATTGATCTTTAGTTTAATTACTCACCAGCCATAGACAAATGCAACCTGTGATGAGGGGTTGCTGGTAGACATTGTGTCACTTTAAAGGGTCACTTACCAAAAAAACTGGGAACCACTATCCTAGAGGATACTCAGTTTTGTTTACATTGTTAAATGCCAGTGAGCACAATTAAATTACATTCAGTACATGAACTCTGTAAGCCATCAGAGGTCCACTGATAATATTGACATGCTAATGTCTTTGCTCGAGGCCAGTAATATAAAATCTGTCAGACCAATGATGTTCGAATATTGGTTCCATGAGGACATTCTAATTAAACATTTATTTATATTCCATGATTAGTTTGCATGAAGATCTGCAAGAAAACATTTTTGTGAGCGATTCCTTTGCTCAGCAACTCACTAATTTCATTCTGTAAAAGCACATTGATGGATTTTGCTGTGTTCCTTTTATAAGCAGGAGTGAACAAGAGTCTACAGCCATGCTAGCTACCAGCTTTGAAACTGCACGTAGGCACAGCTGTGCTTTGAGCCAAATGCTAATGGATGCATGCTAACACGCTCAAAAAGACAATGCTAATATGGTGATCTAGTTTTGCGTGTTAGCATGCTAACATTTGCTAATTAGCACTAAACAGAAAAGTACAGCAGAGCCTGGTGGGAATGTCAGTAGTTTTGAAGATATTTGGTAACTAAAATACTGGTCAAATATTTTACCTGCTGTAAAATAGATAAACTAGAGGAAAAGTCAGGCGATCACGAAAGTCATTAGGACACATTGTCTGGGGACCATGAATGGACCTAAGTGGTTGACTGACATTACCATTCCTAGAGCCATGTCGGTATAGCTTAAAAACTAACTTATGTAGATGAAAAACAAGCCTCGATTTGGTTGATTATGCCTAAATCTAGAATCATATTTTTTCACCGCTGTAGTTTGGATGTAACTGAACCCTTAAATTAAAATTAGAAAGTGATATGTTATCTGCTTGGAAAATAAAGTAATGGTGCCTAATTTTAAATGCCATTGCTATTGTTGCTAGAAAATCAATCACACACAGGCAGAAGAGTTTGTACAAAATGCACATGTATTTTTGTAAGTTACATTTTGCAATGCATGCCATCAACATTTATTAATTTTTACATAACGTCCACAAGGACAAGTGCAAACCTGCCTGAAATTCATGAGCAGAAAAGAATAAGTAAAAGTACAATGTACAAAATAAGACACAATATAATGATGTTAACATTCATACACTGGTAAAAAACAAAACATTAATTATCTTTTCAGATTAATCTTAATACTAACTCACAATATACATTTCAGTACTTTTTTGAGAAATTCTTCCCAATTTCTCTGCTCCCGAGCATCTGAAGGCAAACATCACATATTTATACAAATCTGGGCCCCTTCAGTTGACCATGTCATTGTTCATCTATTACAGTTCCAATAACAAAACTGAACTGTTGCTTTCAACCCCTGCCTTTCCCTCTTTCCAAGACTGATGTTTTCACAATATTTGAAGGGCATGAAATCTGGTGGCAACCTCGCAGTTAAGTACAAAAAAAAAAAAACTTGTGCAACTTGTGCAATAGCCAACAAAACAAACAAAAAACAAAAACTGTAATATTAACACAGAAGTGAGGTTGAAAAAGTGGCACTTTGTGAAAAAAGGTAATGTGACCAAAACAGTGGCTGGTGGAAAATGTTTAATATATACAGTACTGGATTGTGTGACAGCTGACTGTGCTTGAAGAGCCTTTGGTTTCTCACTATTATGTGGAAGTCCAATAACAAAACAAAAAGTGCTTAAGATTGTCCTTAAAAAAATAAGAATGCTACTATTTCCATCTTAAACTCAGGCATTGATGTGGCTTTGTATATTGAAGGGGCTGAAGTGGTACAACAAACACACATAAATAAACATAAAAACAGTGGTACAGTTAACGTCTGGATTCAGCGTAGGTACTGTCCTTTAATTGATTTTATTCTTTTGTTAAGTAGAACTGTCAAAACACTTCCTTCAATAAAACTCATCACAGAAGGTGAAGCATAACTTGTTTTGATGAGAGCACACAGTGAGTGAAGTCATTTCCCAGGGAAGCGGGAGGCTGCCTCTCCTCTGACACCCAGTTCAAAAGGCTAATTGGGTAAAAAAGAGAAACCAGTGTGCGTGCAGGGGCGAACTAGCCACAGTGTTAAGCTGAGCCCAGTTCAGTTCTGTCACTTTTAAGGCAGCAGTGCAGTCCTGCGACAAAATCCTTGTGTGTCCTCTCCCGCTCCTTTCTCCTGCATCTTCATTCCTCACACATTCCTTCCGTGCAATCATAAATCAGCACGGAGTAGCGTGTATTATTCAAACGCACACACGCAGAGGTATCAAACTACACGCAGCCCAGCTCACAGACATCACAGCAGTAGAAGCAGCCAGCAGCAGGCATACAGCATCCATATAGCATGGCCCTGAGTCAGATCAAGACCAAGAAGCTGCAGGCTCACTGGCTTTCAGCATCTGCTCTGTGGAGTTTGAATTTGTTCAATCTCTCTCCACCTGTGAAATGTTGTTCAGCAGATCAGCTCCTGCTGTATCTCAGGTCGTGTGAGAAAGGAGGGCTCGCTGAAGGAGAAGGCGTGACGGCCTGTTTTCAGCTCACCCTGGCCCGGGCACATGAGGTACGACCCGATCAAGTCCAGCTCGGGGGAGGGAGCCGGGCTCTCGGGCTCCGACTCTGACTGGCTCGTCTCCGGCTCGTCCAAAGAGGAGGCCGACCTAGCGTGGAGGTGTGGGTGGGAGTGGGGATGGGGGAGCGAGTTCAGCCAGGGGTGGTTGAGGCCTTCTTCTGCCGTGACTCTCTTCCTGTACACACAAACACAATAACACTGTGGATGAGTGGAAATTCCCGAAGAGTTTACATAACCGATGGATTGCCTGGATCTTCCGATTCACTCAATCCGTTCTCTTGCAGACGTCGGCCATATTCCCTTTCAACATTTGGTTTGGAAAACCACAAAAGAAGCACTTTTTGCTCTCAAGATTTTTTCCCCTCCATCTCTCACCGATTACTCAAACACTGAGGAATCTTCCACTTTTTCCAACGCTACCAATAATCTGCTGCAATTAAACGATACCGACTGCAGATTATGGCTCTGGATGTGAGACAGAAGCTGCTGCTACTTTTTTGTGGTGACAAATTAAGGCCTCAGTGTTGGAGCTCTCAATCAGAATTAGAGTTAGAGTTAAGTTCATCAGAAATATGGTTACATAGCTTCCCTTCGAAAATCACCTGTGTTTGGTGTAATGTCAAAACAGAACATACTGGCCTAAAAAATCTCTTCTTTTTTAAAATGAGGCAAGCTTAAAACCACCATCTGCAAAAAAAAGGAAATGACTTCTCGCCTAAGTGACGCAAATCTTGTTACCACATACATATTTTAGACGCATGCGGATGTACTTCCGTGCCGGTGTGAACATGATTCACATCCTTGATGTGTAAATCAGCTCAAAGTAACGCTGATGGAAACTTTTTAGTTTTAGCCATAATCAGAACATCTGATCCTATCTTCATCTTTACTGTAAACAGCCTCACCTGGGGTTTTTAACCAACAAGGACTTGATGAAGTCAACAGCCAGGGAGGATATCCCCTCGAATGTGTCCTGCGAGTAGTCTACGTTGACTTGGGAGATGTTGAGGAATGTCTCCTGCTTGTTGTCACCCAGGAAGGGAGACTCGCCCGTCAGCATGACGTAGGTCAAGACCCCGATACTCCTGGCAGAGAGGGAGCAAGAAAGGGAAGGAAGTTATGAGGCAATTTGTCAACTTTGATGGTTACAGAATCTGTTTTGCAACACACTGGAGCACAACAGGTTTGGCGGTCTTCCACTGTGCTGCGGTAAGTCAATAATTAACTGCAAGTATGAAGCAAAGATGATCTTGTGGTCAAAGGTCTAGACTTTCTTTTGCACGTTAGGGAGGTGATGTCACTGTCCTGAATATGTCTTTATTCCCAGAAGTAAAGCACAGACTAAATGAGTTCTGCATGGCACCCACTAAAATGAGTGGAAATAGTCTCATTAACTAACTGCAGTAGCACACTTACCACATGTCTGTAGCAGTGGTAATGGGTTCGTAGTTCAGGATCTCTGGTGCTGCAACAGAAACACATGGCCCCAATTAGTCATGATAAATGGCACTCAAATTGAAAAGACACAGGTGATTCTGGGTATTTCAGCGCTGAAAGCAGGACTCACCCACATACTCTGGGGTACCCAGAATCTCCCTGACTTCTGTGACGTTGTCCATGCGTCTGGACAAGCCAAAGTCCACAATACGAATGTCCCCCAGAGGTCTGGCACTGGTCAGCAAGATGTTCTGGGGCTGGAGAAGACGCACACACAGATTAGACAGAGGTATGTGACATAATGACTAATGAGTATTCAAGAAGCCTGAGGTCTGACATCCGAGGTCATTAATTACATGTCAGTGTGAATGAGTCAAGGCATTTGAGGTAAATGGTCCCAAGAGGATTTGGGGTCTGGTTCGTCAATCAGCATCTAGCTGCTCCTCTGAGATCATCCTCTAAGCCTATTAAATGAGACTGAAAACAGGTAGGATATCCCTGCCAACCACCAGGATGGCTCCACGGTTTGTGTGTGCAAATACCGTAGTGTACGTACAACTGTGCCTTATTCTGGGTCAGACTGAACTCATGCCAGAGCTGGTTTGAATATCTGAGGTAAACACAAGAGGAGAAGACAGGCCAAGGCCAACTATCAGGCCTGGGCCACTACAGTCTCTCAAACCTCAAGAGTGCACGAGATTCACCTCTTAAAAACACTTCACCTCGCACTATGTTTATATATACCAAAATGTTTCAAAGCATAAGTCCTGCTAAACCAAGTATGTGATGAATTTGAACTGATCATTTAATCTAGAACACATGCAGTTTTTTTTCAGTTGCTCATTCACTTTTAAAAGAATCATATAACATGTAACCAGATACTTGGTTAATTTGTGAGGTGCTTAGGTAGGTAGAAAATCTAACTGGTGACTGCCTTGTTACCTCAGGGCCCATTAAAGAAAACATGATAGTTAAGTCAGGCTCCTTTACGGACCGATTCCTCGTGGGAATGGGGTTGTGACACACTGAATGAGTTGTGGTTTCATAAGAGAAATCGTATCTCCCTCCGTCTGCCACTCGAGGGAATAGACTGTCCTATATTGTCATATAATCTGTCAGTGTACTTACTTTCAGATCCAGGTGCACCACATTGTTCCGATGCAGGAAGGCCACTCCAGTCAGGATCTGCTTGGCCAGCCGGATCACATCTTTCTCTGTGAAGGCCTCGTCGTTATCGGCAACACATTGGTTGAAGATTTCGCCACCGGCGGCGCTGGAAGGAAAGCACAGGAAGGAAAACTGAGAAAACAAAACAAGGATAACATGAGAAGAAAAGAACTATACATGGATAGCCACCCATTGGAGTTTAGTTTGGCTTACTTTCAGTTTTGATTATTCATTTTAACTTGCGCCTTAAACTGTAAAAATACACCCTTCCTCTCAGTTTGAATCACACAAGTTGACAATAGCAAATTCCAACCCATCCCATTACCACTTCTGCAATTTTAGTGAACAAACCCAAAGACATTTCCACTTTCTTTAAAATTACGTAACACCTGTCTCCTCATTAGTGTACTTTGGCTCGGAGGAACAAAGTCCTTCCACATCTACACATTGCATGCGAGTCCAACATGAATCAATATAATTTTTGGTACCCCGCCTCTGCGTGTACCTTCCACTTCTCAGGAACATTACAGGAGATAAGAATGGTCATATCAGGTTATATCAGGTTCAGATAAAACCTTATACAGCCTGATATATTGCAGGATGACTTACTAAATCGAAACAGAAGCAAACACTTGCCAACTACGCAAAGCCTGAACATTTTCTTGATGCAGAAAGGAGCAGATCTTTAGCTATAAAGTAGCCAGAGAAGGTGGCAGGAAAGTAGTGTCAAGTTGGTAACTAGATACTGTATGAGCCTCAGCCTGCATAGTTTTTTGCTTGCTCACTCAAAACAACTTATGTGTAAGGGATTATCCCTTTTTGGAATTTAGTAATTAGACAACTCAATGGTGACTTCTCACATTTTTGTGGAAGGAATAGTCAGATTCCTGCCTGGTCTTGCTGTGCTTGTGTAACAACGTTAAGTAAAGTGGAGACATGGTGGATTTACGGTGGATGCTCCATCAGTCAGATCAATGCCTGAAGCTGACAGTTCACCCAAAAAACTAGAGCCATGTGTGGGGGATTTAGATGGCACACATGCTTTTTATCTTCAGAGGAAAACTTTGTGACCAGGCCCTGGGCATAACTGTTACATAACCAGCACCACCCAATCCCCTGTTAGCCTCTCAACCCTGCAGTCTTTACTATCCTCAGCTGTGAAAATAGCACCCATGTTTTTGGAGATTTTGAGGATATCCGTCATTGGTCCATATAAACTTTTTTTGCTCCCAGCACCAATTACTTGACCTGCCACCTACCCCGCTTGTTGCAAACATGCTCAATCCCACTTTACAACCCCCAAAGAGTTTAGAGAGCAGTGGAGACATACAATGAAACTCTGCACTCAATATGTTTACATTGATCTGCACATTTATACTAAATGCAAGCAAGCCTGGCTTTAGTGTTTTCGTTTGGGAGAGGAAATGAAAGACATACGAGTGTGGTTTGTCGGACGCTTTTATTGTTAAAAACTGCAATAGAAAAAAACCCTCATTCCTCTTATTGAGCTGGTGTTAAGTAGAAAATAAACTTGAACTTGAAACTGTCAACTTAACATGGATTTGACCTATCACTGTACCTGTCTGAACAATTAAAGGCTTGACATGACAAAGTATTAAAATAGCTTCATTAAGCTGTCAGCAGAAGCCCTGAGAGGATTTAAAATCTTGATAAAGATCGTCTAGTTTAAATTAAACAGACTGCACACATTCTAGCCAAGCACTTAGGAATGATCTGATACTTCCCTTAAGTCTAAATTTTGTCTCCATGCTCTCCCTCCTTCCAAGAGAGTTAATGTACACACTACTTTCAGTGTGTAGGAGACATCCTCCCCTGCACGGAGCTGCAGCCAACACGGGTGAGGGCACAGAAAAGCTGAACAACCATTTGAAGACAAGAGCCGAGAACAAATGAGCCTCAATCTCTGAATAAGAGGATATTAAAGCAGGAACGAGGCAAATATATTTCTTTATTTTAAAGTGGTAAAACAAGTCAACCTCATTTTAGTTTGGCAGGAGAAGCTATTTGGTCAAAGCCCTTCTTGGCTCACCACAAAGCTGGGTGCTCATTGACGTCACCTTAACAGCACCATGTTAACCACCACCAAGTCCAAGTCTAACCTGTCTGTTGGCTGAATTGTCTGCATAGCACTTATACTCCAGTATAGTCCAATTAAAGCCCACTTTTTTTTTTAACAATACACTTTCGTATATGTAGAAGAGCAGTAAACAAACAACTATGCTTCCTGGAGAATTCATCACCGTGACCGTTTTAGCTACTGTGCACAAAAAACTTTCAGAGTTCAGAGGTGATGCATGTTCATTTCTCATCAAAGTGACCATCTCTCAAACTAGTCATTATGCTGGGGGTTTCTGTGGTACTGACGCACGCTGGAGCTACACTTTCAAAGATGATTAGAATTCAACTTCTAGCTTCCATTTCTCTGACATTACCAAGGATGTGGTTGTGGCTACGAGAAGTGTGTGTGTGCACAACACATTATACTAGCGTGGTGGTGTGCTACTTTTGGGAGCCATGCTTGCTTCTTACATTTAAACCCACAGGAAATGGAAAATGGTTTGCAATTCTTGAAACTCATGCTGAGGTCAGACAGTTTGAAGATGCAGCTTTTCAGTGGTCAGGGGTCTCATTGTGAGTTTTTAGGACAAATGTGCAGTGCAATAGATAATAACTGACAAAAGCATGAGTTGACATTTAAAAACCGAGCTCTCAAGTGCTAAAATATTGTAAGAATAAGACTCTCAGTGCAGCTCCATTTGGCAGCTGAAGAGGAACTGCGGACCAGTGCTGACTGACCTCCTGCTATGTTTTCTCTGCAGGCATGCAGGGGTGAACTGTGGTGCTACTTCCCCTTTCACACTTCAGTCAGAGGTCAAACACAGCCCCCCCCCCCCACAGAGAGGCCTTTGTTCTGTGGAGGCATTCCACGTCTGGGATGGGGACGACTACCGAGGACTGGGCAGGAGAGAGCTTCCTGCCTGAACAGCAAGCAGTTCAGGAACCACAACGTGGTTCAAGCCTAATTGCCCAGTGTTATCTCCCTGTAATGAGGTGAGCGAGGTAATTAAGATGCTAAGTGTCCTTTCCAAATCCTAATTAGAGGCTGTCATTAGAGCAGTCAGGGATCACTGGATATGCATTATGTCATTTAACACCCAACCACAACAGACCAAAGCCAGACAGACAGAATGGCTGTGCTGGGTCACTGAACGAGCAACTCCACTCAGCTGCCGACCAGTTCACCTGCACGTTGAAAGGCAACACAAAGTCTAGAGTATTGAGCAATACGTTCTCACAGTAGGGTCTAACTGATTCATTTGTAGTCCGACATTGTTATTTTCACACAGTAAGCATGGTGCAGTTTTGCCACATTGGTGTTTAAAGTGACAGTTCCTGACAGCCATTTAGCGTAACGAGAAACTGAGGTTTCGGGGCTACGACGAGACGAGCGACTAACCGCAGAGAGAGAGAATATTTCCATTTAAGGCAGAGTTTGTGTAACAATAGTGCAAGGCTATGCATTTCACACGTGTGTTTTTTTCTTTTTGAGGTGAGAAAGTCTTGAGTGACATGCAGCTGTACCCTCAGCAACCAGCACATAACTCTAAGCCAGGAAGGGTTTTTCACAGATCATCAGACAGATGAAGCTGAAAATTCACATGAAAACACCAAAGCAGTGACATTCTTATCATGCAAAGTACAGCATATTGTAAGACGTGAATGTAAGATTTGAAGTGAGGATTTCCCAACTCAAACATTAAGCAGAAATGAATGATAAGTTAGGGAGTTCTCTAGAAGCCAGTTTGGTGTCCTCAAAACGCTCAGACATTCTGCATGAGAAAAACTCCAGTCATGGAAACCTTTTAGTGAGAAATGACTAAAGGATTTTCATCTCCCTAATGATTGAGAGCCTAATCATTTTATTATTTTAATTTAGACAAGTTAGAAATAGTTTAAAAGGCCGTTTGGATTATGACCATCACTTTTTTCTCATATCATTGGTTGTGCAATGGTGTGTGCATGAGAGTTTGGCCACAAACAAACTTTGGAGTCACATACAAGGCTGTTCAAATGTGATGTAGAATCATTTTTTTCCCTGCAGAACTTTTAAAGACCTTTGTTTTGTTTGTGCAATATCTACAGTATTGTCTTACCACTCCAGAACGAGGATGATTTCGGAGTTGGTTTCGTAGACCTCATGCAGTGCCACCACATAGGGGTTTGCCTTGGCCGACTCCAGCACGGCGATCTCGTTTAAGATGTCCATGCGGCAGTCCTCGCCCTTCCGTCGCTTTCGCAGGAACTTGGCAGCGTACTGCTTCCCCGTTGCCTTCTCAATGCACTTTTTTACCACCGCAAACTTTCCCCTGGGAAACAAAGAGGGGAGAGAGCGAGAGAGTGATTAGTGAGGAGAGAGAATAATCACAACCACATTACTGGCTTTTCAAATATATTTGGTCAGAGATGGTTCTGTTCTGTATCCAAGTAGCCGACTGGACCACTGGAATACATTTAGGCCATTTAAACTGCAGCAAATGAAAGGCTAAAATTACTGGACATACTCATGACAGTTAAACTGCTATGAGGTGAAACCTAGATTACAGTGCAAGACATTTGGAAAAACCCGCCAAGCGGCCACGAGTGCAACACTGTAGGCGAGGTTAAAGAACAGTTCAGAGATAAGAAGGTTAAGTGGCATCATTTGAAAATACAACGACTGCTATTGACCACTGACATGCTTAGCTGAGGAGGCGTCATTAGACATTCGGTAGAGATTTCCCCCGTTCTCCTCCTCTTCCTCTAGCCTTTGGGAGGGTCTGACAGGGGGCAGATAAGGCTGACAGTTTTGGCAAGAGCCGCTGAATAGTGGGCAGGGACCTGATAAGGCTAAGGCCACTTTATAGGTCAAACAAAAACAAAGAGATGCAACAGCTTGGTTGCTGGATGTCACTTGTAAAACATGTAATTAAAAAAGAGCATCCACTTTTACAACCTCATCACTACCATTCATTTTTCTGCATATACATTGATGGATTCATAGGAGGCGTTAAAGGTCAGCCGTGGGTGTGGGCAGGATGTCCGATGTGTGCAGAATTGCTTCTCTGTGTCATGCCGTCCACAATCGCCAGCCGTCGCTCCCAGGCTGATAATGAGGCCTTGTTCATTTCCCTTTCTTCACAGCTGACAGCAGCAGGGACAAATGGAATTGTGTTGACACCTCCGCCCAGACCCTCGGCCAGAGCCTGCTTCTCCTTTCACAATCGTACAAAAGCTGACCAGTCGGCTAACTCAGCAGCCCCGAGACCGGGACCACCCACCTGACCGCGGCTGTGTAGGCCAGGCAGGGGGTCACTGCTGTTACAGTCAGGTTGGAGCCTAAACAGCATGCTAAAATGGACACTGTAACCTCAACATCTAGATCCAACTCAATGTTTTTAATGAGCCACGCAATATACACAGCAGAAGGCTTAGGAAAAGTGAACACAGGATGTGAAAAGATGACTGTGAACTGGGCAGAATCTAAGTGAAGTGGCCAAGTCAGAAAGGTCCAGTCAGCGTGGTGCCAGTCATTTTCCCACACAGCGTTACTCCAAGCCCACTGTGCTGCAGACCAAAAACAGCAACTGTTCTGGCCAGAGCTTGGTTCTGTTTTGGCTACCACCCCGGCTGCTGTGAGGTCTGTTTCTTCTCTTTTGCCGTTTCCCAGTCTCGCAGAATGGTGACGACTCATTGTTCGGAGTGAAAAGGCAAAACCCGTCAGAGCCTTTTCATCCTTAATTAGCCAAGTTCAGAGCAGCTCACTGTGGGCTGGGAACTACATACGAAGTGAAAAGGAATGACCGCTGGCCACGGAAAGGAGCAACAGGAGGTCTTTTCAAAGACTGACAACAGGTCAGAGGTTACTAAACAAGGCCATCTTCCAGCCATGTTACTAGGCAGATGCACAGAACCTCGTGGTTATACATAACATCACAGTGCTTTAATGGAATATTTTACACATTAAGTTTGTTTCCTTTTTTGCTCTTTTTAAAAAAAAAAAAATCTGTTACAGTAAGAAAACTCTGACTAACACTAATGAGTGCTTTTTCAAACATCCTGTCTGGATCCACAAACCCAATTATGCAGATCAAACCGCTCATCTGCAGGCTTATCCTCTGCAGAATCTGTCTGAAACTACTCTGTCATCAATCATCAACTTCACTGTGACACACAAAACTAATTCCTCCCCTGTGCTGGAGATGGTGATAATTTGATTGAAAAATTGGTTTCCTGTGGAGTCTGCGTGTTGTCTCCCTCAGTCAGGGGCACTGACTCATGTCTGAAATGCAATGAGATATGACAGCCCTCACAGCTCTCATTTGCCGGTTTCACAGACAGACTGACAAACAACAGGAGTTCCTCTTCCTGCTTTCGGGTTGGCCACAACATATTTTTGTGCACAGTTCTGCAGGGGACCACAACTCATAATGCAAAGCTTGATGAGAAGGTTTTGAAAATAAGGCCAATAAGCCTTTTTGCTCCTTAAAACTTCAAGAGTCTTGAAAGAAGCATTTGGCAAGGGGAATTCAACTCATGCACCTTAAAGTTCTAATATGGTCAACATCCCTCCTAATGTACAGACTATATAGCTGATCTGCTGGCTTGCAGCACTATGTACATTCCTGCACTTAATGCGATTATGAGTCCTGATCTCAGGATGTTGTTGGGTCGGAGTCATGGGAAGAGGAGGGAAGGAGGATGTAGGGTTGAGGTATGAGGGTGAGAGGAGGGAGAGGGAGAGGCTGATGTGGCCTACACTTCATAGGCAGCCTCAAGCCAACCCCCCCCATAGGTCCTGGCTGCTGTCCCAGGGTGTATGACAAGGAAAACTGGCTGCTACCAACTGACTCTTTATTTAGCCTGTCCCACCACACTCTGCAGAGGAGCATACATACAGTGAAAACTGAAGTTATAGAGACAGATGCAGAATTGGCACAAACGGTAACCGAACAGCTGTCGAGTTAAGTGAAACCCAAGAAGCCAACTGCAGCTCCTTAATTGTTAATTCAAAATGCTTTTTGAGGAAAATCACTATTGTCTGGCACATTGGGGAATCCCCGCTTAAATACCACTGGAATGTGCAATTCTGTTTCCACACATCAGTAAGTGTGACCCAAAAATGCATTTGGCTGAAGAGAGGCAGAGAAAAGAGTCTGATATATAGATCAAATGGGTTCTAATTTACATTCAAAATATAAACAAAATGTCTCCAAAAGCCGTGGGGGTCACTTTGTGTTTTCATATACTGTTCTCTCATTTGCCTTGTTGTATTTTTGTCACTTTACCTCACACTTGTACTGTGACACATTAAAAATATCCAACTCCAAAACTACTCCAAAGTAATACTGACGTTCAGCTCATGGCATTTGATGAAGTTTACATTTTCAACACCGCATACACTAGAATCTACTAGACCACACCAGTGAGCATCGACAAAGGTTGTGCAGTTTCAGAACCCAGACAAACATGTCACGCGTTTACCTCTTAGGTGTCAGACATATAAGAACAGTGTGGACAAGTGCAAACAAAGTTTCATCTCATCTCACAAAACTTTAAACCATTTCAGAAACTTTCATCCAAGACGCACAAAAACGCATTACCATTGCGCGTGCCAAAGCGCGTCTCCATCTGCGCCTTTCCCCGGTATGGAATGCGGGTTTGGAAATGTTCAATTAACACGCGTACCATTAACGCGTGCAAATAACAAATCTAATATGATTACCAGACTTACACAAGATTATCAATTGATTGTTGCAAATTCCACTCCGCCAGCACACAAACAAAGTCAGCACACGGATTAGTTTTTCATCAATGAATGCTGGAAATCATTTATGCAACAAACAAACTCACCTGCCCAGTTCTTTGCCGACCAAATCGTAATTGGCTGTGAACGGGTCAGCTCTTATCCTCGTATGGATTGCTGTCACCCTTCCGTTTTTGCTCATCGTTGCTGAACCTGGCATTGAAGTCGTACTTGCAGGGAAACAATCTTCTTCCACCAAAAAAATACACCAAAGACGATTTTCTGGTCCGCTCAAGTAAAAACTCGCATGATAAAAAAATAGGGTCGATTAGGGCCAACAGCAGTTGTGTCAAACTACCGGGAGATAATCCAGTAAACGCGTCCCAAACAAGAGGATGATGCCCTGCAGGAGTGTGACACAGTCGGTGCAGTAAATTAGTTTGAGTGCTACTACACATTCCTGACAATAAACTCCTCGTCAGGGCCAGCCCCATGCGCTGACGTTTAGCAGGGGAAGCCAATGAATTTGCTGAAGAGGACGGGCACAAGGTAAGCCAGCTGGCAAGTGATGCGTTCAAGTGACAGCAGTTTAGTGGTGCAGGTACACAAACATAAACAAATACTTTTATCATTAGTTTCAGTTTAATAGTTCTTATGATGTCTTAAACTAATAAACGTATGCTACTGATTAAATATGAACAGCCTGCCATCCTAACACACACATAAAACATAAAAATATCAACATAAAGGTGGTCAAACTACAGTGCACTTTATCCCCTTACAATTTACAGCAGTCTAATAGTTATGATGTACACTATAAGTTTAGATTTACAGACATTCATCAGCCTTAAAGTTCGGGTAAACTCAAACTAAATAACTAACTTTTTAGATAACCTAACTAACTAACCTAACTGTACTTGATTAACCCTTTCCCTCCTTACTTTTAACCCTGTATTGTACCCACCTACCCCAAAATGTACAACTAAAAGAAACATAAACGCAAAACAAAGCACAGCATGTTCATATTTAAATAAAAACACTTGCACACACACACACACACACACACACACACACGTGCTCGCAAACATTTTAGGCATGTGTGAGGTTATTGTATGTGTTTTCCTGCTGCTTGCTCTGGGGCTTGGCTGTGCTACAGGTGAGACTTGACTGTTTCTCACACAACACTCAGTCATGAATGTGGAGCTGCCCTTGGGGTGTGAGAGTTGCCTGTCTGCCCACTGAACCTGCGTGTCAATAAAGAAGAATTCAAAAAATCCCATTATACAAGTCATCAGCCGAAGATACTGCGCTTAGCTTGGAAGGGAAAGTTCAGTGATGATGTGATGTACACATGAATCAGGGTTCTCTTTTCTCTGTTATCTAATACTCACTTTCACAAGTCACCCTGTAGCCAGGATAGTGAATATGAAGACAAATGAGCAAATGAGCAAAAGTGATTGGTATTTATGGCTTGCAGAGTGGGCAAATGTGACGATGACCTGGACTCCATGGGAAATGTGTCACCTATGCTCCAGAGGCTTGCTGAAGCTAAAACTGGGAAACTGTGAGGCTGTTGGAAAGACCGAGGCCTGGACTGACCCCAAGCAGAACAGAACAGCAAACACACACAAAGACAGTAGATCTTCCCCAGCTGAGAGTCAATCCCAAACGATAAAGTTTACACCTTGTGTAAAGGAGACCATATGAGGCAGCGTGGGACGTTTGCCTTCCTCAAAAGCACTGTACTGTAGCAGCAGGCAAAGAAGCTCGTGCTGGATGTCAGTCATTCAACTAACAATTATTTCCATTGTTGATTATTTTCTAGATTAATCATTTAATCAATGAGATGTCACAATTTGAGATGACATCTTCAAATTGCTTGTTTTGTCTGACCAACTGCCTTAAACCCAAAGATCTTTCATTTACAATGATATTAAACACAGAAGAGCAGTTTTACTTTTGTGAAGCTGGAACCTAAGACTTATTGGTTATTTAAAAAATGTTTATCGATGGTTAACTTATTGTTTCAGCCCTCTTGCCATCAGAAAAAGGCCATCATCATCATGTTCCTGAAGAAAGATGAGACTCATACCAGCCTGTATTCTTCAGGTTTCTAAATGAGGAGATGGGTGTCTCTGTTGCCTTGAGGGAAGGGAAGGGAAGGGAGGGAAGAAGTGGAGAAAGATGACAGGATGACAGGTCCCTCTGTACTGGTTTTATGGCCCATGGCTGAGCACATTGCTAGTGGTTGGTCACATGCCCTACATAGCTGTTATCTAGCACACAAAGCAGGATTTGTCCAATCTTACCATACCAAAGCTAATTTTGTTGCCACAAACAGCAACTGATGTAAAAGAGACCTATTGAGAGTGGACATTCCTCAGACCCTACCGAGTCATTAGTGTCCAGCGACAAGGTTACATAACCTGTTACGCCTCCTCAAATTGTTACCTTAAGTCTAAGTGAGCCCACTCTGAAGCCTTGACCCTCTTTCTCTGCCAGCCTTCCCATTAAAGCACGGGGTCAGAGTTCAGAGGAGCCACGTTAGTGAGGGAGCTCTACCCGGCCCCAGAGACCTAATGAAAACACATACCAGCGAATTAGCCTGCCAGCCTGCAGTTTAGCTAACATAAATATGAGAAGTTCAGCCGCGACCTGGGGAACGCAAACACTTTCTGAGCCACTGGAACAAATAGGCCTTGTCATGACTGGGTCAGAAAACACAGCTCTCGTTTTTTTTTACAAGACCTCGGCTGTAGAGTAACGTCTGGGTCTGTTCCAAAAAAGTGTCCAAGATATGGATCTGATTGGTGTATAAGAAGGATTTTGATGGCTTTTACAAGGGTATGTGATAAAGTTTCAACCTTTGTCTGAGTTTGTATTTATGATAGTGAAGTGCAGAGACACTCGTAATGTAATTTCTTAACTATAACACATAAAACAGGCATCTCATCCTCATACAGCTCTTTGTAAGAGTCCATTCTTACAAAGAGCTGCTGAAGAGTCAGAGTAGGTAAAAGGTTGCGGGTGGCGGGACGAAGGCAATCCGGGGTAAATGTACACTATTAAGCTCTCTTATGACTCCCTTAGGTAAATGTGTTAGAGAGACAGACAGTCTTTTGTCCACATTTTCAAAGATGTCCTTTCTGTCCTCTCGTTTTTGTCGCCCATGGGTGTGTAAAAAGAGGAGGTAGGGTCTCATTATGTAAGTGTTTTTTTCTCCTATGACTTTGTGACACTGTGCTGTTAAATGTTAGCTGTTGTTCCTTTATGAGTCTGCTTGGAGGCCCGTCCAGTTATGTTAAGATCTCCTACTCTGATAACATCCCAGACTTTTCCTTTCTGTTTGAAGGACCACAATGACCTGTTTCCACCCCTTGCTTATAACATGGAGGAGGTATGACTGAGGAAGTAGGCCATCGTCCGGCACCAGCACATGTCTGACTGATGAGGTTTCCTTGTTAGACTTGTTTTGAAGAGGTAATGTAGATTGTCTCTTTCAATGCTTCCTTTCCCTGGTTTCTCATGTTTCGCTCCATCTCTGAATGAGAACACCTGATGGCTGCTGATAGTAGCTTTCCTACAAGCAACATTTCGTGAGAATGAAAAAGCCATCAACCTTTCTAAAGAAATGTGCCTGGTTAACAAGGCCTAAAAGACTACATCTGCAAAATTGCAAAATGCTGAATCCTTACAGAGCATGATTGCAAGCTGTCTAAATTCTCTGTTTATGGTTCTTAGTTGTAAACCATTGTTTATGCAGAAAGAGGATTCCATGTAATGAATGGGTTCAGACTCAGGAGGGCTACTTGGTAATCTCACCTCAGTCGATAAGTGTTCCCTGTCTTCTCTGGTTGCTTATACATGGCTTCAATACATATCTATCTGTCAAGTGTTGTGCAATTTGTAATTAACTTATGCTTTGGCAAAAAAAGCTCCATGCCTCTGCATTGGCAGACCCTAATTTGCTTGGGTAGATAGCGTGTATGTTACCGCTTACAGGGATAGGGAAGGCTAACAGTGTGATGTCATGCTTTCATTAACTATAAATCATTGCTGCAGTGGTGTAATGGTGGTGAGCCTAGGTCACACACTGGTGTGATCTCTAATCTGTTTGCGGTGACCTCAGTGTAAAGCAGTCTGAATGGAGCGGGAAAGGTCTCGCACCTCATAAAACTAAACAGCTCCGATTGATTTAAATGCTTAACACACCGCCCACATCTTAAGCCTTTCTGTCTCCCTTACTACTGCTGGCATTTCTGCCACATTGGCTACTGCGGTTAACAAAAAGGACAAACATCTCCTCTGTGGCCTGACCGGGGAGGATCGGTGGGTTCCCAAACATTGGTGCTGGAAGTCATTCACCTCAGGACTGCGGGATGACGTGCAGAGCTGACGCTCGAGCGGTATTAAAAGATAAGTTCCTAATCCTTTTGGCAACAGAGAAAAACACTGAAGGAGGGATAAAAATAAGACATCAGAATAGGCTCAAGATCTCATTGCCTTCTTTGTAATCGAAAGACAACACATGGCAAGCAGGCCTGGAGGGGAAGCGCGATGTGTGGCCTCGTTGAGAATCCTCAACTTGGATTTCTGACAGTTATCACATTATTCTATACTGTGAAGTTAAGTTTAGAGTCGGAGCTGCTGATAGAACAGTCCCTCATGATGTGAATGGTTATTTATAATGTTTGTGAATAAAGATAAGATTTAAAACAGGGCTCTGCTATAATCGATATTTTTATAATAACAAGCAAGATGCACCTACAGTGAATTATCACCCAAATCTGCAGTTCCCCTCAGCTTTACGGAGCATTATAACGAGTTTCAGCTCATTTTCAGCTGTCCGGCCTGCAACTGCAACAAATGTACACTACCTGCTCATCTCCAAAGACAGATACAGTTAGCGACTAGTTGGTGAACATAGTGGAGCAATTAGCAGCCAAAGAGGCTGATAGTTCCCTCAGGAGTTGGTAGAGACCAAAAACAGAGCTAAAAGAGAGTGACAATTGGACTTACCTTTGCCAGGTGGACAGGAACATGGCTCCAAATGAATAATAATGTTGCTCCATAACTGCTAGATGTGTAATAAGCAACTATTTGCTAACAAGTTAGCCATTAACGGTGATGATATGTCAATATTGTGTTCACAACTTTCTGCTGCCCCCAAGTTACCAAACATCTGTTATTGCAGGTTTAAGCTTCTGTTCCAGCCGGAAACCTGCATCCTGATGTCTCAAGTCAGTAAGTGAACATGTTTTTCAATTCCTCTCAATCCCAGCGGAGCCTCATTTGTCAAATGCCTCCCTCCAGGCTTATATACATGTATGATGTACACCTCTGATTGCATCTCTGTCACAAATCAGCCAAAATGTTCGACACCATGGGTGCTACGATCAGCAATGGGAGTAAGGTCAGCCACCTTTAGTGTACTAATATTTTCAAAGGGACTACACTTATGGGTGTTAATCAAATTTGAACAGCTGGTTTTGGTTCATCTCTCCTGACCAGAAAACCAATGGGGAAAAATTGACATGATGTTCAGGATAAATGCAACAGATGGGAAACACTGAGGACAGACAGAGTAGAGCACTGGGAATGCTTGTGTTAAAACTGCAGAGCGACTGATTGCAGTGGAAAGCTTGAGTGTGAACTTCACATCTTTTTTTGCCCACAAATATGAAATTGCCTTTTTAGAGACTGGTTGCAGCAACTGATTTGTTTTCTTGAAGCTCGCACTGTGTGGGTGCAAAGCAGCAGCACAGGAAGAGAAGGATGAGACAGAGAGAAGATAAAAGCTGCATTCAGGTAGAGGCAGGAGAGGAGACGTTTTGCCACATCCTGCCTCGCTTTCTGGCAACGTGACCTCCCAGACCGGAGGAATTCATAACTATAGCTGTGCACACGTCGGCTAGACACTGTTTGCACGTAAAGGCAGTGATTGTGGTAAACTGCTTATTTACTTCAGGCATAAGGAGAAAAAAAAACAGTAAACATGTTCAACACAGACAGATGAATTAGTAAGACTTGTGTAAGTGATACTCTGACAAAAGCTAACCATGCAGCACTGTATTCACATAGGATAAAGGGTATTAGATCATCTTTTCATCTGTCTTGACAAAGCATAGAATGCACGCAGCATGTTATTGAGCTCTGTCTCACTGACTCCACATGCAAGAACTCTTCAAACAGCTTAACAAAGCTTGTCTAGATTGGCCAAAATAGCTACATGCAGATTTAGATATTACACCACCCTAAAGGCCGTTGGGGTGTGGGCATTAACAGATGCAGCCAGGCTTAACCATGGACAGACACACAGCCCAGACAGACCAACTTAGAAACTGAAAGGGCTTTCTCAGCTGTTGCTTCTGTCTCCGGTCTACATCCCTCCTCACAGCCACATCATTGTCTCATTAATCCAACAACACGCAGCATGAAGCCTTTCACAGCTCAATTCACTATACATGCTTTATGCCGACATAATGCAAGCATTATTCAGATAATATCAGATGGAATTAAATACAACTCTGGGGATTTGAAAAAGCAGACACCTTCTTGGACCAGATGAAAAATGCTGGCCAACATAGCCCTGCACCCGTGGCCATCAATCAAAAGCTTATCTGTGTGGGTTGGCTGCCAAAACAAATTACTGTTGTCTCAGTTGGGGCTTGATGACATGGAAAAATAAAGTTGCAAAAAAAAAGCAATTGCAGTCTGACGGTAGTAAACATGATTTCCCAGCAACACGAGATAAAAATGGTGGAGGGACTTTTGTTTTTCACTCCTTTCTGAGATGGTCATGATAAACCTAAAACTATAGTCAGCGAGGGTAGGACAAATATAAATGACACAAATGTGAAGGAGAGTGATAGAACAAGACATGCCAGTGGGTAGAAGAAGGATGAGAGAAGGAAACAGAGGAAATGGGGAAGCTGAGAAATCCATTTGGAATGTCTGACTCAGGAGAGAAATGGAAAAAATGTATTTTAATTGGCAACTGAACATGGGAGGTAGGAGGAGGTGGGGGTGGTAAGTATTAAGAAACAGGGTAGTGTTAGTCTAGCAGGCAGAAATACCAGTGAGGAAAAAAAATGTAAAGAAACAAAGACAAATTGAAAGGGGGGATGAAGACAACAGAAAACTCGTGATGCTTTTAAGAAAATCCTCTTGAAAAGCCCAACACTCCTAAATTAAGAATTGTAAACAAGCACTTGAACATAGACACACAAGACGAAGGTCTGCAAGGAAATCAGCAACAGTCATTTGCTAACATTTCTATGCTATTTGTTGTGGCAGGCTGTTGCCAAGGGAATTTCCTGATTATTTTAGTAAAGTAGGTTTGTTTCATAGAAGGAAATATTCCCCCACACGGCTATTGGAGATGACAGGCAGACACACGATACCGCTGGGAAAAAAAAGTTGATAGATTAAATGTACAAGCTGTAATCCTGCTACTTGAAAACCATGTTTTGTACTTAAAGCTGCACCCTGTTCTACATGAAACAAATCTAACTGGGGCTGCAGGTCACTGCATTTACATCACACTGGGTGACACAGCCCAGTGACTCTAGTAACAGCAGGTAGATGTGACCATATGTCATCTGAGGCATGGCAGGGGTCAAAGGTTGGCCTGCTACTAATGATGACCTGCTGAAGCGTGCCGCTTCGGTCCTCTGTGTTTGTTTGCATAGCCATGGCGACAGTGTAACAAGCCGCGCATACACACACACACACACAAATACACACACACACAAATACACACACTCTTTCCACCAGCACATGCCAGCTTTTATCATACTCTGACCATAAGCTCAGAAATAAGGACAAATATTTAATGTGACACAATATAAAGACTTGCAAAACTGTTATCAAGTAAAACACACAACTGGCTCAAGAGTTTCATGACTTCAAATCTAATGGATGCTTGATATTTTTTTCCCCTCGAGAATGAATGTGTGTGGGAGGAGGAGTTTGCTTTAAACCGTAGCCAAGTAGATCTTTAAAGAGGTTAGCCTCGGCCTTATATCCATCCCACCACAAGGCCATCGGGGAGAGCTTTGTGGTTTTGGGTTGTGGGATGGTCTCAACTTAAAATGAGGTGAGAAATCATAACAGGCCTCATAAAAAAATACAACAGTAAAGATTTTGTGAGATAAAAACTGCACAAGGTAGGTCTCAGCAGCTACAAGGTCACAGGTTTGCATGAGACATCCCAGCACTCTGCTGCTGTGTATTAAGTAATGCTTATTCTACCAGTTTAGGGCCAGAGTTTTGTGCATGAGTGTGTGTTTGCTTGTGCATATGTGTAATTTGGTGTTGGTGTTTTGTGTTTGACCACATGTAATCAGCCGGCAGCTTGCTCTGTCACCGTGTGGCCCTTTGTGACTTGCATGAGGGACGAGGTGAGGGGAGGTTTGGGTCAAAGGTCGGACAAAGTGGATAATCTTCTTTTTTGCTGCAACTGTCACACTTAATGGCCGCTCTTTCATTCATATTGTGAACAGGTGCACTATATAATGCAGGAAACAAGTCTTTTGTTTTTGTGCTTCAAGTAATAGTTCGACATTTTAGGCAATGCGCTTATTCACTTTCTGGCGGAGAGTTAAATAAGAAGATTATACCACTCTCATATCTGTCCGCTACAGCAAGTAGCCGGTTAGCTTAGCTCAGTACAAATACTGGAAACAGGAGGAAACAACTAGCCTGGCGCTATCCGAAGGTAACAAAATAACTCCCTCCAGTAACGTCCTGCAGTCTCCACTGATTGCCTGGCAACTGCTCAGAGCCAAGAAATAGTCCGACACATAATCCCACATAAAAAGGCAAACTGTCGTTTTAAGACTTTGTAGGGATTAAGCAAACAAGACAGGGCCAGGCTAGCTGTTTCCCCTGTTTCCACTCAAGTATTGTTCAGCGGGAAATTGTGTCCTGACAGTGGTGGTAGAAGGTTAGGGGGTCATCAAAATACAGGAATCATCCTCTGGGGACCATGCATAGCCAAACCAAATTCCACGTCCTGAAGTATATTTGCAAGTCTTTGCATGTAAGACTCTGAACCTTATGCACAGCTCAGAAATCTTCCTTGTAAAGCCTCAGAAAGGTGAAATAATGATGAGGAGGGTTTGGACGATCATCCTCCTTTTCCACAGAAATCATTCATCCCATTTTGCTGAGCGCTGGCTGTGGCCCAGTAGCCTGCTACTGTTTTCCTGTGTTTTGTTCTCATTGACACAAACAAATACTTCTTCAGCCTCCCTCAGTAAATCCAAAGGCCAGCTCGAGACCCCAATGAACTTAAGTGAGAATCCGGCTGCTCATTCGCTCCCATAATTTTATATTCTGTTCTCACTTTCTTTAGTTCTTTTGTTTTACCCTTACAAGACCTCCCAGGGAGACACCTAGATTTAAGTGTATGCACTCATATGCATGTGTGTGTGTGTGTGTGTGTGTGTGTGTTTCCACTAACTTAGCACTCCCCACAGCTATGACTTATAGCTCACATCGACAGCCAGTTATTCATGCTTCCCCCCAGGCCTGTGTGTTAAAACTGCCTTCTTTATCACCCCCCACAGCTTTTCAGCTGATCACATCACAAAAATTAGACAAGTGACCCACAGTGAATCAAACATGTCTCAACATACTTTACTCCGACAATCTAATTTTCCACAAGAAGGAATTTGTTTGGCTGCCTTTTAGCAGAAGTGAACATTTTGCGCTCCTGTTTTACAACCCTGTGAAGGATGAAATGTACTGTAATGCTGGACTGGTGGCAAATGAATTAATAAAATGAATTTCCCTTTAAATAATATGTGAAGAGTTGGAGGGTGTCCAGCTTCCAGTGGTCTGCAGCTCCTTCCTCGGACTGAATGGGCACATAAAACACTCTGGCAGGAATTCAGGCTGAGTTAGCCACTCTCCAGCCCAATGTCTGTGGCCACACTGAGGGCGTGTCCCCACTTTGATGGGACAGCCATCCCTGACAGGCCCTCCTCTAATTCAAAACCCTGAAACCCCACAAATAAAGGCAAGGGTAAGCACCATCTGTTAGGTTTTAACATAATCTTCCTAATCAATTCCAATGATTTGTCTGAGGAACCAGAGTTGGATTTTCATGTTTGGTCACAAAGCCTACACATCTTCATCTTCATTCATGTAGCTTAGTATTTATTATAGACAGGGCCTCTTGTGTTAACAGACACTGAATTGCTCCTTTGTCTCTCTTCCTCGTCTTTTGAGTGGAGTGTCTGTTGGAGAGGGGACCATCGCCTCTGTAGGATGGGGTTATTTGGTTCTGTGCTACCATTCGCCTCTCTGGCCATAACTCTGAGCTCAGTGAGCATGTTTCTCACACCCCTCACTCCAGCTGGGGGACAGGAAACGACTCTGTCTGCGACTGAGGCTGTCGAAACTGCTGTGTCTCGTGAGCGTTGCAATGGCAATGTGTAGGGACGGCAAGAATGCAGCACCCAGATGCTGGATCTCGAGGAATCCCCCTGCTGACGCAAGGCCAGGCCAGAGGAATCTGCTGCCACATCCCTGTTAAACCAGAGGCAAGACTGGGATTCTAGCACTGAAGACAGATGAATTATTTGGAAACTACAGATCACTTTCAGGCCCCATCTTCTTTTTTTTACATGAGCAAATTGTAGTGTAAGCAGTAGCCTTAAAGACACATCACATGTTACAAAAATAGCTGTCTAAATAAGGAGGATACTTGTTCAAAGATTTTAAATGCCATCATTTTACTACATTATTTGATAAGATGTACATTTTTGCAGCAATGGTAGGTTGCATAAAGAAAATTTTACAATCACACACAGGAAAAAAAATTCTCCCATAAAAAGGCGAATACAAATCTAGCCTGACATCCCTCTCATGTAAGAGTTTTCCAGCACCTTTGATGTCATTTTCCTAATGTTAATGAGGAGAACAGCATATGTCCACTGCAGTATGAGATCTGAAGCACTGATCAAAGACCCCGCAGACAGGTCAGTCATATGATCTGGCTGAGTCTACTGTGAGACTCAAGACAGCCAAGGCAGTCACAAATTAAGAAAATTCAAAGTTCACAAGGATGAGGCCCAGAAGTGTGTTTCCTTGTTGCTTTTATGTGCTTTAACTCCCAGAAAAATAAAGGCGCACATGCATTCAAAAATAAGGTTATCTCTTTTCATCTTTGAAAGATTTTCTGATGGAAAAAAACTGTGTTTGTAACAGAAAGTATTACATTCTGATCCTATCAGCTGAAGTGCAAGGTAGTGTAGTTCTCCACCATAACTTGCTTCGTCTTTGTTTGCAACTGCAGACTTAATGAGTTATAAACTCATGACCCTTCAGTAATGACTTACTCAGTTGCTAATGAGCCATCATGTCTGTTATAGATGTTGGTGAATTATTAATAAAGGGTCAGATCTTTCTCACTTTGTACTAGGCTGTTAAATTTGGAGGCTCTCATTGGTGAGAAGTACCTTAGTGCATTTATTCAAGTATTGTACTTAAGTAGAATTATGAGGTATTTGTACTTTACTTGAGTATTTCCATTTTCTGCTCCTTTATCATTCTACTCTACTACATGTCTCTGACATATTTAGTAATTACTTTTCAGATTGAGATTTCACATACAAACATATGATAATCTTATAAAATACAACACATTGTTAATGATTAAACCAATGGTTTCCAAACTTTTTTGGCTCGTGACCCCTTATAAAAAATATGCGTTTGGTTGGGGCCGCTTGTGCATTTATGCATCAGTATTAAAAATCTAATAATGTCACAAGTATAATATATCTGTTACAGGGGCAATTTTACTGCAGAACAAGTACTTTTACTTTTGATACTTTAATAACATTTTATTTATAATGCTTCTTTACTTTTACTTAAGTAAGATTTACAGGACTTTTACTTCTTCCATCACTGGAGGCTCTGCAGCTCTTTTCCAGAAGGTGTACTGGAGGAGCCTTTGTGATAGATTAAACAGCTAATACAAAGCAAAATGCTGGAGGATTTTTCACAACCTGGCAACCACAAAATTATTCTTATATGGTTAATGGCTAATTACTAATCTATAAAGCATTAAAATAATTTGTAAAGTGATTTGAAAAGTGATACCTGCTTTTTATACAATATTATAGGACACTTAAGAACCTCTCAAGTCAGGATCAAATAACGGTGTTAATTGACAGAACTGTTTCAGTTTACTGTAAGTGTGAGAGCGTGAAGGGCATGTGCACCACCCATGCTGTCAGACACACTAATCCAGAAATGAGCCGTAAACAAGGAAGGAATGTGAAGGTGAGTTCATAACAGCTTGATGAACAGAAACTGAGAGGAGCTGGAATGTAACTGAGAGTCAAACTGGCCCATCAGCTCAGTGTACCGCCCATATTAGGCTGTAATGCCATGGTATTCCCATCATAAAGGTTGCCATGCATGTCACTCCGAGAATTCAACTTGATTTCTTCAGTTGGAGAAGTCCCGGAGAAACCATCTTATATAACCAGCAGCTAATAACCATGCGTTTGTGCTTCTCTCCTCCTGCTGCTACGTTATCTGCTGCCTCCACACAAGTCTGCTTTCTAAACCCAAATTATAGGCCAAAGTTCTTATGTAATAATTACTAAGTATGACAAATTGTCAGCAAAAACGTTCACCCCAGATACAGCCGAGTGATCTGCTCGTGTTGGAGGACTTCTACAGCTCCCGGAGGATCATGCAACACAGCACGTTTCCCAGAGCTTTCTATTGACCCTTGCTCTGTCATCTCATAACCGCAAGACATATTTAATTGCCGTCTACCACAAGGATGTCTGAGAAATTCACCAACATGTCACTGTGACCCCATCTATCTCTGTCGAAATGTACCTTAGCCTTTAACTCACCCTCTAATCACTTTAAAAAGACAACCGCTTTAGAGCATGGACAGAGTATTAGTACACGAGGAGGAAGATGGGACAATTTCTCATCTACATTAGCAATAAAATGAAGGTTCACTGACATGACAGAATAGGGAGTGATGTGTGATAAGCACGTAGCACCATTTACAGTAAGCACACTTAAGGGACTTGGCTCCTGGTCTTGGTCATTTCATGTGAAGGAAATGATGTTGAGAGGTGATAAGACCCAGATGGTTCTTGGGAATGTTTTGTATCTGCATCCTTAGCTCAGACCGGGAGGTTGTGTATAAAAAGTATATTTACATAATCCACAGTTTATATGGAATAAAAACTCCCTGTGATAATAAAAAACTCTGTGGTATTAAGGGAGCCAAAAAGCGTGTTAGATATTAAGGGGAACATTCTTCTTCTTCAATTTGCTATTTTTATGAGCAATTATAGTATTTGACTTTTACTTGTACTTGCTCTTTCATGTGGAAAGACATTACCAGCATCATATTTTAATTTCTGGACCAAACAAACACCAAATGGAAATTTTAATTTGTATCAAAGTTACAAAGCCAGGAGGCGTGCCTTCAAAGACCCAGGTTTAAGTCAAGCTGTCAGCAAGCATCCAGCTCCAGTAAAATCAGGACAGAAAAAAGACATGATTACCATGAAAGTAAAAATAAAGAATCTCTTAAAGGCACACTATGTAACTTTTGCTGAACAGCACCTGCTAAGTGACAATTACGGGATAATGTAGTGTTCAAACGTAGTGTAACAGTAGCACAAGTAGAGCAGAGTCATGAAGTCAGAGATCTGATTTAGGAATGTCACTTACACAGCAATATCTAGTTTGCTAACTTTAACTGAACCACATTAGCTAACATTAGCCACCATTAGCTACTGGTCATACTGGACTAAGTGAGGCTGTAGCAGCAAAGCCATGAGTGTACTGAACTGAGCAAAGGTGAGTTTTATTGCCTATGAATTCAAAGTTTCATTTGGAAGAGGAATATTAATGTTATTTCTTTTTAAGTTAAGTGGTCTTGCTTTAAGGCAACAAAGAGCATATGGTCCATTAACTTCTTTTATGACCCTTTTTTAAATACATTTTTTATTCCTCCTAGTTTGAAATGGTAGGCTTACTGTTGTGTTTAATCTGGTGTGTCATTAGACCTTGCTAAAATGGTCCTCAGAATAAACTGCAGTCTTAACTAAACACTAACCAATGTACAGTAATGTATTGTCACGTGAAATATTGCTGCAGACATCTGGGCATTTGAATAACTTCAAAGGTGACTTCTCACTTTAAACCTTTTAAAGATGTCATTTAGCCATGAAAAATTTGTTTACTTTCTCCACCCCTTCTTACCATAGATTAATTGAAATTGACAGGAATTACAGCAGGAAGTGGAACAGAAAAACAAACAAAGCATATCGCAAACATGTTACCCAGATACTCCAAGCAGTTGGACTTAATGTGAGAGACACGAGGTGGAGTTTTATCTGAGTTTTTATTGAAGGGCATGGCTATCTCTGTTTCACTGCAGCTTTTTTCAAATATAGCATGATCAAAAACCGTTGTCGAGTCAACCAATGAGAACACCACAGTGTTTGAAAAAAGCAATGACAAAACAGGACAGGTATGTTAGAAATGAAGACGGGTGACATTTGTTTCTATTCAGGCGTGTGAGAGAAGTATTTGTTGAGGTAATAACAAGGATTAACTCTCAACTGTGAGAGTGTGGGACATACTGAGCCTGTGCAGAGAGCAGGTGACAAAAGGCACTGAGGAAATATGATCTTCTAAATGCGTCAATTAGAGAATGAGTGAGAAAAAGTGCTCACCGTGTGCATGCCACAGGTGTAAAATTTATTATTATCATTGTGTTCTTGGCTCCTGGGAACTGAAAGTCGAGGCATTGATTATGCGACTGCGGTATGGGCTGGCAAAATGTGTTGCGTTCTCATAATGTTCTAAGGTAATAGTCACTGATAGACTGTCTGCCAAGGTTTCACTGCAGCTTCCCTTCAACAGCAAGCTTATGCAAGCTAATAAAATAGGTGGGGTATCCTCGACCAGCAGAAAACAAAAGAAAAAAGCAACAATGCAGACGCTAAGACAAATATCAGGACAAGACTTCATTATTCAGTCCTAAGCACTGCATATCTCAGCTGCAGAGCATGTTAATCTCTTTTTGTGTGACTTGTATGCATTTGAGAGCCAGGGGAAGTGGGTTTGGTAAGCATTTGCACATGAGAACACAGGAAAGAGCTTCAGAAAAAGAGAGGCAGGAGCTTGTATGGCTGCAAAATGCAAATGAAAATGTTTGCAGTTTTTTTTTTTTAATTAAAAAAAAAAGGTGTGCACTATGTGGTGGTGTGTTTATGTTTGTGGGAAGGTCTGTGAAGAAAGTCTTGCCACTTACTGTCATGCATGCTAGCACAATGCATCATGTTATGTCTGCACACTTAGTCACAGTGTGTCCAGACCCAGCTGTAAACAGAGGGTATCCAGGTAACCAGGTGGTGGGTGGAGTGCGCTGCTGATTTCATCAGTATCTGTGGGAAGGCAAGAAGGCACATGGAGAAGCATTATTTAGAAATGATTCAGACAAAAAGAGAGAGAGGCTGAGGGTCACTAAGAGGCGGAAAAAAGACGCCATTTGGCGTGACAGGTGTGCCGAGTGAGAGTGGTGGTGCTAAAACAAACCTGCATTTACTGCCAAGAACTTTTTTTATATGATATTGGGTAAATACCAGCATGGCTGAGTCACTTGCCGTGCCCCAACACACCACCTATCACTTCATTCCACCACATCACAGGTGAGGTACTGATGCATAGAGTGCCTGGCATTCTCCGACTGCTGCACCTGGAGGAAAGAAGACAGAGAGCCAAGAGAGAAAAGATAAAACACTAGAATGTGTGCTACTGGACAATTTAACAGTAAAAGAACAATTATTATAAAATACAAATACAGCCACCCAATAGAGTGGCCATAACTTTAGACTTAGCACACTTGTCCTTGCTTCACATTCAGCCATTGACCCCTTGAAGGTGCCCAGTGCAACCACCTGCTGTTTCCAACTGTATTTTCCCAGCCAGACCAGAGATTTGACCCGGCAAAGCTCTACTGATGAGATCTGCACTTACACAGTTTTCTCTTGTATGTTATCTAACGAGCTGGATCTCGCAATGGAATAAGCCTCTGATACATAGCTCAGATACGTTTGTGCCTGTCGACTGAACAAAAGTCACCATGATGGTGCAGCTGCAGGAGGTATGCATACACACTGAAACTGTCCTGCTTTGACCTCCAGCTTAAGCCATGCCTAAGACATCAGCTCTCTGAGCTAAATACAGGTCAGGTCTAGTCCCGGGACAGACTCGAGGGCCTGAAGGCCAAGAAAAGAGCAGGAACAGGATGTCCCCAATGTAACAGAGAGAAAGAATGCCTCGAGCGGTTTCAAGACAGAGGGGATATTTCCCATGACACAATCCCTGCCATTTCCTGGAGCTCTGAGGTTTTGTACACAAACTGGTCCTCTGGAATGCAAAACCGGCAGGTCAGGCAGTGGTCCTGAGGGTTACAGCTGACGTAAAGCCTCATGTCCAGCAGGCAACCATAACCCCTGCATCGTCCCATATATCAAAAACTCTGGGAAAATATACATGTATAAAATATATTGCCCTAATCCCCTCTCATAACAGGACCTAAGTGACCTTTGACCTTGCTCTGGGATGGAAGTTTGGCCAGACCCCTCCCTTGGGCCCACAGCAAGCTTGTTATGTTCTTTCACTTGAAATACGACTATATATTTGTTTCTCTCTGTTTTGGTCTTGCACCGAGCACAGTGAATTATGGACGTGCAGCTTTCTCATTAATAATACTTTCAGACAGATTGCATTTCTCTCCTTCTTAAGAAATATATACTTGCATGTAAGTACAGTTCAAAAATGATTAGGTAGGAAATCTATCTTTAGAAGAATTAAGTGTGAACTAGTTATACTAAAATGGTTTCAGGAAATTCTATTCTGTAGATTAGAAATGTAAAATGTGCTGATTCTGCCTCTGTATGTGTGTTCAAAACCATTCATACTTTCCACACGTCCTCTCCTGTTTCAGCCATGATGATTTTACCAGAAAGGAGCGAGCCCCGCTCCCTCTATATTACCTTGTGAAAAATGCACTGTGGATTTCTCAGGCTCTCTCTTTACCATTCTTTGAAGTAAACCTGCCATACGTCGTCAGAACAGAACGATTAGGCTGAGCCACATCTCTCGTCAGTCGGCAGTTTATAAGCAGGCATATAAAGTTATAGCTCCTTGGTTTGGGTTTTTATCTCTCACTCTAGTCCCAGTTGTCCTGTAGGCTGGATGGGTTTCACAGAACAGGGGATACTTTCTATTTTTACCGCAACGTCTAATATAAGAACACTATGTCCAACTGCAGGACACACAAGCACAAAACCTCTCTCAAACATTGACAGTTTACTTCGGACATTTACTACACCAAAGAACAAAGAGCTACTGTATGTACAATAGTGAAATAGAAGAAACTCTGCAGAGAAACCAGAAATAACATGTCTCCAGGAAAACATTTTCTAAGTAAAAGAGTTGAGAGGCTCCAGGCTTTGATGAATTATTAGAGCCATAGTTGAAGAAAAGGATATGGATTAAATGCATCAACTGTGAGTTGAGAAGAGAGGCAAGAAAAGGTCACAGACACACAGATGCAGACGCATAGACATAATCATAAAATCCATCTGTCCAGACCGAAGCAATCAAACTGTGGTTTTACAAAGTGAAACAAAATCTCTCAGACAGGTAGAGAGGAATTAATTTGATATGATATGGAAACGTTACAGTATGAATTTATTGGCAAGGAGACAACACCAGGCAAAAAACAATCAAACCAATCAATCAAAATATAAAATACATCAGATTTATGTCTTCTATGGGACACTATCCTTATTGTTATCTGCAGCCTTTGTCGGCAGTAAGATTTTTCACTGACTTTAGAAAAGTGTAAGAGTGGTGTGTTTTACTGAAAAACATTATGACCTGCATAAGACACAGAGTCACAGCAGAATAGGGTTACTTGTCTCATAGTTGTGTAAAAAATGACAGCAACTATTCTTCAGTGTATCATTTCATAATGTGAGAAATCAGGTAGAGCAGTGGTTACCAACCTTCTGTCAGAAGGTTTCCCACAGCTCTGTCAGATGAACTCAAGCATCCCTTCATCGACATGTTCCAAATGTGTTCACTTAAACTGGATATTATTTAACTATCAATGAAATGAGAATGGATATAGGATTGAAACATCTTATATCCATTCTCATAATGCAATTGAACTGTCAATGTTTAGGTCATTTGGTTAGGTTTGCATTTACTACCTCTTCGTGGCAGAAACTGACACATTTCAAACATCCATTACTTTTGGCTATCTCAGCCATTTTCCCATTACTTTTAGCTATAACTATTTCAATCATTTATGCATTACTTTTAGCTTACTTTTTCAACCATTTACTTTTAGCTATTTTAACTTTTAGCTAACTATTTCCACCATTTATTGATTACTTTAAGGTACTGTTTATTCATTACTTTCAGCTAACTATTTTAACAGTTTATTCATTACTTTTAGCTAACTATTTCAACTATTCACTTTTATCTTTTTTAACTTTTAGCTAACTATTTCAACCATTTATCGATTACTTTAAGGTACTGTTTATCCATTACTTTTAGCTATCTATTTTAACCATTATTTTTAGCTTACAGTTTCTCTTTGCTTTTCTGATATATAACTATTTCACACACTCTTAGTCGCAAGTTCGGGTGTTAAAGCTGACTCAATACGTGGGCATATTTTTTTAATCAAAACAAAATATCTATTTTATCAAATTATTGAGCTATTCCATAATCCATGTAACAGCCCCTGGCAACTGCAGAAGTAATTCCCTACCAGTACCCCTGCTGAGGTAGGGTATCTTGAGAATTGTGTTTTACGTTTGTATTATCTTTAACAACACATTTGAAATACATTGCATGATGCAGAAGTGTCACCACACAGTTCATGGTTTTTGTTACTTTAAAGCTTGTGTTCAGCGATGCTGTCTGTCAGCATTCCTGCTGCTCAGGGAAAGGAATTGCTCCAGATATGATCACTCTATCATGTATCTTATCCTAAAGTCAAAAGGAAGCTTTATTTTTATGTAACACCCTCATCAAAGGGAGCCCTTTCTTCTACCTCTTACCAGGCTTACCTTGGCTGTTATTAACTGATCACAAGAATGACAGACATCAAACTATATCACCCTTTTTTGAGATTAAGAAAAAGTTTGATCTTATCAGCTTTAAAAGGTCATTAAACTGTTTTATCTTATACCTGTACAGTGAGGCAACATCTCTGAGAAATGTAAGATCTGATTATTCAGTTCAGCTGAAATGCCCTCAGTAAAATCAGCCTCATTTAACTTTGTTGCCAGGTATTGCGTGACATTTCAGCTTCACCACATACACCATAACACGTCTTCAGCCGTTTCACTTCTGCTCATCACTCTCACATGGGACATCCTGTCGAGTACATCTGCTTCTGAAGCCACTCAAGTGTTGTTACAAACCCTCGTATTGTGTCTGCACCATGCACTCATTAAATGTGTCTGCCCTGGAATAGCACAGCCCAGTGTGACTCACTTGGCCTGGTCCTAGCACATGGACTGACACCAGGGAGCTGTTATGCTTTCCCTCCTGAAGCAGTAGCAGATACTTCTTCTGCTGTTGGCACTGCAGTCACAGTGCAGAATCCATGACTGCTCCATCACATGAATTTCCTCCTTGAGCACGAGGCCAGCCTGCTGCCTCCGCCACTTCTAACAACCACTTTACTTTTCTCCCAGAAATGCCTCAAAGACACACAGTTGTGCACGTGGGATGTCCTTGCTCTTTCCCTGAGCAACTGTAAGGTCTTCAAAAGTCTGTTTACTCTCAGTGCTGTGGACCAATCTTGTCGAGGAGGTGTTTTAAAGGCTTTTCCAGACCACTGTGCACCTCCACTCGACCTTCTCTTGGTAATTACTGGGCAACAGGGAGACTGTAGGCCACGTGTAGCAGGAAGCTGCCAAACTGCACTAGACCATGGACCATAGACTGTACCATGCTGTCAGGATAGATTCAGAGACAACTAATGGCTGAATTGCAGCCCATACTTGTGAGTGTTTTGCTTGACTGTGCACTGGTGAGAGAGACTAAAGAAGACAGAAGCTCAATACAGAAAGTAATGAGTTTGAATTTGGCATTTGCTTTTCCACTCAAGTTAAAGCAATTTGCACACTGTAGCCACAGAAACTTGGACGTGCTTCATCACCTCTTCTTCAAGAACAGCAACAATGCAACATGCATACATGCATATGGCAAGGTACTATACATGTATGTGTATCCAAGCTTCATGGCCCTGAACACGATAAACATTTAATGAAAATGGATGCATACAGTAAAACAGCTAAAACTCAGTAACGTCTGAGGTCAAACAGTTCAAGATTTTTAACAATGCTCGGGAGATGTAGATATTTGAAAGAGGTTCTAGGCCTGCTGTTATCTGTCCCTCAGACTCTGGGACAGCAGCCAAGCTGATGCCATCTCAAGGAGGAGGAACGCAACAAAATGGCAGGAAATTCCTGCTTGGTGTGCTCCCATCAGCAGAAGAAATTCTTTCAAATCAGGCTGCTGAAATGTTGCGTGAAGATGCAAGTGCTTCTGACTGGTCAGAATCTCAGCTGTGGGGGAATGGACATGAGATGGTAACCGGTTAAAACGCAGAAAGATGGCAACAAGGCAAAAAAGAGGGAAAAGAGATAGGAGAGGACCGTGACACTTCGAGTGCCTCAAACAATTACTGTAAATGAGGCTTGTTCACAATATGTTAAGAAGTATCTTAACAGAAAAAAAGTAAAATTTCATATTGCACACTCTACATTCTATATGACATCTTATGAGAATGACTGACACAGCACTATGTCCAGTGTTTATAATAGCTTATAATAGGTGCTACATATAATTACTAGACTTTACACAAACTCTGATAGATGAATGGTTTGTACTTGAGGATCCGTTGCCACCTAGTGAAAACTCACTCACATGCACATGATGATGTCTTGTTATCACACAACATATTTTCCAGTCACTGCTCAGAGCTTGCTTGATGGATTACTTGTACTGAATAATAGACACTTTTGGACATGGGCTTTAGTTGGAATTTCTTGCTTTAAAATGGGCCAAGTTTCCCCTTTGTTTCCTCTCAGTGCAACTACATTTTATTTGCAGATTTGCAATGCCTTCGTTTGTCATGCCTAAATCCAAAACGCTTGTGATCACAGATGACAAGACTTATTAAGATTAATTTAGACACTAAAAAGTATCTTAGTTTCCTCAAACCATTGATTTGCAAGATTCTATTTTAACACCATTTACAAATGTTTAGCATGGAAGTTAATTCTCAATCTTGGGAACAGTATGTGTGAGGAAAATAATCTCAACTCAAAGGTCCACTTGCTACCTTTGTAAGAGCTTTCATCAGCTGATGAAGACTGTGAGATGCGGTTAAAAGCTCAGAATACGAAAAGCTTTGAATTGAGATTACTTTGTTACACATTAAAATAATATTATACGCTTTGCTGGATGGTTTGTCTATATAAACCTGAATCAAAACGACCAGAGCTGAAAGGCATCAGTGAATGTCAACTCTCATGCCTAAAATAACAATTTCCCTCAACACAAGCGTGGGAAAAGGATAAGGTCTCTGATTTGGAGACCTTATGAGAACAACACTTAGCGATTTCCCTCCTTGATCCCTTAAACTCAAACCCATTGTGCTCCTTTCTGGCTATTCTCAGTCGCATTGTCTTGATGTGGTCAATGAAGCAGCCAGAGGTCAGCGTGACTTTATTCATGGTGTGGTCGAGGACTGATATTATGATGTTTTGCTGCCACCTGGTGCTCATATTAGTGGTGTAATTCAAACAGGTAGAGTGCATAGTGTACTAGGTTTTTCTGAGCATTGTTTTTAGTTTCAAAAGCTAAATTTAATTGAAATAAATAAGAGCATACCACCTCACAGCAGTCACAGAAAGTGTAGAATATACACCTCCAAAAATATATATTTAATTTACACTTACATCATTGTCCATTTATGTCACTGGATGTATAATTATTTATACATACACACAGAGGCAGTACTGATTCCCACGTCTCAATGGGAAAAATCAAACTATACTAACAAAGACATGAGAAAAAACTGGGAGGACACCAGGTGGCTGATAACGGGAAGCTGTTTAGGATTAACTGTCCTTGTGATAGCGAACAACGTGAAAACATTGAGAAGAAGAGTTTTCACATGCCTCCATCTTAGCCTCTTTGCTCCAGCTGCTCTCTATTGATGCAGAACGTTAGTGAGGCAGGCTCCATGGACAAGACGGTGGTGCTGATCACAGGCTGCTCCTCGGGAATCGGTCTCAGTCTGGCTGTCCGGCTAGCCTCTGACCCCAACAAAACATTCAAAGGTAACCACAGCTGACATCAACCAATCATGGTCTTTTATTGTATTCCTTATGTGCTAAAGTGTCTTCTTAGAAAGCCTGCACTGAGTCAGGAACTGTTGATGTTGAAGATGTTCTAAGCCCATGGAGACACTGTACAGTATGTAATGTTGGGCTGTATGTGCTGTATGTGGTACTGGTCTAAACAAATCACTTGACACTGCAACCACAGATATTCTGCAGCATATATGTGATTTGTATTAATAGTAAAACATTTAAAAGCATGTAAAAACCATTCACCGTTCCTTTTTAGTTCAATGTGTGTATTCCTTTTTACATCTGTATCAAAAAATGTTTGTGTAGTCTATGCCACGATGAGAAACCTGGCCAAGAAGGAGCGTCTTTTAGAGTGCGTGAAAGGCCTGCACAGGGATACCTTGGACATACTCCAAATGGACGTGACTGGCCGGCAGTCCATCCTGGATGCAAGGGACAGGGTTGTGGAGAAACGAGTGGACATTCTGGGTATGCTCTTGTATCAGTGTGTTCAGATTAATTTTTTAATTTGTGTGTGTTAATGGACTTATCCTCACTACTCACAGTGTGCAATGCTGGTGTGGGTTTGATGGGGCCGCTGGAGGTGCAGTCCTTGGACTCAATGAGGCAGATCCTGGAGGTCAACCTCCTAGGTACCATCCAGACCATCCAGGCTTTCCTGCCGGACATGAAGGCTCAGGGCCAGGGCCGCATTCTGGTCACCGGCAGCACTGGAGGGCTTCACGGTGAGACAAGTGAATGGTTGAGGAATCACTAAATGTCAACAGCGTTCCACATGTGCAGTTTTTGTAATGATTTGACAGAAATCACAAAAACAAATCATGCTGATGCTTGCTGCCATGCATGATATTGCCAAAATAACCCATCTTTCTACTTCATGCTCTCTTATAGGTCTCCCTTTTAATGAGGTGTACTGTGCCAGTAAGTTTGCAATAGAGGGAGCATGTGAGAGTTTGGCTGTCCTCCTGCAACACTTCAATATCCAGTGAGTTTTAAAGTTAGCTGCATCATGTTTCCTTAGTTTAGGGCCTTTTGGGTGTAAACATCTATCTATTAACTGTAGGCCTAAATATGGAGAGACTATTGACTCGATGCTTCATCCCGTAGCGTGAGTCTCATTGAGTGTGGTCCAGTCAACACTGACTTCCTGGTCAACCTGCAGCAAGTGGAGCTCGGGGATACGTCTCTCCAACAGGTCGATACCCACACGCTCAGCCTCTATGAAAAATACCTGCAGCACTGTGGCTCCGTTTTCCAAAATGCAGCACAGGACACTGAGGACATTGTAAAGGTATGTTGTATGTCTACAGTAGATCATAACTGCATGAGACACAGGAAACAATTCTGTTTGTGTGTGTGAGGGAAGTTTTAAGTGCTGGTTTACAGTTAAACCCTTTCACACCGTGGATTTCACAATGCCACATTTGCTGTGCATCATATTATAAAATATGATGCACAGCTATATATTAAACCACCCATCGTTATATAAAGTAGTTAGAACAAGCTCAACCTCATCCAGCTACAACATAAAAAAACTGCAAACACATGTATGTAACAATAATAAACCTCCAATAATATAATAATATAACACAGACAGGGACCACTCTGCATATTGAGTACTTTTACTTTTGATACTTAAAGTGCATTTTTCTGCTAATATTACTTTTATTTTTACTTGATTTTTACCTGAAGTAAAAGTTTGAATAACGCACTTTCACTTGTAATGGTGTATTTTTATATAGCTACTTTTACTTTAGCATCAGATATCGGTTGAGTTTATCACAAGTTTACAAAATTTAGTGTGTCAGTATAAGAGAACCTCTACATTTCACTGCTGTGGTGTGTTTGTTTTTGTCTCCAAGGTATTTCTAGATGCCATCCAGTCACCCAGCCCTGCATTCAGATACTTCACCAGCGGTGTCGTGCCCCCTCTCACCACACTGAAGATCACAGAACCAGACGGCTCGCGGTACATCAGTGCTATGAGCAAAATCATTTTCTCAGCTGAGGAACAGTAACCTTATTAAAGGCCACCACTTCATGTGCAGACTTGCTCTTCTTTTATGTGCAGAGGTTAATATTTTGCTCTTTCATTTTTGATTTCTGGATTAAAGTTGACGCACTCTGACTCACTGTGGTTGCTCAACTGGAAAAGGCAGTAAGCTCAGTCTCATGGGTAGAGTGACTCCATGCTTCTATTTTTGTATGTCACTTATCAGAAGTCATATTCCTTATCACAATATAAAGATATAAATATAAAAAATAAACCATTATCTGATTGGTGGAGAAATATTTGAAGGTTTATGTGTTGAGTGATGCAACAGCTTTTGCATTCCTGTCGTTTGATAGTATTCTTACCAAACTGGTTGGCATGTTTTCACCGGGCTAGGCGTGCTTCTGGACAGGCTTTCACCACATTGTTAACGGGAAAACACTCTAAGAATTTCCTTATGTAATTTTTGATTGTCTATTTTGAGCGAACACGAACAACTTCCTCGCTCTAAAGCATAAAAAAAATTCAGGCTCCCAGGAGTTTCTCCACTGGCAGCGAAAAGAAAATATGCATAATTTTTACATGAATTAATTATATTGTATGTTGTATTTCTTTTTCTAGTGTTTGCTGAATCGCTTGCCTTAAAATGCCCCTTGAGGGATAAATGAATAAAGTATTGAACTGAACTGAAATGACTTTGGATAATATCTGTTAAACACTCACTGCAGATTGTATTGTACAGATGTACCTTAATCATTCTGTCGATAGCTATAGGAAACAATATTGAATATTTCATTATAGAGGTTAAGTGTCACAAGGAATATGTTATAAGGAACACAAGGAATAACAGTTTTCCCTGTAAAATGTATTAATGTGAAACTAATTAATAATCAGGAGATACAGTATTTTGTTGAAGTGGAACAAGCATTTTTATTAAAAAAAGAAGAAGAGAAGAAAAATACTGTTACAGTTCACTTTTGGGAATCCTCATGGGTCCTTATCAGAGAGGTTTGCATATTTTAGACAAGTGGTCTTGTACTTTGGGTGACATACTGTATTTCTAGACACACAGTCAAGTTCTTTGGCTGTTTGAATGAAGGCCTGTCAATGATTAATACGTCTGTTAAAAAGCAAGTGTACTGAAAACGCATTTTCAGTGACATCTTCACAAACCAGTGACATCAATACATTGACTTCATGACACCAGTGTAGCGCAGTTTGGAGAATTTGGTGAATGTCCTGAGACAACGAATTACATAAACAGACAAAAAAAATTACGTCTAGTATCAATTTCAATAGAAATCTAAAAGAGGACATTTAAAAACTATTAAAAGTTAATGTCTTTCTGAATTGTTCTAAGTAAATTGTAAGGAGGAAGTTTAAATGCCTCATTCTGGATGTTGAATCAGTGAACTGCAAAGTTGAAGGATTAAAGACTGAATGAGGGCCAGCTGGAACAGCATCCATCCCTTGTGTAATTTTTGGATCATTCTGGGGCCCTTAAGCCCATGAGTATGTTCTCTTATAACCTGAGACAGGTTAACTTGTCTGGACGTCTACGAGTTACGTTTCGGGCCTATCTTTGATAGGATTGACTGAGGTTCTTAAATCCCTCCCTGATCAAGTGCCCTAATTCCAGTCTGAAGATCCTGAAATGGATCCTGCATTACCGGTCCTTAGTACAGCAGCACTTAGAGCTGTCAGCCTTTCAGAGCCTGTAGTATTGTGCAGATCAGTATAATGAGGGTTAAAGTGTTAGGTAAAGGCTGTTGTAACACGTATTAAAATTAAATTTAGTTTTCCTACTATCTTAATTTAAACATTTTAATGTAGTCTATGTATCAGAAAGCTGCTCTGCTTTCAACATTACTGCAGTTAATTTGAATGTAGATGATGACATTTATTCTTGTGTAGCACCAAAGTCCAGGTGTGTCATGTGCACAACATGTGCTTGCGTCGCTTGTTCAATAGCTCAACCACACAATATAATTTAGACTTTGGCTTGCTCCTGGAAACCTCTCAGAATCCTGGAAACTCAGCCGTAAAACATTTTCAGTGATTCAGTCACAAATGATTCATATGTGCCAGATTGGCTTACAATAAGGCAACAAATCTGTATTTCCTTATCATTTATTTTTGGGTGGCAAGAGTGAAAAAGTCAATCTCACTTTTGTGCATGTCTTTCCAGTCATGGCTTCACAACTTTTTAATATAAACCTCTGACTCCCATTTGAAAAAGTGCTTTGTCTAAAGGAACTCCATGTGTCTGTCTCTGAGTAAGGATTGAGATTAGCTCTGACTAGTGTAGTCATTATGCATCCCATACAGATTATAATAACACATTTATTTAAAAATCATAAAAACAAATTACCAAATAGTTTACAAAAAGACATAAAATCAGAAAGTTTTAAAAATGGGCCTGTCTTGTCACTATGTAGCTATACTTCTGGCGCTGTGATTCACAAAGTCATGTTTTTGAGACCCCTAAATATACATAGTTCCACCAGCACCTCGCCTGATGAATATAATGACCAAGAAATGTTCACTTAAAAAAATAAATCAACTGACAGTGTCGTCAGTCAGCAAAACCTATAAGTCATCTGTATATCTTTAATTTGTTATTTTGTTCATTTAGGAATATTACCTATCCTTTCACCTTTACGAATCACCTATGAGGGATCAACCTCAACTTTTAAACTTCATCAAACCTTCTCTTTGATTGGCCAATGGCGCCTCCCGTTACGTCACTGCTGTCCTTATCGGGCAGGTGGAGCGACTTCAGAAAAAAACCGGGTTGTCGCTGCTGCTGCTGCTGCTGCTGGGGTGGAAGTGTCGACGTCTCTCTTAAGAACCTGTATTAGTTTTTACACATAAACTTCACCATGACCAACAAAACGACTCCTCTCCTATTTAAAGCGCTGCTGGAGATGTCTGAAGCCCACTCTTCAAAAGTTGTGCGAGGAAACGCTAAAAGAGCAAATATCAGGTGAGTGATAAGGGACTTTCCCCTAGAGATGCGTATGATACAGGTAAGCGAAATACTGAGTCAAGTTCAACTGAGCTTGTTTAGATGACATTTTGAAATGTGGTTATTGGTGTAATGTGACTGACTCTGTTTTCCAGAGATCTTTTATGATGAATGAATTGTAGATTTAATTTCCAGTGTTTGAGAAGTGTGTGAGTGAAGCAACACTTACCAGTCACGGGACTTTGTCATTTCTCCCTCTTGTGGTACTTGTTGTATTCAACAAGCTGCCAGCAGGTTTCCTCAGTGAGAAATAAAATGTCCAGCAGCAGCAGGGAAATATTAATCCAGTTAGTTTGTCTTCAGAAAAATGTTAATGAATGCTTTGCTTTCCCTTAAAATATCTTCATATATGTGAATTAATGCTCATACATCAAAACAGTGTGAATTCTCAACATAAATACTGTGGGAAAACTCTGTCATTCTTAAAATCACCCAGACTAAATGCACAGGAAAGTGCAAATTGATCCTTCAGATGGCACAGGACCCCTCACTGAGTAAACCTGGGATGTTCTTTGTATATTTCCCACAAATTCATATAATTTCCTTCCTTCAGACACTTGGGCTCCTGTGGGGCCCTGGCAGCGAGAAGGGCCAGCCTGCCTCTCTGCCCTGCCACCCCCATCAGCACACCCGTCCGCAGCTTCATCAACCTGGCTGCTCCCATCAGCACCCACAGGATGGAGTATACCGAGTGCCGGACATTAGGGTGAGTGCCCCAATATAATATACAACATGTTGACAACCACTGTAGTAGTAGATAAAATAAATTTAAAACCTCTAAATGAAAAAATAAAGGTTTTGTTCATGTGCATGATAAAGCCACATCACTAATTGAAAAATGACAGTTAAGTCAACAGTTAGTCCAACAAACCTTACAAAGTACATTTAAAACTGATAATTAAATGAAAAAACAACTTCAACAATTAAATTCACAAATCTATATTAAAATGGCGATATCATCTCATTGGATGTGCCTCTGTCTTCATGTGACTGCAGGTATACTCCAGAGCAGATGTACAGCGTGGTGGCTAGTGTGGACCAGTACCAGCACTTTGTTCCCTGGTGCAAGAAGTCTCGGGTCACGAAGGGACGAAATGGCGACGTCCGGGCGGAGCTCGAAATAGGTTTCCCCCCCATCGTGGAGCGCTACACCTCTGAGGTCACCGTCGTCCCAAACCACCAAGTCAGGGTAAGACCTTTTCTTGGTATCTCCAGAAAACAACCATTACAAATACCAACTTATTTTCTCACACAATACACGTTTTTGTCAAAGCTCACTTCTTGTACAAATCAAATTTAAATAGTGACGAGTCCCTTCTGGTCCAAAGTCTCACAACACAAAACACAAACAAGTGTTGTCGGCCACTGTTTTGATTTATGTTTAATGCCTCACACAAATGCAAATTACTGCAGCTAGGAAATCATAATTTGGTCAAAGACGAGGCTTAGGTGGAGCTTGGGTGGGACGAGCAAGTGGGTGAGTCTTAAGATCACCACCAAGACGCACATTAGAAGTGAAATTTCTATTCATGTTTAAGAACAAATATCTTGACTATGTGTTTCAAGAGAGAACTTACTTACTGACATCAGTGCAGTGGAAGTTTTCTTAGAACCAGCATGAGCAGGCATTAGAGGAAGAGTAGTGGCTTCCTGTTGGCCCTGCCACAACATCCTATTTCACGTTAAAAATGTTTCTTTCAAAAATTTAAATGTTGTCATTATTTATGCATCATGCACAATATTGTAGACTGTCAATTTGCCTCAACAGATGTCTTGATTCTTGATTCTGTGCTCCTCCAGAGAATAAAGACTACAGCAGCTTTGTCTGGGCTTTGACCCAGGGTATGCTCATTGCCTTTTGGCAGTCAATGAATAAAAAAGGGTCATTTCTTTTGAAACAGGCCGTGTGTACTGATGGATCCCTCTTCAGCCACCTTGAAACGCTATGGAGGTTTTCCCCTGGAACCAAAGATCTACCAGCCTCCTGCAAAGTGGATTTCTATGTAAGTGTATGAGATGAGGTGAATATCTAACCCTGAGAGCCAAGAGGGAATCAGGACACTGCAGCATCCACAGTAATTTGACGTATGGAGAGATGGGAAAACATAGAATTCTGTAGTGAAAACAATGAAAGGAATAAAACAGCAGTGACAGTGAATCCATGAAATTAACAAACTCACTGATCACAAAAGAATAATTTGCCCATGGGATGTGAGAGACCAGATTTCATGCTTAAGGAGAGACTGGTTCCAAGTCTTTGTTCCTGTACCATAGTGAATGGATTACTGACTGAAAGGAAATGTTGAGTTAAATCTCATTATGCTCTAAGTTTAGTCTTGAGTAGCATGCTGGTGTCCCTGGAGGCCTGAAATAGCTGTCAGGGCAGGGAACAGTGTTAAGGAGCTGCTGACAGGAGTTTGCCCTTGATGTTGGCTCAGATTAACTCAGGGTCAGCCAGGAAGTGGTAGGATTTCAGTAGAACATGTTAAATAAGGAAGACTGATTATCAATGAACAAGTCTGACTAACCACAGAACTGACAGTGATGTGGGTCTATATTCAGATTCTTGCAAGAAGTCAAAGAAACTCACAACTGAACAAACTGAGAGTCTCACAAACAGTTAGCTAACATGTTTGTCCCCCTCCCGTGTCTTCTCTAGGTGTCATTTGAATTCAAGTCTCTTCTGCACTCTCAGCTGGCCAGCATGTTCTTCGAAGAAGTGGTTAAGCAGATGGTCGGTGCCTTTGAGACACGGGCAGTGACGCTTTACAGGAACCAGCAGGAGGCGTCATTGAGGAGGCAGTCGATATGAGGTGACCCCTTTGACCTCCCGTCCATCCACATCCACACTGGGACCTCTAACCAAACCCTGCTCTACCTACTATCAACCCTTGTCTTACACAGGAGGCTGGATCTTCTTTTTGCACTCACTCATATCTTATAATTGAGTTGACACGCACATGGAATATACTTAAAACAATTTATCTATAAGCCACAAGCTCATTTATTTACTTTCTTGTACATGTATATTTATTTTAGGGATAGGAATAAATGCATGGTTTCAAATTATCATGCTGAAGACAAATGTTTTCTTTGTAAAACTGCGGGATAATGTACAGACAAGTGACTCCTGCTCAGCGCTGAAACATCTAAAAGGGTTAGGAGCTTTTTCTTGTACGGCATTTTTGGTCGGTGGAATTAAAAAGCTCTTATTTTGGTAAACCTATGTCTAAGAATCATATATAGCATCTATTTTTTAAAAATATACTGTGTCATTTTTTAAATTTTTTTGTGTGTTGATTCTGCAATGGACCTCAGCGCCTGGGCACTACACAAGCAATAATTTTCAGTGTAGTGGATCGTATCTGTAACAGCTTACTCCCTGTTGTGTTTGGAGTATTGGAAAAAAGCAGGTGCTTCCTGGAACAGTTGCATAAGCACAGTACCAATGACCTGAGGCTACAGTCAATACTTTCCTCCTATCCAGCTACTTGGATCAACAACAACTACAACTTTACTCAGTAGGTGATAGTTTGTTTTCATGTTATGAAACTTGTAAAAGGACATGTGGTGCTGATTTTACATTCCAAACAACTCATGACCATTTTAACAGCACACAGTACAAACTGAAAGTACAAGATAAATTGCGTTTGCTACGATCATTGTCAAAAATGTGTCCCTTGTTTTTTTGTTTTTTTTACATAACAAGCAGAAAAGAATCCGTGTAAAAGCACTAATAAAGTCTGGAATCCTGCCCTGAAAATGTGAATAAAGCTAGACGTACATGAGTCAGTCCTGGTGGTGTTACTGCAGAGACGTATAGATAAGGTCATGTCACAGTGCATACCGAGACACGGTACATACACAGACAATAGGAGCATATACAGTTCAAAGATATGATATGAGGCATATTCTAGATGGCAGACAATGTATTTCATGACAAACTATAAACAGACACTTATTTAAGCAGCCTGGCATACAGTGTATCTGAGGCAGAGTCACTGTAATAGTCCAGTGTTAAAGCTATTTTATTATGCTAGGTTATGAGACATAAATACAAGTCCACAGTAAAGTGTTTTATCCTTAATGTAATAGAGGTACAAGCAAAGATTTCTCAAATACAGCATGCTTGTCTTAAGCAGACAGTCATAAACTAATGGCCTGTAAGTGACTCAGCAAAATGAATCATGTAAATTCATCATGACTGTCTGCAACACTGTTGTACTCAAATGAGACAAGTTTCAAAAACAAAACGTTTCATCAGTAACACTGACTGTATAGCACATGAGCAATCATCAAACTAATGAAAACAAGTACAACCAATACACCATTTAAGTAATACAAGCCACATTAGAAAACAAAATTAACTGAAGATAAACATAATTAAAAATGACATACTGTAGCATCAATAAATTATATAAATGGTGGAAAAGAGGGAATCATAATAATGTGACCTCACTTAACCTCCTTTGTAAAAGACAGTTTAGCAACATTGTCTGTTTCTACAGTGATTACCTTATTTTTACTTTTGTTTTTTTAGTTTTAAAATCTTTTTGATCATCTATAAAGTTTGGCATGGCTTGTATTGTAACTGTGTGTACCTGTAGATCTTTTAGTTCGCTGGGAGTGCAGTCTGACATTTATGGGGCAGGGCTAACAAAATGCAGAATGTCCTGTTTAAACAAGTTTGCTAAATCAACATCATGTTTTAAATCTGATCACATCTCTTTGGACTTGATTTATGCAAAGTTTTACTACTTCAGAAATGTAAAGCACTTTGTAAACTTTGCCTTACTGAAACACGCTGTAATCACCTGTTGGAATTTTGTGTGTTTTCCCAACTCTTTCAACTAAGACACCAATAAAGACGACAGGTTTTTTAAATGGGTGTTTCCTGAAACTGGTGTTTCTTGTTTTGCACAATAGCAGATGAAGTAGGTCTATAAAAGGGAGAGGCTTGATAGAGAAAGAGTGCATACAAGCAGAGATTTCAAGACCACAAGGATGAAGAAGATTGCAGTCTTGATTCTAGCATTCAGCTGCTGTCTATGTGAAGCGCAAGTTCCTGAAAACAATGACAAAGGCCGTCAGTGCTCAGGATCAAACAGCTGCTGTGACATCTACTCCCTCACTTCCATAACTGAAAACCTGGGAGCAGTGGGAGAGAAAGTCACAAACATGGCGGAAAAAATCACACTCCTGGAGGCTAAGTTGCAAAACACTGAAAAAGAAGTCCTGGAGCTGCGCAGCCTGACTGGAGGTAACATAGAGCAAATGTTATCATGGGATATAATAATGGGATATAATTCTTCCCTTTATAAATTCTTAGCTCTGATGTGTTTGTGGTACTTTGATGCTCTCAGGTGCACCTCAGGTGGCCTTTTCTGCAGCTCTCATGGAATCTGGCTCTGGAAACATTGGACCTTTCACCTCTGCTACCCCACTGAAGTATAAGAGGGTCTTCTCCAACACTGGCAATAGCTACAACCCTTCAACAGGTAGTGTGTGCTAGAGAGAGAAAGATACAGAGAGAGAAAGACAAATTAGAACTCATGAAATTTAAGCAATTCTTCTTATTTTGGCAGGCATTTTCACAGCAATGGTCAAAGGAATATACTTCTTTCGATTCTCAATGTTCAACAACCTGAATCCTGTTCCCAGCTCTGTTGTGAGCCTCATGAAAAACAGTCAACGGTTGACATCTGTCTGGGACACCGCAGGGTCTGACAGCAACGACATGGGCAGCAACGCTGTGGTCATCCCCCTCGAGGTGGGAGACAATGTGTATGTGGAGCTCCAGGCAAACAGGATAGTCTATGATGATAGCATGAACTACAACACCTTCAGTGGTTTTCTGCTCTTCCCTGTATGATTCAATCAACATGATTTCAGGTCTGCATGGGTCTTTATGCTTTTACAGTAAAAGGAATGTACTCTTTATTCATACTGCTAACTGTGCTGTGTTTAGCTAAACAAACAGCAAATTAGGAAACGTAAATGCAATTTGTTTGAGACGTTGTATTAATAACATCTGGGTATCAAAATAAATACCAAGCTTTCTCTGCACAATGTCTGTATCTCTATTTTCATCTCATAATGTTCTGATTTAATACATTTTCTCTTTTAGCAACAATATGGACCAACAGTGTGGTTGTTTGTATTGAAAGTAAAAATGCACATAAGAATGGTATGTTTGAAAAAATACAATATGAAATTAAAGCTGCAAGCAGCGATGAACGGGCCTGCCGTCAGTAGGTGGCGCTATGACTGTGGCCGAAAAATTGCATATACACGCCTTCAGGGCGGGGGGGGGGGGTGATGAAACATGTCAAGTTTGGGGCCTCTTGGACTATGTACAGTCCAGTTATGAAGCACTTCCTGTTTGGGCAGACCGTGTAACGAAGAAAAAATCCACGAGTATTGTTTGATGTCCATCTTGTTGAGAAGGCATGGTCCAAGTTTGAAGGCGATCTGGTTAACCTGCTGGGAGTACTGATTACAAGTATTGGACGTGTAACTTCCTGTTGTCAACAGGTGGCGCTATGACTTTGATTCGATATTGACCCCTACATGTGTTCAGGGCGGGAATGTCATCACACATGAGGAATATGAAAAAGATCCGATCATTTTCAACCGAGTCACAGCAGTTTGATTGTTTATGATGGAACATCGAAATTCGCCGCGCCGCCGTGACCACGCCCTCTGGCGAAAAGTCACAGTTTTCACTGTACAGCATCATCAACGTCTTTAGGCTTTATGGGCCTGCTGAACCCACTGGGATTTGGATGTGAGACTGTAAAACGTGACATTTCCTGCTGTCAGTAGGGGGCGCTATGAGTGTGGGTGAAAATTTGCATATAGATGCCTTCAGGGCGGGGGGGTCATGACATGTGGTAAGTTTGGGGCCTGTAGGACAATGTACAGTCTAGTTATAAACCACTTCCTGTTTGGGGGCGTGAGACCTAACTTTCATGCCACGTCACGGGCAGACCGTGTAAAAAAAAAAAAAATCCACGAGTATCGTTTGATGGCCATCTTGTTGAGAAGGCATGGTCCACGTTTGAAGGCGATCTGATAAAATCTGTAGGAGTTCGTCAAAGTATGAGGGCAGGAAATCGCCAAAAGTAAACAGTTAATTAAAAATAACTGACTTCCTGTTGGGTTTGGGGGGAGGGGTCCCCACAGCCTTTTTTGTTCGTCTGGACATGATACATGAGCATACCAAATTTGGTGCATGTAGGTGAAACGTGTAGTTTGTTATACATCTATAGGTGGCGCTACTGAGCCATTTTGCCCCCCCATGTGTGAGACCTATAAAATATAATTTTTTTGCCATTTGTGACGCATGTGCAAAATTTCATGAGTTTTTGAGCATGTTTAGGGCCTCAAAAGTGCGATTAATTCGGACAAAGAATAATAATAATCCTTACAAATACAATAGGGTCCTACGCACTGTAGTGATAATAAAAATAATAATAAAATATAAAAAGAAAGAATGTAAAAACACTGGTGCATGTGAGGTTTTGTATATGGCCCATTGCTTAGCATGCATAGGCTACACATAATCTACCCTTGAACAATAATTTGGCTGAGTAGAAGGTCAGTGGGTCATCTGGGCCAACTTTGGCCATCCAGCACAGCACACACTGGAAATAAGACGATGGTATAAGTTAACTGTGCATCATGCCAGCAGCTTCCTGATATGACTCCATGGACTAGTTTATGTATGAACCATAGAGTCACTCTTCTTGTGACATGAAGAACAGTTGCAACTTGCAGAAGTTTTGTACTGGACATTGCACTGATATTCCGTGATTTTCTAAAGTCATGTATGCACGTGACATTACCCTTAGACAAACTTTCTTGAATTTTCCCTTTTGATAAAACCATAATACTTCCATAAAACTTCTCCTGGAATTTAAACTGTTGAGGTTATTTTATTATATATGTCAGTTATCCACAGATTTGACGAAATACGTGATAAACCTTTTAAAGCATATATGATACGATACGATCATAGACTGTATATAAAGATACGATGTATAATGATTTCATACAGGCAGTCTGGTGAACAACCGTGTAAGCCGTTAAGGGTCCTCGTACGTATTCGCGCTTGCGCAGTTGGCCACAGCAGCAGTTGGACTACAATTGAGCCTCTTGCAGGCATGGATGTATGTAGTAGCAACTTTTAGAACTTAATTTTAATGGAAGTAAGGCGAGTGAACGCCTCAGAACATCATGGTCAAAGTAAGTGATTGTAAACCACATTAGTGTCTCATCAGAAGAGGAGTTCTCAATGTTAAACACGGTGTTTCCCATGCGCTTCTGTGCTTTCATGTGGTTTGCTGTTCTCATGTGTATTATGTGGGCAAAATAGCTAACTTATGGCTAAAAGGTCTCTATCAAAGGCAAAATTCAAAGCCATAAATTACAATGTACAGTCGTTTTATATCCGTTCATACTGATAACAGAACCGCTGATGACTGTAAAACGCGTATTTCTTCTGCAAGGTAAATGTCATATTCATAAATCAAGAACATCAAACATGATTCCCAATGTCAGTTGATGTTATGCATCCTAAACAAGCTCAACGTCTATTTCTTATACCGTCCCTGCCCTATGTTATAATTGTAGAAATGCTATGTATGTTCAGAGCTATGCCTGTCACTCCCCATGTTCTGGTTATTCCAATAAAGTTGGGGAAAAAAAGTATTAAAATCGTAATACAAGCTATATTGCTGTTTTACAGATCCACCCATCAATAGTTCAGGCTGGGGGCCGGTTCGAAATACAGTCCCCAAATCTCAGCAAGACATTGTTTCACTGCCTTCTGTGTCCCAAATTTAAGCCAGCTAGCAGCAGGAAGATCCAGAGACACATGGATGCCCACATCAAGACTGCATTGCATGTTCAAGGTAACTTGGCTGTCATAGCTGTAGAACTCGCACATATTTACTTATAGTTTGCAGATTTTTTTTTTGTCTTTCTTACCACTCGAAAATGCTCTGTCCCCTTGCAGGTAACATCATTTGCAGATGCAACCAGCAGTGCAGACCAGCGGGTCATTATCACTGCCCCTACTGTGAAAAAACAATTATACGGAAGGAGTGCATGGAAACTCACGTATTTGGATGCCAAAATAAACCTCCCCAGCCGCCGACAATGGCACCACCCTTTATGCCATTATCAACAGCACAGCTGTGCATTCCTGCTTCCCAGGAGATTGCAAGACTCCCATGTCCTCCTACGACCTTGGCAGTACCCCCTTCTCCACCTGCAACATCGCCAGTACCCTCTTCTCCATCTGTGACATCGCTGGCACCCCCTTCTCCATCTACGACATCGCCGGTACCCTCATCTCCACCTGCGACTTTGGCAGTACCCCCTTCTCCACCTGCAACATCAGCAGTACCTAACTCAGAACCTCACCCAACCCTCCTGGATCTGCTGGAGAAGCCTGTGGACTCTAATGCATCAGTGGTAGATCAAGACCATTGTTACACGCTTCCACTCCCAGTTTCTTTCCACTCCCCTGTAGCTTCACCAGTATCCAGCGATATTCCCTCAGCGTCACAACCAGAGGCCTCTAGCACAGATGCCTGTTCATCCGAGGATTCAGTCGAGGCTGCTGCTGAGTCTCATGACACAGTGAAACTGCCCTCTTATGGTGTCAGAAGTTTAAAGTTGGTGTGGTGCCCTCACTGCTCGCTCCGTCTTTACAAGAAGAACCTGGGTGCCCATATACAGAGGAAGCATGCGGGGCTGAAGGATATTACTGCTGCTTCACATCTAAAAAATGTATGTGTTGATGAAACACGGGGAATATTTGCTGTCCAAAAAGTTTCTCATGGGTTCTCTGTGCCGATACATGTACAGCGTAAAACATGGGGAAATCATCATCAGATAAAGTGTGGGTTGGAGGAATGTCATAAGTATCAGTCACTTGCAAAGCAGAGTGGGCTGATTTACAGTTTGTGTGAGCACATTCGATCACTGGATTACTGCAGCAAGATTGCACATGAGGAGTTTCTTAAACCAGAGGCTCTTGAGGAGTTGGTGTTGCTGCATATTGTTGAAGAATCTATGACGGCAACCTGTAAATTGAGGCAAAAAGCAGCGGAGAAAGACCACGTGCCTTTTTCTGTGTTGGTGGATTTGGGAGGTTCCACACATCAACTTTGTCTCTCTGTTCATGAGCCCAAAATACGCAGTTACTCCTGCTTTGGCAGAGTTATAGTCACTTATAACTTGAAAAAACACACCTGGCATTGCCCATGTACAAACCCTCATAAGTCATGTCTACATAAGAGCGTTGGTAAATGGCACGTATTCCAAACCAGGAATGATCTCCTGCCTGCAGCAACTCAAGAGACATCTTACTCTTACATCCATCCTGCTACCACAGAGCTGGAGAGATGTGTGAGATACACTTTTGCAGAGAAGAAAATACTAGCAACTCTTCCTGGAGACACCACAGCTTCAAGAGCTCTGACAGATTATCCTGTATGTTTGATTCCTACTGAAGAAACATGCAAGCTCTGTCAAGGCCATCCCAGATTAGAAGATGGTTTTCTCATTACAGACAAAGCTACAATAGTCGGCATGAGCGGTGTAAATCACAGTAAGTACATACATAAAATACATAACTGACTGACCACATACTGCTGATTTGATGTCCTAATTTTGTCTGTCTACACATTGCAGACATCTCAACTTACAATAAAAGATGCCCACAATGCCACATGGACTATCGGTACCAGGAGTGGCGAGATGGTCTCCACAACTTCAATGACCATGTCATTCTGACGCTAGAGCTTTGCATCTATCTGCGGCATGGCCTTCAGGTGTGTATATAGCAACTCCAGGAATTAACATAATTTTAAAAATATGTTAAGGACCACAAAATAACGTAATCGTTTTGATTTTTTTTTTTTTTTTACAGAGTCATGTGTCAGTGTCTAGAATGATCCGTTCTTTGGAGAGTTTTCGGGGCCAAAAATTTCCTGCGGTCAGCGTCGTTTTGCAAGCATATTGCCACTTTGAGGCACTGAACAACACCGAGTACAGTTACTCCTGTGTAAACTGTGGCTTTTTCCCTGCTGTTGTCATCATGGACCTCCACAGAAGTAGAGTCTCAAAACTTGAGGGTAGGTTTTGGGCAACTGAGAGGATAAAAAGTTAAAATCTGTGTATTTTATTCAAATTGACGATGGTTTATGTATTTATTATATTTGTCTGTGAATGTAGCGAGTGAGCTGAAAACACCCCCTGACGACTTTGATGGACAACACAACACAGAGGACTTCTGGGACTCTGTACATCTGGAAATGATTAGTCGAGGGTTTTTTCCCAGTAAGTACAGAGTTAAATCCTATTGTATGTCTGGATGTCTGTTTATGTGCTAAACCACAAGTTGAACATCAAACATGACGTTCACTACAGAGATTCTTAATTCAACAAACTATACCATGCTCCCATGTTAGTGGCCTTTAGAGTATATATGAAGTATTGCAGACAGTGTCAAAAATATATTGTGCTGCAGAACATTGAATGTTATTTGCCAGAAATTACAAACTGTATAACATAGATCTTAAATTGCATTGATTTGTCACTTTTATTAATTTTAAATAAAATAATTAACACATGAATTTACAGTCTGGTAGCAAATAGTTAACTCCAGTGTATGTCGGTATACATTTTGGTTGTTTTTCAGTTACTTTGCATTGATAATGATGAGTATGACTTTGTTTTTTAATGTTTTTTTTAGGCTCCTCAACAAATCCATTTGTGGTTCGTCCATGTTATGAACACTGGGCTCCTTGGATTGGAAAAGAAACCCGCAAATCTGACATTGTCCTTAACACCGAATTCAAAAAGATGCCAACATCCGAGACTGAGGGAGAACTGAGCAGTGTAACTGCAGACAGTCTTTATGACGAGTTGCTCAAACAAAATGTAGGTTATTTATTTAATTAGGCCTTATTTATTTGACCTAAGCTTCCTCAATTTATGATCCAAAAGAACTACAAATAACTCAGATTGAATTCACATTAGGTCTTTATTTTATGGTATCGAATGATATACTAAATTATTGGCACCGTGAAATACTTACCCTCACCCTCAGGGCACAGAAAGGGGGGGAAAGAAATCATAGAAGGGTTGGGCTTCACTGACAGGAAGACTCTGACCATGCCCTCTGCCTGTACATGCCTTGTGTTCTTTTTAAGAGATTTTGCAACACATGCATTGCTAAGAATAACAATTGATTCTTGACGTATGCCAGGAAGCAACTCTCCAACAGCTGTGCAAAGGTTGCGGTCTTGAAACGAGTGGATCTCGTGCAGATCTGATCTTCCGGCTGAGAAAGAAACTGAAGAATCAGCAGACCTATGTCAACGTGTATCATTCTATTTGGGGTGCCTCTGGTAAGTTTGAATTAAATGTGACTTTGAAAAACATGAGTAAAAGCCAGAACATTTACAAGATTTTCTTTTTTCCCCCTCTACAGGTGGATGGTCTGTAGTTGCATGCCCCCATGGCATTGTTTACAGCCTGAAATTCAACCTGCAGACAGAAAGTCCAAGAGATTTCGCCGACCTTCTTTTGTCATGGAAACATTTCCCAAATGTCTGCCTGTATGACTCCGCACATGGTTTGGCAACACACACAAATGCACGAGTTGTTGACAACCCCCCATTTCATCCACATGAAGGAAAACCAGCGGCCCCGACAAAAGAGAACTTAGCTAAAGCCGCTTGTCGAAAACTGAAAGTGTCCCTGCCATGGCTCAGAGAAAAATCAGAGAATTCTGAAGAAAATGGACATCCAGTAACTGGGACAAGCCACCATTATGCACTTCATGACAAACTTCATCAGAGTAACACAAAAGACCCACATGATGCGTTGCGAAGGGTTGATCTGGTACCTGAGCTCCAGGATTGTGTAAAAAGTAAGGCAGTGAAACATCTTTTTGCTGACATGAGAAAAAACAGTTATTTCCTCAACAGCATGGCACCCTCCACACACATGTTCCTGATGAGAAACCTGATCGAACACAGGAACGCATTTTATAACACACAACTTCTGGAAACCCAGTTAAAGCGAGTTCAGCAACACTGTCTGCCATAATGCTATGGATTACTGTCATTTTGCACATTATTAGATCAGAAACTGTATACTGATGCTAAGGATAAGGCTAGCTATAGTCTTGCTTACAGCTGGGCGCTGTAGTTTTTAGCAAACATTACTCAAGCAGGATAGTAGTGTAGAAAAAACAAATAGGGCATTTGTTGGGGACTATTTTCAGCTGCTGATTTGGTACGCTGAGTATTCACCGCAGCAAGTCGTATGTGGGATTGACTCAAAATAATCCATAGAGGCCGTTCATGGTTCATGTAATGAAGAACATGACACCCAGTGCAACGGTGTGGCTCACGGAGATGTTTTGAACAACAGTGGAGCTCTATGGCACAATCGAACAAGCTGTATTAGGCTTTAACTGCACAGAAAATACTTGTTGGTTTTAGTCTTATCCTTTAATGACCCTGGTCTCCTCATTGTAACAGAAATTCTCATACTTTTATTTTTTGTTTAAGGTTTTAATGTGGTTTGATTTTGATATTCCTCTAAAAGTTTGTCAAAAAAGTATTATACAGTATGATGGTTCGAGTGTCTATTTTCATGCCATTGAATGATAGCTCATGCCTAAGTTAACTGTCAGCTTAATTTTTTGTTTGTTTTTACAAAGAAGTCATTTACATACACTGTATTCTGACAAACAAAAAACTTCACTTGCTTTGTTTATTTATTGAGAATTGTTTGTACTGATTTTGGACAATATTGTCTTTTTCAGGTTGGAAGTTTCAGTTTACCTTTTCGTTAAAATATTTTGCAATAAAAGATATCACATATCAGAAATCACAAATCAGATCTTCATTATGTGATTCAAACAGCATAATTTCAGGCCTGTTTATTTTTCAAAAGGATATCTCAATTTATTCATATTGCCAGCTGATAGATTTGGAAGGGAATTTTAAAATTATTCACCCATGATCCAGAATGAGAAATAGATTCATAGTTTTAGCTGAAACAACATGTTGAAGATGGTGAATAACCACATCTTAGTCCCATGAAGAAATTTCAGCCTTTATCTATGCTTGTAGCTCTGTAACAATATTCGTCTGTTCATAAATTTTGTACAATAATACATGTATTATATATTTCCAGCCACAGTACCGGATGTACAGTTTGGTCCCCATTTGTATTAAAACAAGAAGGTACAATACAACAGTTCAAGGCACTCAAGAACATTAAGCTTATACACTTTATCTCTGCATACATAGATATAATGAATCTACTCTTGAACAATAAGTTTGGCTGAGCAGAATGTCTCCCCATGGTCATTGGTGGCTCTACAGGTGTAAACGTTGGTGTCCTCTGGGCCCACTTTGGCTAGGACCAGGGTACAGCGGCCGTCTTCCTCGTACTCTATCTGCACTGTGGGTGACTCCACCACTGGCTCTTTACCACGCAGCCACACCACCTCTGGGTCAGGGTATCCTGCCAAGATAGATGGGAGGGGTTAGGACAGGGGCAAACAGTTTTTTGGGGAAAGTTCAAGTCAAGATGCAAGTCTTTCAGGCTTGAATGCTGACCATTAAAATTACACTTTCCGAACATATTTCTTTCAAAGCTGTGTTTCAAAGCAATAGATCCGCTTTCAAGTTTTAAGTCAAGTCTTCAGGGAGTCAAGCAAGTCAAGTATCAAGTGCTCATTTGTGAGCACCCAAAAATGTCTCAATGAGGAACACAAGTACTGCTTGAGCTCTTGAATGAAGGCCTCGAGATAAGAAGTCGTCTGTACCTGTGAGGTGACATGACAGCTGGGCACTGGATCCCTGAGCTACTGTCTGGTCCTCCAGGCTCTGGGTGAACTGGGGTGGCCCCTGCATCTTGCGTTCCAGAGACTGCAGGGCATGCTCTGCCTCCGGGCTCAGGGGTGAGTCTGGGACAGAGAGAGGGAGGAAGGAGGAAATAAATCAAAGAGGGGGGGAAACCCCAGGAATACAGCGAGGTTAAACCAGGAAACTAAAACGGTGATAAGATAATAAAAGAATGTGAGTGTCTAACCTTCTCCAGGGCTGGTAGGAGATGCAGAGCTGTCACCTTTAGACAGCAGAGCCATTCTCTTCAGCGCTAACATGGCCTTACCTGCTTTCTATGTAACAAGTAAAATGTAATAGGTTGGAGCAAAATAAAAACAACACCTCAAACTCAAACAAAAACATTAAAGTACTGCGCTGAGATGTCACCTTCCACTTCTGCCTGGCTAGAAACCTCTTCATCTTATCCTTGGACAGATTCTTGGTGGTGACGAGATCTCCAGAGTCAAATGCTGCCATCCAAGGGTGGGCAAGTGCCTCTTTACAGGACATCCTCCGCCTGGGAAAACACACAGAGTGTTACAGTTGGTTAAGTGAAGATGGTATCTGAAGGCTGAGCTATCGCTTTATGTTTATGAAATCACCTGGTGTCCTTGTTGAGCAAGGAGCTGATGAAATTTTTGGCCTCTTCTGTAATCTCATCAAAGCTCTCGTCAAACTCCCACTGGGCAGCTGTGACCAAGGCCAGGGTCTCCGCATCGCTGTTACCCTGGAATGGAGACTCACCACTCAGTCTAAAGCCCAGAGGAAGAGAGACAGCAGCGTGATCATATTGACTGTTTCAACCTACATCCAGTAGGTGGCATTAAAAGTCAGTAAAACATTCAAACAACAGGCAGTCAATCCATCATCACTATCGCCACCAGCACAGTCCTATCAGTCTATTGTTTCTCAAAGTGGTTATCAGGAGTTGCAATTGATTAAAGACCTTTTGCCTGAGAGCTAAAGTGGATTAGGTCAGTTCGATGTACTTGGGCTCAACTGACTCAATCCTAGTTTGATGTGATAGCTTTACTAAATTTCCCAGTAACTGCGTCATAAAATCTGCTCTCATTAATTTGGAAAGGATACGCTGGATGTGCATGACACAAAAAACAAAAAATTGTTCAAAGGAATAGTTCTACATGTTGGGAAATACGCTTATTCACTTCCTTGCTAAGTGTTAGATGAGAAGTTTGAAACCACTCTCATGTTTGTACGGTAAACATGAGGCTACCACCAGCCGATTAGCTTAGCTTAGCACAAAGACTAGAAACAGGAGGAAACTGTTAGCCTGGCTCTGTCTGAAGGTAACAAAATCCACCTACCGTCACCTCTAAAGCTCACTAATGAACATGTTATCTAGTTTGTTTAGTCTGTACAAAAACCATAGTGTAAAATCACATGTTAAGGTTTTAGGGGGGGTTATGTGGCGGACTATTTCTTTGGCTAGCCGCAGTAACTTCCAGGAGTGCCAGGCAACCAGCGGAGACTCCAGGAAGAGCTTTAGAGGTGCTAACAGGTGGATTTCGTTACCTTCGGACAGAGCCAGTCTAGCCCCAATCTTTCCAGTCTTTGTGCTAAGCTAAGCTAACTGACTACTGCCTGTAGCTTCATATTTATTGTACATACAGTAGAGTGGTATTCATCTAACTCTCTGCAAGAAAGTGTTTCCCAAAATGTCAGACTATTCCTTTAATGTAGAAAGGGCTATGGGAATGATAGTGTGACTCACAATATGTAGCAGATGACCCCAATGCTCCACATGTCAGTGGCCGAATGCACAGGCTCATAGTTGATCACTTCAGGTGCCACAAACTCTGGAGTCCCATGCATCACCTTCAGAGGTGTGTTGTCATCTGTTAAATATAAATCACATAATTTGGTATTGAAATACTAGAATGACAAGGAAATACTAAGAGAGTTTCATTTCACATACCAAGCCTGCTGGCTAATCCAAAGTCAATGATCTTTATAGAGGTGCCATTGGTGTCAGCACACACAATGTTTTCAGGTTTAAGGTCCAGATGGACAATGTTCTGCTGATGCATGTAGGCAATCCCCTCCAGGATCTGCTGCATGTAGCGCACACTGGCAGGCTCTGTGTGCTGAAAGCTGTCATCCACAATACGTTCAAATAGTTCCCCGCCTGCGATACTAAAGACAGACAGACCAAAGTGACAGCAAATGGTTATTATATCTCTTTGTATACAACCAGAACTTGCAGGTGCTATAAGAATTCAACCACTTTGGGCTTTCATGCTGATACTCACAACTCCATGACCATGACCATCTCAGGCTTGTGATCGTATGCCGCGAGGCAACGAACCAGTTTGGGGTGGTGGAGGTAATTCATCAACTCTATCTCTTTACAGGCAGCCTCCCTCTCCTTGGCACGTCGGCCTTTGTAGAACTTCCCAGCACACACACGTCCTGTGTCTTTGTGGGTTAGCTTGAACACCAGGCCGAACTTTCCCCTAATGAAGAGACAAGTTTAGTCATTTTTATCTCTGGACATGTGTCATCATAGATCTTGAAAAATGTGGTAGTGTGAGCCCATCATAAATAGAGACTGTAAATAAACCCCAGAAAACAATCTTTCATCTGAGATCTGTGATTCTACTATGCCTTTATCTGTCAATCAAAAGGGAAGAATGCCGTACATCTCTTGCCAATCACTGCAACCACTAGTGTTCTCAAACCTGCACTGACGTACATCTGTTGTTTACTAGAGTAGGACGTGTCTCATGCACACCACAGGTGAACAAAAGTTTAACGAAAGTTAAAAATGTATGTGTGTTCAGATGCCCTGTGTGGACAAAGTCATGGAACATTATGACAATCAGATTAAATCATCATCACTACATTTTTCAGAGAGAAAACACAGCAAGAGGGTTAAATCTCCCTCTGTTGATTTTCCCTTCAAGCTTTCTTGTTCATCTTAATTTCTGAAGAAAGTGCTGTACTTGTTTGGAAAATGGGGCTTGTTCCGACAGATACTCACATGCCCAGTTTCTCCTGCAAATTGTAGTGATCTGTGACTTTGTTGGTGGAGTCAATAGTGACACAGGTATACGTTTGAGGGGCCTCCTCTTCTTGTGGTTTGTCTAAATCTACACACAAAGACACAATATCTATAATACAATAGCTTATATTTGCCTGTATTTTCAAATGTGGTATCAATAACCCATATCACCTCACCTTTCTGCTCCATCTTAACCACTGGTGACTCTGGTCCTGGCTCACTTACTCCCACTGCGTTATAGGCTCTCGCTCTGAAACGGTATTCCTGTTGAGGCTGCAGCCCAGAGCACACTCTGTATGAGGTACTCTTACACTGGGCAGTGACCTCGCTCCAATCCCCAGGCTCAACACGTCCTTGGTTCTTCACCTCGACCACATAACCCAGGACTGCGCTGCCACCGTCGTAGCAGGGGCCCGACCAGGACAGTACAAGGCTGGTGGCAGAGACGAGGGAGATCACAGGACAGGAGGCAGGAGGCTGTGGCCTCTCTGGTGGGATAATGATGAATAAAGTGCTCAAGTAACTGCAAACTTACTTCACATGGTCCTGGCACTGCAGAGTGTGTGTTGTCTTACCTATGACAGAAAGGGTGAGCGTGTGTTGTGCTGAGCTCTTGCGGTCCTTCACTACAACAGTGTAGCGACCTGTGTGCTGTGGTTTAGCCTCTGCTATAACCAGCGTACTGCTCAGATCAGTATTTTCCGCCCACAGCTCTGGACCATCCACTATCTGCAGATATAAAGTGTGTAGGATAAAGAGAAAGAGAGAGGGAGATAATTACTGACAAACAGTAGAGACAAATAAAGTTGGGATAGCAGTGGATATTTTATAAACCAACCTGTTCTTTGTTACTGATCCAACACGACGCTACAGGAGGACTGCCGGTGAAAACACACGTCACTCTGGCGGTTTGTCCCACCTTCACCTCGATGTGCTGTGGAGGGTTTTCAAAATGTAATGCCGGACCTGCAAAGACAAAACAAAGCGAGTGTTTTGACTAAGACCCTGCCTGCTCATTGTAGTATTATTGGTCGGGTTAACATCATACTGGAAGGAAACTATCCAGGGTGGTGTGTGAGTGTGAGATAAAGACAGAGAGACAGAGAAATTGTCTGGTAGGGGATGGGATTACGTGATCTGTGGTTTGTGCTGTACAGTAAGACTGGAAGTGCATTACTTCCCCCGAGACCCTTATTATTGTGGCAAACAACAGAAAGTGTCTTAACTGGAAACAAATGCAAAACACAGGTGACCTTCCCCACACAAGTACAACCAGTCCTTGTGTAATCAAGTGTTAAACTAGTTAGGCACATATGCATCCCATAATATGTTTCATACACTCAGAACTATTTACTTTACAAATATCCTCAAAGGAAGCAAACACAGAACACACATTTGGAGTCTATACTGTATCCTATAGTTAAATAATGTTACCATGCATTCAATATAATCTCTCACACTGTCAGTATTCAAATACTGTGGAATTGGGATGGTGAATTTGACTTGAGACAATCTGATAAAATTCTGTTTAAATGGCTTTGCTATCTGCAGTTTACCTTCTTAACAGGCTCTTCCTGTCTAGCCACCACTTATATCTAATTCATAAAACCATAAAAAAACAGTATGACATATCCTGTGCACTCATAACAGACATCCAGACCTTATTATATGAGCATTTCATGCTTTTCTTGTTGCAGCCTACTCCCTAAGGCAAAGTTCCCCAGCACAATAGCTTAGAGCCTGACAACATTATAGTAAGAACAAAGGCTAAAAAAGAAGGTGTAGCTCCGGGGCAAACCACAACAGCATCAAAGCAACTCACACACACAAAACAGACTCCAATGGACAAGTTACATTAACATGAACAAGCCAAATCAGACAACATAGCAGTGAGCAATGAGAAATGAGAAATCAAAAGGTGAGTAGATGATGGAAAGACAGGTGCATTGCTTGGTCATTTTGCAGAGATAGTGAGTGAGGAGGAAAAAAAATGATACGTGTGCGTTTCTCACCTGTCCCTGAGTTGGATCTCTTCTTTGGGATGACTTCTGCAGAGACAGATGAAGTGCAGGTAGGTTTAAGTAGGGCAGGGTAGAGGTGTGGCTTTGCTCTTCTGTTCTAGGGCTATCATTTTACAGACCAAGCAAGTTCTACTGTACTGTACACTGTCCACTTCCCTACATGGTGTTCACTTGGGACTGAGAACCTTTAGTGGGTGGATCAAAAAGCTACATTGCTGTGGAAGTCTTGCATAATTCCTGATTGGTGACAACCAATCACACAAGGACTGGAAATGATGTGTTTCCTATTCATTTAAAAATATAACATGGATATCCGGAAGAGGTTAAGAGAGGTTTTCCTGGTGCATCAAAACATGTAAGGAAGGAAGCTGCACTGTATGTGTCTTTATGAGCAATACACTGAACCCTAAAATTGTCAAAAATTATCAAATCTGTTGTACCTATGTGTGAAATGAATCATTATCTGATTACCTCTTGGAGTTGACACTGGGCTAAGCTTATCAGAGCCTGTAGGGGAGGTACAAACAGATCCTCTGAACTTCTGTACTTCATCTTTGGGAGACTGTGGTGTCCTTCCATTCTCTGTAATGCTCTTGGATGCAGAAGTGGGGATATTTGAGACACGATTCTGCACACTACAGATAGTTTCAAAGTCTGGATTGGTTTTCAGTCAGAGGAAAAGGAGAAGAGACAACAGAACATCAGACATGAAACTCTACTTACTCTTCTCCTACTTATTGTGATCAGAGTAACTAACAGAATAAATATTCTTTTGAATAAGGGAGCGCTGCATTACTGTGTCCCAGTGTCTCCCTTACCTCTGACGAACACAGCAGCACAGCAGGATGTCTTCCCTGCGCTGTTTTCTGCCAAGCAGGTGTAGGCGCCAGCGTCTTCCGGCAAGCACTCCCTCACCACAAAACTCATCTCCCTGCCATTGAAAGAAGGATTCCCAAAACGAGCCACTTCACCTGCCCATAGGAGCAAACAAACAAACTAGAAACACTGTGCAAGAAAGACGAATGAAGAGAAGAAAAAGGAAGGGCTGACAATGATACAGGAGAAAAATGCTATTAACCTCTTGAACTCTGTTGTGGATCTGTCATTACAAATGCTTCTTGCATGGCCAGGCATTGTTCAAACCCACACTTTGGTTTCAATTATAATAAACATCCCAAAGTCTCCAAAATGTGGAGACTGTGGGATGTTTATTCGAAATGTGTTGAAAAGTAGGCAAAAGACATCTAGAATGTTTCCATTTGATGTAAAGATGCAGACATAAAAACATAACATACCTCACAAACTGTAAATAACCTGTTTTAAAACCAAATGTGGGTCTTGCTGCTTACACAATAAACTGGAATTCAGACACTATGTTATGCTATGTTTAATTTCAGTGACTGTATTGGGGCCTTTGGGTACAAGCAAACATCAAGATGCAGCAGTGTAAATTGTCCCTGCTCACCATTGTGCAACCATGACAGTTTGATTGGCTGACTTCCGGTGACCACCCCCCGCAGTGTGATGTCACTTCCTTCGTCCACGGAGCAGTCCTCCAGGGGCTCTACGAAGACGGGTGGATCCAAACGTTTATGAGAGGAGAGGTTAAGATACCCTGGATATGGAGGACAGGGGTGGAAAGAGGAGGTGAGGAGTCAGATACAGAAAATAAGAGCAACACATGCACATCAAGGGTTTAAACCATTGGTTGTGTTAATAATTCAACCTGTATTGGTCATGTTTTCTCTAACATACATGAGCTGTGTTCACAGGCAGTACCAGTGCTTTAACAAGAAAGACTAAAATGCCCAAGTCTGGAGTTAAGATTGTTTATCGCAGGTCATATAAAAGATTTAAGATAAAAATTTCATGGACAAATTAGTGAGGTTGGTGGACGAGCACGCTCCACTTAGAAAAAGGTCTGTAAAGTGCAACAGTGCACCATGGATTGATGATGAGTTGAGATCTTTAATGCTTCAAAGGGGCAAAGACAAGGTAGCTGCTCATAAATCAGAGGGGGTTTCAGATAGAAGTCTTTATTGTAAGTTGAGAAATAAGGTTACCAAATTAAATTATATCAAAAAGAAAGAATATTTTAAACAAAAGATTTGTAGCTCCGTAAATGAAAGTAAAAAATTATGGAAGACTTTTAATGAAATAATGTGTAAGAAGTCAGGCAATTCTCAAAGGTATGTAGAATGTGCTGGTCAGTTCATCACCAGGCTGTATGATGTAGCTAATTACTTTAACAACTTCTTTATCAACAAAGTTGACAGCTTAAGATCTTGCATGCAATTAGAGGATGTCAATTTAACATGCAACATTGTTAATAGTATTATGAGGGATAAAACATGTTGTTTTACATTTGATCAGGTTAACCAAGACACAGTTGAGGATATGTTGCTCTCTCTTTCCAATGGCACATCTCCTGGTATACATAACCTGGATGGAAACATTTTAAAAATTGGAGCTAATCTGCTTTCCAAACCAATATGTCATATTTTTAATAGATGTTTACTCAGTGGGACTTGTCTGGAGCTTTGGAAAGAGTCTAAAATCATACCTTTACCCAAAGATGGAAAAGTAGGTTTTACTGGCTCCAGTTGTAGACCCATTAGTATACTCCCTGTGCTGAGTAAGATACTTGAGAACATTTTTAATCAAATGTTAAATTACTTTAGTAGAAATACAAAAGCACAGCATTCTTATAGACCAGGGCACTCTACTAGTACTGCATTAGTACACATGACTGATCAATGGTTAACACATATGGATGAAAGGAAACTAGTTGGGGCTGTGCTCTTGGATTTTACTGCAGCTTTTGATGTCATTGACCACAGTATTCTTGTTGCCAAACTTAAATGTTATGGTTTTTCACCTTTAGCTCTTGCTTGGATGAACAGTTACCTCTCTGGTAAGAGAGTGTTTTTCAATGGCAGTTTTTCTGACAGCAAAGAAATATCTTACAGTGTTCCACAAGGGCGTTGCTTGGGTCCACTTTTATTTTCAATTTTTATAAATGATTTACCCTATGTTGTTAAAAATGCCAATGTTGTTATGTATGCTGATGACTCAACTTTGTTCTGTGCTTCACCAACATCAATGGAGCTGAGAGAGAATCTACATGTTGAGTTGCATACCATTACTAAATGGGTGAGAATGAACAAATTAGTATTGAATATTGCCAAAACTAAATGTATTGTATTCGGTAGTAGGAATGTTCTTGCTAATGCCACTGCGCTCAGTTTGTCTTTAAATGGGATGTTATTTGAGCAGGTCACCAAAACTAAATTACTGGGTGTTAAAATAGATAATTTATTGTCTTGGTCTGATCAGATTGATCACATTGTTTCAATGATGGGTAAGGGTATTGCAATTGCAAGGAAATGTTCTGCATTTGTTCCATCTTCTGTTATGATTGACGTTGTTCGGTCACTTGCTCTGTCACACTTGAAGTACTGCACAGTCATTTGGTCAAGTGCTGCTGAGAAACATCTAAAAAAAAATTAGCCAGCAGCCAGATTAGTTCTTCATTGTTCTTTCTGTGCTAGTGTGTGTGAGATGCATAAACAATTATCATAGCTGACTGTTGAGACTAAAATAAAATCTCGTCTTCTGTTATTCATGCAAAATGTCATTTGGAAGAATACACCACTCTTCTTTTGTAAAAAAAAAATAGAATATACTGGTTTTAATTATAGGTATAATACACGACAAGTGAGCCCTGGTTTTCTGGTGGTGCCACACCCACAAACAAATTGTATGATGAGAACTGTTCTTTATAGAGCCTCCTCTGCTTGGAATATTCTCCCCACCAACATCAGACAGACCAAGAGTAGATTTTCTTTTAAAAAGTTACTAAAACAAAAATTGATGAATCTAACATAGATGTTATTGAGGTTGTTGCTCTTTTGGAACTTTTTGATTTTTTGAATTTGTTTTTGTTGCTGTGTATTTTGACAATTTAGTTTTTGTTTCCATTGTTGGCTATTTTTGTCATTTCACTTATTTTATTATCTTTATATTTGGCTTGTTTTGCTTTTTTTTGTTTTATTGATATTGTTTGATTTTAAATTGTTGTTTGGTATTGTTTTTGTGTGGACCCCAGGAAGACTAGCGACCACTTTGTGGAAGCTAATGGGGATCCAAATAAAGAATAAAGAATAAAGAATAAAGTGAAAGTGTTATCTGTGACCTTTCCAGATTTTATAGAGGAGCAAACACAAAACTTCAGTCCCTACTTTTACAAAAAGATTATCTAGGGTTCTCATTTAAACCTTCCCCATTCATTTCGGTCTTCGATAAGTATCTATAATTTATTTGTAATATTTGATATACACACTAAACTACTATATTATCACACCAATACTCTGTGGCCTTGTCTCACATGTGAAGTAACGCCTGCTTAAAGTGCTACAGAGTATGTTCCATCCTCTCATCTACCATGACAATTCACACCACTTCATCTCTTTTTTATGTTCTTCTTTTTCTGTCTTGTTAAAAGTCATGTGAATTCAGGTCACCACTGCCCAGAAAACCACAGCACTGACATTGATCACTCTGCCTTAATATAAAATACATAGTTTGTGGTAAATGGGCCCCTTTTTTAAGCCTTCCACTTTCACTGAAGGCAGAGCTGATTCCTTGGAGCATGGGGGTGGGTATTCCCAGGAACTGCACTCCCACCTGATCCAGTTAAGTTCCATGAATCAAAAAGCACATTATTAGTGCCCCAGGATGACACTGAGTTGTATCACCAGTACAGTTCATTGCCATTACAAAGCTCTGTCAGATGTAGTGCAGTAGTTTAACTAAACATTGTGTAAAAGTGGGCCAAATCTGATTGTGTGTTGAAATGGCATGTAAAGCCATATACTATAGTTATGGTTTAACAAATACCATCAACCTTTAGCCAGTGTTTACAATGCTGAACTATTCACTGTAAAGCCTGCTGTTTGAGGAAAGGCACTGACTGCGGTTCAATCAAGCCAACTACTTTCAGCTGCACCTCTGCACACAGACACGCTGAGAGGTGGATTTTCACACCTTTCTTGCACCATGACTCTCTGACCTTTTTAAGATGTACGCAGAATGTTTTACTAGCAGGTCAGTGATGTGAGCCATAACTCAGCTCAACTAAAGCACACAGGTTGTTCTAAAAACTGTCTACTGCTGTTGAAAAAGTAACTTTCGAAACACTTGCTCCTTGGTCAAGTTGACATGTCTGTTTTTATCAGTTCCTTATATTTTGACACGCAAAAGATACTGTACAAGGTCGTCATCTGACAGACAGATGTGTGTGATGATGTCTGCCCGATGACAATTTACACTGATATAATTTAATTAAGCAGATATACTTGACATGTAGGCAGATACATTATATCTAACTAGCCAAAAGATTCAACCTAACTGTGTTCAACTGTGTTATTCAAACAAACCCTTACAGCTTCACAGCAAAAGCCACAAGTTAATATTAGTACAAACTGAAAAAGATGTGCTCTCAAGCTCTGAGAGCACAAGAAATATGTTGTTCAGTGTGGGCTGACATGGAAGGGAAAGGTCCACAATACAATAAACAATCAGATATTTGGACATTCAAATTCAGGACAAACATAACACCGGATATTAACTTTAAAGGCAACAAACTTGGAGTGTGTGATCTCAGTTTCTCTGGAAGAAAAGATTTACACCGGGAGAAAATTAAAGCTAATTTGTTGTAGTCTGTTTTGCACCACTGTTATCAGGAAGCATCACCATGTTCAGACTTGTCTATTCAAACACTGACATTAATAATATGATACATGCTACCAGCTCTGTCCAACACAAACACACACCTTTAGATTATTAATCTCCTCTCTCATGCAGCCCTTACCTGTATCAGCACATTTGTCTTCAGTCCTGGTGTCAATAGTTCCTGGCCCATTCCCTGGTGCAGACGACGCACGGGGCGACTTGATGTGCATCCTGAAGGTTGACACATAACGCTGTTTGCTGCCATCACCATTCATTTCTGTTTAAGAACACTACGGTCTGTGACTGCGGAACAACAATAAATAATTTACACAGTCATTTCCCAAAGCTGATTATCTCACTTCCTCTCTTTCTTCACTGCTGTGTGGGCCTCTGCAGCTTGATCTGTCTGTAAAACCAACACTCTGTCTGTCTCTCTTTCTTACTGCCTGCTAGGCCAGTGCAGCTCTGCCCTCAACTCCTCACACTTCTCTGCACATGTTCGAGCCCTCTTTTCTCACCCTCCCCTGATCTACACTAACTCCACCTACTTCACAAATCTTTCTGTTTTACTTCGGCCTTCTCGTGCAGGGCAAGCATCTCCTTATCTCTCCAAAGTCACTCTAGTGCCAGATCCCACACCCACTACTCAAACCAGTGTCCTTATTATCATGACTAATAAGAGAGAGTGGGAGGAAGGGGGGACCTTATCTACCTACCCAGCCAAAGGTCGTATTGTGTGATGTTTGTTGAATGCGCTGCCGTTTATCGATTCCCTGTTTGCCCTCTCACTTATCAATGCTGCAACTGAACTTTGTGATGCCAGCGGCGCCAGCATTGCAAAGGTTCATTTCACGCCTGTGGATTGCAAAGATGTGATTGTGAACAACAGGCTCGTAAATCCTATGTGGCTTTAAGTCTGAGTGCCGGCCCCGGGACAGTATATCCCAGCACACACAAGCTGGCCGTTTCCGGGGTAACAGCGTCACTTCAACAGATCCTCCTGCTGTCATGGTAACCAGAGATGTCTCAAGAGGGGCCTGCTGTTGTTCTCATGATGAGCACATGTTGTTGAGAAGGTCAACACAAAAGATCACACAATCTGCATTGTTTATTATGGGATGCAATCATGAGGGGACAAATGTGTAACAATTATCAACCTGGTGTGATTGACCTCAGCGAACACAACAGAAGTCCACTGAAGTGATTATAACATCTCTTTCCACCCCACTCCACTCCCATTCTAGCTCCCTAAATTCCACATCAGTGATCACACAGAATAGCACTGTGAGGGGCTTGTTTTAGTTTCTGTGTGGGAAGAATTCCCAAATCAAACATTTACCAAAGGGCTGCACACACAGAGACACCTTTGTAAGGATGTTTTTCATTATATACAATTGCATACATTTGTAGTATTGACCCAATTTGTAAAATCCATCACTGTTCTTAAATAGCAGAAGTTGTAAAGCATATTTAGGTTAGTAAGTTCTGCAGTGAAAGTAGCCCAGCCCAGTATCTGCTAAATATCACATCTTCTATCTTTTTTCCCCCCACCTCATTGTTCTGAGAGTGAAACCACTGGAATTCCCTAGAACTTCACTGTTAAAATGAAAAATCATAATAAACATTACTCAACAGATTACCAAACGCATATAAAACTGCAGATAAGACAGTCAATACCCATTTCCTTCCTCTAAAGTTGCATTATCTGGAGACTGTCATGCATCATGTCGTCTTTGGGATTACCACATGTAGACACAGGCTCCAACTTGCAAAAGTAGCATCGAATTATTCAGTCCACAAGTTAATATGTCATATAATCATGGCACCTTACACCACATGTGCTCAGGAACCTTCTATAGCACACAGTGGATGGCACCGTGTGAGTGATTCAATTAGGGGCTCCAATCTGATTGTAATGGTGTTACTGTAATGGGCCCTCCAGGCGAAGCTAATAATTGTTGTGATATTAAGAGAGAGTGTCACAGTACAAAAACAAATCACTATTTTATCTATGGTATGTTGCCCATTATGATAGACACAGTATCTGATAAGGTCTGACTTAAAGCTTTAAATAAGATGTGACAGCTTTAAATAAGACTTGACAGCTTCCTGGGGAAAAGAAAACACACGCAGAGAAAGTTAGCAAGGACTCTGAAGCTGCAGAGCTCCTCATTAAACTGGAAGCAGAGTGATAATGTTGCATTTCTCCTACAGTGGCCTCATTTAGGCATGGGGCCCCTTACTACACACAATAGAGTCTCGAGCAGGAGGGAGACATGCTGACTGACCCATTAATCTACCTCCCTCCTCTACATGCTGCAGCTTTTACCATCTGATGGTATGCGTGCAGGTAGTTTGGTCTGCTCTCTCTCCTGGAATGACTGCTGTGATAAAACTAAATGGCCCCTGCTTTCCAGAACTATCCACCATGATTCTGCAATCTCAATCAAGGGGATAGATGTAGACTGGAGATAGTCACAGCTAAGTGAAGAAAGGATTCAATCTGTGGATATGAATCTTTGTAGTGCTTCAAAAGTGAAACTGATGCAATGTGAGCGAAAATAAAACTGGAAAATTAAGTTTATAAAAAGCAAAAGGTAAATGATGATTAATTTAGCTATGAAAGACAGAATGAAAACCATGAAAACAACAGACTGACAGGAAAAATACCCTGAAACTGCGACAGACATTGCACACATTGCAGTTCGAATGTAAGACTGCATGCTGTACAATCTAGGAAGTGAGATATAATGGTGCAGCCTGACCATTAGTTCTGATTGGTGTCAGCATGTTTCTTGACATCTGTTTGAGGAAGTTGTTGCAGCTGCCATTAAGCTTATTAAAAAGATATTAAAACTGCTGACAATTTCTTGGATTGAAAAATTGCGGAAAGGTTATTGAACTAACAAAAATAATGTATCAAATAATAAGTAATAATGGAAATGGTATAAAAATAAGAATGTATTAAACTAATAGACACAGTATCACAATTGCAATAGGTGGCAAACAACAGAAAAGTCATTAACAATGCATTGTATGCTAAAAAAATGCTATTAGTATCATATCATTATCTTTTGGTGATGTAATAAAGCTGTGCTGTTTCTTTGTCCACCATATAGTGATGACTACAGTATATGAACTGCTCATTGTTATGCTTATATCTGTGTTTTTGCAACATTATATATCATCCTCTAATGCGAATGGTGAAAAAATGCACATAAGTAAGTTAATTAACAAATACATGATGAAATAATGCTAATATTTATGACATTACTAGTGTCATGACAAATCATATGTCTCCAATATCATGACATATCTGAAAGTACATGAATCACACAACATGCGTTTGCCTTTACATGAGCAGGTTTGCGCGAGTGAACTGCAGTGCCTTCTGGACATATCTTTGTTTGCTTTTTGCAAGACGTGCTAACACAGGTGATGCTAATGTACTGTGACAATCAGGTTGTGTCAGTTTTGGTTTTCCAGCAAAAGGCAGGGAGTGCTATGTGGTCAAGCATTTACTTGAAAAAGGGTCAAACAAGGAATCATGATGTCCACTTGACAATAATGATCTAAAACTGCATGTTCAGCTAATTACACCTCTTCAATGTAGCTGTTGGCAGTAGTCAGTCCTTTACCATCAAGAAAGAAGACACTGGCTCCACCTAGAGGCTAACTATGTACATGCAAGCATATTGTTTCTTAGCTTCTTACATGCTCTCAGATTTGAAATTCTATGTAAACTCTAATCATCTTACTAACATAGTATACTTCCCACTCTGTTAATGCAACAGTGTTCCTGTAATTTTTTTAATTATGTTATGAAACAACAACTAAATTCATGGTTCCAATAATCTCCCTTTTCTTTGTCAAAGCTTTTGCTTGAAGGTGACATGTTATTTAAAATGTTATTTTGATGTCTTTGATGGTGCTTCATAACAGACAAATATATCTAGAATAATGGCCATCCCATGCTCAAAATATCAGCCTTGCAAAGATCTAAAGATCAAAGTGGGCTTTCCCTCCCTAACTTTAAAACCTACCATCAATCTTTTCAGCTACATCCTGTCATGACCTGGTTTAATAAATGCTCTTTAGTCTCATGGTGACCTTTAGAGGAAATCTTATAAAACACTGTATGCCACCTCATGGACCCATCATTACCAACATCATAAAGAATTTCAGAGGTGTACAGAAAAGTTTAAGAGGGGAACCTAAAATGGCACTATAACACCCCCCTGTGGCATAGCATGAATATATTTATTGCAAATAGGCCTCAAAAGGTCTCAATAAGATTGGTAATTCATACAATGACAATGCTCAGTTTTCAGGAATTGTGCCATCTTTTTGGCATCTGAAAAAAATGATCATGTTGTCATCATCACCATATGAGTGGTGGAAAGTAACTAAGTACATTTACTCAAGTACTGTACTTAAGTACAGTTTTGAGGTACTTTTACTTTACTTGAGTAATTCAATTTCTTGCTATTTACAACTTCTACTCCACTACATTTAATTGTTAACTTTAGTTACTAGTTACTTCTGATTAATAATACAAAATATAATCAACAAATAAATTATGATGTATTGTTATTGGTTAGGCTTTTGTACTTTTACTTAAGTAAAATTTTGAATGCATGGCTTTTACTTGTAACTGAGTATTTATACCCTGTGGTATTGTTACTTTTACTTTTAAAATATGTGAGTACTTCTTCCACCACTGCACCATATATATTTTTTACTCACATTTTTTACTCACGGCCTTCACAACTAGCACAACTAACCTACTGCCATTTTGTGCTTACTTTATAAAGCAATACACATACACATGCAACTTTTCAGTGAGAATATTATGAAGCTGCTGAGGCGCCGTGAAAAATGTAACACTTAAGCTGGCCAGTGACCCCTGACTTCTCCCACAGCAGCTCCCATCTGGAAGGACAAACAGTCATACATTGCCTCTGGCTGTAGTACTGAGAGGCCAAAGCTGCTGTGTCGCCTGCTGGCCATACCACCACCACCACTTACTATTCCCACAAATGTGGATGTGTTTCTGCAAAGGGCTTTCTTTTGAGAAACAATGGACTGTCATACTAAAACACATCCAGCATTTATACATAGATTTATGCATGGTCACAACTAACAGGACACCAAATAACTGCGTATTTTATTGCTGAGGGACCATTTCATGTTCCTCGTGTTTTATTTGTATGGTTTATGTGTGTGTTCACAAGAGGTGTGTATTGTAGCAGTATATGAGCCGAAACAGCAGGTGGTGTTGTTCACCACCACAATATTAACATCGGCTATCACTGTAATCAGATCTTTGAATGAAACATTTGTAACTCCAAATGTTGATTTAAGAATTCAGTCTCAGGTCAGATCACATTTCACTGCCCGTGTCTTTACATTTTCTGACTTGTACATATAGTTCCTTAAATACCATCTCTCCCGTCAGGATTTCTTGTAGGACTTCTCTTCCCTGCGGCTGAAATAGCAAAGGAGCTCTGTAGAGGTGTCTTTAAATGCTGACCCTGTTGTGCAAAAGGTCCTGTTGTTTTTCGCTCTGTTGGTTTCACACATTGACCGTGACTGTCTGGCCCAGCAGACCTCGGGGCATTCCAGGCCGACAGTTCAACATGTGTGCTGGGAGCCGCCACAAAAAAACACAGGATGCAAAGGAAAACCACAAAACTCCTGAATATCTCTAAAGGAAATTACTAATGAGCATAAATTAGGCATACTGGCCTTCCTGCTATTTCACAAATTGAGAGATTGGAATAATACGATTTTATCTTGTTTGCACGCAGGTCTGAGACATTACACATTTGTGGTTTGATATGCCAATGGCAAAACAGTTACGTACAGTATTTTTCTGATTGTAATTTTAACTCTAAACATCCTTCAGAAATTACATTACACAGGATTAAAGTAACACGCAGTCAGATATAATTTTTAATAACCTTACCAAATGTAAAAAAGAATAAATAAAAATAAAGATCTTCTTGCCTTCTGTTACATTAGTGAACAGGCTTGGCAGTCCTTTTTCCATGAGAGAGAGCATTTGTGAGCCTGTATGTGTCTATGTGTTTAACTCCCACCTTTGCAATGAGGCCCCTCCACCACTCTGTTGTTGGTGAGGGCCCACATGGAAGCGATTACACTGTGCAGAGAGTGAAATTACAGAGAGAACCTACAGAGCTGGAGCCCTCCTATAACCACTCACTCATTCACTTAGATTTACACACATGAACACAAGCTCAGAGGCACATACACCAAGTGAACACACACAGACACAGATATAGAGAGACAGATGGGCACACACACGGGCTCACACGGGAGCTCTGCTGCCACCTTGCCTGAAGCTGTACATTTCCACTGCTGGCTCTGTTGGGACAAGGCTGCAGTGTGCTTCCCTCCCTGCCTTCCCTCTCCTGGACTGGAGTGGGATGGGGCCAGGGCTGTAAATTCCTCAGAAAGAGCTGTTAAGAGTGCCTCCATTAAAACAGGGGGGGCGGCACTCGCCAGAGAGGAGCCGACTCAATAAGTCATCGCCGAAGCCTGAGGCCTTGCTGGGGCCCACGGGAGAGTAACTATAGCCCCAGACTGGATTAGAGCTATCTCATCCTGTTTAACACACCTTGTTTACCTGGAGATGCAGGTGCTCAGAGTGCTGCAATGTTGCATTAATGAGCCAATAAGAATGATTTTACTGGCTTGTAATGTATCTGCAGGGGGTTGATTGACTCGTCAATTAAAAGCTCAGTGATTACTTCCACAGCTGTTGAATTGTGTGGCTTTTTAGACTCACTTTTTAGCCCCTGCTGCATAGAAACAAAACTCCCTTTGGCCCATTGTTATTTCAAGAAATTATAATCTCTTACTTCCACCTACTCACCGTTTGGATCAGAAAATCCTTTGTTCACAAGCCAAAATAGCATCTAACAACTCAGAATTATTATTGCAGTATTTCACAGCAACACTGTATAGGAGGTGAGAAGACTGGTCAGGTTGCAGGTCTAACTATTTCAAAATAGAAGTCAATAAAGGTGGCGTTATATCTACTGATATCGTCACGTCACAAGCCAAAATATGACAGAATATGTGTAATTCATTGTAAAAGTACGTACTCAGTAGTGGACAACATAATCTAGATTCATTGCAAGACACATAGGCAAGATGAAACGTCACACATCCAACAGAAAGCTTTGGGCTATCAGTGTATTCATACTCTAAAAGGTGATCCATCTCGGAAGCTTCGTGTCTCAGAACCACAGATATTGTTATACCAAACTCTTGTGCAGGGGGTTTGGATGATAATATACCCAGATAATAATATTTTAACAGGTAAACACTTGTCTAGTTTCTATGGCTGCTCAGCTACAACTACAACTGCATCAAATTTCAATCAATGTATTCAACTGTGAAACGTTAGAAAACAATGGCATAAAACAATAGCTTAAAACACCAGACACTTCTTCCCTCCTTGTGTTATCTTTTGCTACTTGCGCCATCACCCCGAAAGTTTATGAGAGTGGCATGGTTGTGTACACACACTGTGGTGTCTGGATACACATTAACCATTCCCTTCCCTCCACACACACTCCTCCCAATCAAGCCCATTATTATCCCAGGCGTGCTGCAGGCTCCCAAAATATCTGTCACGCAGCTGTCAGCACCTCTCAGCAGCTGGAGAGGCTCTGAGGCACTCCCTCACTTTCAACCCTGATACCATATTCAGTGCACCCTCGCCCTGAAGGACAAGGGGCAAAAAAAAAAAAAAACTCCCCTAACATAAGCCAGTCTCTACGAGTCTGTTGTGTTTGTTTTTTTGTCAAAGCCACCTCTGAGTGGTCTGTGCACTTATGAGCAATAAAATCCCAGACAAATGGTGTGCATGAGGCATGAAAATGAGCCACCAAGAATGTAAAGATAGGAAGCTTGGTGGGCTGAAGTCCTTTCCACAATTTCTACTATATTTGCCTCTGCTGCAAGGATGTAGCCCACATGTTGATCTGATTATTTAGGCAATAAGGTATGAGAGGCTGTATTAAGTGATTTAAGAACAGCTGGACATCTTGTACAGCATGACGCAAGCCTAAAAGAGACCAGGAGGACAAATCAAAGTTATATTAAAATATATCTTATGGATATTAAATCCATAAGATATATCTTTTTTGAACCAGTGATGTCAGTTTTTGTCAAGCAATGTAGTTCTGCAACAACAAAAACAACCATGGTTGCTGAGGAGCAGTACTTTTATATGTTCTGATGTTTAAATTAAACAGTCAAAAGTTTTCAGGCATTTATCTTATATTTTGGCAGTGAAAAATATGGCCCGGGATTTAACAAGAGTAAGGCAATGTCAAGTTAAAAAATGATCATAGTGGACATAAGATAAATGGAGAAAAGCAGGACACCTCCTCATGGCGACTGTCAGAACCAGTATTTATGGCTGGAGGCCCTGAATCCAAGTCAGAAACTGAAACGCACATTTAAACCTCCGGTCTCCTGCCAACTTGTTACGCTCCATCCCACTCACAGTGGCCGCCTCTGAAAGCAATGATAGGAGGAGAAAGAACATATTGCACTTCCTGTTGAGATTTCAAGGGAGAGCAAGACAGATAGATATAGTATGTGCTCTGGAAAAGCTCAGCTGCTCTCCTATGGTTAGGATAATGTACGACTGCAACTAATCTAGCCTTCAGAGCATGAGTACGTCTTGAGTTTGTGCCAAGATTTGATTAGAAACAGTTTTACTACATGTCTGGGTAGTTTTTTTTTCTTTCTTTTTTCCCCATTTTTCTCTTTTCCTCAATCCTGATTTCCTTTGTCTGTTTTTAAGCCCCTTCATAGGCCTGATATAATTCTCATACAGTAAAAAAAAAAGTTACTGGTACATTCGTACTGACATGAACAATGGCGCCACAGTAACAGTGAGAACACTGGTGCTTGTGACTAACAACATGATCCCTTTCTGACATGCCAAGGCCTTCTTCCAATAAGAGCGACATCATAATATCAACTCGAGGAGCATTCTTCCTGTCTTACCCCCAATCCCTGGCTTGTCCCTTCTTGCCTTCAAGCAAGCAGGAAACGGCTGCATGCAAGATTTAAGATCTGAGATCCACAACATGGGAGACGGCTGCCACTGAAAAACTGGGCACCAACATTAAAGACAAAGGAATCTACTCTAGAAAGCTACCACCTCTTGCGCAGTTAATATAAACAGTTTGATACAGAGAAGGTCCACCAGGTAGAGTCTATGTAAAACATCCCCAGATTTACTGAGAGAAACTTACTTTGCGAAAAGCTTTTTTTTTTTCCTGGCATAAGATAAATGCACAGCATCTGATTCCATTTAGTTTTGACGTTCTGAGATCCAAAGTTTTAGTTGAAATATTCACAAAATCACAGTCACGTCTCTCCTCATTTGGATTCTCCTTTTCTTCCTTTCTTTGTTGTTTTTCCCTGGAGAAAGACAAAGGCAACCAAATAATACTGAATTTTCCGTCATGCTCTCCAAACCCCTCCTCCTCTAAACCCTAAAACAATCTCATTCTCTTTACCACCAGCACCCCACCCCATGCCGCTTCTCTTCATTCGTTTCTCTGCTTCAGTGCAAAGCCAAACAAGCCAGCCATTAAGTTGAGTTAAGCGCAGGAAGTGGGCCTTCGGGCCAGGCGGCACTGTTTACAAGGAGCTAGTCAGGTTTCAGCGGTGCTTTGAAGTGAGCAGTACACAGGAGACTGTCTGTCACTAGGCAAAGGCCCAGCACCGCTCCACTGACTCACTCGCATTCCCCCCATTCATCTGAGCAGAGAGAGGGAAGGAGGGTGGAGGCAGAGGGGGTGTAAGAGGGTAGATTTATGTTTTTTTTCCCCCCTCAGAGTATCTGTTCCTACCTTTAATCACTCTCACCTGTCTGTTATTACAACCATTCAGATAAGGATATGAGAAAGACAAACATCAACTTGTCCAACGGGTCATGAGATATAAGAGAGGTCCATTAAAGGCTCTGCTATATGCTTATGTCAGTAACTATACTGTATACCTATAGAGGTACAGCCTAATATAGTGATTATATGCTGTATTATGTGCCCCTCTAAAACTTTGCTTTAACAATATGAATGCACACACAGTACTGTATGTTCGTGCAATTCTCAAACGCCTGTTTCTAGCCCAGAGCCTCTGCTCTGAGGCAAGAGGATCAGCTTTCTCCAACACACCCATCTACTTCATGACATCACCGCAGAGAAGGCTCAGTTTCAGCCATGCATGGCTGGGGGGATTCCAACTTGGCACAGAGCACAGTGGCTCCAGAGAAGTAACACTACAACAAAGCTGAACACCTTGTTTGCCCTTCACCAAACAGGCAGGCAGGAACGTTTTCACACCTACACAACAGCACAGACTTTTCTTGCCAGATGATTCCTGTTGATTTAACCGAGCTCTCTCCAACAACAGGCAAAAAAAAAGGTTTCTTGTTTTGTTTAGCACTTGAAGGTGATGTTGGTGTACATGTGTGAAGAAGCCCTCTGCCACATTCTTACAGGTTGGCACCAGTTTCTCAGACACAAAACACGTAGATGTGAAATATCTCAGAATATACTGAAAATTTGGGTGATAAGTAATTAACAGGAGAGGTGTGTTCAATTGACAGTCTCAGTATAAACGCATTCCTTGTATTTCCCAGTGGGCTACAGTCTTGTGTAAGAATCTAATTTCCATTAAGAATTCCAATAATCTTCTACTGTTGCCTGCCAGTCTGAGGCAACAGATGTTCAGGTGTGACATAACCCTCACCCCCTTGAGAAAACATGGCTGTTCTTTTATCAAAGAAAATAACTTGTTATCAAGATATTATTTAATCATTAAAGAATACTGAACATAAGGAAGGGCAAAAAATGTAAGAAAAACACTCAATACTGCTTTTCCCCTTGAACTAGGAAGTTAAAATCAAGCATTTGATTTATAGTTATTTGATGATATCTGCACATTTTGCAGAACATCAGCACATGTTTTTGGTTAAAGAGGAGTGGCGGTACAGTGGGCTAAACTGAAAAAGCTTCTTGAATATCATTCAACAGACTGAAATGTAGACATTCTTTTAATCCATAGAAAATGTAATTTATAACCAGCGATTAATAAAAAAGGAACAAGACTAGATCTACGGTATGTGGCATTCTTACAGTGCAAAAGGAAAGCAGGTACACTAGCAGATAAGGAAAAGTATTTACTTTCTTTAAATACAAATATATAATTTCATGTTTTTACAAATACTATTTACAATTTCATTTATGAAATGTTTACAGAGAGAATAAACTGCCTTCTTCCGCCTCTCATTTACCCGCTCTCTATGATCTTGGCTGCTGGATCATCACTCCCTTTGAGTTTATGGTGGCTTTAAGAAAAGAACCAGAGAGGGGGAGGAGAGCATTTCAGCACATGGCATCCATAGCCATGCTTGTTATTTGTTCAGACAGTCAGGTTCAGTCCTTGTTTATCCAGCTTCCCCTTTTGTCAAACCCTGACCCTCAGTTTGGCATGCATGTGTGGCTATAAAGCTGAGGCAAATACAAATGCTGTATATTTCTACTCACTGTGCTACTTACCTATCACATGAGTGACAGGTAATAATACAATAGTAAACATTAGTCCCAGCTACAATTTAGACGTCCCTTTATTCTACACAGTGGTCTCTCCATGTTTGCCATTTGTCAGCCTACTGTAGAACTTATGCCAGGAGTGGAGAGTCTTTCCAGACCAGATCCAGAAACCAGAGGTGATACCCACTATCAGTGTCATCAGGTACTTGATCATGTAGACAGTGAAGTCTGGAGTCATGCGGGGCCCGGTCTGCATAGGGCAGGGGATGGCCAAGCCCCTGCAGTTATGGCTGACCCAGCTGCGTTCCCAGTGGGGGCGGAAGGCCTGCTCATAGAAGAAGCAGGCAATAACAATGGTGGCAGGGACGGTGTAGAGCACGCTGAATACCCCAATCCGCACCATCAGGCGCTCCAGCTTCTCTGTCTTGGTGCCATCGTGTTTCATGATGGTTCGGATTCGGAACAGTGACACAAAACCGGCCAGCAAGAAGGAGGTACCGATGAAGAGATAAATGAAGAGAGGGGCCAACACAAAGCCTCGTAGAGGGTCCAGGTTGCTGAGACTGACGAAGCAGACACCGCTGAGCACATCACCCTCGATCTGCCCGATGGCTAGGATGCTGATGGTCTTGACGGCCGGCACTGCCCAGGCTGCCAGGTGAAAATACTGAGAGTTGGCCTCAATTGCCTCATGGCCCCACTTCATACCTGCTGCCAGGAACCAGGTGAGAGACAGGATGACCCACCAGATGGAGCTGGCCATGCTGAAGAAATAGAGCATCATGAAGAGGATGGTGCAACCTTCCTTTTTGGTGCCTTGGACAATGGTTTTATAGCCATCTGGGCTGAAGCTGTCATTGCACACCACTCTATCCCCCAGGAAGTAGCCAGCTATGTAGGCTATAGAGACCATTGTGTAGCAGCCAGACAAGAAGATGATTGGTCGCTCAGGGTATCTGAAGCGCTGCATGTCAACTAAATAGGTGGTTACTGTGAATAATGTAGATGCACAACAAAGCACTGACCAAACCAGAATCCATATGCGGGAGAAATGAATCTCTTTGTCACTGAAAAACATGCTACCACCGCTCCTTGATGGCTCACAGGGAGCTCCACAATCCTTCTCATCTAAAAACTTGTAATTCACATAGGGGGGTACTTTGAGAACAGGCGGGCAACGAAAAGGCCTCTCATGTGTGGAGACCATAGAGAGGTCCTGGGTCCCCGGGGGAGGCATGATGGGTGGGACGGTGGCGGCGGAGGAATCGTTTTGGCCCACACAGATGTGTCCGTCTCCCAGCACAGGGAAGTTCTCGCAGCGCAGTCGGTCCGGCCACTGAAAGCCGAACTTGTTCATGAGAGCCTCGCAGCCCTGCTTGGCTCTCTCGCAGATTGACCTGCAGGGAGGAATGGCCTTCTCCAAAACTGTGCACACAGGCGCATACATGGAGCACAGGAAGAATTTCAACTCCGGCGAACACTGTACCTTTACAAGAGGGTAAAACTGGTGCACCTCGAGCCCTGCGTCCTCCTGGTTGTAATGGCCGACTAAGTTTGGCATGATGGTTTGGTTATAGGCTATGTCCGTGCACAGAGGTATTGAAATCGGCTGACAAAATCCATGCTCCGGGACGACTATTCCGTTGTCCCCTTGATACTGGGCTGATATCAGCAGAGGCAGCAGGAGTGCAACAGAGGTCTTCCACAAATTCATCTTCCCAAGTTTAATACAACTTTAGCCCGATTCTGCAAGCAGTTCCTGAGCGAGACTAACTTACTAAAGGTAAAAAACTCTGGTGGTGAAGACCTGAACTCTGCTCTCTTAGTGCTTAGTCCTCGCTTTGAACACTGCTTGCTGACTTTTTTCTTTTCCACAACTCCGAGATCCCTCACCATAGTCAAGGCAACCACAATAACAAATATAACATCCGGTAATAGCTTTCAAAATAAAATCCCAATTGAGTTATTAGAATTTTATGCCAAGGTACGAGCATAACACAAATATTTAATGTAATAAACGACTAATATTTATTTTTTATCAAGAGTCTGACCAATAGTTAATGTTTCTTTTTTTAAGTTTACCAAAACTAAAACTTATGTTACCTCTAAAGTTAGTTATAGTTAGTTCAGTTGTAAAGCCTAATAATAATAATAATAATTATTATTATTATTATTAGTAGTAGTAGTAGAACTATTAATAACAATACTAGTTGTATTTATCCATCCATATTGTGTTAATATGATACATAACAGAACAAATTAAATACAGCATCATAATCATGTAATTTAGATTAGAAGTCGACGGCAATGATTCTATCCAATTTTAGTAAAAGGCAATGATATTAAGTTTTGTATACGCCAAGTGTATGCTTTTATTTTGAAGGTAATGTCGCTTGTGTAATGTTGTCACACTTGACTCCGCAGCTAGATTGCGTAGCGCAATAGACTTTCAAGTTCCCCTTAGAAGTATATGTCCATGGGAGGAGGAGGAGCAGGTAGACCTTCCCCACCTACTGTGCTTTAATGTCCTTGCCATGGTCATATTCCACATCAACATTTGACAATCAAAATCAATCAACCTGTGAATGTATGTAGGCCTATGTTTGTAGCATAGACTGGCTTGAAACAGACAGTCACGGTTATGGAAAGTTACATCTCCCCTCGACGTTCCTACTCTACCTACAATTCCCGAAAAGTAGTCTGCAGGTGCCTTTATAACTTTTTATATCTATGTCCGCGACGACCTCACTCAGAGCGGCTGTCAATCATGACGTCACACCCACTTTTATAGCTTCAAATAACTAATTAAAACCAAACTTATCAGAAAAATGAACTCTTGAACATACATCAGCGTAATATGAACTACCTAATATGACAGAAACCATCTTTGGGAAAATTGTATTTGACGTGTACTTAGATTTCTTAGTTTGGCCCATGCCCCAGCCGTTAACATGGAGGGGGTGGGGTATGACCTATACTGCAGCCAGCCGCCAGGGGGCGATCGAGATGTTTTGGCTTCACTTTTGGGGAGCTGTCATGGTAAAATACTGAAATACATTTGATCTGAACTGAAATGAGGTGTGATCATAGATACTAGTTTTATACATAGACTGTATATAACGATATATCTATATATATACAGTCTATGGTTTTATATCTAGGGGTGTGACGCCGATGTTGCTATGCTCTTGGATCTCCTGCTTGATGTCAATTGGACCAAAGAATTCCCCAGGCTCAGCCAATGTGCGCTCAGGTCGCGTGGGGCCGGGCATATCGAACTTCTGTGGGGCACGAGGGGCACGGGATGTACTGACTGTGGAGAAAACTGTTAAACTCCAAAAGTCCCCGTTAGTTAATTTGCGCAGGTAGGTTAGTCCTGTGTTTTACTCATATAACTTGGTTTGTTTAGGCGAAGTTAGCCAAGTTTGACTGACAGGGAAGCAGTTGTAATATGGGCGAAAGTTTAGTCCAAATTAGCCAAGGCAGCATGCATCGACAGCTTGCTAGCTTAATCCACTAACGTTAACGGCTAAATTAGGTAGTTGATTTGCTTTCTCTGAAATAGCAGTTAGCTAGCTAATAATTTGTACATGATCCCAAACCTCTGTCATGTAAGGTTATATAAATATTAACAATGAGTACCTTGTGTTTTGCCAGACCAGTAATGAAATAAAGAATCAGTTCCAATTTAAAGGGAGTTCAGAATGGCATTTGACGGACATCAGAGCACAAGTGCAAATTCACTCTTTCCCACGTACAAGCGTCAGGTAAGTTTGATTATTATCTCTGAAGTTAGAACGAATGATTTTCGTCATTATTGATTAACATGCCGATTATTTTCTCGATTACTGTAATGGTATGGCCTGTGAAATACCAGCAAATTGTGAAAGTCACATTTCCCAAACACCCAAGTGATGTCTTAGAGAGCCAGAGAAGTCAACTGAAAACCGAAAAAGAAATCCTGGGGTAAAAGATCAAATTGTTAGCAAGCTAGCTAACATTGTTAAGTATCCTGTTAGATACAGTAATGTTACCAATATGATAACTTGATAGCTAGAAAACCTACCTAGCGTTGTTGGCTAACGTTAGCTTAAGCCATAATAGATCGGCTCATTTACGTAGAACAGTGGCAGTAACCTGGATTTAAGTCGCAATCTCTCTCTCCTTGCAGCAGACGATAAAAAAACGAGCTACCTCATATCAAAATCATAAGAAAACGGGACAAAACTGAGTTTTAAGGATTTTTTGCTAGTTTTTAATCTATCCTATTTTTTTTTACTATCCTATCTTTTGCCCTGCAGTCATCAGAAATGCAGAAATTTAGTAGCTTATTTTTCAAAAAAACAAAAAAAATCTGGGGGGGGGGGGGGCATGGACTCCCCTAGCCGGTCTGTGTTTTTCCTCTGCTCAGGCATCCTTCTCACCATTTTCACTCCTTACCAGTTTGCATGCCTGAAATTCATTGTTTTACTATCAAAATAGTTGCAGTATTCTTAAATAGTTTACAGCTTCTGTGGCACTTGCTACAATTGTTTCAATAAGTCTTGTAATTTGCATTGATCTGCTTTGTGTGAGGAAGAAAAATACAGTACTAAAGTTTTATTTCAGGTGAGCTTCAGATTGATTACTTTTTGCTTCTCTCTTTTAGGCCAGAGTAAATGTAGGTGGTGGAAACAATGGTGGCGTGGCATTGCCCTTCGTTTCCCTCCCCAGTGTCTCACTGCAGGAACAGGACACAACATCCTACGTACCCTGGTCTCACAATGCTGATGATGATCCATATAACCTTATCAATTGTGCCCAGAGCAGCATTAAAAGCAGGTATTCACTTTTAACTATGTTCAGGATAAGTGTGTGATTATTCATCTGTCCACATGTAGTTCAGTAGTGTTAGGCAATCACACCACTATTCTGTCCAATCAAAATAGTTTTTTGAATTTATTCTGTTATTCAGAGGTAGTTAAATGTACTGGGTGCAAGTCTTATTGTGGAAGAAAAACGAATAAAGTTGTCAGCCATACTGTTAAATGAATGTTTTCACAGAAAAAAAGAAAAGTTAGAGTACAGTTGTTCAGATGTGTTTTCTTTTCCTTGAAGGAAACCCACTGATAATCCTGACTGTGATGGAGAGACTGATCTACAGGGTCTAGTGTCAAATATTTTGGATGAAGCAGATTCACAAGACAGCTACTACAGTGAACGGTATGTCAAGGTTTAAGGTTTTCACATTGCATTGTTTGGTATATACAGTGGAAACCTCTTATAGTGATCACTTCTGTCCGGGTCAAATTGATGACTATAAGCTGATGATTATTATAACCAATTTTTTTTCTTTTTCTTTATTTCTCATGCAGATTACCATCTAATTGACACTGTATATTAATTAAATGAATATAAATTAATGAAACAGACAGCTTCGCTATTTACTGAATTTTGCATCTCGTTGGCTCGTTTTTGGCAGTTTGTGATAAGCTTTGAGGGGACTATATTTTTCATTGAGAGAAAATTACTTTCTTTTTCCCATCCTGATTTCAATGTGCACGCAGCACCAAATGCTATTTTCCATATGTTGTCATGTATGAAAAGACCCAAATGAACACTGTGATGGACTACTTGATCACTATAAGCAAATTATTTAAACAGCATTTGTTTAGGAATGATTCTGTCCCAACCTTTTTGATCCATATTAGTGGTTGATCACTGTAAGTGTGATCACTATAAGCGGTTTCCGCTGTATTACAGTACATATTGTATGATTTATGGCTGTGACACAACATAGTTGAACAACCAAAAATATATGATATTTTTAAATAAACATGTATATGCATATTTCATATATGTTGTATTAGTTTTATAGACACTAACATTAAAGGAAGTTCTCTATTTTTCTTTTAGGAGCCTACCTACATGTAATCCCGTCTGGTCTCCAAAGACATTGAAAAAAGAACTGCTACAGTATTTTCAATCAGATGCTAAAATGCAACATCACCCTACCTCTCCTCCAAACTATGTATCCTGTGAGGCTTTAAGTAAAGTGCAGGGACAGTCAGTGGACAAAGATGTTGAAGAGTTTTATCAACACTCCAATGGCCTTGCTACCAATCAACAATGGCTTTTTAATTTGCCTAACGGAGACAGGGACAGCTACACCTTCCGTCCTCAGAAACTGCCACCAGGTCTACCAATACCCAACACAGGAAATGCCTACCTGTCACAGATACAACAAAGCAAATATGACAACACATCAACTGATATAAACAGAGGAGATAGTCAGCCTATGAATAATTTTCCTGACCTCAGTGATGTCTTTAGACCTCAAAGCGAAATGAACAGCCCATGCTTTCATCCTTATTGTGAAGACCACTACATCCAGAGCAGTGCAAAGCCCATCAGTAATGAGCAGTATGTGCCACAAGACATTAACCAATTGGTCAACAGTTTTCAGCCATTCATGGCTAGTGAGCATGATAGCTTAAATTGTGGAGACTTTTCAAACATGCACAGGCAGACAATGGGCATGCAGCATGAAGACAGCATGGTTGAACAATGGAAAATCACCAGTCCTGCAATGTCAACACAAAGTGCTCCTGCAATGTGGACCCAAAAACATCTGGTGGGAGAATTTGGGACAGTGCAGATGGAAAGAAATGGAGGAGTGAGGAAACAACCATTTAAAGGTGATGCCTTTCAAGATCTACCTGGTTTCAGTCCTCAAAACACAGAGTATTTTCAGCAACCAAAGCCATTCTCTGCATCTTTAAACCTCCCAAACCAACACCAAAGCAAGATGAACATGCACAGAGAGCACACTTCACTCCCCATTAACATGAGCATGAACCAGTATTCAAAGCATCACATCCAGCAGGGCCAGATACAGAGCAAGATCAAGCCACAGCTGCAGAAGGAAAAGATGAGGATGCATATGCCTGGGTTTCTGGGAGAAGGCTTCTCTACAAGACCCCTAACTAACACTAACATGAGAGGGGGAGATAAGAAACAGGCCCTCTCACAATACCCGTACTTTGACCACCTGGGGAGCATGCCGTCTCAGAGATTTGATGGAGAAACCACCATGATCAGTGCAGGGAATACACAGCAGCTCATGCCTCTCATGTATCCTGTAAATGACCCCAGAAGGCACTCCAGCGTGCCCATCAACTCCTCTAACTTCAGCTCTAGATCCACCCTGCCCTATGGAAGTGGGGTTCCTGGCATGGATGTGGGTGATGTGATGTCAGCCAATGAGTGTGCAGCTTTCAACTCTTATGTCAGTGACTTGATGACCCGCAGAGGAGAGAGCACTTATCATGGCATGGCCCCAGCCATGACAACTTCAATGGTGATGAATCAAGGAGGACCTGTGATCCAGCTTTACTTCTACCTGGACGAGTGCTATGAGCAGTGGAGGTGTTTGGAGAAGGAGAGAAAGAGGGTATGCTTTTGAAATCTGATTGTGTGTCTAGTTAGAGGGGTTTATTTTCAAGATTGGTATCACAGCCAATGATGATTTTTTAAATTGAACAATATTGGCTGTATAGTGTCATTTGTTATCAAAACATCACACTGTGTATTTTCTTAATATGGAGCTATTCAGCTGTCAAGCATATCTACCAGCTTTAGGTCTGCTACTTTGTGTGGCCTGTGTCCACTGTACAGTTTCCCTATGGTGGAAGGAAACATATTAATATCAGTTTGGGACCAGTTAGCTTGGGATCAGTGGAAAATGTAATTTAGTGTGCCTGAATATTTGCTGATATTTATTCAATATTTATGGTTCCCCTTTTTTAGTAGTTTGAGTAATGATTTTCACACACAGACACACACACGTATACAAAATGAATAACATTACTATGTAACTGATTGCCAGTGTCTTTATGGCCTCTACTAGTCAATAAATGTGAAAAGAGACAATATAGTCTGATCACTGTGTCTGCAAGAGATACAAATATTTTATCATCACATTTATGTCCAGATGAGCACTGCACATTACAACATATATTTTTCCTTTTGTTAGCTATGGGGTTGTCTATGAGCCTGAATTTAAAAAATATAAATTTTGTTTCTGTTGTGCAAGTGTTAGGTTGACATGTTCTCACTTGTTTTCTATTTTAGACAGAGGTCATCCTTGCCAAGACGTTTGTTGGGAAGAGGACAGCAGCAGTGACCAACACTAACCTACCCAAAACCCCACCAAACCCCACAAGAGTCGACCACCTCATTGTTAATCAGATGAGAGAACAAGCAAGGGTGAGACCCCTGAATTAATTGCTTCCATACTGCCATCTCCAGGTGAATTTTGTAACAGCAGCTGTGTTATGTTATTTGCGGCTTTATTTTGCACACTCATGAGTTCTATCAAGAGAAAACTACAATCCTTCAATGCAGTCTCCTGGAGGTTTGTTTAATTGTCCTTAGTTTGGACCCTGAATAAAAACCCTACTTAGATACAAAGTGCAGCATCTAAGACCTCAATAAGGCAAACAGTTTTGGAATGTCTTGTACAGTTATGTTTGTGTGATGGCACATTAATAAGCACACTAAGAAGGTCCAGGGTTAAATCTTGGCTATGGTCGCTCTTTGTGTGGAGTGGTCCTCCCAATGTTTTCTGCACATTTCCATAGTCCAAAAATACCACTAATTGGCATGCAAACTAACATGACCCAGCTATGTTTTTGGTTGTAAATTTAGTTCTGTTAAAAGTTAAATTCCTTTTTTTAAATAAAGATTTTATATTATTTTTCATGTTATTCGGTATATCACCCTTGTTTTGTAATATTTAGTGAATTTTCAATAAACATACGTAGAATGTCACATTAAGAAATCCATTTCTAAGACTGAAGGGGGAATATAAGGGTTGGCTATGTTGGTGTGTTGCAGGTGGCAAGCCTTCTGGATAGAATGGAGTGTCTGCAGAACATTTCCCTCCATATGAACATCTACACAACACTTAACAGGCATCATATGGCTATTTGCATCACCCAAGCGAGATGCAAGGAGATTGCCAGCATGTCCAAACACCAGCGGCAGAGAGCTCAATTCACAGAGGACAGAGGTAACTCATATTGCAGTGGTAAGCATATGTTCCTCTCAAATGTTGCCGGCCCTAACTCGCTTCTGTTTTATAGACACCCTGTTGTTGGTCATTGCACTGAAGGACCTAGCTGCTACCACGAAGAAGCTCCGCACAGGCCTGTGGTGTGCTCTCCAGATGACACTCCCAAAACCTGTCAATAGGCAGGACCACCATGTTAACAGGGAGGCCACACACAGAGAGAGGTGCTCCTCTCCATTTGAGGGATACTCTTTTAAGTTATGATTTAACCGGCAACAAGCCAGAGTTAAAGATCTTGATTAAATTAAAACCACTCCAGAATGCCAAGACTATAAATTTCCCATAGGCAATAGGTTGATGTAAAAAAACTTGTTACCTACAAGTCTATAGTGACATTTTACCTGCAACACAGTGATCACCGCAGAGTATGAGCTGAGCAATTTGAAGATTTGTGATGGCTGCACTTTTTGGCTCCCAGGAGTAACTTGTGTTTTATAGGAATTGCATGAAATGTAATTATCCTGCAGCATCTTAACTTCATTTCATTTAATTAGTGTCAGTTCCAAATTACTGTGAATCTTGCTCCATCACCGTTGTATTTAAAGGCACTATTTATGTGGAAGATTTCAGTGAATTTTTCATTGTTTTACTTATTTATTGGAATGTAATGGAACCTCAGTTCTGGGTATTCCCAAGCAATAATTCAATCATAAAGGCTGTAGTTTAAAATGAACATGCTAAATATTCTAATATTTTCTAAAATGTTTCAATTAATTTCTGCAGCTTCAGTTTATGTAACCTTAACATGCTGTAATCAGAAAAAAAAGTTTTATCTATGCAATTTGGGGAAGTTTGAACTGAACTAAAACTTCTGAAAAAAAGTTAAATGTTTTAAATCTAAATGTATCAATCACATTTTCCATTCGAAACATATATTAATAAATACCTTTCCCATCAGTGAAATGTAACATAGCTACGTTAAAAAATAATTCTCTGGATGCAATTTAATCTTGGACGATCAGTGTGACAGTTTGTCAGCTAGGGACCAAAGCTTGTATCCTGTTCATGTTTGTTTTCTTGTTACTTGTTCTGTAAATGGAAAATTTCAAAATAAAGCAATTCAAATTGCTGAAAATGTTTTTTTTTTTTATTAATTTAAAAAGACGATGAACCTCATTATAAACATTCAAATTATGGTACATGATATATTTGAGGTATAATTTAGCAACCTCTCCTTTGTAATTATTCTCAGACAAAATGCATAGACAGTCAAACTAAAACCTAAAGCACTGAAACAGGATAATAGCACAAACTCTGGACTGAGTTGCTTTACAAGCATTCCTCCATTTTTACCTCGATCAGTCCAATTTGTGTTTCAGGTGTATACTTGATCATTTCAGGTGTGTCAAAGCTTAGTCAAAGCATGTTTCGCTGAAACAACATATTGGCAGAGACTTGAGCAATCATTTTTTGATCGACATAAGACTGACTCGATCACAATCATAATCAAATAAAGATTTTGAGCTTTATTCCTAGACAACATCTTTCCATATCTGCTCGTATCAGTATCCACGAAAAAAGAAATCTTGATTTTTGGACCTGCACAAAACCCAGTACATTGTTCTTTACACATGTGACAAGTTGCAGAAAGTAATTAACAAGGAGGGTCTGATGAAGACATGTTCACATACTGAAGATGCCAATGAGGTTTAGCTAAAAAGAGGCAATGACTGTTTTTCATTTTTGTCTTGTAACAAAACCTTTTTCCACATACAAAGTGTCCTGTCTCTTGGTTTTATCTTTTGCGTTCACCTTTTTGTGTACGCTTCTTCTCCTTCTCTTTTCTGTCTTGTTTGGCTAGTTTGTCCTTCTCCCGCTGCATCTTGTCCCCTTCCTTCTTCTTCTGAGCATCTTCGCGAGCCTGGTCCCGCTTTTGCTTTTGTCTGTTCAGCACCTCTTCCACGTTGGTGTTCTTAAACAGGGCTGGCACTTTCAGTAAAGGACAGCAGGATGAAAGCAAAAGTGCTCTGCTAATTTATCTTAACTACATATTAATGTAAATGATAGTAACGGCGTATCGTGTAGTGAGGGTTATGCAACTATTGCATTATCCATTCATATTGAAATAAGTAACACTGAATTCCATGTGATTTAAATAGCCTCTGATCATAAACAGCTTTAGAAAGGATACATTTATCATTTCCAGTAAAGGTATTTCCACTTGTGGGTTCCTCTTCTTCAGCTTCAGTGCTTTTGTCAAGGAAAGAACTGACATCTTAACTTAGGATCATGACTGAATGTGTCTGAAGGAGACATTCACTGGATGAGACAACATTAAAAATGATGGCTCTCATGAATATGTTAATGGATGTCAAAGAAACATATGGACCATTCTAGCATTGCTGTCATCACTATTAGCAAAATGAAGGATATTCCTCTTCGTCTGTTACATTAGCGTATTGAGCAAGGAGGGCTTCTTTCCTTTTCTTCGACTCCTCTGACACCTCCTTGTGTTTCACCACAATCTGAGCTTGTTTTTCGATCATAATGGCGATGGCCTGGACCTCAGCTACAGAAAAGAAATGACAGAACACAGCCAAACTAAATAAACCACAATAACATTTAGTACTTTACTTGCAATAAAAGTACCTGCTTTTCACCGTCAATATGAAGGTACTTTAACAGAAGGAGCCACGAGGGCACCCATGTAAGCATGAGGCTCCAGACAGTATACACATCCTTATGGTTATGTACACAGTAAACAATCTCTTCCCAGTAATAACACTGACAAAACAAACTCTGTGGAAATTACTTTTTGGCATAAACACTTCCTCAGACCGCAAAAACTTTCAGGAACTGCTTTTGTTTAGTTTTTTCAGGAAATGCTAATCTCTTCCCGAGACAAAAGTGTCTTGCACTCTGCTCCAAACTCAAAGCAAATGATTTAAAACGTAAAGAGCTAATCCCTCTGTATGTTTACTGGTATTGAGGACAGACTCAGTAGCAAGCTGTCTTTGCTGTTTAGTCAAGATTTAAATGAGTTGATGAGCCTGCTGGCTTGACTTTGGACTGCTGCCTTTTGAAATGCTTATATAAATTCTTATGACTATAGAATTTTTTGTGCAAGTTTGGACTGCATTGTTGCAAGTTTTTTTTATGTTGCTCTTATTTTTATTGATGTTTGGTTGCATTATAACTGTACAGTACTGTATGTGGATGTTCTGCAAGATTTGCCAAGATGCTGCCAACCTTGAGAACTGGTTCCCCAAGAGCAGCTGAAATTTTATTCTTACTGACAAGGTCTCTTGAGAAAAAAAAAATCTTATATTTCAATGAGATTGGAAATGTGGATGAATTAAATTTGTTTAAAGTACCATCATCAGCATCTCTTTTAGCAGCTGATCGGCCGCGACACTCTGTCCACTGCTTGATGATCTGTTTGCAGACATCTTCCATGGTGTCCTCATCCTGCACACAAAGGACAATGAACAGCTCACTTTATATACTCACCAGCTGACTATCCAACCAGACAATTAACGTCCATGCATCATCATGGCCTATTAGTATGAGATTAGGAATAGTGGGGTCCTTTACAGATGAGCCCCTACAGGACAGCACCCACTGGATTCATTCGCAGCCAGTACACGATGCATACAGTGGTACTGGGATACCGTATCTCGTTTGTCTACCAGAGACTGATACAGAGACAATATTTAGCATGACTGCCAAATTTTGCAAGGAGGATATGAAAACAGCACATCAACAGTTTTTGCATTTTGTAAATTCAGTGAACTGTTATTCCCTATTAAGCTAATAACAGACTAACAGCTGGTATACAGCCAAAGCTCATTATGGCAGCTTATCCTAAATGAACACTTATAAAAGGTAAGATATTTCACTCTCAGTATAACTGTAAATTGATTAACCAAATGCCAACATGCAACTGTAACGTTACCAAATAGACCCGTGGATTTGGGGGTTCTTTTTCTTAGCCGAATATATCAAAACACCTTAAGGAATTGTATTCGGTATTGAGTCATATGTTGCTTGGTGCCTGCCAGTGCAAGACCACAATTAACTACAAGTTCCTGATTTTTGAATGGGATTTGGCGTAGCAGGAGAGAACAGCTAATATAACTGTCGGTGGTGTATAGGTCTTAGTTTAAAAAACACTGCTGCGTCTAACGTCGATATTTTGGTCCATAAATGACAGCTGACATCAGCGCTGTCATTTTACCGCCCGGCACGCAAGACAGACAGCAACACATGAAAAAACACAGCCTCAGTGGCTGAGCGGGACATGCCGCTACGGATATTCACCAGAAATGCGGATAAAATTCCTTGAAGCGCATCTTCTTTTTCCTCGTCACTCTCCTCTTCTTGAAGGATCCCTAAAATGTACGCCCCATAGACCTCACGATCCACTTCCAAAGAGTCTAGACGATCATTTAGCCAGCTTTCAAACTCGCCGGCGTCTGACACGGGCGCAGCCATCTTGGCCCTTTGGGGTCCTTCAGTGGCGCACGGCTGTCCTTTGTCATTGCCTGTGAAAAAAGGTGGAGAAAACTGCACGTGTTTGCATATTTCGATGAGGTAACCGCACAGCTCCAGGTAACTGAATCATGTTGGCAGTTATTTTGCAATAAGCTAATATACAAATTTAACAGCTGATGGATTAACAAAGTATTTGTAGCTGTCAAGTGCCAAAGAAGGTAGAAGAGAAGCTTGCTACAGACTAAAAAGTCCCATTCATCTCTTATAGATGCTCTGTGAGTCATGTTTTTTGGCCCAGTTTAGCTAACTATGTGTCATTTTACAGTTTTTTTTAATGGTTGGCATTTCTGAAACAGTTTATACATTATGCTACACATTTTAATTTTATTGTAAAAGGTCGTAACTCACTCAAAACAGGGCATGTTTAAAAAGTGTATTTCTGTATCTCATTGATACTATTGTCCCTCAATATGAGTTAGATTTACTGTGGTATCCTTACAGGCAGCTTGTATATTTTTCTCTCCCTCTGGCTCCTCCCCATCCTTTGTGATTGCCTCTCCCCTCTTACCAAATCACCACATATGCCCACATCGTCCTACTGCCCCTCTCTGATGTTTGCCTGTTCCACAATAAGAAATGGTACCTCTACCCCTCCCCCTTCCCCTCAATTAAAGCTAAATTACAGCTTGTAGTCCATGAACACAGGTCTTGTCAACTGTCCATTTGAATGAAAATGGCTGTGATAACTTTGTCATGCTGCTAGCCTGGCTTGTTGAATTAATTTCAGCAGCCAAAATTTCAATCAGTGCTAAATGCTCAGCGTTGGCAGTCACATACAGTAGTGCCCTGGGATACTGCCACGAATCCCAAAGTTCTTGATTGAAAATTAATGTTTGATTGTCCCACAGTTTACAGAAGTACTTGTGCACTCACTCGTGGACTTTGATCACTGCAGGCATGCCAGTCCTGTTCTAATTGAAATGCTGATTTCCATATAATCAGCTATTTTTTTTAAATTCAGTGGGCAGCTGGCCTGGCAGTCAAACAGCCTTTGGCAGAACATAATCATTATCACAACATATCAAAATACTGGAAAACTATTTGTTTCCACCATCTAAGTAAGAGGAAGGTTTTCTTTGATTAATGTATAAGCTTGTAAACCTTTGAGAAAGTTGTTGCAATGCATCATTGGCCCTGAGGTTAAGTGAGACATAAGTATGATCGCTTAAGGTTTCATTTATTTTTAGCAAAAATTTACCACCAAATTTTGCATTACTGGGGTCCTTGCCTGTGCAAATGGAGGCACAGATGAAATACAGATGTGTTGCCATCAAGAATACCATAAACAAGTGTGACATTCTGCTTTTGGCCTCTGGGTGGAGGTAGAGGACACAGATTTGTTCACTCCTGTCTTATGGTAGAGACAGGATACAGCTGAGTCTTGGATTTAGTTGCATGACAGTAGTTTGGAGCTTATTTAGTATGTGATTCATTGCAAATTGCTCCATGCATGTGCATCAGACTCCGTTTGTTAAAGTATAGTTGTAAGCAGAGCTGTGGAGCAAGAAAATGCCCTGGCAGCTGTTTGTTCGTCCTCTTTCATTTGACACTGGGACAACAGACAACACCTCCCAGCTGTTTGAATATATTAAACAATGTTTCCATGTGAATGGCTTGATCCTGCTTCCAGAAAACACTTTGAGCCCCCCCCCCCCACACACACACACGCTCCCCTTCCCACTGCTCCGACATAATGGCTTCACACGTCGCTGGCCTTGCAGTAATGAAGTGTGAAGCTTCTGTGACGCCACAGGGAAGCTACCGTGTGGAACTGTACTCTCTATTTTAGTGCACCACCTTCAATTCCTTACAGCCCAGATACATTTGCTCATATATTTAGCTCACTTTGTACTTTCTCCAGACAAAATTCAAACTTACTTTCATCAAACAAACTTAAACAATTGTGAAACCACAATGATAAGTTGGTGCACCATGCTCACTACTTCCTACTTTTGTGCTTCTGCGCTAATAGTTTTTTGCAAATTGGACCAAAACACAGACTCTGTGTCCCAGCTGCATATTTTGTATTAATTCTATCCATGAATTGAGTACCGCCTTTGAAAAAAAGTAGTACTGGAATTTTTTACCCTGGGTGTGTCTCTTGATTTGAGGTGTAAAGAAGTTAGTTAATTGTATACAGTATGCGACAGCTCTGGTAACAGCACAGGAAACCAAAAAAAAGAGTAATAAATTCTTGGAAAAACACTTTTACTTGTTTCAAATATAAAATTGAAAGTAGGTTTTCCTAGTCGTAGTTGTCCGTTGACGCTCACTTACCTTGTATTATTGTAGGCAGTACGGAATGGTAAAGTACATTAATTTCATGTCTACTAACTGCCAAAATAGTGCCCTGTTAACAGTGTGTGGTGTACAAGTTAGAGTGAAACTGCCATTACAACAGGCTGGCGTAGTCATATTTCAAGCTGAGGGGCCCAGGGTCGATGCATAATGCCATTGCCTCTCTTAGTACTGCATAGCTTTAGGACGCCTGTCCTATTTATATTGAGGGGCTGTGGATTGATGCGAAATGACGAGGGCCGCGAGGCTGCTGAGTGGGTGGGCATCCACATGCTCTGCTCCACAGGCAACCCTCCTCTTCTATACACGCGCGCACACACACACACACACACACACACACACACTTGTTGTCATGTCCCAATGCCACCAGCCTTAGAAAAGCCCTACAGTCTCAATGTGCAATGTCCTCTCTCTCTGTCAACATATCCTCTATTCCAACGTTAATGTGACAGAATATAACCAGAGCAGAGAGAACAACCAGGCAGAGCAGAGCAACGGAAAACAGCATGTGTAACAGGCATGTTTCCTCATCTTCTCTAGCAGTTTGCTTCCTCATCACATGGTAGCTCGACGTGTAGCAACGCTGAAATCCTAAAATGCTGGTAATTCTGCTGAATAATATGCTCTATCTACAGATTGTAAAGCCCCTTGAGGCAAATTTGTGATATTGGGCTATATAAATAAAATTGACTTGACATGAATAAGCCTGTTAAATCAGCTTGATTTGTTTGGTATGTGGTAGTGCAGAGACCTGGATTCACATATACATATATCTCGGTTAACTAATTTTAAATGAAATCAAATTAATGGCAAATGGTGTTACAGCACGTGATATTTTATGTAATAGAATTGATAGTACTATTAAAGTCATCATTTCAGAGTGTACAGTAGATGACGTCAGTGATCTAACCTGTGAGACATGACGGGTGGGTGGACACCAGATGAGGGGCAACAGTAATTACAACAACAACACAACATGAAATTCTAATAATATTAATCTGTTATGTTGCTTTTTATATTGTACTTCTGTTCTTCTACTTTTATTCCCTTTCCCTTCTCATAACTTACTCTCTCCCACAGACATACATACACACTCTTACACACGGTTCTTTTGCCCCCCCTCCCACCCACACACACTTTTACAGACACACAAACTCCCTCGTTCTGTGGTTAGTAGAGAGAAGTAATAAGAGGAGCAAGAGAGACAATGAAAGAGTTACCGTTACAGTAGCCAGTAATGTCAGTGGTATTAAGGACAGAAGTAACTTGAAGTTGGCTACTGTTGTCCATCAATCAGTGTCAGATTGCCATCATTAAACATTGCTGATTGCTTATTGATTTTGCAAGACAACATTAAGGATATCAAATCATGGTAGCCAAGATTGCCTCACCACATTTACTGTGTCCTTTACTGTGTGAAGGGCTGATTTCATGTTAGAAAAGTTACTTAGCTCTTACCTTAAAGCCATTTGATCTTTGTAGTATCGTAACTAAGCCCATATAGCTTAAAGCAATAGTTCAACATTTTGGGGAAATTTACTTATTCGCTTTCTGGTGGAGAGTTAGACTACTGTTGTAGCTGGTCAAGGTGGAGCTAGTTTTAACTGCTTTATATACGGCTGGGTGGTTTAGTCCAGTGGTTACCAAACTAGGGGTCAGGGTCATAAGATAAATTTGAGAGATAATTATTAATATGCTAGGAAAGAAGAAAAACCAAATCAGTATTCATTTTCTTTTACTTTTTTTGTAAAATGCTGGATTTTTTTTTTACCTCTGTGGGCCTTGATTAATTATTTAAATGAAACCATGTGAGAAGTTTAGAATAGAAATGTCTCATCAACAACTCATAGACATCTGAAACATGACCAAGTGATAGACACTGCTTTTTAGAAAGAGGTCACAAACCAAAAAGGTTGGGAGACACTGTTTTAATCTTTAACAGTGTATGTTTTTTTCCCGTGTCTTTTAATGTAAAATCTTAATCTGAAAACAAACCAGTTACTATTGCTGTCAAATAAATGTAGTGGAGTAAAAAGTACAATATTTCCATATGAAATGTAGTGGAATTGAATTATGTAGCATAAAGTGGAAATACTCAGAGTACCTCAGATTTGTACTTAAATACAGCACTTGAGTAAATGTACTAAGTTACTTTCCACTACTTTTGGTTCAGAGATGGTATCAAGTCATTTCAATTAAAAAGTGAAAGCCCAAGTGAAGATATGAGTCAGTGGTGTTGAAGTCAAAGCCAAATTGCTGGTTCTTGTTGATTTTATCTTGTGTAATCTGAAGTTACCAGATTTGTGACTCAAGTCTGACTCGAGTTCACACCTCTGATGGATAAAGAGGAGCCCAGTCATTAAATTAAAGATGTTTTGTTTGACTTTATTAATGATCTGTACAGGACTGCTTGGATTTCAACTTCAGTGGCTACTATAGCAGTGATGCACGGCTCGCTGGTTCATCACTTTGCTGGAGCCCAGTGACTGTGTGTCTCTTTGGAGGAGAAAAACTAACTTGAGCTGATAGCCGAGGGAATAATCTGGTTATGTGTAATGAGGGCTGTTATTAGTAGTTATGCGTTTATCAGGTTGGGTGTGCTGGTGGTGGACTTCCCACATCTCCCTCTCAGGAGGCATGGTGCTTTCACTCCGCTCATCTAGCTTTTTAGTCTGAATTGTAGGCAATTAAAATCCTGCCATGTGAGTGTGGAAAAAAGGTAATGAATATGGAACACTAACTCAGAGAAGTCTGCAGAGACCGCTCGTCGAGTTCTGAGGGTTCCTTTCTCCAAATCATTGGGAAGCACAAAGACCATTTGACAGCGTTTTTTTTCCACCCGTCCCTCGCTTGGTGTGCGTGTGACTCCCCAAATGTTGGCCCAGAGGTTTTAAAAATGCAAAGCCCATTCTTTCCAGGTTGTTGAACTTCCGTGACCTCTGGCAGTGAGGAGAAACTTTCTGTCGTGGGTTTGGCGTCCTGCCTGGCTGACCGTGCCAGCTCTCGCCGCTTCTGAGCAGAACAGAGGAGTGATGGGAAGGGGGCTGAGTGGATGTGTCTAGACAGCCAAGTGGAGGAGGGCAAATATTTAGCCATGCCACTTGGGGAGGGGATCCAGGCCTCCTCCCCCCACTAAGGCATGCCTCTTAGCCACAGAATCAGGCCATGTCTCCATCCTGCTCCCGGTGCTGCTTCACACTCTGTATTCAGGGTCACGGATCTCATTTCTTGGATAATATTTCAAGCTGGCCACAGATGGGGGAATTAAATTGAAGACCTGGCTTGGTATGGGGCATAAAGGATGGATTTTGGGGGGTTCTCCGAGAGATGATATGAAAAGGAAATGGATACTGTAGATTTAGCTGTACTTAGGCTACTTTTAAGGGTCTCTGTAAATGAATGCATGAAACGCTGACTGAGTTGTGTCAGCTTACTGAAAGGAGAACAACCCCCACAGTCATCACTTATTATCCACTGTGACACATCAGTCACCTCATTTTAAAATGAATTGTTATTTTGCTGTTGATAGCTGAATGCAATTTTCCCCCCTCTTCCTGACAAAACAGTGTCAGGGTGATATTTGACGGTACTATAGGTGTTTACATGCAAGCTCCAATATTTTCCGATATTTCCCCAAATGCACTGCCAATCCGAGCAGATTCCCATGGATTTTCTCGCCGCCTATGCCACATTTGAATAAGTCTGTAATCAGATGAATTGCTTTCACATGACTGCCTAACAAGGCTACTCAAATCAGGGTAAATATTGACTCAAGTAAATCAGCACATGACAGTTTTTGGTGACACCACGTTGCCGCGCTGACAACAATACACATCCTCTCATCACTGTTCTGGCACTGTTCATGGTGACACAGAGGGGAAAGTAAAAGTTTGGAGAGAGAGAGGGGAGGGAGAGCAGTCCAGGGAGGCCTATGCTCAGTTGCTCATGCTGAATGTTGGTTGGTGCTGCAGACTGGCGCTGGTGTCGCGTCTGCTGATGGGCTGAGTCAACCCTGCTCTACTGGTAGCCGTCACTCACCCACACATCAGACAGCGCGGCGCAGTCTCACACCACCTGTGTTCTTGCAGCCTCTTTATGATGATCTGTCTCTCTGGCCTCCTATTCTTCACCTGGTCCCTCTGCTCAGAGCCAATAAGAAGAGCTCATTTTGTTCTGATGGGAGAGAGCTTAACACGCACTCATGCATGTTGTAGAGGCAATCCATCAAAAGATTTTTTTCTCTAACCATCAGTAGCCATCAAGCAGTGATGAAAGGAGTAGTTATTTAATCAATAATTTGATCTGCAGAAAATTTACCTGTGACAGTTTTGATAATAGATAAATCATTAAAGTCATTTATCAAGTGAAAGTGCCAAACGTTTTCTGGTTAGAGCTTCTTAAATGTGAGGATTTCTTCACGTCATTATACAATGAATGTCTTTGGGTTTTTGTACTGTTTTCAGTGTTGATTACTTGGGATGGGGATTTGACATTACTTTCCAAAAATAATAAATAAATAATCAATATGTCGGATGTCACTTATCAGGCAGAGCCACACCAATTAAAATCTCAGCAGATTATAACATACCTAAACTGACCCATCAGTAACCCTAATATCTTAAAATAACAATTTAATTTTTCATTTCTCAGCCTGAGAGGAAGTAATACCTGGTAAACCTAATTTAGGGCAGAAAAAGTCAGCTGAGAATCTTCAACTAACCTTCATCTATCAAAATAAAACTTTTAATCACACTGTGCTTTGATTGTCTGTGAGTTCTTTAAAGAATTACAAATTCTTCATCACCAACACCAATTTCATCAAAATGTTTTTTAAGAAATACTTCTGCAAATTCACCAAATTTGGGCAGTAATAATCACAGCAAAACTCCTGGTTGGACTGGATAATGACATTTGTCTTCCTCTCTGGTGAATTTTCAGTACTGTATGTCAGTGGTTCCCAACCTTTTTTTCTCTGACGTACCCCCACAGCCCTATCAGATGGGCCTAAGTACCCCTTTATCATACCCCTTTGATAGATGGGATGGCTTTATGGTATTGTTCAGTAGTATTTTTTAATAGTTTTGGCATTTGCACTACTGCCATTTAGAGTGACAGAAATTGGTTGTTTCAACCATTTACAGTATCTTTACTTTTAGCTTTGTTGTCTTTTTTCCTACTAGTCTTTCTGCTGTTAATCAACTTTGAGTTGACTGATTGTTGGTGGAAAACTGAAACATGTCGGATGCAGTCAGTCTACCATAGATGGTAGGTTATTGTGACAATAACTATAAAGATCAGCATCACACAGATTTTTATTATTTTATATTATTATTTTTTCTTCACAATTTTCTACGTACCCCCTGGTAACTGCTGAAGTACCCCTTGGGGTACAAGTACCCCTGGTTGGGAATCACTGACTATATGTTACACAGGCCTAATCTCATAAACACTGCGCACATATTTGTGGATTCCACCCTTCTGAGTTAATGAAAGCATTTGTGTCACTTTAATGTAAAGCCTTGTAGGGCTCACCCATCTGTCTATAGTTGTGCTGTTACAGTGTGTGTCATCAGAGTCTACAACAGCAAATTACAGCTTATTAGTACCAATACCAGCAGTGACAACATTTATCAAGGAAAACATCTCCTCCTCTCCCTAATTGTCCACCTCAGGGCCCACTGTTATGTGGACCGGTATCGACGGCCAAGCAGTCATTAGGACATCACACTTGAGCTGACGAGCAGAGAATTCAGGGGATATGTCCACCCTGATTGGTTAATTTGATGTGAGTAGAATGACACTGCGTCTGGAGCTGATGAGGTATTTATAGTCTGGTTAAGGATATCCAGACACCCACCGTTAGGTTTGTGTGCTACTGTTGTGAACCCCTGATAGAGCACTGCCCACGGGGCCTGGTGGCGCAAGCGAGGCAGGCCGGGATATGAATAGCTGGTAGGGAACAGGGTGCCGTAGGTGGAAAGGGCAGGGAAGTTTATGTGTCAAAGAACAAGAGCGAGTAGCTGATATTCAAGTATATCTGTCAGTCTCTCCTGGCCTTTGAGAGTGAGTGACAAAGGGCGTAGGTCAGCCCGGCCTGTCTGAGCTTTTTTGTCTCTCCTCAACAATGGGATCTTGTCTGATACAGATACGCTGCCTGTCTGTCACTTTTGCTCACTGATATTTTGTCACTTTTGTCTGTGCGGCCGGTGCTGTGTGAGGCCGGCTCGTGCGCCCTCACATGAATGTCTGTGTGTGTGCTTCTGTCGTCAGATTGTGATCTCCAGTCAGGTAGAATTGTCCCTGCTGCTGCCCCTCGTTCATGGCGATACCTCCCTCCTGCCACCTTACACTTCACGCTGCTAACATCCTCAGGGAGTGACAGATAGAAATCTGAGTCTAAGCCGGGCTCTCAGCAGCTCAGCACCCGCTCAATGTCTGCTCCCAAATGCTGCGATTTTTTAAAAGTGCTTTGCCTCTAAACTCTGAGACACCTCCCGGCACACATCTCCCGTTCTCAGGTTCCCACTGCTATCTACTACTGTAGGATTGCACACTGAAGCAATTTGCCTCAAGTGTCCACAGTCTTGTCTCTTTCACCCTCGCACCAGGAGCTTATACCCCATCATTTTTCACACTGAGGACCATGCACCTAAATCATGCTTTTTTCCCAATTGTTCCGGTGATCAAGCCTAACTTTTCTTTCCTGCCAATTAAAAGGCTTTGATGTCTATCTGTGGAATGGGTGAGGCAAGAAAAGCATCTCTCTTCTGCTGCCTCTTGGCTACCAAAGGCCAGACTTGTGCTGGCAGAAGATAATCAGCAGTTCTCACACAAACAAGATAAAAAAAGAAAAAAAAAAGAAAAAAAGTGAGAGGATTTACTCCCATCCTGCCTGTCAGGCAACCCACTGAAGACAGGGGAATTATTTTGGCAGCAACACTAATGTGGTGACGGTTGTTGTTTCCTAAACTGATTTCCTTAATCCTCCACTTGTTCCACGCTTTGTAGACATGGGGGCTTGATTTTGTAATCTGGGAGGTCCCTCTGATGCACAGACACACATGCACACACACACACCAACAACTTGTCCCTCTAACCCCCTCCTCGTCAGCCACTGCCCTAATTAGTCAGAATTAAGATGAATGCCTGGGCCTCCCACGATCAATTGGTATCGAGCGAACCTTCGTTCTCCCCTGCCTGGGGGCCTCTCTCGGCCGGCAGATCATTTATATCAATCGCTTTTGTTTTTCTTTCCTTCCCCCTTCCCATTCTTCTGTCCACCAAGTGCAAGGTTCGGTCTATTGGTTGGCGTGCAGAACGGACGACAGGCAAAATGGCAAAGCCTGGCACGTTAACTGCTCCAGTTGTATTGATGTCACAGGGACACATTCTTTAAGAATACTCAGGGACTCATACGCCTGTCACATATATATATGTGTTATCATATCCATTTGTGTCAGTGCTTTTTATGTCGCCTCCTTTCACTAACAAGCTCACCCTTTAGAAGCAGGAGTCCCTCTTCCCTGCCCTTTGTTCTTCTTGTTGCCCTTCTCTCAAACATCTCTCTCTCGCTCTGCCTTTATTACTTGTTATTCTGGCTGAGGAGAAGCTATATGTGTTCCATGCTTTTATTGATTTAGCCCATTTGAGAGATAATAATCAGTAAAAAGGGATGGATATCAGTCTCTCGTCTGCTTATGCTACCTTTTTTTTTTTTTTACCCACCCACATTCTTTCTTTGCCGTTGCTCTTGTGCCGTCTTGATTTCCAGCACTGTGTGAGGACAGAAGCAACACATGTAAAACTGACTAGTGGAGAAGACCAGAGGAAGGCAGGACACTTGAGATACAGTATTAAATATCTCACCCTACATGCAGACAATTGTGACCAAAACGCAAGACAAAAAACAAGTAAAGATGATGATGCAGCTGGCCAATCATGGCCTACACTAAAACAAAAAAGTGGTGTGACATTTGAGTGAAATTCTGTGAATTGCAGTTTTCAGGAACAACTGTCTGTATGTAGGGTCAGGTTGATGGATGATAGCATTTTTATTTTAGATGGATTTCCAAACCACTGTTTACTGGCAGGCATGATTTCGTTGTTTATGCTATAACCTGCTTTCCATTTCCATTTCTTGTTTTTTCTTCTCAGCGCCTCCTGCAAATGTTACCCGCAATACCAGTGGAAGTCTTGTATTATTCCTGCATTATTCTTAGGTCTACTCAGACACAGCACCTTAGGGAAATTCATTTAAAGGACAAATTAAATAGAGACAAGGAAAGGGTACAAAAGCACACTTTTATTAGTTCCTTTCTCCAAGGTTAATGGTACAGTAGTGAACTGCCACTTAAAACAGACATAGATCCAGTTTGTCCCCTGTGTGTGTCTCTACAGGTCACTGAGTGTGTACTATACGCTAGTAGTACATGAGAGTGTTAGATACTGACTGCTTCTACCCTGGAGGTGAGCTCAAACCTCTCAGGTCAGCAGCCTGTTCATGTTGCATGCTTTGTGTGCATACCTGTCATATTTGTGTTGTTGCAGAGACCAGTGATGGCAGCACGGCATGTATGTGGTGCCAAGCTTGGATAGTACACCACAGCGCTTTAGCCATCCATGAGTTGGCAACTGGCTTTTTGGTTAGTGGCCTCTATTCTGTGCACCATAATGTAGCGTATGCCTTTGGTGTGATCCACCTGGATCTCGGTCCAGAGGAGTAAACCTTGGCTAACTGACTTAAGCTATGTAGCTAAGCTAAGATGAACCCCAGGCTGCTGTTTAAGCTCATGTGCACCAAGTGTGTCACTGCCAGATGAGCTCCCCATATCTGCTTGAGTGTCCATTTTTGTGTGTGCATGCATGTGGGCGTTTGAAGGGGTTGACTGTATGATTTTATTTGGGCACTCTTGAGTCCCCATCTCCCTGACTCATCCCCGAGGCCCTGGCTGTACTGGACTAACAAACCTCTGTCTCTTCTCCACATACTCTGTTGTTCTCTCTGTTTCTTTGCCACCTGCTATTTAGAGACAAGGGCTGACAGACTTCATCTCCCTGCCTTCTCATTTCCTTCAGATACTGCTGGAGAGAGCCCTCATCTGTACAAACACAAACCCAGCTCTGTATTTCTACTTTGAACTCAGGGTCATTGGGTATAAAAGAGAGAAAGAAAAACACAGAGAGGGAGGGATGCTCTATAGCTTCTTCATGGATTAATGGGAGGAAAAGTGGGACTATTAATCCTCCTTTCTCACTGCGATGTGGAGTATAGGATATGATGGAGACAAAGTGCCATATAAATATTAACCACTGTATCCTTTTACAATTTTGCCCATTCACCTACATTTTCTGCTTATTATCAGGTCTATAATGAGTCACAGAGGAGAAACACACTCCCCTCCTCTCCCTGTGTGTGTGTGTGTGTGTGTGTGTGTGCATGTGCTTGATTGGGTGGGATGGCTGGCAACCACTTCTGTATTTCTGCCTAATTTGCCATTGTGAATACTATTGAGTTAAGTGGCCTAAGTTTGTTTTGCTCCCCAGCTCCCTGCTGTGCTAGCATTACTACACCACTTGGGCTATAAGCAATCAGAGAGAGAGAGAGACACACAGGGTTTTAAAAGAACAGGGACTGCAGTATCATGTTTTAAGTGAGGAGCACACCAAGTGATGCTGATGAAGAAGGATGTGGTGAAGGGAAACAAATGCCTGGGCCCAGAAGTGTTGTACCAGTCTGAGAGATGGTCCCTGTGAGGCCCCCTGCGGTGGAGAGTCAACTGTAGCTAGCCTGAACTCCTGCCAAGCTCACTGGCTGTTAGAGTTGTTGCAGATGGCACGGGCAGTAGCGCTGATGTGGCAGGGTACACATTATGGAAGGGGAGAGAAACTGACAATAATATTGATCCTCCACGTGTTATCCTTCAAGTTTTTTTCAGAGACTATGCTGTTGATCAGCTTACCGTTCAGGAGATGAGTACGCATTCCAAAATCATCCATGTGTGCTGCAAAATGTGTATGTTAACTGATCACTGGCGTAAAAAAGAAAAGTCTGCAAATCAGCTAAATGATAAGGACTTGTTTGTGATATGCTGCTAAGTTTTGAAATTTGGTGATAACATTTAGACAAATATTACACAATAATAATAACATACATAATATAATAGGCCTATAGATAGAGCTAAAAATCTCAAAAGTATGTGAAAAACATCCACCACTGACAGGGTTCGTATAAAGTCTTGAAAGTTTGGAAAATGCTTGATTTTAACTGTTATGTTTTCAAGGTTAGGAATATGCTTGAATTCAAATATACTCCTTGAAAAATGCTTGTTTTTCATCGTCTACACAATCACTCATGTAAACCAAAAATCTTTGAATATTTGAAATGAAACGATCCCGTCGTCATATTTGTTTGTTGTCTCCTGGCATTTATAGTAACAATTTAGATGTGATGATAAAGGCTTCGAGAGTCTGGAATACCTAATTTTTGGTTTAGGTACCTTGAAAGTGCTTGAAAGGTGCTTGAATTTTACTCTTAAAAAGCTGTATGAACCTGTACCGAGTTAATCATATACTGTTTTATTTTTAAAGATCTATGGGCCACCTAATAAAAACATGACACAGATTTACTTTCTAAAGTTTAGTCTTCCAAGTTTGGATAATATAAGTTACCTATCAGTCAACGTATTACTTTTTTGGAGCATTGACGAGTGGAAGATTTTGGTCACTGTTTTTTAATTTGGCTCATCACCCAAAAACCTGGTAAATTACTTTAATATTGTGCCTATAGGTCTTTTGGGCCTTTTATTAACAGGGGAGAGGTCTGAGGATGGTGAATCTCACTGTATATTACTGTGAAACTTCTACATACTGCTCTCTACAATATAAGCCTGTGCTATGTGGACCCAGACAGTTTGGTTTCAATCCTCCTACCTGAAGCTGCTCCTCCTGAATCTGCTCAGCAACTTAAAGTGCAGCACATCCAGAGAGAACGAAGCAGGAGACAGCCTGTTCCCCCGGATTCATGATGTATTCACAACCAGAACATGTTGTTTTGAGATCCACATGGCAGATTCTTGTTAGCCTAGATCCTGAATAATCAGTCGTTGCCGGGGCTCCCAGCGGCAGCCTGTGGGGCCACAGAGACATGCCCAGGGAACCTTGGGGGCCCCAGCTGCGGAGATGAGGGTGCTGTTTGACTGCCACGCCTGTCTATCAGGAGATTTGTGGGGATGCTCGGGGCACAGAGTGGAGACAGTGTCAGGGCGATACCCTTGACGGTGATGTGATTGAGTGGACAGCCGCAACCCCGCTCCTTTCTTTACCCGCCACCCACGCCTTTCCCCCCTACATCTACACCCACTCCTCCTTACACAACAGCTCCCCGTGAGTGAGCGATCACTTAAAACAGCGCTGGTTATTATACCTAAGCACATCCTAGTAATTTATGCATGATTGCCTGGCAATCTGAGGCAATTCATCATCCTCTTTCCTATCTTTCTTTTTTTAATCTGTTGGTGTCTTGTTCCTCTGGACTTTAATCTATAGGGCTATTAAGAATGCCTGTGTAATAATGGCTCAGCTCAGGTGACAGCATGACATTGCCGCCGTCATTGCCGTGCAGGTTTGGGATCCTGGAGGACTGCGGGCAGTGAAAGAGGCCAGATCAGGGTTTTATAGAAGCTTTTAGGCCATCCGTTGTTTTGTTGGTGCAAGACGGGAAGAGCTTTGTCGGTGTGAAGTGAAAACACTGTGTTGTATTAGGACGTTTTAGATGCATGTGCCTGTATATACAGTATAAATATATGTAAACTGTCAAAGTTCTCTTCAGTTTGTCTTTCAAATTTAAATGTATGCGTATGCATTCACGTCTGGTGTTGGTTCTGCCATTTATTCATGCTTGGGCATTTGTTGGGCATTGATATGGACCATACATTATTGGTAATTATTGAATTGTGGTTACTGTTTTTAGTTCTATAAATTTTAGCTGTTTATGGATGCTGAAATTGTTCAATTTTACACCATGTTGTTTTTCACTGTTTCTTTTTCCTCTTGACTGGTATAATTACTTAATAAATAAATAAATAAATTTAGCAGTTTAATTTGGATTCTTTGTTTGGCGATTGTGTTTTGACAGAACGTGGGGAAGTAGAGCTTATCCACAATATGTTGCAGCATTTTCAGAAATGCCTTGACTGGCCCAATGGGATGCATATTTATTACTGATTATCAATGAAGATGACTGCATCGATTGTGGAGCACATCGTGTTTACTGCTGTGTATGTTTTGTGAAGTTTGTTTTTCCACACAAAAGCAAGTGGTTCAAATATATGGCACCAATACAGGGAACTAGGCCACCTTATGTAGGATGCACAAACGTGTTTGTCATGCATGTCATGTCGTGTCTACATGCTTCTGTGCTTGTGTGTGTTTTCATGTATGCTGGCAGACACCATGAAATATCCAGTGTGAGACAGAGGTGTTAACAGCACAGGCTGACCCTTCTGTTGTGGAGTTATTCATCTGTGACTTCAAGGCATGGCTAATGGATGCCGACCTTGCTACATGTTCTCTATCGGTTCCATTCAGCATCTATCAACCCAGGGATGTATCTTGATTTACCCCCCTGTCCCTCTTCCACTACCTGTTTGTAGAGCAGAGTACCAGAGTACACCTTGGTCCGTTGTAGGCCATTGTAATCTGCCTGGGCTCAGTGAAGGCTAAATTAAGAACTGAGCAGCATGAGCAAGAATGAGACAACAGAAGGCGGCAGCTCGGGAGACAATCAGACAGGCAAATGGGCCGCAGCAAGTGACCCTGGCTTATCTTTATCATAATCTTTACTTATCTAATTGGTCTGCTTTCAAGCTATTTATTCACAATGGAGGCGGCAATATCTTGCTTGGCGGGTACTGTATGACATCAGTACAATTATTTTTTATTATATTAAACAGCCTAGAGCTCTTTACTGAAGAAAATGCATTAGTCATTACTTGTTGTTTTTTTTTTTTTAAGTATTGTGAATATTTCCATCCATTGTGATGTCTATTTTGGCACCATCTGCAAGGTTGATGGTCATATAGGGAAATAAATAAGGAGTTGGGGATAATTATACCTTTTGGATCCTGTATTGACAGTGTAATTTCTAATACTGCTGTTAAAGGAGCAGTTCAACATTTTGGGAAATACGCTTTCTGGCGGAGAGCTAGATGAGAGGATTCATACCACTCTCACAAATGTAGTTGTAGTTTTTACACTTTGGTCTGTGTACAGATTAAACAAACAAGGTATAATATAATTTTTCGCAAAATGTCAAACTGTTTTTTTTTAAGTGAAAGAGTAATATGTTACACTACTTTTATTATGTGAAAATAGTAACCAATTACTGCAATGTCTTGTTACTTAATGTATTACCACACTGTTCCTGATGAGGTCCTCTCCTTTTTTCTTCTCTCTCACTTATTCATCCCTTATTCTGCCTCCGTTCTCTTCAGTGCAAATGTGTTTTGAGGCTAAATTTTACCTCCATCATATTTGCCTCTGTAAGTCGAATTTCTTGTTAGGGACTTGTGCGCTGACACAGATGGTTGGGGTTATGTTAAGAACACCCAGATGGTATTCAGAAATATATGAGTCATATTTCAGTCGATGTGTTACAGTGCAGAGCTGCATCTTTCATTTACCCTGGTGTGACAGTGGAGAAAGCCTTATAAAGTCAAGTAAAACAGGTAACACTTTTTCCCTAAAACTTTTTTTGTATCTAGTTTTTATCCCTGGATTAAAATTGGTTTCTTGTGTCCTTTCTCTTAAGACAGAAACACTTAGAGAAGGCTATCTCATGGGTCTGAAAAAAATCCCTGGCAATGAAGTAATCTACCTAAAAGACACCCTGTTGATTTGTTGCTTATTTAATTGTCCTTGTATATGCGTGTGTGTGTGTACGTGTTTGTGTAAGTATAGGTGTGTGTGCCTGCGTGTGTGTCCTCATTTGCTTCTGTTTGTCTGAGTCTGAAGCCACGTGGGTGCATTTCTTGGATTGCACCTCCAAACATTTCATTGACACTCACAGCAGCATTCAGTGCATTGATTTCCCATTGGTCGATGCTGGTTGAGTTTACAGAAGGAAGTGCAGAGGTAAAATGTCTTCTTTTTTTCCTTTTTTGTCCTGTCTAGAGTGCTCACACCATTCTTTACTTCTTCTTTTAAAGAAGATAGCAAGAAAGTAACTTTGGAAATCTTGATGAAGGTGACTTTTGCCTGCAAGTACTTTAAAAGACATTTAGTCTAAAATGTAAACAATATAGGATCACAGGTGTACATATACTATGAGATTCTGTGAATACTGGGAATCATACTCGTCACACATTATGAGAAGCAGGATTCGTTCAGTGATTTAAAATTTTTTTTTTTTGTCTTTCATCACACTGTTTGGAACAGCAAGACATGAAGACAAAGTACAAATTACACCAGAACTAATCTAGTAAAGCTGTTGCCCAGCATTGGCAAAACGATAATTCATGGCAGTGTAGATTTTATCTCCTCATAGCCAAACATTCCTAACTAAGCATGTGTTTTAGCTGCCCAACCTTGACCGTTCCTTAACCATAGTTTATTTACCATATCCACAGTCTTTCCTTAACCTTTACGATGCCATTGTTTCCATGCACAGATGTTGTATAAAGCGCAGATTTTGGCATTGAATGTAAAACTTCGTCCTTCAACGTAATTTGGGGTTTTGCAAAATCCTCCAATATCGACATTCTTATCTGGTGATAGGGTCTGGTGATATTCATAAACGTATATGAAGCGAAGCCTGCAGGCTTATTCAGGCAGCCACCGCTACACTCACACGGCATACTCCTCTCAGTGCAGCATACATCCGATACACCCTTTTAATCATGGCGGTGTACTTAAGCTGTCAGTGCTGCTCACTGTTTTGCTGCCTGCCTGCTGCCACACACTGCTCACTCAAAGCTAGGCTGTCACTGCTGCTGCTCATATAGGAGTTCAAAAGCCCCACCTCCACCACAGCACCCACCTGTAGGCTCTGAGTCCACCTTCTCCTTAGGAGGATGTTAGTACTGTCACTTCCCACTCCCTGCTGTGCTGAGCTTGGTGCTTCCTTGTGAGTAATAACCAGGAAAACATGGGTATACATTTTTCCTTTTTTACATCACCCATAGATCTCTAAATGTACATTTTGAAGCCTGGAGTTTGGATTTACACTCTTCGTCCTCTTTTGTCAGTTATTTGGAGTTAGAAAATCCAAATTTGGGTGAGATAGCAGCAGAGCAGAGGTGGGAAGAAGCATCTGACAACCACAGAGGCTGAGTGTTGAAGTTGAAAGATCTGTCAATCAAGGCAAATGCACTGCCATACATTCCTCTTATTAATTTATGATCCTGTATCATTTTCTTGAATAATAACTTTAAAAAGGTCAGGACAAAACCAGAAGGAGTGAATTTTTATTGATTATGTAATTCTAGAGGGAAAGGCATCTTCAGGCATTGATTTCTACATTCAGAATTAATGACCATGCCTGTAACTACAAGACACCTAATAGTATAAACAAATGAAAGACAGTCACAAGTTTTATTTGGACACTCAAATGGCCTGAAAATGCCGAAGGCCAGGGGGCAGTGGTGTTGTTCAGCACTCTTGGGATTTGGCTTTCTTGCTGGTGCTGTTGCCCGCAGAGCATGGCTGCTCCTCAGAGGCCATTGTTGTGCACTCCATCATCTTCTCGCATGGAAAACCAAGCCTGCTGGACGTGCATGCCTCTTAGATGGTCCCATGACAACTCAGTATGACATTTTTCTTTCATCTGTGTCTTGCTGTTTTTTTCTCCTCCATGGTCTTTCATCAAACTTTCTCTTTCTCTCTCTCTCCCCCGGAGGTCTCTGTCATCACTTGAGGGCCTCCTGCTTGTTTTAAACAGTGAGGAAGAGAGGATAGTAAAGGAGGTTTGGGGTTTGCAGAGAAATGATTTAAAGGTTTTATTTACATCTACTTTTTCCCCCTTCATGGTAGACTACAGCTGACATGATCTTTGAGGTCGCATTAGCAGTTTTGGTGTTGGAGACGGCATAGTTGTTGTAGGTGTAAGTGTTTGTGACAAATTGACAAATTCAGACGCTCTGTGTCACAGCATATCTGATCGCACATATCCTTTTCTTTCTAACAATCTCTTGATGCCTGCTGTCCTCCTCGGACAGAGCCAGCAGAGAAGGCCCGGCAGACAGCTGTGTTTAAGGCATAGATAGAAGACAGATAGTACAGAGGAGGGAAAGGAGACATGCTGTAATCACGGAGATGGAAGGATGATGTCAATCATGGCGTCTGGTGGCCTGGTAGAGGAAGGAGGGATGAATATGGCCAGAATTGAAGGATCTTCAGTGTCAGAGCTGGAGCCACCCTGTTTCTCCTTAGTCTCTTAGAAGAATCAATCTCTCCTGGCTATAAATGCACTCACTCTTCTCATGTCATTCATCATCCAACTTTATCCTCCTACCCATCCTCTTTGACCCCTTCTCATCTTAATCATTGCCAGAAGTTGGACTACAAAGTGTCAGACTTTGTGTGAGCGTAGCGTGAGTCAGACATTTTCTTCAGTTTTTCAGTGTGGTATTCACAAACTCTTTTACACTTAGATGAAGTCCTGAATTATGCTTTATACCTTAACAAGCATCCACAGCTATGCTAGCGGCTCTGTGAGGCTGTATTCAGGCACGGCGGTGAGCAAAATGCTAACGTCAGCATGCTAACATGATCACAAATACAATGCTAACATGCTGATGTTTAGCAGGTATAATGTTTACCATGGTCACCATCTGATCTTAGTTTGGCGTATTAGCATGCTAACATTTGTTAATTAGCACTAAATACAAAGTACAGCTGAGGCTGATGGGAATTTGGACAAAATAAAATCTGGACATGATGATGGTGCTAGATGAAAAGTCAGAGGATCACCAAAGTGGTTACAATTCATCCTTAGAGGGGGCATCAATGTGTGTTTCAAATTTCATGGCAACCCTTGTTAAGACATTTCAATCAAAACCAGAGTAAAAGTCAATGGGATTTATCATCTGGTGACCATGAATGTCTGTACATCTAGTCGATGTTTGAGATATTTCACTGGATAACTAAAACTTTGACCTGCTGGTGGCACTAGAGGAAAAGTATCACCAAAGTCATCTGTCATATGATTCATCTTCTGGGGGATGACTGACTGACTGACTGACCGACATTGTCGTCCATAAGGCCATGCAACTAGCATAGCTAAAAAGTATAGTAAGTAAATACAGTATTGGTACATTTCTGGTTTGGTATTTGTTATTGACCATTAATATAAGGCCACAGTGTTTCAACTTGTGCCCAGTTTATGAAAGTTTTACTGTTGCTACTGATACATTTTACATTACCAGCAGCAGCTACACTTTCAAACACAGAACTCATCAATACAAGAAGTCTGTAGGTGACAGTATTGGTCTGTAGGTGACATTACCAGCAGTAGCCACAGAGTCTGAAAAGACAAAAGACAAGCTGCATTAACAAAAAGGAAAAAGACACCAGAGAACTAGACACACTTGTTATTGATGTGATCTCTAGGAAAATCATTGCCCAAACACCTCAGCGATGACCACTTAGCACCAAAAGTTCAACAAAAATATTTTCATTTTAAACTTCCAAATCATACAACAAAATGGCAACTGCGTTCATCGGACGTGCCGTGGTGCTGCGTGTTTGTAACAGACAATGGAGCCTTTGCTCCTCAGTCTCTGGGAGGGAGGGAAATAAAAAGGGATTTGATTTCAGACAGGTGTTTTACTCAAGAACCTCTGAGGGGCCTCTCCTGACAGTGCTACTTCAAAACCCTCTGTAAAAAGTGAGGGGGGGCTGTCACCAGCAAGTCCCCACTGATGTGTCAAAGAGCTTCAAACTTTTAAGTATTTATTTATTCATCCATATCTGTTTGTTTGCATATTTCATAGTCTTCTTTCCTACTTTGGAGCTGTGGGCAACCTTCATAATCAGTGAGTTCCTCTTGCATTAAGTTATTTCTTAGAAGGTGGTGGTTTAATTCTCAATTTGTTACCTGTTATCCCTGATGACTTCATTGAGAATGCATATCATTTTATCCTTCGTTGCTTTAACTCCCAGTAAGAAGGTCGATCCCCAGTACGGCCACCATTGCTGTTGCATGTTAAAGATACCCTGGCCTCTGACATTTATTGAAGCACCATCTTTCAGCTAAAGTGAACACACTCAAATTTTCTTCAGAAAATGTAGCCCTTTTCTGTTTTTTATGATTACATTTTAATTTGTTGGTTTGATAGATAGCCCTTTGGTGCCAGCCGGCCTCTTTTTCACTTGCTCTGACTGACTGTGTGTAGTAATTAATCATCAACACTGTACTTATGAAATTATTAATACCTTAAGAATAGACAGTTAATTCTTACACCGGAGACAGGATATCATGCTGATTTCTGTATTTCATTGAGTCATTTCTCTGGCTGCAAGATATTGACTGTCTTGATCATATTTCATCAGGGTTTCAATCTGTTTTTTTCTTCACTTAAAATTACACCTGGTGCTTACAATATTCCCAAAACAGATAGATCTTTATTTTTAGTCAAGTATATCAGTTTTGTGAAATACTGTTAACTCTCCACACACAAATTTCACTTCAGTCAACAGATTAGTTTCCTCCTCCCATCTTTCTACTCTCCTCTCATATTCTGGTTTCCTAAATCTCTCTCCCACTCTGTCTTCCTTTTCCGTTTTCAAGCATCAAAAGAGCTTGATGGTTTGACAGGACGGGCCCTAGAAACTTGCTGCCTCCCTCCAGACCCTCCAAAGTCTCTGCTCCCTCATTGAACTGTTATCTGCCCCATTTCTGGGCTTTTCCATGGCAACTAGGAGCCAGCGAGCGTATGAGCGAAAAGAGTGAGGTCTCCAGTGGAAGCAGCATCTTGTCTCAGACAGCTGTCTGCTAAAAAGACAAAGGAAAGAGAAAAAAAACTAAGAGGTAAAGGAAAGTTTGGGAAAGTTGTTTCCCCTCCTTTAGCATGAAAAACAACTTAAATTGATGCAATTCACTTCACAATGATCTATAGCTGCATTCAGTTAAACCCTTCTCCTGACCATTCTCAGTCCTTGAGCCATGGGTCTCTGCCCGGCTTTAAAAAAAACCCCTTGTATTACAGAATTTCATTGCTGTGCTGACGAACACATAACAATAGTGTTTTCTCCTTGAACGGTTCCTAAGCAACCTTTTCACTTGACGCAAGCAGCAACTACTGACTGACAGTCCTCAAAGTTTCATCCATGGGACCCCCTCAGTGGAAGTAACCCACATTTCACTCTATTTTAAGCTTAATGTCAGATGTAAGGTCTTACCAAAACATATGGGTCTCTCCACTCCACATGTATCAAATAGAGCCCGGTTCCCTGGAAAGCCAACATGTACACATGATTCTTTCTTACACGAGAGCCTCTCTTCACAATCCTTAGCCTCTCCTCTCCAGGTTCTTCACTTGGATGTGGAGCGACAAGGCGACTTTAAAGTCGGGTTATGCCTGCGTCTTCCGTAGGATTACACCAGAATCCCAATGGTTTTAAACAGTCACACTCTGCCACTCAAAGCCAGACATTTTCCGTTTGGAGCGTTTATTAAAGGAGCTTGGGAGTCTGTGGTGACAAGTGAAGCGTTTTGTAGAAACGGAATGAGGGATAGAGAACAGAATTCAGCAACTAGGATTTTCCTTTTTTAAAAGTTTCAGTCTCAAGACTTTCATAGCCTTTGTCACTGTGTTTAGAAATACAGTCACAAACACAGCCCAGAGACAATGTTTCCCTATTAAGAATACTATTTCGGTAGGAGGAAGGGGGCCTCCCCATATTTAGTGCTCATGTTCATGTGGGTTCCTGGTTTTTCCTTCCAATATCCAACATAATCAGAAGGGAGGAGAGGCGGGTCATGGACGAGTAAAGACAAGAAGCATCACATGATTAGTGGGAAAGGGATTGCCAAAAAGAGGCAGTGTCTGTTTGGAGGAAGGTCGTTTGAGAAAGATTGAGATAGAGAATTTATGGCAGGGATTACAAGTTATTTTACCATTTATTTGATGTAAAATGTATGTTATTTTGAATATGAATAGTATGTTATTTTAGCAGGTTCGTCTCTGGCCAACCTTGTGCCTTAAACCTGCAATAACTGATTTTTTAGGGGGGGCAGCGGATACAAGTTGTGAACACAACACTGACATATCAACTTTTAAGTTACGGGACAACATTATCCAGACACGAGGCCAGAGGGATGACCACTGGGTCACAAGCCCTGGAATCTGATTGGCCACCCCTGGTGCTCCCCCTACCAGATTAAGAAGGTGATACATAGTTGGCTTGTTAATATCAGAACCTCTGTATGGTGATATTTCTCTGTAGGTTCATGAGCAACCCCTTTCACATTGTTACGTTTTCACATTGTACTACTGTAATACTGTATGTCTTGTATTTTACAAAGGTTAAAGATACATAACTGCAGTAAGAGTAAAACCCCATATATACGTAACATGTTTTTAGTGTTGGACAATATGTATGAGGATAACAGACTAGTCATGAAATGTTCTCTTTGCTACAGTAATTTTATATTCGAAAGCTAATCTTGCAAGATAACTTTAATTGTGTGTGGGATCAGCATCATCCTTGTCAGCATCCCAAAACTATTATGTGCATACTTAGACACTTGTGTGTCTGACTTGCCTTTGCCAATTCTTTCAATCCACCAAGAGTAATTAATACCCATTCTTTTCTCCATTCACCAGTCCTTACCACTAAATCTAATAGATGTTTTAACAACAGACTAACAATAAAATCCTGTGTCCATGGCAGCATTTATTCAACTTGAAAGAATAAGCCAACAATGATGGAGGATACACAACAACATCTTTTCCCTCTGTCCATGGTTTCCTCATTGTAATCCGCCTTGTCCAGCTTGTGAAAACAGAGAAGCGTTCTTTTGCAAACTGCCTCCTCTGTCAGCTTTACTGTGTTTATCTATTCCTTCTGTCACTCTCTGCTCATCGGCGAAATGGTCGGTGAGAGTATGGATCCAGTTCATGACAATCCATCATTTATGACAAGTACACACAGTAATCTATTTTAAACAGCAGGGTATGATGCTGATGATGCATAGCAGAAGAGGGTATACAGTATACACACTTATGGGCGTGCATATTGATAATCAATTTTCTTCATTTTAACCACTGCAGGAAAAATATTTATCTTTCCAGGAGCCACTCTGTGTTGCAATATGTTGAACATAGTAAATAATATGCATTGTGATTGTCTTTATTGACATCTCTCATCGCTTAGACTACTGGAAAACTGGCAAGGGCTAAATTGAAACATGATGGTGGAAATGTTTCTAATAAAGTCCATTTAGTTGGCATCCATCTTTTTAGTCAGAGCGCAATGGACTGCGCATAGCACTGAAATAAGTAATGAAGCAAACACGCCTAAAGTCTTATTCTATATTGATCTGTCAAAGCTAGACAGGAGTTTTAGTTACACAGACAGGAAGGGGCTTCTGCAAAAGCAAAATATCATTGGTTGAGTTCAACCTTAATGGGTGGAGCTACAGAATCACAGTTTGTAATATCGATAAAAGATGTTACAACATGTCCTCCATGTGTACATTTGTGACAGTAAATAGGATTGTTTGGTTGCTGCTGTTTCATTCAGGGATCAGTCATACAAGTGATGATATTTTCTTCTTTGCAGGCTTTCCTTGGTTTCTTCCTTGTTTGATTTTTACTTAGATTGTTAAAGGAAGTGGCACATATTACCATGGCAATGTGGCAACCATCCAATCACACTGAGCAACAGTCCTTGATGTTGCCCACGACATTTCAGAAATTTTAGTTGTGTGTGCCCTGCAACACTTTTTCAGATGAAAATGTGTCATGATATGTTGAGAGAAGACTGTGTTAAAATATATATATCATATACATATAATTAATAAAATAGTCTCCAGCAGGATCCCTCAGATTCAGTTCCTCGTCCTCTAAGCCGCCATTCCTTCCTACCCCATTTTCCCTCCCAGTACCCCATCATTACCCTCTCATCCCTGTGCCCATAGTGGCAGTAAGCCTATGAATTCCAGACCATTCTTTGGAGATATCTGTGGGCTTTCTTCTTGCTCCCAGCCCCTGTTGCTACAATTTCAATCTGCCTGTCGGTTTGAAGGGGCTGCCAGGTGCTCCTGGCTCAGCCATATGTCCTCTGACACTCTGTCTTGGGGATGGGGGAGCAGAAGAGGGGGGTGGGGGTTAAAGATGAGGCTATCTGGAGCTACCTCTGAGAACTACTCTTCCTGAAAAAAGTTGGCTGACATGTGGCAATAACACAACCCACCAAAACTAAACCCTGTCCCTAATTCTCTCTTTGCGCTAGCCCTGAGCGGGATTCAGATATAGGGATGGCAGTGAGTTTTTCAGTGGGTCCCCATGGGGTCGGAAAAACAGATCCTGTTTCAGCGAGCCAGTTGGCTTGGTGTGGCGCAGTGACCGCATCGCCATCTTCGGCTCAGAGTCTGTCAGTCAGTCACAGTCTGCTGGTCTGCGACTCCAGTGGTCAGGCAGGAGTTCATTCTTTTCTGGTGTCTTTGTCTGAATGTTTCTCTGACTGCCAGACACTTCTTTCAACTCTGAAACCTCTTTCTGCGCCTCTTTCTCTGTTTCCGATCCAGGGCTGTGATTCTGTGCTGAACTGGTCACACCATCGGTCCAGCTGCTCCTCCTGCCTCTAGGTAAGGTCTGCAAGCCCGGTGATAGTTCTGCTCGCACAAAGGCACAGTCAAACACACACACGTACACACATTTATGCTCAAATGTATGCACACACACGCACATCAGAGTTTGAAACCACTTGACAACAGAGTAGCAGCATAAACAACAGCTAAACGTCCCCTTTGATTTGTATCCTAAAACTCTCCAGTGCAAGAAAGGCTGTTGTTTAGAGTTTAACAGAACAAACAACAGCCACAACAGGGGTTCTTATGCCGAGACTGACATGTGGGACTGGCTGTCCCTTATTAAGTATCTGCTGTGCCCTTTGTTGTTTCGCAGCAGCAGATGCACATTTTCCCAGAGGTCCCAGCAGCCCAGCAGTGTCCTGAAGTTACCAGGACTGCAGGATGTATTATGACAGACTTTAAATGTGAGGAAGAGGAGCCCTCATCACCCATCACCTCTGTGAGATGAAAGGCCCCGAAAGCAGCCAGCCACCCTGCTGGACACAGCTCAGCTGTTATAAGAAGTGTTTGACAGGAGTGGCAGGTACTTGACCTTCTCTCTGGCTTTTTCCTCTCTTCTTCTCTCTCTCTTTTCTCTCGCGCTCTTGCTCTGTGTCGCTGCTTCGCCACAGGCTGACCACTCTTGCCCCCCAGCCTCTTGGGTGTTGTCAGGGAGCTAACAGTCCCAGTGCGCTGTAGTACATCTGCATTTGTTGTTTGTTTATTCCCTCAATTTTCAATAAATACAACAGAGGAAGCCTTGTGGTGGTGTTGATCTTGCTGGCGTGCAGTGTTGCATGCTGTGCCACATTACTTCCGAGGTTAAGGTCCCAGGTCTCAGGAGAAATTGTGAGCGACTTGATGTCAAAGGTCAGGGAGATGGAGAGATGGAATTGCTGCTCAGTGGATAAGTAAAAGAAAAGGCAGGGGGGGCTCTAATTGCATAAACATGAGTCTTATTATTGATGTGGAGTTTCATGAAGAGTATGACATTACAACAACATCCACTGTCTAAATCAAAGGAGACTTGCAGTGGCAAACATGGTAGGTTGCCTACTGTATTCTGAGCCTAGATCTGCATGTCTGGGTGGGGGAGGCAGTTGAATTTTTAACAACCTTGATGCACATTTCCATTTCTCCGGCAGACAGTGTCCCATGTATTCATCTCTCCTAACAATGGCGAAATGTCAGCATACTTTCAGGCTGCTCTAAATTAAACATTCATCCCCTCTGAGTATACAGCTATAGAGCTGTTCTTGCCATCCCCTCCCACACAATTTTTCTATTTTCACATAGAAAGCTTTGACCAAATGAGGAACGAGACACTTTCTCTCACTTTGGAGCAGATGGTAAGGATGTAGAGTATTTAAAAAAAAAAAAAAATTATGGTTTACAAATATGCCAAATGACAATTGTCTGGCTTACTTTCATGGTCATATCCCAAATGTCCCAGGCCTCGATATGTGCAGTGGCCAAGAAAGTTGAAGACAAGACTTAGGATGGGGAGGGGGATATTTTATTAATGGGAACTATTAATATTCCATCGCAGTGGGACGATGGTGTGTTTCTTTTTGCAGAAGCATAATGAATAACTGAGTGCCTCCATGGTACCCGATTCCTCAGCATGAATATTCAGGCGCTGGTGGTGTATCATGGGAGCGTTGAGAGCCTCTTCTCTACCCTGTAGTGGATCACACCCGCGCATTTTGTCTCACCTCTCTGTTGCTCCCTGTTTCCTCCCATGCACACTCAGGCATGCGACGAAGGCCAGTAGCATCTGGGGACCGGCGCCTATAGATCTGATGCCTGGCTCTCAATAACGGCCCTCCACAGAGGCTGGATTGATTGATTACACTACTGTGGCTTTGTGTGGGTTTTTAATTGATTGATTAATTGTGGGCCTGGGCTGAGATGTGATTGATTATGAGTAGTCAGCAGTGGGTCGGAGTTGGGCTGTCAAAGCCAGCAGGGTGAGAGGTGAGCTCATGTGGCTTTTGTAATATGCTCGTTCTTTTATCCAAGAATGCCTCTTTTATCTTTGATGCTTGGTACAGCCACACTTTGTCCTTGCCCTGGTCACCTCTCCGGAGCTCATTTTCTCCCTCGTTTCAGTGAGTGTGTGTCTGTGTTCACGTGTTCACATGTGTTCACATGTGGTGTTGCCTGGAGCTCTGTATGTCCTGTTCTTGCCAAAAAGTGTCCAATAATGTCAGGACCGTGGCATTCAGCAGATACAACAAATAGTTCCATACAAACCTCAAAGACTTATCTCTCGTAGAGCCCACGCAAGGAAATAGAAACAGTTCAAACATAAAGACGAGAGGAACAAAGAGAGGCGGAGAATAGAAAATGCATGTAACGGTGAGGAATGAAAAAGGAAAGAGTGGCCCGACTCCAGAAACCCTGTTCAGATATGACGGTGAGAAAAAGAAGGAAAGAAAGAAAGAAAGAAAGAATCAATTTGAAAACATAGACCATAAAGGGCAGACAGTTAAATGCATTGACAAACAAGCATTTCAACAGTAGACGTGTCATTCTCAACAAATGATACACTGTCCCACTGGGCCAATAAATAACACAAATCTAGTCGGCATCCATCTTTTTAGTCATTCTAGGGGGCTGAGATTGGGGACGGTCGGGGTTCTGTGACCAAGACACAAAGCTTAGATGCATCACAGTCATTTCTTCAAGTTTCATTAAAATCTGATCAGTGTTGTCTCAGGATGTGCGACGTATAAACAGATGAATGAATTAACAATAAAACAAACAGAGAACAAATGAATTAACAAACACACAAACAAAAGAACAAATGAGCCAACAAAAACAAAGGAGCAAACTAAACAATGGAATGAACAAATAAATGAATTAATGAATGGACCAGAGAATCTAGCATGGGGACGGGGAGTGTGTGCGGGTATCAGTCACAATCTGTTTGTCTGTATCTTCCCTAGACAGAATTTCCATTCAAAATGAAGGTTGCCTTTGGTTGCTTAAAGGGCAGGAAGAGCATCTTGACAGTTAAAGGCTTTGTCTAATCACTCGTCACATTGGGGATAAAACAGCAACATGCGCTTGTTGTGCTTTATCTGCTAAACGTGTCTCACAGGGAAATGTCAGAAGCAGTTGGGAGGGCACAAATGTTGTGTTTTGTTAATAAATATCCTAAAGCAGTCTAGGTTACTTCAATATTAGTTAAAGGAAATGCCTTTTCTTCCTGTCATTATTTATTTTTGTGTGCTGATTGCTGTTGGTCAATGAGAAGACATTTGGTCTGCTCCTTGTTTTGCTATTGTCTTTTAGTAACCTATAAATAGTATGGCCTGTCCTGCGTTGTCTTCCTTTGCACTTTGAAAATCAACATAAAATGAAACATTTGTACTCTTTGCACTTGGCACTTTTGCACGTTAGTAATTATGATATAAAGGCCCAGGAGCATGTATTCAAAACTGACAATGGAGCAGCCTTGAGCAGAGAGGAACTGATTCTTTAGGGGCTGAGCACAGTGAAGAATCGCTCATGATGTGCTTTACTGTCGACTGAAATATGTCAGAATCTCTGCAAAATCCTCCAGCCTCAACTCAGCAGAGGACCAAAAGGTTCACAGCCATCCCTCCACTTCCTGGACAGTCCAGAGAGAGACATGTGAGTGGGCTGCATATCACAGCCATCCGTCAACCACACATAATACCATCCACCCAAATGTGGTGGATGGTATTATGAAGGTGGCACCATAATATATCAAATTCCCATATTCTGCAGTGGAACAGACACAAATCAAAAAGAGTCAAAGATCACATAAGACAGTATAGCTTTACATTAAAATGCAGTCTTTCCCTCTTTGAAGTGCTTATTAATTAACAATTACTCTTGATTAATTAATCACTTATTGCAGGTTTAAATAACATTCAACATTCATGATTAAAAAGCAACAATCAAAGTTAAGAGTCTAATAGAAAAGCTCAGCTAATGTGCTTCATCAGGACTGTGTGGATGTGGTTTGATAAGATTTGATTGACAGTCACCATACAACCCACCAAAGGTCATCACATTTTGATTCAAATGCTGCTAAATCCTGATTGGTGCAAGGAGGTATGTGACATTGCCTTTTTCCGACTGAGCCCCCCCACTTCAGATCAGTGAGAAGAGCTCAGAGAAAAAAATAAATAAAGAAAGAAACCTCTAATGTGAAATAACCAAAACGGTTCCAACTTTGGCAGTAAAATAGTGTGCTCATGTAGGATCCCATTACTCATACCGATTGAGAAAACAAGTTTTCAGGGTCTTTAAAGAAACCTTTAAAGAGTGCACCGTAGGTTCTCATGAACAGCTGGTGGACTTGCTTGGACACTGCTGACAAGAAGGATCCTGTCATGTGTTACAATTCAAATCAACACCATCAGTATTTAGCCTTAGGTCTGAACTCTGATGGTTATGCTTCTTAAATTAAATCAGTGTCTGACTCTGATGATGACAGTCTCTTCTTTTATTCCCCCAGTGCTCGGCCTTCCATCTGTAATTAATTAACAGCAGTTATCCTGTTTTGAGTTCTCATCAACATTTCCTACGTTTCTGAGTTGAGGTCAAAGTATTTCCTGATTTCATCAAAGTTGTGCCTCTAATGTTACAGCATGGGCGGCATCAGCAGTTTCTTGCGTCAGTAATTTTTCTCAGTTGTTGTCACTTTACTGCTTACACTGTAAAAAATATATATTTTTGGGTCTGGTTGCCATTTGTCAGTGTGGTAGTGGTGCTCTTCATTTGTCACTTTTTTTCTGTGGGTTTTCTAAGATGTCTAACTATGGTTGAACATGAACAATTGCCATTCATCAAATATACCTGAGACAAATTTGAGACATGGACCCTGTTTAATGAATGCTTCATTAGTTTTCCATAGGCATATTTACTTAAGTAAAAGTAGCAGTACAACAATGTAAAAATACTCTATTACATGTAAAAGTCCTGCATTCAAAATCCTACTTAAGTAAAAGTATAGAAGTATTATCAAGTATCAAAGTAAAAGTACTCCTGCAGTAAAATGGCCCTTGTGACTGGTGTATTGTTATGTGTTATATGACATTATAGATTTTTAATACTGATGCAACAATGTGTAAGCAGCATTTTACTGTTGTAGCTGGTTGAGGTGGAGCTAGATTTAACTACTTTATATACAGTTAGGTAGATATGTCCATTGGTTTCCAACCTAGGGGTCAGGCCTCTCCCAAGGGTCACAAGATAAAGATAAATCTTAGGGGGTCGTGAGATGATTAATGGGAGAAAAAAGAAGAAAAAACAAAGTTCTGCTACAAACATTTGTATTGTTTTTTTTTTTCCAGACTTTTCTCTAATCTTTGCTTTTTTGTGACATAATGGATAATTTTCACTCTTTGGGCCTGAAAGAGGGGAAATCTCTCTTTGGTGGAGCAACTCTGACATCTGAAACGTGTAAAGGGACCCCAACCAGACACTGTTTTGTTTTTTTGTTTTTTGTTTTTTGTGAGGGGTCACAAGCCAAAAAGCCAGTGGTTTAATCTTAACAATTGTATCATTTAAGTATGCTGTTCCCTCGGCTTGGAAAATCACCTAAATCCTCGGGAGCTGGTCTTCTTGGACGCATTTAAAGTGACTGTAAATGACTTGGAAGCAGTCTAGTCTTGGTCAGGACACTCTTGGAGAAGAGATTTTTAATCTCAATGAGTCTTTTACGCCTGGTTAAATAAAGGTTAAAAAATGTATAAGCTTATTGTATGTGTTTCAATGTCAAATCGTAATCTGTAAAAAGTAGTATTATACCTGTCATATAAAAGTAGTGGAGTAAAAAGTAAGATTTTTCCCAGTGAGTAAATCTACTTAGTTACTTTCCACCACTGTCCATTGGTACCTTTGTCTAGAACTTGTCTTAACAAAAACTTAAGTCAAGTGTGAGTAAGGCCGGTGGTGTTTTAGGTGTTGGTTGGTACCGTGGAGCAGATGGTGCATCAGGCTTTGGCTTTGGACAGCCTGTAGGTTCCCTATGGGGCCCAGCAGCAGAAGCAGTAACGGAGTGAATGCTACTAACCCTTCCTGCTTCCATTAGAGACAGAAACTAGAGGATTACTGCCAGGGGCAAGGCTAATGACTGTCATGGCCACAGAAAGCCGATTTACTGAAACCGTGGCAGGGAGGCGTGAAGCCAAAATCTCCCACTAAGACCCAGCGTGAGGGGCTTTAATAAAGGAGACACTCTGCTCTATCGTTTGCTTTCTTCAGTGAAAAAGTTGTAAAAATCACAAAGAAACAACAAAACAACAACAACAAAAACATATGCATATAGGAGTTAATTGGAAATAAAGACAATCAAATGGTGATTATTCCTTACAGATCCACAAACCTGACATAAAACGTGTTTGCAGCCTTATCTCCTTAAACTGGGAGCATGCTAGAGAGGCACAGCAAAAATAAATAGCCCCATAATCATTACTAACTCATAAGACATAAATCACTAAAAATGATAGTGTTATAAGTGATAAGTGAGCTGGAGGATACAGACGATGAGGTGCCTTCTTTGTAACAGTAACAGTTAATGCTGCTTGAGGCTCCGTGCAGGAACTTGACGACATTCATGTTTCCAGCGTATGGGTTTGGTTTTGCAAATAAGATGATTTTCCTTAATCATTCACAATAGAGGACATGTGATGGGAAGCGAGGGGTTTACACATGAAATGGCTTTTTTTTTGTGGCACGTTAAGGAGCAATACCCAGTGTGAAAACGCAGCGCTGAATGCATCGAGAGCCGTCCCCGTCGCCGAGATGCCTTTATATTCCACACGACTCCATCGAGAGACACTTCAGCTCGGTGACATTTAAGAATATCTGATCTGAGGAATTTCTCATCGTTTACTGCTGCTTCTCTTATTCCCTCCATTTTCTCTCTCTCCTTCTCTTCCACCCTCGGAGTTGTCCTCCCCTGCTCCCTTTCGTGTCTAAATAACACGCGCACACACACACACAAACACACATGTGCCTGGGCATTGATTTGGCTAGTTCAGAGTGTACAGGGGCAAGAGAGAGCACTCATGGAGAAGTTTGTACAATTGATCTCTGGAGGGCTTGAGATGCAGGACCCGCTCTTCTCTCTTTCTCAGTCTCTCTCTCTCTCTCTCTCTCTCTCTCTCTCTCTCTCTCTCTCTCTCTCTCTCTCTCAACCTCTAACGCTCACTCTCTCCATCTCTCTTCTTCTGCTCCTTTGTTTCCTCTGGCTGAATATGCATTTTCTGGATTAGAGTGAAGACCAGGAGGAAAAGGAAAAGGGCGGACATTGGTGTTTTGAGTCTGCGGGTTTGGGATCTCAACTGTGGAGTTTGTGAAAAAAAAAAAACTCTTATCCTCATAGGAAGTATTTTGGTTGACTTGGCAGTGGGACTCAGCTTGCAGATTAGTGCTTTCTTCAGTGCCCCCTCTTTTAGAGAATCCAGCATGATGCTGTAGTTTAAGATTAAAAAATGGGAGACATTTTACCTCTGAATTTATCCATGTGTGTCCCTGCTACTCACTATTTAGTTACTATCTACCTGTTTGTTCTGCTTATTCACAATATCCAAATATGTTTCATCATCCTGCAACATCATTCTGCAACCATGTCTTTAAAAAGCTTCTATGTCTACCACAGACAATTGTTACCTGACTCTGCAGTTCCCCACAACCCTACAGGGCTTTTATAGTGTCTTTCAGCTCATTGTTTAGCTGTCCGGCCTGCAACTTTACTGTTTTGGTTCATTCTCACTGCTCTCATAGCGTTGCTTTTGGCTGTAGCAGGCAAAGAACGACCAAAAGGCAGACAGACAGCGTTAACGACTAGCTGGTTAGAGCATTTAACTGCTAATAAGCCAGATATTTCCCTCAGGAGTTAGTAAAGACCAAAAACAGAGCTAAATAGATAAATACTGGACTTTCATTTGCCAGGTGGACAGAAACATGACTCCAAATGAATGCTAATATTGCTCTGGATCTGCTGGAGGTGTAAAAAATTGGCCAAAAACAATCAGTTCTAGCAGGTTTAATTTAAAAAAAAAACTTGCAAAAACAAGTTTAAAAAGAATCTACTAACACCTTGAGTGTCTCTGTTCCTGAAAAGTAGATGCTTTGAGCATCAGATTTCCTTCTGTTTCAACATAACATCTGAAACTGTTGAAGCAAATGTTGGAAAATGCATTACATTTACATTTTTGAGGCTGAGATAGCTCAAAATATTAGATCATCTAGTTAGCATTGAGATATTGTTTTTGAAAATTTGAACACACTTTATACCAGTGGTTTCCAAGTGCTGGGCTATAGCACCTAAAATCAGTATCACGATTAATTGTCACATTTACCTCTGTAACAATTAATAACAAAACTCTGTAACAAACAATATCTTATTAAATACACTTTTGCACACGATTCTCTGTCCTCACAGTGGAGCTCTCAGAAAATCATGGATTGTGACTTAGTAATATTTATTGAACATTATGCAGTAGTTTTTTTTTTTCTGTTCATCTGTTGTGACTATCAAATTAATTAATATTATTATTATAATTCGTCTGAATTACACTTTTATGGCTTCTGTTACTTCATTCCATTAGCAGGATGTTTTAGGGTATGTAGTGACATTATATTAACGCTTGTGTAACAGACTGCTGCGTCTGAAATGACCTGCTTCAGCCTCCAGACTGTGGTCAGGGAACACAACAGGCTGGGCTGTAGCTAACTTTGAGGCTAACCTCCGCGTCACAATATTCAGCTGCTGGTAAACAAAACTCTGAACTCTGCTTGGTTCTTGAGAAGCTGTAGCATTTATTTTCTGAGAAACTGTACAGTGGCTCATACTCAACATTTGCTCTTACATTCACGGTTTACTGTTAACCTGATGGTCAGCACACCGGCCTGTCCTCAGCACAGACACATCTCCTCTCTCTCTCGGACACTCGCCACAAACTGCACTGAGCGCTCCCAGTGAGGCAGCATTACTCCGCTATTTCCAACAGTATTTACATTTAGCTTCGTTTTGTCCTGCATCGTGTTGACTGAAGCCAAAGTGCACCCACACGACAGACATATTTTTTGTGTGCCAGCTCTTTCTCTTCTGCGCCCACCCTGAGCTGCATTTCAACCGTTTTGGCTTCTGACCCCTCATCCCCGGTTGCATATGTCTACCAGTTATGAGAGAAAAGAGTGTTTTTTTTTTTTCTCCCTTTTTTTATTTGAATAATTTTTAGAGGTGAAAATAACCTAAAAAACAAAACAAAACAAAAAAACTATCAATTCTCAAGGAAAAAAAGCAGCAATAATAAAAAAACATAATTTGGTGCAGAAGAAATATATTTTTTCTGCTTTCCTATCCTGTTAATCAGCTTGTGACCCTTTAGCTTTGTGGGAGTTCTGACCCCCAGGTTGGGAACCACTGCATTATGCTTTATCATCGCCACGGCAATACTGGCTGTCAAATGTCCATTAATATTGGATATCGGTACAAAAGGATTTTTGGTCTTTCTTTCTTGTTTCTGGAGTGATAATATACTCCAATGTGTCACAATATAGAATATAATGGGCTTGGCTTTTCCAATATTTTTCAGTATCAGGACACCTTCTTGTTCATCATCGTTTACATATCAACTCAGTAACCGTAAGTGAAGTAGCTGACTTTTTTTTTTACAGTTTTAAAAACTGTATATCACAAGCTGGAATGTCTTTGTGGCCATCTGATGTCTGACTGCATTTTCTCTGAAATCCTTGTGTATTTGTGAAGGAGGAAAGTCTGGCGAAGGATTACGGGAGAACAGCAAACTGCCAAAATCTGCACAGCCTGTCAGAGTTTGGAAAAGAAAGAGACAGGAGAGGAAAAAATGTCAAGAAGGAGACTGCAAATGAGGCTTGTTTCAATAAGGGGATCGATGGGGATGCAGGAAAAGATGTTGTGTGCATCGATGATAAGTGTCCGCGGGCAAACACAGGAGGGTAGGTTATAGAGGAGGATATATGTGTGTGTAGGGGGGATATTGAGCAGTGAAGATAGTGTGAGAGAAATGAAGATAGAGAGTGTGGCCCACAGGAGGCTGCAGAGATACAATAGTTTTTTTGACTAGTTTTCCAAAGCACTGGTTGTTTGAGAGGCTTGAAAACATGTTTCTGATTAAGAAGAGACCATTGCTTGATTGGAAAACAGACACTGTGTGAGGCAGGTGAAGGACGCTCAACATTAAACAAATCAGATTTGGATATGTGTTGCATTTCAGAACTATCCCTTTCAGATCGTATTTCAGTTGTATCTGAAGCCTTGATGGTGATCATTCATGGCTACTGTATTTAGTGGGGAATCTCTACAGGCTTGGTAATTATTTTTAGGCTGTTGCCCTTTGTGTTATTCAGTTCCCTGGCCCAGGCCTTATGTAGGAAGATGTGATTGTTGGGGACAGCCCTTCAGCAGTTGTCCATGTCACAGGGCCTTGTGGGGGATGCACTTTCCCCCACAGGACCCATCATGGCAGACCAGCCCCAACAAGTGCAGTGGCTCTATTTATTATAACCTTCATTCCAGAAGGTTATTATTTATTCGCACTGTCTCCTCCAAGCTGCCTGAGTATGTCCGCGGCGTAGCCTATTTTACACGTGCATACGTTGAAGTGAGGCCTTGTGAAGGAGAAAAAGCCAGGTATGTCCCCAGCCTTGATGTCAGCTGTGTTATTCAGCTCCTTTTCGTCAGTTCCTCCAGCTCATATGTTGAGAAGCCGCTGACCCTGGGCTTATGGATGAGCTATACTGAGAGGTTCTCCCTCATGTCTAGTCATGATGCCATTAGTCGCTGATAGCCTCTAAAGTTGGATATAACAGTGGCTTACTGTAGACTGTGGCTTACTGTAGACTGTAGACCAAAGAATTTCTGTCACCTGTTATGGCACCTATTTGTCTTAGTATTATAATGATTGAGGCCAGCTGCGCCCACGTTGTAGAGGTTTTTGATACACAGTATATTTATATATGGACATTGCAGGCTGTGGAGAAATGGGATTTTTTTAAAGGAGAAATAGTCCAGATATTCAGACATTTCTTGATAGCTGTCACTGCATGTTTATCAGCAACTTGTGTACTGATCTGTTCACACTGACAATAAGACAGATTAGCTGCCACAGTGGCAAGTTTTTTTTTTTTTCCTTTTCTTCTGAATGCTGATGGCAGTAGGAGGAGATCTCTTCAATGTTTCCCACTGCTTGCCATTCTGTGTTAAAAATAGTCACACAAAGGGTGACACTGAGCCATCATGGCATGTCATTTTTGGGATCAGCTCTGTGCTGAGAAACGGCTGGAACCCTTCTGTCTTGCCATCGATAGAGAGGAGAGAAAGGCTGTGTCTCATCATTGTCCACCTGGCTCGTGCTTGTCCTGTAGTCATTTTGTATGACTGTGACTCCAGGTGAAAGAATACAGATGTAGGTCCTAATCGTATTGGAATGATATATCAAAAATCGGACTAATTTCAGGGCTTTGTGTTTTTACTGGACTGACGGGAGTCATATCCTAATTTAATGCTGTATACTGTAAGATCTAGGTGTGAAGGTGCTATATGTACACATTCTTAAAGAAAGAGTGAGTAGCTTCTACTTCATGTCATTGCTTTTTTTGAGAGCTGATATATCTTTGACAATTAAAAAAACATTTGCCAGAAACATTTTTCACTTTTCTCTGTGGCTTTTTATCTTAAAGACAGTGTTGTCTTACCCCTGCTAATTTCTTAAAATAATAATTTCAGATTCCAGCATGCTGTAACATGCTAATGTAGCACCTTCAAACTGTTGTATCTCTTCTGCGCTGTTGATAATTGGTGATGGTAATTGCCCACTCTGCAGAAGTAAAGCCTTTGTAACAAAATATAACACTGCCTGAAGAGGTAACAACACCATCCTTTAAGGTAACTAGTGCAGTGCACGTTCAGAGAGCATGGCTGCGCAGATTGCTTGGCCCCCGGAAGTGCTGCTTGCAGCGTTGTCGAGTACCACTTGTCTGATCGACTTCAAACTCAACACTGCACTCCCTTGGGTCCTCAGCAATACACCCACTAAGTGTGAAGTTGATCGGATGAACGGTTGTTGAGAATATCGAAGGATGTACATACAGGCAGACAGACAGACTCCTTCCTTTATAATTATTTGCTGAATGAAGATGGAGATAGCAAAAGGCTCTAACAAGTCCCTAACCCAAAGGTCCTCTCCTCTCCATCTACTGTCTGCAGTGGGGCTCTTGAGCATGTTGTTCACACAGAGGCACATCCATCTTCTTTTTATCCCAAATTACTCGCCGTCTTTGATTCTCACTCCCCGTGTAAATGAAGTGGGTGTTAGAGGGCGGGAAAGCGGTGGGCTGATGGATCTTATTAGAGGTGTTGCATTGATAATCAGTGTAGAGACAACACGATATGGGGTGAGGGAGGCGGTGAGAGAGAGAGAGAGAGAGAGAGAGAGAGGAGGGAGGCAGGAATAGGGAGAACAATAGGGATGTCTCTATTCACAGTGGCAAGGTGCCCTTGAGAGGACGGAGACAGAAAAGGCAGAGACAGACAGAGAGAGGACGAGGACAGAGATGGAGGAGAATGTTGAGCTGTCACAAATGTAGCAGTGATGTCACTTTGGTTTATCTCCATCAGTGCGTCTGACTGACCAGAGAGGCAATTCCACATGTGTGAGCTGAGTGAAACTCCATGTTTACGAAGGGATAAACGTTTGCAGCACTCTCTCTCCCTCTCTCTCGCTTTCATTCCCTTCCCTGGGCTTCCTCTGGCCCTCCATTTAGGAAGTGAGAAAGTACACATCTTTATTTATAAATCATGGAACTCCCATATCTTCCACTTGGCCTATTTGGCAACAATAACTGCACAATTAATTTGCTTTGCTCTATATTCCCTCTGTGTTTCTTCTGTGACTACTGATGAAGAATATGTTTTTCTGTATGATGTTTATATTGAATAGTGTGCATGCAGTGCACACCTTCGCCTATGACAACTCCAAAACATCTTGGCTTTCTTAACATTGTACCCAGTTCGGTGGTACTGCAGGCTATGCTTCATTACGTACAATGAACAGAGTACCACTTTGACAGGGGACTGGTTGCTTGAAGGGGGCAGGCTGTCTGTCATTCCTCAATAGGATCATCTCCACCTGCTTATGTGTTTGGCCTGGAGGAGGAGCACAGGGGAGGAGGAGCATTGGATTAAAGGATGTAGGGTTTTGTTTGTAGGGTTGAGAAAGCCATACTGTATGTTGAGGTCAGAGATCGATTGAGGAATCTTCATATATAAAGACAATAAGATCATGTCCTCCATATTTTTTCTGAAAATTTGAGGGTTTTAGCATGTAAGAGTTAAACATACCTTTAAACAGTAAGTATACACCCCGTGAAAATCTTGTTTCTGCTGACCTCCAATGGTTTAACGTCTCACCTTACTGTGATGATGTCCAGGTGTTCTCAATGACAGGTGCAACAATATAATAAATATTAATAAACTTTATTTATGAATAACAGTTCAGCACAATAAATGTAATAAAAATAGGCCACTAAAAGTACAGAGAATGTAACTGACTACATTTAGGCTAACAAAATAAAATAAAATAGACGTATTTAGTATTTTGCCAACAAATTTATATTTCTGTCTGCATTTAGACTTTCATACAGGGAACTAAAGTTTGCAGAAAATATAATTGTGTAATTCAATTAACTGAATAATTTATATATGAAAAATCCAAAAAAAATCTGGGCGGCATGGACTCACGTCCTCTGTATTTCTAAAATCCTGGTGGGCCTGTCGAAGTGAGCGTACTTTGTTGTCACTTGTTTTGCGGCCGTACTTTATGGCCACCCCTCTCGTCTCATTGTGGTGTGAAAAAGCTCTCACGAGGCTAACTTTTTCCGAGTTGGGAAGTTGAGGTGAAGTGATGTGGGATCAGGGAGGAAGGAGAAACATTTGGTGCTTGTACAGAAAGTATTATACACACCCTGGTACACTGCATGCTAGAGGAGACACACTGAGCCTATGAGCTTGGCTTTATTAGATCCAGGCATAAAGCGATGTCGGTTACAGCTGGCGTGCAGACTTTATGTAATCACACAGCCTGAGACAGTCAAGCAGCTGCAAACACACACATACACTCACAAAAAGACATATTCATCCAAACTTGCATATTTTTTATTACACTTACTGTGGACTGAAAACCATGTGTGTCCAATTTTGGTGATTTATATGTTTTTAGATTAGTTAAAGGATTGCAGTATATTACAGTATTATAAAATCCTTTCCTTGCCAGATTTAAAAAATATATAGATATTGACATGCAACATGGTCAGCTCCTTAAACCTCCAGACCACCATGGCACCCCTGACGCCAGATCGTTATTATAATAATAAAATAGTGTGATATGGAAATGGACACATAGATGGTCTGTTTATTCATCAAACTATTAAGTTTATGATAATGCTTTATATTAAGGTCCTTATAACAAGTGTTAGTTAATATGTAATAAGGCCCTTAAAAGTCCTTATAAGATGCTTATTAACATTATTATGTATTAATAGGACTATATAAATGTTAAGACATGTATAAGCACTTACAAGAAACGTGTTAACAATTTAAAGACTGTAAGGCTTTTATTAATGTTCTTAAGCAGTCTATAAATTAACAAGTTTCTTATAAGTGCTTATAAATGTCTTATAATCTAACAAATGTGTTTATGATGCTATTATTAACACATATAGTCTTATTAACACATAATAATGTTAATAAGCATCTTATTATCTATTAACTAATGCATATTACAAGGACCTTAATATAGAGCGTTACCGAAGTTTATTAAGGCAAGTGCTATGAGAGAGAGAGGTCTTGGTCTCAAGACCCTCATGCTTCTGTATACAGAAAAGTATACAGGCATTAAAGTTTCTCTCGCATCATACATCAATGTGTTATATCTCACAGGCCCCAATATAACAGTGTTTTCTCTCTGTAAATTATGCATGAAAACCGTGGGGTCGTCGTTATATTCACGGACTATACATAAATGTCATTACATATTTAACGCTATTTCACAGTGTGTCTATGACTGTTGCTATCTGCGTCTCTGTTGCGCTGCCTCCCTCTGTCTCTCTCTCCTTCAGTTTCTGTTTTTTTATTCTTTTCTCTAGAGGAGATCAGAATAGCATTACTCATGAGGGAGCTGTTACCTGGATTTAACTCGACTGGCTGCTGCCATGATTATGGATGATGGTTACTTAAAACACTAATCCACTGGTTAATGCTGATTCTCTTGAGATGGTAACATTGAATTAGAAACACCAGGAGGCTGTGTTTTGTTATGTTTTCAATAACTACATTTGAAACATCATTATTTTTATAGCGTTGTTTTATTTGATCTCATATTAAAAAGTCTTTATACAAAAACAGGTGCTGCTAATTGTCTTATGCTGGGCCAAAAGTGTATATTACCTGCCTTTTTTTTGACAGTGTTGGATTGCATTCTTGTCATCGTTTAATGATCTGTTTACACTTTTTGACAGGAGGTCGTACATCTTGTCTCACAGTTATCTTCAGACAAAGAGAGCTACTTCAGAACTTAATACCGAATCAAGGCATAATGAGTATTCTTGACTAAAGATCATGCTGTTAGTGTGCAACAATTAATGACAACATGCTTTTTTTTTTTAATTTGAAAACCTTTTCATCACTATTGTTTCTTATTCTTCACCATCAGCTGTAATTTTCATGTTTCTGTCCATGAAAGAGGCTTTGTTGTGTACGTCAAGCGGCAAAAATGACTATTGGCCATGCATTTTGTTTCTGCTGGTTAAACATCAGTGCTATAGGAAGGGTCTGTACCTTTTAAATAATGGAGCAAAGTGTCATCTTAAATCTTTCAGTGTTTTATAGTAGGAGCTGGCTGAATAACTGAGGCGCAAATTGTAAGGATTTGCCATTTTCTCCTTCTCATCTTGGATACAAAGATTCTAATTGCAGAATGATACAGCAGATAATTTAAGGGCACTTAAATATCTGTTTAAGTTGATTAATGGGCCTTGTGACATTTGTGTGAAGTTGATAGTCAAGAATGTCTTCAAACATTGGCGGATGAAAATGTGTAGGCCGATTGATCACGGTTATTGATTTTTATCCGAGCCGCTCCTCGATGTCTCCACGAGTTGCCCATTAACTGAAATGTGAGAGCATATGTGTTTGACTCTGCCGAGTGTGACTGTGAGTTTTCTTTAGCGAGGAGGAAAACTGCCCCTCCTGAGTCAGTGGAGCATGATGCATGTGTACGGCAGCAAGTTGTGCCTCAGCACTGACACAAATGCTACGACACCCTGCTCTGCAAATGTCAGTCCCATCCAATTAAATGGTTGAGTGATGCCATTGCCCACAAGGGGATCCCACCAATAAAGTTCTCTGTTTGTTATCAGCTTTGCTTCTTGTTTTTCCTTCTTTTCTGGAGACACTTCATAGATAAGAGTGTTGTTCGTACACGCCCCTCCGGTACATTCAGTGACTGAGAAGACCCGTGAGCCATTACAGTACCATGTTTCATGCTGCAGTAGCCTCATGCTGTTTCTGTGATTCTCTTGGGTCATGTCTGTGCTTGTTATTCATTTGCAAGCAGTTTTACCACCTACACATTGGCTATATTTACAACAATGTCAGTCTGTAGTCTGCAGTGTTGACTTCACTTTGATTATCGGTTGCTCTACTTGCTGTCAAGCACCCACATTATCCTGCTCGGCCGCAGTGATGAAATTCATCCTTGCTGTTCAAGAGCAACCTACAGTAACAGATTTTAGCCCCTGCTTCCTGATGATAGACTTAAGTTATTTTCCATTACTATTTCTATGCTCTGTTTGGTCTGTGGCAGTAGACAGTAAAAACACTGCTGTTACTGCTGTCTTTTGTTGCCTTGGAGATTGAGCTAAAAATTTGCTTAACATTTGCCACGCAAGAGTAGAGTACAATACAGTAGGACTATCTTTCTTACCCTGAAGAATCTTTTTTTCATTCTGAAGACATTTAATAATCTTTCACATGATGCCTTGCAGTATATAAATACCCTAAAAGCCAGGTTAGTTACATGGACATCTTAGAGCACATTCTCTGATGTTCACAAGGGAAAAAAAATATTTCACAAACCTATGTGTGTTTGTTCCTGGCGTGCTGTCAGAGCAAAGAAGGGTTATTGGCTGAGGAGGAACGTGTGCTTGTGTAAATCCCTCATTACCCGCCACAGCCATTTCTACATATTAATTAAGCCAACTTACAAACCTGCTGCTGGTAGTAACTGTGCCAATCTGCCACTCTAACAACAAGAAGATAAGGCAGAAGAGAAAGTGCAGGCTTTCTCAGTCTTTTACCAGAGAAGTACTTAATTGGTTAACTTACATAGATAATAACATGTGCTGCTTGGATCTCGAGGGAGATTCTACAGATGCTAAGCCCAGTCCTGCCCTTTGCTGTTGGAGGAGGATACACGTTTCACACCCTCACTAAACTCATTAAAGTCTCTCTGACTTTGGCATGAAGAAACTCTGCAGGAAAATGATTTGAGCTCTGTGTTGTGAACTATTTCCTGGGCTCAGTTCGCTCCCCATTTTTTCCCTGTAAAACTAATACTTAGAAATAGATTCAGATAGTGATTAAAAAAAGGACAGGCCTTTATGGGTACATTGGAGGATTTTAGCTCCCTAAAAGGAATTTGATGTTCATTTCAGCATGTTAGCAGTCCCACTCTCCAAAGGTAGCTCTGGTGAAAGGCTGAACACTACATTACAGGGAAATGTTTGAGAGAGTGGCTTCTCTATGGGTCAGTGGGTAATGCCAAGAAAATGTTCAGAGTTTGACATTTATTCAGGGCTTGTCTTCCATCTGCTCTAAGTACTCTCTATGCCAGGGAGGTTAAGAGGCCACAAATGTCAGTATTTAAGAAATGGAACTATCTGCAACACATATTCAAATTAATTTGTTGACAATGCAAGCATATTGAACTGCTCCATCTATGTGCTCCTTTAAGACTTGATGAATACGTACTGTGGGTATTAAAAGGCTAATTTTGTGAGAATGTGTGCAGTGAGCCGAACGTGGCAGACATTAAATGGTCTAACACTGTTGGATTTTTTTAGGCTGACTTATGAAATGTTTGCTAATTGACAGTGCAAAGACCATGCTGTTCCTGGCTTGGAAATGCTCAGACACCTTGGGACAACTCAGCTCTCTGCTAATTCCAAGTGAGAAATTCAGCGCAGTCTTTGTTTTTCTTTCACATCTGAAGTCATGTGATGTCAAAAGATTATTAATTAAATAGTTAGTATGTGAAAAACTGTATCCACGAAGTTGATGTCATTAAATAAATGTTACCAGGAACAATAATAAGGTCTCACAAAACAGAAATAATCATATGAAGCATCAGTGTATTAAAGGTGTAGGCATAATAATAAGTAAATGTAACTTTACAGATGAGGCTACACAATACTCATTAAATTAAATCATACTCATTAAATGTGTTATTTTGATAACTGAAAATGTTTTAAATGAATTTATTTCAAGTTTTAGTAGAAACCGTGAATCAGCATGTCAGACAGGAACTCTTTAGATGAAAGTTGGTACTTGTCTTATACTCTGTGTTCACCAAAGCCAATGCATTATTGCACTGATTTCTAATGACTGCAGAAAGCCTTTGACTGTCAAGATATCCTCGTCCCACCGTTTATGCACCACAAACCACACAGCAGGGACAACATTTCTTCTTCCCTCTGCTAGTTTGTCCAGAGAAATTATTGTTGTGCAACTGTGCACATCTGTCCACTTTCTATTCCTGTTAGTTCATTTTTTATTTAAGCACCACCTATGGTAAGCACCACCTTTGCACCACATGACGTGCAGTATTTTTGTAGGAGAAGTTTTAGTTTGAACTTTATAACTCAATATGAGAGGTATGTTGGGAGTGGGCACACATTACAACACAAAGTCATAATGAGAGATGCAATATGCAGTGTTTTCACAATATAACACATAAAGACAGAGGATTCGCACAAAATGTTTATGACCTTCTATGCTTCTGGATCCCCCTAAAATTGTCTTTTCGATGATGTTTCAGATGGTTTGGGGCCCAAGCTCATCATGACTTTCTTCATGTGCAGTATATATTACCAATGTGTGAAAACATTAGGCTGATGTTCCTGCTAAGATGTGATTGAAAGAAACCACATTAGGTCTGACTTCAAGATTAAAAAGCAATGGTTTGTACAACAAGCTGAAGTAGACAAATGCAGTGAATCCCTGAGGGGTTAAGAAGTGTCCGTCAACTGTCTGTATGTGTCTCAGCCTCCAGGCTTTCCTATCCTCTATCAACTCGCCTTCCTTCAAAGTGTCAAGTCAGTAAAAAGTTGCTTTAGACAGTGGAGAGTTTACTGAGTGAGTGCAGTTGTAGCCTGAGGATGATTTATTAAATGGTAGCCTTTATTTTCCTTAAAATTGAATGTGACCGAAGAGAAAAAAAGAAAACAAATTTGATGATCAAAACAGTGTTTGTTGAGTTATGTTTGCCTATAGAAATCTGATAATTGATGAGGGAATGCTGCGACCCTGACCAGGATGAACAACTTAAGAATGGATGGATGAAGAGATGATGTTGAAATAATGATCATATTATGACGTTTTTATCACACCGAGATTTTTATTGACAAAATCACTAACTATCGGTGTCTGCTGCTGGCAAGCAAATAATTGCAAAACATTTATATTTGGTTTAACATTAGATATTAGATTTGATATTTTCTTCCAAAGGAAAAACAGAGACTGGAGCATGCTGATTGATTTGCAGCCTTTAATTGTGCAAACAGACTTTTCAACACTACTGTGTCTTCATCAGAGTCAAAAATGGACAAAGACATGAGGCAAACAATGTATAGTCAACCTAGAACCGGTGTACAATTGTCATTGGATAGTTGGTTGTCCAAGTGCCACAAGTACAGGTGCTGCATCCATAAAGTACAACAAATTAGAGGAAACATGACAAATTCAGTTCTTCATTTAGACCAAAGGGCTCCACTGTGTTAAGAGTGTGAATCCAATATGCCTATGTGCAGAGCAGTGAGTTGATAATGCTTCCACCTATATGAGAGGGTCATTTTTTTTCTATTCCCCAGAACTTTAATGATGCTGCAGAGCCGTGGTTAGCCTATGCATAATGTCAAGCAATTGCATAATTGTCCAACCACAGGGAGGTTAGGTGGTTTTCTAGTGTCAGAACGAACCAGTCTGTCTCTGACTGCAAGAACGTTTAAAGGTGATCAAGGGAGGCACAGAGCTGATATTATTTAGAGATGGATCACTTTTGAGGACGTTTCAGTGTTTAAGGATAATGTTTTTGACCCTGCCTGCCAGAGGAGAATACTCACTGGAGAAAGTGATGCATGAGTAAGTAGTGGTAGCTCTAGTTTTCTTGACTAACAGGGATTCCCTATCTGTATGAAGGGCCCTCTGATAGACAGAAGAAATAAATGATGTGGGGTAACCCCTATGCTGGAAATGCGTTTTCATTAAAATAGCTTTAGCTTGGAAATCCGTGACAATACTGCAGTTTCTGCGCAGTCTCAAAAATTGGCCAGTTGGAATATTGCGGATGAGCTGTTTTGGATGATTACTCTCGACTTTTAGAAGTGTGTTTCTGCTTAAGGGTCTACGATAAATTGAAGTCTCAATAGTACTGTTGTTTCCTTTGTAAAGTCAGGCAGCTCTCCTCTATTCCCTCTCCATATGACCCCGATATCATCAATGTATCTTTTCCACAAAGCAATCTTGAACAAAAATGTGTTTTGGAGTGGGTTATGAATTAATTTCTCTTCCCACAGACCCATAGCATAGAATGCTTGTCTTGCTTTCTATTTGACAATTACCTTGATGCATAATAACATGTGACATAAGTCCAGCTCATGTCTTTTAAATGTATTTTTATTTATTTTTACAGGGACATCAGCGTCACTGTAAATGTGCCACTGTTAGCCAAAATGGATCCTTTTCAACCGTTGTCCCTTGGCCAGATGTTAAATTAGTTGAGTTCATTATTTGGTTTAAATTGTGTAAATAAATTTTGTAACAGTCCAAACATTACATTTACTGAATCTGACAAACTGTTACCAGGAGCATGAAAAGGCCTGTCATTTCAACAAATTCAGCTAAACCAAGAGACGCAAGGTTCTTTCAACCGCTCCATGTGGCCTCAACTGAAACCTCAATAGATGTATGCACTTAGTAAGATCATCAACATGTATTTTTAGTAGAACGTGTCCCTGGTCTTCTGTACGCAGTTATTTGTCCTCATCCTTGAGTGTTCAAGTATTTGAAAAAAAAAATGAAAACCTTGAACACTGATAAGCGAACAGCTTGAGCAGCATGGCATTCAGCTATATGCTATGTTAACTAGTACAGTATCAAGATAGTTTAGAGGTTTTAGACCTTTGTTTGCATGCACCATTTATTTGTCAACGTGCATATACAGGCCAACAATGTTGGGGACTGGCCATAACACCTGGCAGGATATGTTACAGCATGGAAACAATCCTATCTAATCAGTAGAGGAGTATCTTTGTTTTGGCCTCAAATTCATCTTGATCAGCACAGATTTTATGCAGCCGTCCCAGCAATTTGCCTGATTTCATGTTACACCCTGTTACATAAAGACTTCAGAGACTGCGCTGTGTTGCTTATCAAAGAGTTCAAAGTCGAACAATGTTTATTGTGGTGGGACATCACTTGTCACTGCGGCGTGGTTAGGATGAGATCGGACTTTTGATAGAATAGCAGATAATGTAAATAAACCCACGGCTGCTGCAGTGCTGAGCTTGTTTGTTGTTTTGCAAAAATGCTAAAATGTGCATGAGAATCAAATCATCATGAAGCAGTTCGGTGAAAGGAATAACCGGAAGTCGCGCCCATGATTCCCGCAAGGTATCACGGGGCTAGGAATAACGTGGATACATTTCTTCAGTTTGCTATCTTTGCTTCTCAGGTATATAAAAGGGCAGTCCTGACATGGAGAAGCAAAAAGTGATCTCTGAGTGAAGGAGCCAGATAGCGAGAGAGAAGTTGAAAGAAGCAAAAGATAGAGAAGGAGGGTGAGAGAAAGGGGAAAGAGACCGGGAGACATGCCTTAGGTAATGGGAAAGCCTTCAAGTGAGACAGTAATCTGGATAATATGTCAGGCTGCTTTCAGCTGGGGAGCTTGACGTTTTCCCAATTAAGCTCGGGTGCAAAGGCAGCTTTTTCCCTAATTGTTTAACATGTAGTCGAACGGCCGAGTAGCTTGACCTGCACGCGCGTTCTGTAGATCACAGCGTGGTGATTGACACAGATGTCCCTCTGGGCTGTCTACACCGTGAACTTCATCAGCCTCCAGTTCAGCACCTGCACATGTAAAGAAGGACCTGTGGCTGTGTTTAAAATTAGGAGCTGAGGAAGGAAGAGGAGGATAATGAAGCTGTTATCAATACTGGAGGTTATCGGACATGGGTAGTTTTGAAGGAGTCCATTTATCTTCATTATGACTCTAAATGTGTCATTCATAGATCTGTTACGCCCCTGTTATTGTCCATATGGGCCAATTCAAACAGACAGTGAGGAACCTGCCTTATCTGAGTTCTTCATTCAGGGTAATGAAACACTTCTCTTCCTGTCTGCTCTGTCTGTTCCTTTAAATCCTGCAGTGTGTTCAGCCATTGTCACAGGTGCTGTAGGGCTCAAAGAAGAGAAACGTCCAGGTTTGGGCAGTCTTCTGTCTTCAGCTGTCCTCCACTGGAGTGGCTGATCACCGCTGAGTTTTACTGTGTTTGGCCAGCTTAATGAAACCTTGATTTCCCAAACTCCCTCTCTGTATGTTTCTTCTCTCATCTCTCTGCCCAAAGTCTCTGTGCCTCAGCCAGTGCCAGGAGCTGCCATTTGGTTTTGTTTGTAGAGTGCTCATAGCCAACTGAACCAACAAGCTGACTGATTAAAATGAAAATGGGCCCTCACTCTTGGCCCTCTATTTCTGTCTGTCTCCTGTTTTCTCTCTGCTCGGATGAGGGGGGCTGTGCTACATACATTCTCCTCTCATGAATAACGGTTATAAACCTCAATATATACAGCTCTGCCACTTGAAGTAAAAACTTAATAAAATATAAGAATTGTGTGGATGTCGGAGTGCGGACGCTTCTGGGTTTGGGGATTTGAGCTCCGGCACTTCAGCCAAGACTTAAAAAAGGGCATACAGTGCAGACTCAGATATGCAGAAATCCCATCCTCATCATCTGTACACTTGATTATGCAATTGCTCTTTGGTTTTCCTCAAGTTGAGTATGTAAAAGCATGTGATCAAATATTTGATTGGTTCAAAGAAGCAACTGACAAGAGGCTCCACACGTAACAGAGATAGTTAATGTTGTTTGAATTTTAGGTTATTAATTAAAATATGTCAATCAGGAGAAACTAATATATCATTACTATCTCTAGTTAGTTTCTCATAGCCATCATTCTTGTTTTTGGGAATTTTGTAGTGATGATTACAGTCAAATCAAAGAAATAAACCACTGTCCTCCTTGTGAGTAAATACATTTAATTTAGAATAAAACAGATGTTTATTTTCCTGAACATTTTCTTTATTCTCTAGTTAAATGGGTTAAAGTGGCCCTTTAAGTCACGTTCAGAACCAGGGTTGAGAGAAATGAGAGTAATTTTATTCTTTTTTTTTTTTAGATTGCACATGACTTAAACTTCACTTTAATGCCTTGACAAACACAACAGCACCATGGCACCAGCTGGCTTTTGTTATGACATTTGGCTAAGTCTGTTGGACTCGGTATAAGGACTGCAATTGGCCGAGCCTGTATCACAATACAGAGTGCTTGATGAGTGCTGTCGGACTTTATCCACACCTGGGAACACACACACACACACACACACGAGTCAGTTTTAGCACAGTGGCTGCAAACAAAAGTAAATGTTTACATGTTATCGCTGATTAGACATTCACACATCAGTGATTTAGACTCACATGACTGTGTCTAAATCATTGACTCTGCGCAGCACAGAACAGGATGGTAAGAAGAAGAGTGAAGTCTATAGAGTATCTATATTATCTAGAATAATCTATATTTGTTTCTATTTTAACACAAGCATCTCTCTCTATAACAGTGCTCTATTGGCTTGAACCCCTCAGGTACATGCTCAGACAATCAGAATGAGCCTCTTCAAGCCTTCGGGGTGCTGCCCTTATAAAAGGACAGCAGCCGCCCACTTCTCTTCAGTGACAGCAGACGATACCACGATAGCTTCATCAGACCACTCTGCAGAGTTCTGTGCTTCCTGCCACAGTCGACTGCACCGGCTACTGGCTGCTGTATGTGCACTGGTGCTGAGCACACCCCTGCTGGTGTCACACAACTTTCTCACTTACTGGCTCCAGCACAAAGTTTTGTCACACCCCAAAAATATTCCACAACTTCACATCAAAGGATATTTATCTCCGCTGTTTTCTCCTTGCCATCATATCTCTTTTTATTAGTTGAGTCAAACTTTTTGGGCCTAGAATGCCATTAGTGGAGACTTTACATGAGAGCGTTTTTTTCTTGCACATGCATGGCAGATGCAAATAAATTGATAATCAGTGCAGCTAGATTCCAGCTGCTCTGGATAAGTGTTTTGCATATATGCTCTGAAAGACAGGATTGTTTGATGATTAAGTTACAAACTCTGATAAGAGGTTTAGTATATGTTTCAATAGAAATGTTGACCACTATTCATTGCATTATTCTATAGTCATTGATTATTATGTTTGTACTTTTACATCAGTCTATGAAAGAGAACACATTTTATAGTATGATATAATATGTCATGAAACATGCTTAGGATTTAAAAAGATGATTTATCCATAACAAGAGTCTATATTTTAGTCTGCATTACATATGTTTTTAAATCACTACTATATTAACTTGCTGGTTAAGTTATAGCTCTACTTTTTTGTTCTGCTTTTAATTCAAGCCCCAAGAGCACCAATATTGAGCCATTATCTTCATTTGCACCTCAGGTGTTGGCAAATCAGGTGTAAACCTGAGAGGGCTGCCTGCTCTTCCTTCAGCACATCTTTCTTGCATTTTTATTTTTGCTTTACTTGCACAAATTCAATATTTTAATTTTTCTTGAAAAAAAAGGCTTTGATTACATTTTAGTCATATGCGTACTGGGCTGTTAAAGACTTAACTAGATGTCACTGCGAGGAATAAGAATACATCTGATGGAAGAAATCGTCATTTGTTCAGAAAACAGAGGAATTGTTTTTTTGTTTTTTGTTTTTTTGCTTGTGAGTTTCAGAGTTTATAATCACAACTTTTGTGAACAACATCCCAGTGGTGTACTTAGAATTGCCCTCTCGTTTTCTCTAAGGGCTTGGTCACACAAGCATTTATAACAACATTTCAGAATGAAGTCTATTCATTTTAATTGATCAGTGGATTTGTTTGTGAAGGCAAAGTAAATGTGTGTGGTGTTAACCTTTGGTGTTCGAATTTGTACCGCTGACTAATTGCAAACCAAGTAGACAGCAGAGCCGAATGAGGCAACAAAAATTGAGAAAGCTATCATATTAACAGCACTGTGAAATTTTATACAGTATAGTATAGTCAGTGGAACTTTCCCTCTTAATATCATAGCCACAAACAGTGGTAGCTGCTAGTAGTAGTAAGTAGTCTCTACACCACCAAGCTTACAGCACCACCTATTTTGCGAGGATGCATAAAATAATAACTTTAGCTGTGCCACTTTTTGGTGTGACTGTGCACAAACTCTCCTTTTCTTTTTAATATGTCAGGAGTTTAAAGAAGCTTTCCCTACATTATACATCACATACTGTGCAGACAGACATAAAGGCAAACAATTAGCTCGCAGGATTACCTGAGTGTGAGAAAGGCTGTAAATTAAACGTCTCTGTGGCAGAACTTTTCCTCTATCACCCAGTTGGATTGAGCACACACTGTGAGTTTCTGCACTCATCATGATCACAGACCTATGTGTGATACCACAGGGCACAATGGGTGACATCCTTAGTAATCAGCACCTGCTGCCTGTAACAACAGAGGTATATCGGCAGATGACATGTCATGTGGTCACATACTGTGTCATGATGTGTGGGTTTGATAGGAGAAAGAATAAAGGTGTGAGTCTAGACACGAGAGAGAGGAGAGCTCAGCGGGACACGGAGAAGCAGTGGCTCACATGCAGAGCTGGTGGTTTGTGTGAATGGCTAATGACGAACAAAGTCATCCACAATTCTCTTATGGGATAGGAAGTCATGGGCATTAGCTAGCACCCTTCCAGATGCACCAAACCGTGAATGTCTCCTGTTGGCAAACTGTTACAACACCTCCCACTGTTTGCGCAGATCTGGCTTTCTATGTGAGTCGGTGTGTGTGTGTACGTGGCTGAACCTTCCTTTATTGTTGTATTATATTGCCCACTCACAAGGGTGTGTCTTGCCATTTAGACAATAAAACTGCACAAGTGTATTAATTATAAAAAATAATGCTCTGCACTTTGATTTGAGCACTCCGCTCTAAACAGCATTGTTTCCCATACTCCTTATCTATTTCCTCTCCCGTGCACAGGAGTTCAATTAAATCCTTCATTATCATTTTCTGCTTACCTCCGGGTTGTCAGATGCAAATTGATCATCTCTTTTCTACACTTTTTAATCAACATCAGCCTGAAGAAAAACAATGCCTCCCACAAGGTAACACAGTTTGTCTTCAATACGTAGAAATCGATCTGTCCTGCATTACTGCAGTGTCCATTTATGGTGGAGGAGCTGCAGGATCTGATAGCTTCCGAAGGCTTTGACCCTTTGTTACTGTATATACCGGCGTGGGAATGGAGTAGTTAGCTCTGTTTGAGTTCTGTAGGAGCGAACACACACTCGCATACACACACTGTCCTTGAGCTTTTAACAGAGCGTCTAGTTGAGACAAGGAAATTTCTTTCTCTTCTGCATTTGTTAGAAGTTTTCAACAGCAGCAGAAGGAGTTTTTTCTCCTGCTTATATATTTAAATTTCTCCACTGTTGTTGTTTTAAATGTCTTAAGATTTTTCTCCATTTCTAAAAAGCTGTATACAACTGATAGCCAAATAACTAAACCCCTGTAAGGTTTGCTCGAGGGACTTTGTGATGCGAAGAGAAATTATCTGTTAAAGAATAATACTGTGTGTGTGCTCTAAATACACGACAGGGAATTTAACCCATTTCCCCATTTCAAATCATGACATTATGTCCACTACAGGGAGACCTATTTACATTTTTATTCATTCATTGTCAATGTGTGTTATATAGTAAAATTCTTAGTGAGTTTCTATGAACTACGCAATATTTTGCTTTTGGATGTCCTGTAATGTACATTGCCTCTATACTGATTCAACAGACTGAGCAGTGTTTAATAGAGGCCTGTGTGCATTGATGTGCTTTGCTTTTTGGCTCAGCAACTTCCCTGCAATTCATGCATCGTACATGTGCAGTTTGTATAAATTGCACACTGACAAACAGATCTAATCATCACTTCTCGTGTGAGCTTTTTGAAAGACTGTTTCAGACACCGAGGCTTCGGTTGGTGATTTGATCATTAGGCATTGGTCTGTGACATTTGAGAAGTTAATGGTAGACTCCAGTGTTTGAAACCCCAAGACAAATACAGTGTTCTCTGAGTGTTTTGGACTATTAGTTTTTATTGAATTGAGAAAGTGATCTGCTACAGCACCACAAGTACTGCTGAACTGGAATTCTCTTGTTTTCAGGAAAATGCCTCTGTTGGTACCAATGAACACACACACACTTGAAAAATAGAAATGCAGTAATGCAGTGTTTAACAAGAAAGACACGAGTGACTGTCCAGTAGCATACAGTAAGAACATGGCATAATACAAAGGGCAGCAGGTGAAACTTGACAAAGGGAAATGCCAGTTTCAGATGTAGTCAGGAGGATTGAAGGTGGGCACAGGTTATCTCATAGTACAAGGAGTTTACATCCTCATAACATAACTCACATTAACTCTGCTGCGGTCCTGAACAAGCCATGTATTGTGTGGGTCACAAAACAGCCTAAGGATGCTTTAAAAACCTACCATAAGATCACTTACATTTATTTATTTTCCCTTAGTGAAGCCTACTTACCTCCAGTTCTTACTGGCAAATGTGCAACCTGTCTTTACTGCATCTCTCCTGCACAAGTCCTCCAAATTAAATGACAAAATACAACAAAATTGTCCATGCCCTAGAGCGACACATGGAAGCGTTTCCTGATCTTCCCTATCTGCAGAACAATGCCATTTGTCTGCGCCTTCCAAAACTGTTGAAAAAGAAATCTATATGATGTGACAACACTCAGGTTAAGGTTTGGTTTGGTTAACATCACCTGACTTCCTCCTTTGCTTTGTCATTTGAACGTTAACATATGTTGTTGTGGGGCACTTGCTTCACTCATGTTCTCTTTTTGTATTTTTTTCCTTATTAATGTACCAGTATCCACATACCTTTTGCCATATTAACTGAGGTTGGTACATGTTGACACACGCTGGTTCCGCATGGGTTGTATCAGTTCACTTTAAGGTCCTGATGTCAGTTTACTTCAGCAGGAGAATGTAAGTTCTGGTATATTGTGTGTGAGTGTTATTACCCCTGAGAGACCAAAAAATGCATTTTTAACACTTGGTTTTTAAAGATTCTATAGTATAACCCCTGCCTCTGTTGAGGTTAGTCAAATATTTAGTGCTGTGTTAGCACTACAGTGTATGAAGCTTGAACATGCACGATTCAACAGCACGCGCTGCTAATTCAAGTGAATAATTCTGCCATGTCTGGCTATGAAAATGATCCTCCGAGCATAAGCAATCATTCTTTATATGAGATGTGGTCTCAGTTGTTTGACCATTATCGTGATGCACATAGTAAGAGATACAGCTGTCGAGAGGCCAAATGGAGAAGCTAAGTTCAGTACTAGGTCAACCCTGAAACAATTCATGGTAAAGTGACAGCGCTGTCGTCAATAGCTGCATTTCAGAGACGCATTAGAGAGAATCATTAGGGACTCATGGTGAATGTCATATTAGGAATCCTTGTATTCACAACACATTGCATCGTTGATGTTGTTATTGTTCTTGTAGACCCACAGTGTCACCTTGGGTATCTATTTTTGGAAGACAATAAAATGCATCGACTAGACCTGCCAGTTAAATCACGTATTAGTTCAAATGTATGAAATAAGACAGTGGTCAGGAAAACCGTAATTTTCCCTAAATTCCCCTAAATGATTTTTGTCTACGGAAAAATGTCTTCCCTTTTGAATCACAGACTGTAGAGCTCAGAAACTAACTCATCCACATATTTCGGAGTGTTAATGAATAACCAGCTGTCCCATATGTTTTCAGCTTGAATTAAAGGAAATGGGGCCAGCTCTCTTTTCAGTGGTGAAGTGGTTTTGATTGTTGAATAGGCAAACATAAATTGAAACTGTCTATGATGGTCATTGTAGAATTTTTTTAACAGCCATGAGAGTGTTGAGGTAATGAATGTCCATTTTGGTCACACAGTCTGCTCTTGATATCACATTTCAGACACAATGGATAGTGGTTGGATTCTTTATGCCTAGCAGCTTTTCTAGTAAAAGTAGTATGAGTACACTACAATATGTGCAATAGATACAGATTTATTCATTGGAGTCACCAAGCCTGTCAACACACCAACACACTGATTTCTATTTACACATTTCTGTTTTACGCTCAACATATGTTGGCGCTAACACAGACAATGAAACAAGGGGGTTTGAAGATAACCAGAAAGCAATCAACATTTGGCGGTAGTTGTCAACCAGCGAATGATTTATGTCCGATCGCAGCTCTGGTTTGCCTCTCCTCCTGCCAGTCAGTGGCTGGTGTGTTGTTGTGAAGCAGAGGTGCTGCTCACGGTTTGATTGGAGTGGCGTGGAGCTGCAGCACATGAAAAAAAGAGCCAGTGTCACCTTGTCACTCTCGGGCACGCTGCCAAACTGCTGGCGGGGGGTTGGAGCGGGCATGTTGCCGAGGAGGGGTGTGTGTTGAGCACTGTGGTGATGAATCATTGTGCTGTTCCACTCTCTCCCCCTGCCCCTCCTCTCCCCCCAGTCTACCCCACACCCCACCCTCCGCCTCACCCCATCACTAACACTGTAATTATCCGCCTGTGGAGGGTGGGACATCTGCAATAACACTAGAGTTTGATCATTTGTGTGTGTGTGTGTTGAAGACGAGGGTGACTCACTGAGAAAAGGAGAAAGGTGTTGGAGAGGGTAATTTAGGGCTGAATTGGTGATCCTGTTGTTCCGTGTGAGCTTGCATCTCCATCCTGTTTATTATTCAGTCATTTCCAAAAGCAACTCAGTGATTCTCAATCTCTGCTTGTCAGGAAGTTGGCAGCAGATGGACTTTTCTTACATCTTATCACAACGGTTGGTCAGAGCACCTGTGCAGTTCATCTCAAGCTCTCACTGATCTAGAGCCCCAGGAATGCACTTACTCGAGATCCTGCAGCTGCTCGGGCCAGGGTTTATGTTTGGTACATCTGATCAGAGACTGAGAGTTGAATGTGAAGTCACCCGCGATCAAGGTCTGCGCTGAAATAGATGCTCCCATGGTAGCAGGGCTGTCACAATAGCCAAAGCTCTGTGGTGGAGAGGAGAGGAGAGGTGGGTGGAGGTGAACCTAAGGGACTTGGGGTGTTGGCAACAAACATGCTCAGTTACAGCGATGGCTGCTGGCGATCAGGAGTGATAGTGATGATTTCTGATGCTCAATCATCCAACAGCTCACTCGACATATATACTCAGTGTTTCACTGATGGAGCGAAATGAACGCTGCTTTCTCTATTAAACAAAACCACTGATTTATTAAGTAGTTGTTTGACTGTGGACAGTAGGTGATTTGTTAGCAAAATTACCAAAATGCATCCCCCTTGTTAACCTGCCATCCCCCCTCTCCATCTCCTAGTAGCAGAGAGAGTGCAGGGGGCTAGTCTAGTCTGCCGGACTCATTGATCCTTTATCTGACTGAGGTTTGTGCAAGTTAGAATCTGTGGCCCTGACCATGGCTCTGAAATATCAGTAGCCTTACTGTGCTGTGTATTGATAAATCCATGGCGTTGTCCGTGGTGCTGAAGTAGCAGATTTGTAATTGCACTTTTTTCTCTCAGTCCCGCCCTTCTGCTGGTTTTACCTTAGATCTATAATAATCTCTAAACTATATACTATAAATACTCAATTCTATACTATATTGTAGCCAATATGCACTATAGAATAGCGTCACCTTCATGATCAAAGTGACAAGTAGCAACGTGTAGTTGCAGAAGAGTGAGAGGATTATAGAGAAACCCTGCTGCCTGTAGTATTGCTATAATATGATCATTCAGTAGCATCTGTGCTGCTGAAAATACACCCCCAGACCAAGCCACCTCTGTAACAAAATATCTTAGGGGAGACATGACTACAGATAATAGTTTTTACTAAAGATGTTTGGTGTAGCCTGGAGTGGAGCAGGTAATGTGACTGAGGAAATTAACCTGCACTGACCACATTCAGCTGTTACAGTTACATAATTTGAGGTAAGGTTTATATCATCAAAACTATGGTGTGTTTTGAAAAATAAGCATTATTAAAATGCTTAATGTCCACATCCAGTAAAGCTGATTTCAGTTTCAAATGTGAGGATTTTCTTTTCTCTGTTTTATACTTTATACTATATGGTCAGGGAAATCTGTGATGGGGATTTTCACCATTTTATGACATTTTATAGAGTGAATGATTCATCTATTAATAAAAGATAATAATAAAGATTGATTGATAATAAAAATAACAGTTGTAGCTCTAATAATCCAGTCCTTATTTAAACAAGTGTCTGCTGTGCAATCTGAATTAAAACAAATTTTTGAACTTGCAATCTGAGCCCAATAGTACAACTGGAAGTCTGGGAGAACTAGTCCTCCACAGCCAAGCAGTCTCTTGTTGGGTTTGACATTTTATTGTTAAGAAATTCTGTTTCACTTCTGCTTTATTTCTCAGTTGTCTGCTATAATCAACAACAAACCACAAACTTGTCTGCATGTTCTGTAACTCTATCTTTCTTTAGATTGTATGTGGGAAACAATCTGTCGGACTGAAACTTTCAAGGCTCTTGCTTCTCGTGGTCGAGCATCGGCAAGGTCACTGAACTGCAGCGCTAATTATAACCTGAGGGTGCTAGCTCTTCTCCAGGGACCAGGAACCCCCCCCACCCAGCCAGCCTGTGCTTTTAGGACCTGGAGCGAGTGCCGTGTGTGTTAGCATGCGTGTCGGTCACATGTATGTGTTTGCTTACATTACATTTCTTCATGAGGGATGTATGTTCATGTGTGATTTCTGTGTGTATGTGACTGTGAACGGTCCCCCGTGGATCGTCACGGTGCTGAGGTCTAGTTAAGCACTTCTTAAGACAGCTGCGCTATCTGTCTTGTCTCGGTGGATTCCCCCCCTGATTTCTGTGAAATGAGACAATATGAGAGACCAGCCGACATCTCATTTGAAGACTAATTAGGTTATTCAGAGGGCGGGCGAGGGCGTGCATTGCATTAATGGTTTAATATGTGCTCATTGAGATGATGACTATTGAGTCACATTTATGCTGCATGGGTGAGTGAAAATACATAGTGTTATGTGTGCAGGGTAAATGGTCCTTTGTGGTCCTGGTGGAAGCAATCTGCATATCTCAGCTTTAAAATTCTCACGATAAAATTGGTGGGATGGACTGCATGTAACACTGCACCATGTTTGCTGACACACAGTTGATTTCTCAACGATGAAAAAAGAACGACGACTGTGAAATGCGTTTAGACAGCAGAGGCAGAAACATCTGTGAAGTCAGGAGTGTGAAGATAAAAAAATCTGAGTCTGTCTTTTTGTCTCTCTGACTCCCCTTTCCAACCCCCTCTCTTATAAACATGACAAGGTTAAAAGAAGGTTATAAATTTAAGGAAGCTGTAATGTGATGGCTGATTTAAATTTGCGACACGCTGAGTGAAGTTTTTTTCTAGTCTATGTGTGAGGTATTAATTGAGCAGCCACGTGAGGGGAGATACTTACATGTTGTCCCCACTCAGCTCTCCCCTTTACTACTGACTTCCTCATCTCTAGAGGAGCAGCACAAGAGGGGGCTTGACTCATGTGTCAACATATAGAAAAAGGCAGAGAGAGCATGAAACACAGAAAGAGAGAGAGATAGTGAGAGAGAAACCCCTGAGGGGGCAGAAGGATAGCGGGAGGGAAGGCAGATCCTTCACATGACCTCCATGTCCATCCACTGGTACTACCTGGAGTGCAAACATTGGCATGGCATCCAGAGGATATGGAGATTCACCCATGTCAGCCATTATCAGCCCATGGATTTGATATTTCTAGTCAGCTTAGATGGTCTATTCATCCATGAGCACCCCATGGAGAAGCAGAAAAGCCTGAAATAGAGACAAAAAAAGGAAAAGGTGGGGGGTGAGGAAGGAAGAGAGGGAGTGGGACAGTGATAACCTAATCTTACAACCTTTCTGACCCTTGTAATTAGCACACAAAGCACAGGGATGGAAAGAGCTAGCTTCAATTGGTCCCTGTGAGACTCTAGCCCTACAAATAAGATATTGCCGCATAGACAGTATTTTACTGAAAGCAGAGAATAGATTTGTCTCCTGGCAGGCACAGCAGATATTTCATCCAGGGTATGCCTGCGGTTTAGAGCCTTGTTGGTATTAGTGCGCTTAAAAGTTGTTGGAAGCTTACAGTCCACATGGGAATACTTTCACGATATCAATTACTTCAAACACACACAGGCACTCGCGGGGGTTTACACACACATTCACCGGAAGCCACGAGACAAAAAACAGAGGAAACAGGTTGGCGGCAGTTAGGGAAATGACATGACAACTGACTCTTGTTTTTTCTAATTGGCTAATCCGTACTAATTCTGTTCTATTATGGTGGGAAATGAGCGTGATACTGCAGGAAGGCCTCCGTCTCCCCCCGCAGGGAGCAGGCAGCACTACACAACACATCACACCCATCTTCCCTGGTACCCCCCACCAGCAGCCCCAGGGAGTGGAGGCCAGCCGGGTGAAGTAATTGAATAACTAACAGCAGATCACTATTTGGCTGACTCCAGCTCATTGGATAGACAGGAATGCTTAGACAGCGCTGGCTGGCAGGCTGGCAAACAGCGGACTGTACAGAAGCTCGCTGGAGAAAGCCGGGGCTGAAGACTGAAGCTGATGGTGCGTTGTACTTGTAGTATAAGCTACAGTACAGATAGAATAAGAGCAGCGGATAAAGCAAGAGGCGGCGTAATCTCGCAAGGGACCGATTTGCCACCTTTTCTGAGTTCTTCTTATCGTGTAGCTTAATGACTTTAATGACTTGTAGCAAAATTCTGAAAGCAGTTAAAATGTTTTGAGAATCAAAGAAAGGCTTTTGGAGGTCAGGGGATTGTTTTTATTTGTTTTTGTTTTTTTAGAGAGTAGCGAAAGCCTGTACAGTCTGGTTTGTGTAGAGTCCACTCAGGGCTGTGACTGCAGCACTGCTTCGCGGCTCTTTGTCTTTGTTCCTGTGAAAAGGACAGGAAGTGTGTGGCACTGTGGAGGAACTAGTTTACTTATTCATCAGGTTTTCAAGTTCTAGCGGACGCAAGGTTTCTCAGGGATGATAAATGGCATCCGAAGGCCCAGGTGGATGGGAAAGAGGAGGAGGTAAATAATGGAACAGCCTGACAAACAAAGGAGGCTCCATGATGCATTGTCTGAATGTGAAACAAAGCCACAGGTGTGTGTGTGTGTGTGTGTGTGTGTGTGTGTGCTGCTGAAACTCTCCTTGTCTCTCCATCGCTGCCAGACCCCTGCAGGAGCGTTTAGGCGGCTTTTGAAGTGAGCCTTGCAGCACCACCTCTGTGAAGTGACTGTGTGGATGAAGTCGGTGCATTTGGGCAGGGATAGAAAATAGAATAAATAAATATATAAAAGAAGGAACGTCCCCCCAGAGTGGAAATGTAACTCTAATGCAGCAGGAGGAGGTGGACAGGAAAGCTATTAAGGCTAAGCGAGGGCCTGGGGTCCACTCAGGTTTTACACTCCTACTCAGGGCTGCACCGTATCCCTGATACACACACTCTCTCTCTCTCTCTTACACACACACACACACACATCCTCTCAGCCTCCTGTTCCAGCTCCGTTCCATCTGAACTCTTTCTCAGCGCTGAGCTGAGCAGACTCAAGGAAACGGTTCATTTAAATGTACATAATTTGCTCTCGGAGGCTCACTCTTGGTCTCACTGTTCCCCTGTGGCGCCTCAGAGAAACAGCCCAGGAGAGGCAGACAGAGAGAAAAGATTTTATCCTGGAAGAATCCAGCGGCCTGGACAGAAACACAGGCTGGTAAAAGCCAGGCAGAGTGAGAGCTTCAGGTACACTGGACATTTATCCCCTGGAGACTTTGATGCCAACACATGTTTTCATCTTGTTTTGCCACCAGATTCCTTAAACTGGAAAAGCCCAAACACAATGCTGTGCATTTACCACAGTAAGGTGTAAAAAAATAAGTTTAGAAAAGAATAGATGCCTCTTGAGAATTTAGCATCTAATGCACTGTTTTTTAATATATATATATATATATATATATATATATATATATATATATATATGATATTCCTTTTTCTGACTCACGGAGCAATACACTAGAGCAGCAACAAATAGACCATTATTCAGTTTCAACTATTTTGTTCACTGATTAATTATTTATTTATTTTTCAAGCAAAAATGACAAAAAAGCTGTTTTCAGCCTCTAAAATATCAAGATTTATTGCTTTTCTCTGTGTTATATGATTATAAATTGAATACCTTTGGGTTTTGGACTGTTGGTCGGACAAAACAAGACATTTGGGACGTGACCTTGGACTCTTGGAAACTGGGATGCACATTTTTCACACTTTATAATCTGAATGATTAATCAATCAAGTGAGAAAATAATCGTTAGTTGCAGCCTTACAATACACCATCAGGAATTTGCATATTCGCACACACTTGTACCAATGCAAAAAAAAAAAAGGAAATATCAACAGGTGATACAGGTAAGAGGGTGAGAGACAGCTCCGGGTGGAAGGAGGACGACAGGAGAGAGGGGAATTGGAAGAGAGTGAAAAGCGATTTGGCCTTTGTCAAAGTCAACACTTGGCCTTTTGCGGATCAGGAGGTGATTGTGTTGACTGTGTTGCACAAGCTAGTGTGTTGTCAGAGTGTGTAAGATGCACCTGTGTTAGAATTACTGCAGAATATCAGTCATCTGGTTGCTTGTGTCTGTGTGTGAGGGTTTTCATAACCTCCGGATTTATACAGGCTCAGTCTTTACACCAACGCTGACCCGTATTATAGGGGAGTGGTGGAGCTTCGAGCATTTGTCTGTTCTCCAAGAACAAAGTAAACAAAGGAAACAAATCCTCATAATTGATTCTATTTGGGCTAAGTCAACTTATATCAAATAATGAGTAAACAGCTAATGGGATAAGAGGGATAAAAGACATGCTTTGTTCATCTTGTCAGCATCACTGGATTCATTGTGATGGGAGTAAAGATAAACCATGCAACAATACAAGCAAAAAATGTGTTTTCTGTATTTTCTTTCCATACTAGAAGTATGGACTTAAGACCCAAGGAACTTAAGGGGACAAAAACACATTTGTTGATATGTGAAAAGGTTCAAGAGTTAATGTGCTGGTACACTGCTCACAACTTTGCAAGGTACGGCTAAAATAAAACATAAATCAGGAGAAAAACTCCCATGTGCTGTCAAAAATACAGACTACTCTCCCCTGAGCAAAAAGAAAAAATATACAGCCCACTCGCCCTGTTTGTATTAGTGAGAAGGTGCTATTTAAAAAGAGAAACTCACTATGATAAGTTTTCTGTTTTTTTTAGCTCATATCGTACTAATAACTGTTTTATTTCACATCTATGTTCATGTTCTGCCTCCCTGCTCTGATCTGCTCTTCTTCTACATGCTATAGCTGTAAAAAGTGTTCATGTGCTGTCTGTCCAGACTTGTCACCTCCTGAGGAAAGACTTTTATTTTGAAGCACCTAACTACTAATTCCTTGTTAGATAAAAACTGGTATGCATCTACGTTTTTGATCTGTTTTAAATATTCCACTGAAGAAATGGAAATAAATTTTGACAGGTACTTATTCCAGCTCGAGCCACAAACCTTTCACCATGCCATGCCTGTGGTATGGAAACACAGTGGTGTCCTGCACATATTACAGGTTGTGATCGTGACTGCCCACTGGCGTCACAACATACTGTTTGTATCATAACATAATGTCAATTTGACATTAGTCACTTATCAACGTCAAGATGAATGCAGTAAAACTAAATATTCCTTGAATGCAGAGTGAGGAGTGTTTTTTAAGACAAAACAGCAGGAGAATAACTGCTCCGTTACTTCTTCCATTAAAAGCCTTCAATTTTGAGGCTGTTTACATTTTTTATTGCTAAGGTTTGCAAAAGCTTATGAAAGCTGCAGAACAAGGTTTGTCTCTTCAAAGTCCACACTCTCTCAGCACTTACATGTATCAGAACAATTACAGATTGGGGCTTTAATAGTATTATCACTTAAACTTTATGCAAACAAAGAGGACAATGCAAAAGCAGTAACCTTGTCTACCTATGCGGATATTACATGTTTCATAGCAGAGACAAATACAAAGAAATATTATGCGGTAATCAGTGTCCAGGGACGTGCAGTATACTACTGTAAATTAATGAAGATTTATTACCTCTGTTTGCAGCTTTAGGGCCCTACATCTGAGAAACATGGCTGCTTTCTCTGTAAAGATGAAACAAACTCTATTATTGCAACGGTGGAGGTAAAAAGTATACATCAGCCTGTCCTGTTCAGGGTTGTAAGTCAGCATATTGGTTGAGAGGTGGGGCATACTCTGGACCGGTCTATCACAGGACTAACACATATATACAGGTAACAGAAGCACCTGGAGAAAACCCACATGGTCACAAAGATGCACACTCCACACAGAAAAGTCCCACTGCTATCCACAGAGCCAAGAAACATTAAAAAATAAAAATGTTTAAGAAGCATTCCTTAAGAAACCAGATGGTGTAGATGTGTAAATGTGTCTCACAGTTATGGGCTCAGTTTTAATTAGAGCTGCAGTTGGCAAATTAGAGTATTGTTAGTCCTGCTCTCGTTGCCTCTCAGCTGGTCAGGTTCACAACCCGACACCATGAACTGTCTATGTAAATGACATCTAGCCTGAAGTAACTGGAACTTGTAAGATCCACCTCATGCTTGCATAGGCCATCTGCAATTACAAAAGCAACTCTGATGTTCATCCGTCTATTATGACCTGTTTGCCTATCATCTTGTCATTATTGTTGTTGCTATAACCTCCCTGCAATTTGGCTACTGACCTTTCTTTGATATCGCATTAATACTCTTGTTTCCCCAAAACATCTTAAATATTAAAAGTGTAATATGCATGCATGTATCTTGTTGGTATATGCTGAATATATGTGAAGGAACTGGTGTACATTTTAAGCAAAGCATACGATTGGTTTGGATTTCAATGGAAATTAAATTACAAAGACAGCTTGCGTATTTTCCAAAGCTGATGGAAAAGTGATATCACTTTTAAGTAGATTGAACTTACCGTAACATTTGTAACTGTTGGCAACCACAAGGTTTTAGCCAACTATAGTAATTTATTACATTTCCATAATAATCAGTCAACTGTGAGGCTCATACCCGCCTCCAGTCAGCAGCTGCTTCACACAGCCAGAGAGCACCAGACAAACAAGTAGTACAATTTATCAAAGAAAGGTTATAAAGGGTATACATTCACACTTTGGAAAATGGCATGTCATTTCCCCTTTAATATACAACTGATTATTTTTATTTAATACTAAAAAAAAAAAAAAAAAGGTGTTAATTCCTGCAGAGCCTGCGTTTCACCTGTAAGTGAAATGCGTTTATGAATTATTTGGCAACATGTTATTTGAAAACAGTAGTTCTTGCCTTCTTGCTTTGCAGAGAATGTATAATCTGTGTTGGTACAAATGTCAGTGGCCTATACGGAGAGAGAGATACATGTTTGGACAATTTATCCAGGGAAAATATTGTATATTGTACAGTAATAAAAATATAATACAGTAATAAACATCACCTCTGATTCAACTCTATAATACTTTTTAAAGCTGTTGTTTGTTTTGACTCCTCCATATATGTAAATTAGGTTCAGCAAATATATTTTACAGAATATTAGAAATACCTTTCAATATAATGGAGTTCAATACAACAACACCACAAAGTACAGCCTAAAAACATACCACAGTACTGAGTCAACACACAAGTTGAACAGTAGTTTCAACAAAAACTCAAGCTAGTCTTTCTTGCAGGGTTACTGTATTGCATTGGATCATACAGGTGTTTCTATTCTTTGTCACTCTGCGTATGAGATGTTACAAAGAATTATAGATTAAATGTCATTGAACTTAGCTGCACCAAGTTTAAGCAACTTTGCTACAATTTCAGTAGTGCAACGCTGTATGACCTTGGTTGTACTAACCAAGCTGCAGTAAAAGGTTTTAAATGTAACTGCGGCCTTAGGGTGGGCTTACTGATGACTGATCAACAGGAAGGACCACAGAGACCCCAAATGTTCCCTTAAATAGCTTTCACCTCCTTCCATCTGCCCACTTCCCTCAGGTTACTTTCCAAACAACTCTCGAGTCCTCACCAACACCCTGGTTCTGAAATATGTTTTAGACTGTTTTTGTGACAACTTAGTTTTGTGTCGCTAACTCATTTTTTCTGAATGATTACCGTCACCGGCAGAGTTTAATTAAGCTACGTAGGAGTGTTATTTTCTTTGTTTTTTAACAGAGAATACAGAGAAATGGAGGATTTGCCAGCATCTTTTTATAGCACACGCCTGTATACAGTCATACTAGCAACCACAGGCTCAATTAGCTGTAGCAAATAATCTGGCCTTTGGCTGAAGCACTCTAGTCCTTGCCAAACTTTGCCGGCTGTCATGGCAACAGGTGACACTCTGACATTTTCAGTCGGGTGCGTTTATCACCTCACACCCTCCCTGCTATGTACGCCTCTGACATTTTGGAAGGGGCGGAGCTGGCACTGGGTACAGAGGCAGCTCTGCTGATGGTTTAGGAGCCTCTGTTGGTGTCGTCATGTGCTTGTTAATGAACAGAATTTAACTTTATGTTTTTATGCTCATGTGTATGCATGTATGTAGATTAATGTTGCCATGTGTTTGCTCCCCTCAGGAGCTGATTTCTCACTTAAGCTGTTGCATCTCATTGCTGTGCATCTTGATGCCAAGTGTTTGAATTAAAAAGAAATCCAAACAAGTAGTGGTACCATGTAAGTGATCCATTATGGAAACATAATGAACAACTCAGCCGTGTTTGCATGATTCATCTTATCTCATATTGGATGCATGTGTGAAAAAATATCTATTCTATTAATGTGTGTATGTGTTCGAATGCGTGTATACAGACCTTGTGCTTAAGCCTCTAGCCCAGTAATTGAAAATTGAATAGAACAGTGAAGTTGTGGGCTCATGGCTCATGGCCTAATTTGGCAGATGGCTCACTGAATCTCTCCGTGGAACCATTCCCTCAAGTGTGTGTGCGTGTGTGTGTGTATTTCTGCTTGTGTAACTCCTCGGAGACAAAGACTCCTCAAAGCGTCCTTTTAAAGATCCAAGTTTACATCCGGATCAGCACTGGAAGTTAGAAGCCAGAAACAGGTGAGGTGTATAGGTGTTGGTTTAGTTTTTTTCTCTCTCAGGCCTCCTTTGCCCCTCTGTCACTCCCCTGTGGTCTGCTTCACCTTGCAGGGGCTCTTTACCTCTTCTGTTTATTTGAAACTTTGTCTTGTTCCCAGCCAATCACCAGGTTAATGTATTCAGTTAAGACAATTTGTTGGTACATGTGCTTAGTGTCTGTGAATCCAGCCCACTGGAACAGCAGCAGTCATCTAGTCACATTATCCCTACTTAGCAAACAATTCCAGTTTGTGTTGTGTACAGCAGTGTGCAGGTGTACTCTTGTATTTCTTGTTTTGTGAAAACCAATTAGAGTTTTAGACCTTGTGAGGTCAGAATTAGGTTTAGGTTAAGGGTTGGGGGTAGGCATGTAATTGTGATGGTTATTTTTGGTATATTACAACTTGGTTCTTAGTTCTGTAGTCTTGGCCTTGATTTCTATTGGTTTTGATTGTACTTGCTGAGATCTGGAACATCATGACAACATAGTCCTACAGGGCAAGAAACATGAGCCATCAGATGATCAGACAGGTTGCGAACAAGCCAACACTTAGATCATCCAAACCATTTTATTTGGAGGTAAAAAAGTGAACGAAATGTCGGTGATAGTCCCTCATTGCACAGGAAAACTGTGCACGTGCAACTACGGGAAGTACAGTAGGTCAAAGTTGAACCTGGAAGTTGGCATGTAAACTGTGATGGGTGTTTACAACAGACATTTTGGGTAATAATCATCTGCTTGTTTTTCACACTACTTGTCATCGCTTTTCCAGAATGAACTTGTGGAGTACAATGTTATTATTATTGATAGGATTATTGATTGTAATATACCAGACTTACCCTTAAAGGGTAAGGGTTGAGATCAGACATGTAGTTGTGTTGGTTAAGGTTGCCAGTAGGGGAATTGTGTCAATAGCAATCCTCACAAGTATGAGAAAGAGAGTGCTGTGTAATCTGAACATATGGTATTAGAAAAGAATAATGGAATTGTCTTTCCAAAGCCCCAAACCATTTTAAATTGGTACGTCTCCAGAGGTCCTTTCATGTTTTTAAACAACACTGCAAATGATTCATTGTAATAGCACATGCCAAAGGGAGGTGTGAGATGCATGTGGCTCTGTGTGTGTGTATATGGTGAATGTTTGCACACAGGCACCTGTGCAGACAGCTGCATGCCTGTCATTTCAGCATGAAATGTATTTTCACTCAATCTATTGATTCATTTCTACTCGTGTAGTGCAGGCGCTCACGGTCTTTCTGTGAATGTGTTAGTGGGCTCATCATGGCCTCCCCAGATTTTCTCATCCTTTTATCTGTGTCTTTATTTAGGCAAAGTTCTGCTGTCAGGAGCAGGTTGTGTGTGAGCGTCTCCCAGCGCGCCTCCCAGCGAATGCTCCACACTGACACGTGTCTGTATGTGTTAATCACAGATGTCTATTTCTTCCCCTCTCTGGCCTCCTCCAGACCTCCCATGGCTCTCTCCCTGTCTCCCTGCCCAGAGCGAGCGCAGCACAGGTGACACAAGGCGGCATGACTAGCATGCCACACATCCATCAGACTGCGAGAAGCAGCAGGAGAGAGCAAACTGATCTAAATTTGGGGAGTTATTACTCAGTACAAGCAGACTGCTCAAAGTTATGCAAGAATCTGGAGGCTTTTATATGTTATTAGAAGTTTTGGCGTGATTACTTATTTCCTGGCTTAGGGTTCATGTATTATTAACAATATCTTAATTTGCAAGCTAAGGTGACTACTTGCCTTACTTGTCAATATCTATTTTATCTGCATGCTAATGCTAATTCATGACACAGTGTAATGGCGTATCCTGGTAGAGTGGGAGTAATGTGGAGGGTAATATCTCCTCTTTGACATTTGCCCTCTGCAATTCTGACCTTATCCACCTCGCTGCAGTTCCCTGCCTTTAGGCCCAGTAGCTCTGTCTGATGTCCGCTCACGCAAACACCACTCTCCACACACAAGCATGCACACGAGCACAAACACGCACACACATACACATTCGTTGCAATTAGAGTCATATGGTGTGAGCTTACTGCCTCCCACGATTCTAACCAGTAAGGTCATTTTGTAGATGAAGAAAACAAATACTTCCATTTCTGCAAGTTGCCTGTTTCGAATGTACTCCGCAACCCTGTCTTTTCCTTGAACCAAACAGTGAGTTGAATCTGTTTTATACTGTTGTATTCATGGTGTCCTCATCTCTTTCCATCTGCATAGCTGTTTCTTCAGAATCCTAGCCTTTTATTTCCCATTTGTATGAGAAATGAAATGTGAATGCAAAGTCATGGATGCTGTTTTACATGATGGACAGTGTTATAAGAATTATAGAATAATGAGTAACTGCAGCACTTAACTGTATATAAAAAGTAAAACAGTATTTTTACATATTTGTGGTCCTCATTCTGCACAAACCTTTACACATTTGGCTGCTGTTTGCCTACAAAGATGTTTGTTTGTCTTGGCTACATAATTGAATACCATTAATGTAGCAAGCACTGCCTCATAGCCAAGAAATGGTTTGATCTTTGTTTAAAGTGTGTCAGCTTTTTAGCCCTATTAGTAGTTAGTTCTTCTTTGGGGTGTGTGCGAGGCACTAGGGAGACAGCACTTTAAAAGGTCACTAATGCATTCAGCCTGCTGAAGGGGAAAAAAGGCATGTTGGATGTTTGGTTGTGCTTTTTTATCTCTCTTTACAGTGCGCTCTCTGGAGATGCGGCACTACAACATGTGAGGATACCATGGTGTTTTCACTGTGAGGGAGGAGGAGACGGAGAAAGTGAGAAACATTTACCGCATTGCATCCTGTCTGTCTCTGCCTGCAGCATGTAAGGGCCAACACAGGCCATGATCAGACATATACGAAAAACAGAAGTACAAGGGGAGTAGAGCGCAAGACAGCAGTTGTGGCGAGTTAAAGTTAAAGAAAGGAAAAAGGGTCAGAGGTGTCATGAAGTTCTGTGAGTCAACTTCATTTTGCTGTGGCCAGGAATATGTTGTTGCAGTGTTAAACAAGTCTATACAAGGCAGTGGAGTGGCGAGGTGGGGTCACGGTGTCACACAGTCCGAGGACGGGCCTGCAGATAAGAGCCCGGGCGGCTCAGCTCGGCCGGCTCGCCCGTCTCCCTCGGCACAGGGAGTGACTGCAGAGTACACCTGGCCTGGCAGCTTCAGACCATCCAGGGACAACTGGGAAAGGCTTCCTCCTCGGCCGCGACCCAAACTGACAAAGGGAATCATGTGCGGCGGTAGGAGCAAACAGAACGAGGTTGACAGTGTTAATGTGTGACTGCGCTATCATGCAGACGTTTCTGCGCGTACGTTTGCTTGTGTGTGTGCGTATAGGAGAGGCTCTGGGGCGGCAGGAGGAGGCCGGTCTACTAACAGCTGTCTGCTTTTCTAACCTTTGTGTTTGTCATACTAGGTTACAGGCAGGGCACGGTAAGGAGAAAAGAAAGAAAGTGAGAGAAAAAGGTCAGGCTTGAACATAGAAAGAAAATGATGGTGCTAGAGTGCATGCAAGTCAGAATAATCCCTAAATTATCGCTATAGATGGAAACATGGCTTGGCTGCCGAAGTACTCTTGAGCAAAGCCCCACCCACAGTTTCTGCCCACAGGTGTTGCTGTGAAACCCTGCTGTTAAAGATGTTTCAATATAACCGTCGAGATCACATTAATCAACACCTTACTTTAAGTAGCATAACAAATGAGAGACCAGGATTTAGAGGATTTGGCAGCCCCTCACTTCATTTAACTTCACTCAACTTCACTGTCCCTTTAAGGGAAATTTTCTTGAAACTTGCAGCAGCGATTAAGAATACAAAACATGGCAAGAAGTGCAGTAAGTCAAAATATAAGATATATAGAGATACATTTAAAAAAAATCTGCCCTGGCTGCTGGTCTTTTGCACTATGATGTGTCCAAAGTCATTACTCCCTATTATTAAGTCTTGAAAGTTTGGAAAATGCTTAATTTTAACCGTTATGTTTTCAAGGTTAGGAATATGCTTGAATTCAAATATACTCCTTGAAAAATGCTTGATTATCAACATAATCTGGTGTTTCATCATCGACACAATCACTCATGTAAACCAAGTCTTTTAATATTTGAAATGAAACGATCCCGTCATCGTATTTGTTTGTTGTCTCCTGGCATTTATAGTAACAATTTCGATGTGATGATAAAGGCTTTGAGAGTCTGGAGATTTTTGGTTTAGGTACCTTGAAAGTGCTTGAATTTTACTCTTAAAAAGCTGTATGAACCCTGTAAATAGTTTACCCTCCAGTGAGCAGTGAATTGAGATTTTGGACACTTATCATCATGTTGCGTCATCAGTGACAGGTGTAGAGTTGCACCGGTAAATATGTGCTGCAAACGTGACACATTGCATTGTGGGATTGTAGAAGTGTAAATGCTGTGGACGCTACTTTTTTCATTCCATTGTTGGAATTTTTGACGGCACTATATAATGCACAACATTCACACTCAGATAAAATGGCGACAGTCAATGTAATGCACTATATAGTAAATAGGGAGTGATTTCAGCCTATGTTTTCTTGTCTTGTGTGCAGGAGTGGGGCTTATAGAACAGCCCATCAGCAGCATGAGATACACCTGGGCTCAGGTTTCTCTCATGAGGACATGCAGGTGACAAAACTAACTCAGAAGTCACCGCAGGTGCTCCTTTCTTGAGTGGTAATGAGAAAACATTCAGTGTCTGCCAGGTGCATTCACAGGAAAAACACTGCAAACACTGCTAAAATGTTAAGGAGCCATTGTGCATTCGATTTAAAAAGAATTTAAGCAAAAGGTTTGACAGACAGCCGAAGCAAATGGATAACCCCAACTTAGTGAGACAATTCTGTCCTTCCATTACAGAAACTTGTCAGGTATGTTATGAGTGAAATTATTCATTTTGGAATACTCCAGCCTCTGTCTTGAACGCATTTCAGCTCTTCTTTGGCTTTTTAGTGTACAACTTCTGTCAGGAAAGTTGTTTCTGGCTACATTTCAACGTCCACAGACCACTGACTGTCTGGTACGTCATTCGGATCATTATCAATTCTGGTGCCTTTTAGTTTTCCAAGTAAAGTTATGTGGGGTTTATTCTCTCATTGCATCCATCGTGAGTTTGTTTTGCCACACAGTGGTCGTAAGGGGGGTTGTACTGCATGAACAAGTAATGCCAACTCATGAACTTTGTGTAAGACCCGGTCAGCATTTAGTCCAATAGAGATCTCCTCTCTACACACACTCCAGAGTTATGGTTTCAGGTTATTTTTGGCACGGCTAAGCCTACAGCACATTCTCACATATGCACACACACACACACAGTGTATATTTCATGTATTATGTTTATCAGTATGTTTCTGTGTGAAATATGTGGTGGCTGTGAAAACAAATCTCCCTCTGGGACAATAAAGTCTATCTATCACTCCATTACCCACTGATTTTACAGATTTGATTCACTGATGTTTTTGGTTGATTGACTCATTTGTTGCAAAAAACAAACGGTTGTACTCTTTTTTTTATTATAAGAGCTGAGCTGTGACGATGCAAGACCAGCTTTTTCCAAGTTGCTGCCTTTTGCAAAGTGGATGCTTTAAGATAAACAGAAAAATCTATTTTCCTTTTGCCCCTTTACTTCTTTCACCATCTGTGTTTGCAGGATGCTCTGACAGCTTCAAACCCATTTGTGTTGAAGAGCAGCCACTTCCCACTTTGTGCTGGTTTGTGTAAACCAGAAAAACAAAATTTGACCTGGTGTCAAACACTAAAACGCAGCTGGTAGATTCTTCTATCTGTGATGACCCTGCTTTTAGTAATAACGTCTTTAAAATGACTATGGAAATGGTTTACAGATGTTGGTACCATTACACAAGACTCAAACATTCTCATTCCCACCAGCATGCATCAGCTTGTTATATGCTAGAGGGAAATGGATAAAATGATACAGAGAGGGGTGACTGGCTCCCTTAAGAGCAAAGTAGTGCGGACCAACATAGCAGCCAGTGTCACATCCCATTCCTGCCAGGTCTGAGGAATGTCCAGTCCTTGACACTTGTCCAATCCAAGCTATCTCAAGCTTTCTCCTCCAGCTTCACGCCGGCTAATCTCTCTTGACACCTCACACAGCCCTGACAGGGAATCACTCTACCCTGAAAACAATCCAGTCCTCCTCCCTCCGCACCCCAAATCGGCACCAGCCCCCCTCTCCTTCTGTCTGTCTTCCTTATATTTCTCTTTACCCTCTCCCTCCCTATCTATCCCTTCCCCATTACTTCTCTCTGTGGCCTACTCTTTTTCTCGTGTCTCCATCTGTCTTTGTCAAACCATATCCCGCTCCTCTTCTATCTCGCTCAATCTTTCCTCCCGCTGTCTTTTCTCCTCCGTCCACACTTCCTCGCTGGGTTTATCATGCGTCTGTTGATGAGAATCTGTGAAAAGACGCTGTGATTGCCGATTGAGGAATAGCTTGCATTTCCTTAAGGACTCATTAGCATTCAAGAACTGCATTTTACTCCACTGGTTGATGCTGCTAAAGTTGGAGGGTCTTTATCTCTGAGCGCACCTTTACAGATGGAGAGAAGCTCCACAGGATCACTTTAGGGTGGGACGGAGGGAGCATAAACACAGACATCTTTCCCTCGACACACATCGCCCTAAATATACTTTACTTTTTGGAGAGAAAAGAGAGATGAGGGACTTGCTGATAGGATCTTTTTTTAATGTTTGCACTGACAGACCATTGTTAAAATTCTCAGTTGAAACAGAACAAGAAACACACTTTTCCAGTCGTGTTGTTTGCACTGTAGTTAGTCTCACTGAGAAAATTAGATCCTTGACAGATCATTTTCACTAATTAGTGTGTTTTAGATACAAGAATTCTCATGAGACGAGTCACTCAAAAAATCCCATTTATTATTTAAATGTATTCAACAATTCCAAAAGATAAGATAGACAAACATGTCATAGATTTCATTTACAAGCTGTTTGTTCTTCTCATCATATCTATAGAGGCTCCCCACCCTACAGAGCACAATCTCATTGGCTGCTGAGTAGAATATCTGTCATTGGCTGTAGCACAGAATAACTCTGGAAAAAGAACGATGTAGCTATGGCACGGCACATGCTAAAATGCAGACACTCACTGGTATGCACGGACACATACATAGTCACACATACAAACGCGCGCGCACACACACACACACATACACACAAACGTGCAGTCATCATAGACCAAGTCACTCACCCAATCAATTTCATTCTCAAGCTAGCTGTCAGGCCGCCATGTTGAGTAAATATTACCATAATGCCTGTATCTCAGTGAATGTGCAGCTAATGAATGGATGACATCCAGTGAAGCTCAGAGACACTGAAACATAAAATTTGCCCGCTCACTGTTATTGTGCCTAAACGCCCCCTCTACCTCCCCACCATCTCACTCACTTCTGACTCTTTCTCTCTCCGTCTTTGTGACTTTCGCTCTCTCTCTCTCTCCCTCCGCTTCAGAAGCCCTTTTTTTTTTTTTTTTTTTTACCACGCAAGAAGGCTCGGAGGTCGGCACAGCAGAGAAGAAGAAGAAAGAATGGGCGCTCTTCAACTAGGTTACCTCTGATTCTGAAGATTTTGCTTCATCACATGGCCGGTTGTGCAGAGTAGAGCATCTACACAAAACTAGAACATCGAAGAGACAATTTGAACTCTACTTTTAATCCGAACAGAAGCAGGACATTGTGGTGTGTGCAAACAGTGTGAGGTGGTTTGTGGAAAGGGTATATTGTCTACATGAGATGTTTCATTTTTCAGATACATTGGAAGGTACAGTGCAGAATGTATTGTTATTCTCCACATGAACAATATATAGTTACCTTGCTGTACCCAGCGAAGAAGAAAAACACCCACTGCCAGGAAATACTGACAGTCTTGATTTAAAGATTTCTTTTCCAGCTGTTAGATCTCTGAGCTGCATCACAAATAACATCTCACAAATCCACTCTCTCAGTCAAACAGGATATCTTCACAAGGGACAAATATATTCTTCTTTTTTTTTTAAATCTCATTTGTGTAGAATATTATGCATGTCTACAAAATAAAACACTATCTAAGGAAAATTGCACGGAACAACACTACGAGTTTCAGTCAATTGAGTCCACTGACAGTACAGCTGACTGTTGCCACTGTGGAGAGAAGAGATGAGATCATCCACTTTTGCAGGGTTTTCATTTTTGTTGTTGATTTTTCTGTGCAATGGAGCAGGGCTGAAGAGGAGAGACACTGAAAGCGAGGAGCTTCTTACACGTCAGTATCGTGGCGAGGAGTGCAGAAAAAACAGCCCACCTCCACCCTACGTCCCACTCCTCCCATGCCTCCCGCCCGGCCCCTCTCAGTGTGTCCTCAGGAGCTTTGCATCCAGGCTCGGCTACAGAGCCTGGATGTCTTGGCTGATGGATATGAAGCAGAGGTGTCCGTGATGATGGAGAGAATTAGGAAAACTAGAAAGCATTCCGGCTTTTAACACACACACACACACACACACACACTTCCCACCTGTTGTACAACTCTCTCTCTCTCTCTCTCTCTCTTCCTGTCTGACTGTCTCTGTGTCTGTCTGTTCTCAGTCTGCGTAGAGGATGAAGCCAGAGAAGGTGCTGTACTTGTTGTTGTTTCCTCCATGGGCTTTGCCTCCGTCCAGTTTGATGTAAACCTCGTCCCCTGCGTCCAGATGGAGGATGACGCTGTTGGAGGCATAGTCATAGTTCTGGTCAGCGTCTTGGGCAATGGCGCTGGCACGAACCTGGAAGAACAGGGACAGACGAACATGTAGGAGAACGGTTTGGCTTGTTAGCTACAGTACATATTAGGACATTAGCTTAACTCATTTAAATTCCCCGAATAGGTTGTCATTCTCTCATACTACTTACACAGATAGACAGATACTGTATTCACTCTTACAAGTCTCTGTTACTGTAAATCAGAACTAAAAGTATTTAGACAAAGCACACACATATTTCCCCCAAGAAAATGTTCTGATTTTTTTTAAGATCAAGATATATGCATAAAAATACACATAATGGTAGGAAATCATTAGATGTAAGTGCCAGAGTTTTTATTTATTAATTTTTACTGTTTAAGAAAGTGCAGGAGTTTATGAGAAAATAGTGAACATATTCAAACATGCCTTATCTTACAATGATAAAACATCCTTTAGAAAATTCCTGGAGCCATGCCTGGATTCAGCTCTCCACCAAAAACTAGTAACATCTTCCTTCTTCCATGGCCTAAAGTTCACCAAATTTTTATTGATATCTATTGATAATGTTTTGAGACATTCTGCTAATTAACAAGCGAACAAACAAATCAGACCAAAACCGTAAAAACCAAACCTAACAACTTAATTACTTTTTGGCAGAGTTAATGAAGGAGCAACCAAAGAGAGCCCAAAAAACTTTCACTAGTCTGAAAAATCACTGTGCTGCTGCACCGCAAGAGAAGAACAAATCGTGAAGTTAAATGAATTACTGGACACGACAATGGCACAAATAGTTCTTCATATTGATATTAAACCTACAGGACCAACCAGAGGGCCGGCCAAACCTCAGGCCTTTCTGTCAAACAGATTTATGGTTTCAATCAAGCCAGTGGTCTTCCACAGAAGACCTAACATTTAACCTTGGAACAAAAGGTCCACAGAAAGAGAAAGTCTCAGAAACTCAACAACAGGGCTGGCTCTGGGGGTTTCGCATCGAGGAGGAAATTACTGAGAAATACAATAAAAAAAAGAAAAAAAAGAAACATCAAGGACACCCAATGAATAAAAGCAGAAATATTTGCTAACTCGTAGCGAGGAGTGACAAGAATCAGTGGAATGACTTTGAATGATATAAAAGATTTCTCTTTTATATCATTTAAATTCTAAGTTTGAATGATATCTTTATGTTAGGCTTGGTCTGACTGTGTGTGTGTGTGTGTGTGTGTGTGTGTGTGTGTGTGTGTGTGTGTGTGTGCGCGCGCATGTGTACTCTGCCGGTAGGGCTATAGGACATTTGGCAGTTTCTAAATAACCTGTCCTGGCTAATTAAGACCTCCACCACAAACATGCTCTCTCTCTCCGGGGAGGAAGGTGTAGCTGCAGTGCCAAATGGGCGCTGAAACAATAGCTGTGTTTTCAAGCATGAGTGTGTGTGTGTGCGTGTGTGTGACAGAGAGACTAATTGTGCATGTTATCAGTAGGAATGACTACTACAAAATGCTGTATCTGAAGTTGCAATTTTTAAGACATGTAACTGTTTGTAGCCTTCTCTTTGCCAAGTACAACACAAATGAAATCTAAGCAGAGAGAGTAGAAAGTTAGGAGAAACCAGCAGAGACATACAGTGAAGGTCATAGACTGGATGTTGCCAGCATACAGTGTGTCCCTGAGCCAACAGGCCTAATTAAATACGATCCTCCAGTCGTAAACGTAAACCTTATTCTGTACAGTGCTGTCTGTTAAGTATTTGGACAGAATACTGCACTGATGAAAGATAGTATTGCACTCACATTGTCTGACTCATGATGGACAAAGATTGATGCAGCTCTCTCTGGAGCCACAAAAGGCTTTATATAACAATAATAATATATTTTTTCTCATACTCTGTAATAGACCTCCTCAAGACCTGTAAACAGACTTCCATGTGTAAAATTGGCGCACTTCTCCTTTAAACAATGACTATAAGCTTAAAGGTCTAAGGAGGTGTGAACAGTATAGGACTTTCTAGGCTGAGGACCCTAAACATAAAGACAACCAAGGAGGTTTTATGGCCAGTGTTCTTTATTTGCGAAATCACTCACTTGATCTCAGTCCAACTTAGCATGTGCAACAATTGCCGAAGACCAGACTCAAGGCAAAAAGACCCCAAAAACAAACAGGAAGTGAATCTTGTTGCAGTGCAGGCCTGGCAGAGCATCACCTGCGGCCAGATGTATAAACGATGTGTATGCACAAAAACCATGCGAACTACTGTACACCTTTTCCCACACATAAACTGGTATTTATAAAGGAAGAATGTGCGGTGAGTATGTGCGTAGCTAACGCATACTTCAGACCGGGCATACACAGGGTTTGATAACAATACATGGTGAGAGACGGTAACCCTATAGCAAAATATTGTTTGTTTACGTGGTTTGCCAATTTGTCAACACAGCGCTCTGTAAAATGTCAAAGGCACATTTATAGACTTAATTTTAAATTATTTCCGAGTGATGAATTGTATCATTCTTTTTATTTACATTTGAGCCATAATTTCCCTGTGTCAATCTTTTAATTTTATCCTGAATTGTGAAGCACTTTCATTGATCATCTTTCTCACGTTTAATAATGGTGATTGAGATATCACCGCGATGACGGTTTACAGATACAGGTGATGAATTAGTGGTATGGGCGCTATCAATAGCCACAGCCGTGCATAATGGTTCCGCGTAATGACTGTATCGATATGCAAACAGGTGTTTAAGGGCGTTTCTACTATCACTTATGGCGAACTGTGGGAGTGGAAATGAGGCTGGTGCACGGTGTGCCCAGTCCCACAATGATTGAGATTTATAAAACAGAATCAGACATATACTGTATGCGCCTTTAAAAATCTGACAGAAAGAATGTGTAGCCTATGCATAATGTCTTTGTAGATACACACAGTTTTAGCCGTGAACCTACACAGTTTTATGCATCTGGCCCCAGGTCTGAGGGTCAATGGGTCATAAACTGCAGATAGTAATGGACTGCAAAGGGTTCAGAACTAAACACTGATAATTTACATTAATGTTAATCTGTCAGGTAACTTTGGTCACCTAACATTGACTATAAAAAGTTATAATTCCTAAACTGTTCACCCACTATGGATGCTAAATTAAAACTGAAAGTTGGTACTTTATAATAGGCATTGTTTCATTTTAAGTCCAATGTGCTGGTCAAGCGAAACAACAACAAAAAAGTGCCACTCTCCAAATGCCTACAGTCTGCAAAGTATCTCAGTGCTATTAAACAGTTGCTAACAAGGTAACTTGAATAGAATAGAATTGAACAAAAAGATCATTATTTCCTCTTGAGAGGAAAAAGCACTGTACATCCTTTAAAGTAGCCACTGGTTAAATAAGCCAATTAGTCACTTAGTCTGGTCAGTGAGGTTGAATCACAATCAATAGTTTACGTGCATTTGAAGGGTTTTCTGGTGGCTCATTATTGGGTCTCCAAAGTCCGTTCTGGCCCTTGCCTTGGCTCAGTGTTTGTCCACACAGCTTTAAATCGGGGCTTTTCGAGCGGGTGTCGACAAGCTGGCCCAACAGGCGGCACAGAGGATGCCCAATAATTAGTTGGCCTATTTAAGGGCTACACACAACAGGCATATTGACAAATGTGAGGAGAGGCCAGCTTCTGACAGAGATCTCCTGCACAGAAAGCATCACTGCTGCCAAACCTAACAGGGAGCCTGGAACAGGTTCTCTTGACATTTAGATATATTAAAATCATAAATTATATATATATTTTTTGTGCAATTGTGCAAAGTGATTTAAAGATTTATTTAAAGAATCCAGTTTTTGTTTTTATTTAGGTTTGTTTGTTAGTTTTTTTTTCCATTTTGGTGGATATTATTGTAGTGTTTCTACTCTGCAGTTCCCAGATGTGACAGTCAAACACTGTGTTTAGTTCTGTGTCTTTTCCTACAGATTCTGTTAATAAGGCTAAGTTTTGTCCTATTGTCTTTTCTGCCATAATAGCTATCACTGTTTATTCTAAACCCTCAGTTCATCTTCTGTTGATTTTTAACAACCTGCTGCTGGAAACATAAAAGTGTGCAGAGGCGTGCAAAGTCGTATTAAAATAGCAAATCTAAAGCTTTCATGAACTGAATATTTAGTACAACCATACCTGTCATATTTAGTAAATTATTTATTACGTTTGTATATTTTCAAGCTATAAATGGTGTTAAGAGTTAAAAGCCTTCTATAGAAAACAGAAAATTCTTTAAGAGAAGCATCTAAGAGTCTTAAGTGCTTCTCTCCCAAGCAACACAATGAGAAGCAGACAGAAGTACACTGGAGGCTAGAGTGAGTCTTTCCTGCACCACTACTGTGAAAAGCATTTAAGTGGTAAGGTGCCATATCTCTGACACCTTATTTTGAACCTGGCCAAACCAGGCTGCGTGCTACAGTATGTTGGTAACATTTCATTACAGTATCTAATATCCCCCAGAAATCAACACTGTACGTGCCACCGTAGTGTTTCTCTGTGTCACTCGGTGGACATTATTAACACTGGTCTATGATTCAACATTAAACACAGGGAGCCAGCACTGACGGCAAAATATTTCTCAAAAGTGTCCCCATAATAAAAATGTTGAATTGTAATTAGTTGCAGCTAACGGTGCTTTTTATGTGCTTTTAGGCATGGGCCAATATTCTGATAGATTTCATGTGAAGTCCTCTTTTCAAAGAGAGAACTGTTCTTTGCATTGCCGTCAGCTCACTGCATTGAATTATGGAGCAGAAAGGAGATAGTTGACACTTCTTCAGCCTTCTTAACAGCATTATTGTCAATGATTAAAAAAAAAAACCCTAATGGAAGGTGAAATCAATAAGAAAAGAGATATATAAAACTTTTATAGTGTGCCAGATGACTTTAAAAGATCTTTAAGCATGGGCACAACACTTGAAGTAATATTTGTTCAGAGAATAATTCATTTACAGCAGCATTTCAGTCCTAATGACCTTCATCAGGCTGCATAGAGAGCAAGACAAACTTTGCTATAGTTTCCATTTTCCACCTTCTTTATGTTTAAAAATGGGGAGGGCTTGGAGGGTGGCTCAAACTTTTTAACAACATAGCATGGACAGCGAAAGTCACGGTATGAAATGTGCGAGGGCTGTAAAGGCTAATCTGGATAATGAAATTCTGAGGAGAGGTTTTAAGATGCAGGAGTAATATACTGTATGGAATATTGTACATTTTTTTATTGTTTATCCTCCTGATTAAATCTAGCACAGCTCATATCGATGTGCAAACAAAGCCTCCTGTTCTGATTCTGAGATGCCGGCGTCCAGTGCATATTAATATAATATGATGTGCCCTGAGCGTGCAAAGTCAACACTATCCTATTAGAGGTTTACCGCTTTGGCTTGGTGGGGGAGTGAGTAAGGATGGCTCTGGAGGATTTGTCAGTTGGGATTTTAATGAAACTTAATCAAAATATTTGCTTTCCAGGTGTTCACACAGACCCTGGGAAGCAACGTCACAGATGTATAATATAGCTTAAATTATTCTCTTCATTTGCTCTTTAAGAAGCTAAATTTAAGACATCTTCAAGTGCACGATTGATGTTTTTAGGGGAGGAGGATGGGGACAATGCAAATATAACATTTTCCTTTAGCAGAGACAGAATGAGCAAAGCCCTGGTGAAAGCAAACTTTCCTGAAATCCTTCTAGTTCTTCCACAATGATATTTTTGTTTTGTTTTGCTTCTCTGCTCTAATGATTTTTATCCCCTTCTGAGACTAACAGCTGCAGTCTAGGCCTCCTTCGTTTGCTTTCAATGATAAGCACGCATGAATAAAACCTCTCACTATTTTTGAAATGATAAGGGAGCTATTTTTCTTTCTGTCTTTTCTTTTTTTCTCCAGTGCACACAAGGAACTTGTTAGGGATATGAGCCAGAGGTTCAAATGTAGGGTATACGGCAGATGTATAACACGAGATGAGCAGGACAAACAGTCAACTGGCAGTGTGTGACCTTGACGCAGAATATGTAGAAGAACTTTGACAAGACAAACAAAGCATGAGGCTGTGAGCGCCGGCTCCAGCGATGGTAAATGAGGTGTCAGGCAATGTTGTCTTCCTTGTGGCTGCTCGTGCGTGTTTGCATCCGTCACATCGTCAACGTGATGGCTTTGATTGAATAATATTCTGAGTGGAGACACAGAAAATTCAAGGCTCGGGCTTAATGGATAATGCGCGCCTGGAAAAGTAAAGTGTGGATTCTCTGAACTTGGGCACTGTATGACTGTGAATATGAACATCACAGTTCATCAATAATGACAATGTTTATGTGAAGAGTCTGAGATGAATTTATGGCACATTTTAAAATACTGACTGTCGCTGCTCCTCAATAAAGTGGTATTTCTTTTACAATCAGCCTCTATTGAAAAGACATTTGACATTATTTTCATTCTGCAGTTGTAGTGTGCAGTATTGTATGTTTGGCTTGGATTGCGTCTATCATAAATCTTTATTAGAATGCTGTTCATGAAAATCGTGACAATTTGAAGTTTTATCTGTTGTGTCTGGTGCAGGAGGAGCCTGCAACGTCCCACTGGGACAGTGATCTTACAAGAGGCTTTGTCACTGTGACAAGGACATGTCTTGTGGCTTCTCTGACAGGGATTTGTTGACTTGATGTTGAGCCTTCATTTTGGATCAACAAGTCTATTGGTCCTCTTTAAATCAAAGTGTACTGCCGTCTAATTGTGTTTGAACATTCCAGCCGTGAACTGCATGCTTAATGGCAGCTTAGATAGCTTGCCACCGCTATTGAGCCTGGTCCAACATTCACTGCACCACACACACACACACACACACAAACACACGCACACAGAGTGAAGGAGAGACATACACATACATCCACGTGCATTTTTGCACCCACATGCATACACACGAGATGCAATTTTACTGAAATAATGAGAACAGGAAACTACGATGGGTTGCAAGAGAATTGTAGTGTCAGAAAGCGTCAGGTCTCCCATGTGTTACAGGTTTATTTGTCGGAGGAACCTAAGTGAAAACATGATAAGAGGAATGAAATGGTAACAGGAGATTTGCCATCTGTCAGACGAGAGTAGAAAAAGGCTTCCTGAATTAATTTCACCAGCTGTTCTCTTTGTACCTGCTCAGCCTCCTTTGAAACACAATGACTTTACTGCATAAAGTCCTCGCTGTTTATGAAATTGCTTACACTAATGCTAAGGGTGAATCTGGTGTCATGCATTAGTTCATTAGTTTATCACAGGTACCACTGACACCTGATCCAAATACTGTAGAAACCCTCAAGAGGCCAGAATAGTACACAGTATTGCAATCCAGCAGCGGCGACAAAGAGGATGAAATCAAGACAGCTTCCCCTGAAAGAGCCGCTGAAAGAGGCTTGTCAGAAAAAAAAAAACAGTGGTGGAAAAAAGAGGCCTCAACTTTGACCTGCAATCCAGCCACTCTTTTCTTTCTTGTGACTGACTCATCACGCTCAGTTAATTACTGAGATTCACAGCACTGTCTGCCTCCAGCACCAACACCAAAAACCACAATCATTGCTCGCAGCTTTGTCTGAAAAGAGACTTTTACCGCGAAATTTTCTTTGTTCACACTAAGCCTGTTTTTCCAGTGTGCTTCCTAGTAACCCTGAGGCACTGAGATTTTCCTTTTTTTTTTCTTAAATAAAAAAAAGGCTCCTCTAAAATGAGGCAAAGTGAGTTTCTGTATAAGTGTTGGATGAGAGGCAGACTGTCAGCTTTGCTATGACATGCATTTTTCATGCCACAGTCGATTCATCCTCTCTTACTGGGGCGGTTGTTGATGTCTTACCCATATTCATTTTGAGGGGTGGCAGGAGGTGTTAAACACATTGAGTTATGTAGCAGACTGTGAGTCATTTGAAGCCATTGACTTGCTGCTTTCCCGTGAAGAGGGAGAGGATAATTGTTGGTATCACTGAAGAGCGAATTCGGGGGGATGGCTAAATGTCAGGGGCGTGGGGAGAGACGGAGAGAGAGATGTTTGCATAAGAGGGCCAGGGGCACTTGTCTATCTCCCATATGGCCCTCATTATAATGAAGAAGCCTTGTGAGTCAACACCATAGCATCCTTGAGTCAGCCAGCCACAGGAGACAATCCATAGCCTATTTTAGACCGTATGTTTTTAGTTTCACAATACACGAGACATTATAGCAGTATTTCATGAGCTACTTAATCTGAGATGCCAGCGTGGGGAGTGTGAGCTCTAATGGCTCTCCATTTGAGGAGCTCAGTGTAAAAATGTTTTAAACTAATAGAATTATTACAGACAAGTGGTGGGCAGTTTTCGAGCAACTTTTGAAACTTCACCAATAAATGATACGGCCCGAAGTCATCTTGACATTTCCAATCTGTGTGGTATTTCCTAACAACATGGGCCAATCTTCATTTGATAGCCCTCGCACCTAATTAGGCCAGCTCTAATGTTCCACTCGGCAGAGTGTCAAATCCAATGTCCAATTACACAGCAGATCAAGGCCAAAGGTCCGCCTCCACTGCCTCTCTGGCTGATTATAGAAGAAATGCCACGTTATACATCACATAGAAAGAGATGGGTCTGTCAGAAAAAGGGAAAAAGACACACGTACATGCACAAACACGCATGCACACATTCACATAAGGGGATCAATACCGCAGGCAAAGATGCTGAGGGACTGAGGGTAGCTCTCTCAAACCCGGTCTGTCTATTTCAGACAGAGTCTCTCTGTTACACCAGGCAGACACACAGAGGCCTCTCAGTGCTGAAGTCAGACCACGATGAAGAATAGCAGGTCTGAACATTACCAGAATGTTAAAATCAATCAAGTCTAAGTATTGCTGTATCTGTGTGTAGATAACTCGTGTGTTTAGTGCTTGCAAGGGTCGCTCACATTTTTTCTTTAATCTTTGGACTGAAAAATACAAAATATCTTCCGCCTTTACCTTGTATAAAATCAATAAATACCACAGCCCATCCTGAGTGATACATTATTGAAGGGAATGTCTTTTTGTTATTCACACCTTTCTTTAGAGCATATGTCAGTAACCCAATCATACAGAGCAGACCCTCATCCAGATGGCTCAGCTCCTATGTTTTATGTTGGGATTGACAGCACATGCTAAACACAACGCGTGGGTTTCACCTGGATACACAGCAGCAGGATAAACAGTCTTGTGTTCGTGTGCACCAGAGCTGAAGACCCCCACCCCCCCTCCCGGAGGTGTCTATGATGGACTGAGGCAGATGGTTTGACAGGGAAATGACACGCAACTGAACACTTTAGGGTAAAAAAGAATCTCTTTTCTTTGAAGCGAGGTGAGCGCCAAAACAAAATCAAAGAAAAGGATGGTACGCTCTAACTTATTCTGTTATAGTGCAATGCATCACTTGAAAGCAATGAAGAATATTGATGGCATTGTGTGTAAGCAAATCGATTCCGTGATACCGCAATCTGGATTCTGTTTTGCAGCTTTTTAAAAAAAGAAAAAAAAGTTTTCCTTTTAAGATAAAAACTTTCTGCTCCTTTAGAAAAGTGTGCTCCTGTAGACTTGACATAGAGGAGAGATGGAGGGCAGTGCACAGTTGGGGTGGGTTGAGGCAGTGGGTAAGGAGGGTGGGGTGGGAAGCATGCGCGTACGCAGACTGCAGCGGTAATTGCTAGGGAAGAGCCATGTGCACGAAGGACGTTGAAGCTTATTAAAGGAGGAGACAGAGTGATTATTCACTATGGTCCTCTTGAGAGACTGACGCTGAAGTCATTGCTTTTAATTAACTCTGAAACGGTTTTGCGGATTAATAACAATATTAAGAAGGGAATGGAGAGGAGAAGCGCAAACACATCCTGGATCTGGTTCAAGCTTTTTAATTACAATTAAATAGGCTCGATGGCACAATAGCACAATAACTATGTCTTTTCTGTCCTCTTTTCTTTCTCCCCCTTCTACTGCATCCAATGAATTTTCCTTCATTGTCGCTGCTGTGTCTCTCAGGATGTGTCCAAGACAGGTTATAGCAAAGCCTTGATTTACTGGAGAGAGTTTAGGATTGGTTGGAATATTTGGCACGCGAGTAGAAGAACAGGCGATGAAGAAGCCAAAAGAGTGTGTGGAGAGGAACTTGGAAAGCGGATAAAGTGTGCTGTGCTGAAAATAGATTTCTTATTTGTTTGTTTACCAGGAAGCTCACTTTTTTTGGTCTAGCTTGAAAAGTGTCAAAGTTCTGGGGACAGTGTTGGGATTCTTGTATTTCACTCTGCCAAGTGAAAAGGGAAAGTGGAAGAAGAGGAGAAGGAATAAAGCAACCCATGGATGTTGATGTTAGACACAGCTTGTAAGAACCCCTGGAGTGGGAGGAGCACAAGCTGGAGTGAAACAGCACTGCAGGCCCTAGAAACCCGCCGCTTCACTAAAGCCAAAAGATGATAAAATACTAGTATTGTCTGCAATTCCCTGGCCTCTCCTGTCCCAACTCACTGTGCAGCTTTTTGCAGCCTTAATGAGCTGAGGAAAGCACCAGTGTGACTGTAGGAGCTTCAGTTTGACTCTCAGCACTTCATCAATGATGTAGCATAAGTTGGCCCAACATTTATAACCATTCACAGTCATTTACACAGACTCAGGCTCTGGGGCCTTCTCCATCAGCCAAGCACACAACCTAATAAACACCACAGCAAGAGGACTGCATCTTAGTGTATATGCTGTGCATAGGACAGAGGAAGACAGAGAAAGAGAAGCAGTTACCACTTTATAAACATTACGCAGGTCTCTGGAGATGTATACTGTGTGCGTCTAACTTAAGTACCTCCACACCCTCCTCTTGGGAGCACAATGAAGCGGGAACAGAAGGCGTTTTATAGGAACATATGTTCTTCTTCCCCTATTATATATCAATGCTTTTACGCCCACCCATAAACATTACTGTTGAGTGAGACATTATAAATAGAAGGTGATTGCTGTAACTCTCTTTTTCTTGCTGGGTGTGAACTTGGCGAGGGTAAAGGAATTAACCTCTAGCTGCTTTGGTGAGATTGCAGGTTCACGCCACGGAGCCGATACCAACTGTTGTTTCATCTCCATGCTGCACATATCATGGTCTCAGTACTTGTAATGTAAGACCCCAGCAGCTTTCTGCTATCTCTGTGTGTATTAATTGGCAAAATATAATAATCTTTTTTTCTTTTTTTTTTTTGTATTCCACTTGGCAAAAACATAAACCTTTTTTTGAAAATAAAAAAACTAAATTATTTTACAGCCAGCAGATGTGAAACAGGCCAGAGAGGCTGACGGGCCATGGTGTGAAATAACAGTTGGAGGATCAGATTTGGTGGATTTTAACTCGTATTTATTATTTATCTCATCTCCTTGCTGGGCTCTGTGTTTCTGACTATGGAGCAAGCTGATGATGGTGAATCAGAAACTCCAAATGTTCATGAAATAGACTATAAATAATGTGTGATCTCACTTATCATGTACAGTAAGAAAATGTCTGTCACCATGTCAGCATTTCTCATTTCAATTCACTTTGAGTACAAAGATTATGTGATTATGAGAAATTGCAGCTGAGCTTGTGAAGCATACAGTTAGACATTAGAGAAGCATGACAATGTGTGAAGTGCACTGCTGGCAACCCCTTAACTTCTTTTTCTTTATCATATACTACACTTTAATACAGAATGGGACTGGAGTAATTATTTTAAAGTATTGAAATTTTGCATGTCCTTTGATATCACTGAAAAGTTTCACAGGATGTGAAAGCTGCTTACTGTAGCATAAAGCTTTATTATTTTTTTTAATGACAGGTTGCTTCTTTGCTGATTTGCTTCCTTTAAATTAATACATTTTCCTTTTCCATGTTTGTCATGACACTGGCAACACACTATATGATGGAGACACAGCAAACAAAAGCAAACAATATCTGCAATATAGTGTAACATCCATCTTTTTACAGGCAAAACGTTTTTCGGAGCCACTTTGAAGATAAGAGATCTGACGGCTGATCGGAAGGCTGCAAACTACACTGGCACACATTACCAACCTGAGAAGACCCTCCGGGGCGCAAAATAAAATTAGAGCCCCATTAAAATGATGCATCAAAGAAGCCGAGAATAGATCACGTAGACTGCCTAATGCGTTTAACACTACTGCAAAGACAGATGGACGCAGCGGCGGACCGACAGCATAATCCGGTGGGTGATGCACAGGTATGGTAAATATTGTCAGCGAAATTTGTAATATCCCCCCCTCCCCTCTTTACACTAACAGCGCAGACAAGTCATAAAGCCCACATACTCTAAAAGTTGTATAAGTCATTTGTAAAAACAGAAACGGAAGCTAATTGGGTGTGTACACACTGGCTTTTATAATAATTCATTATTATTATTATAGGTAATAATAATAATACAGGCTTGACTATAACATAACTCGCAATACAGTATAATCACTCATAAAATGCGTGAAACACTTAATGATAAAATAAAATTACAAACATTTCCAACTCCAGCAGATTCTTTTTCATCATCACTCCAGCTTTTTCGCTCTAAAACACTGTAAATTCACACCCCGGCACAAACTGCCATTAAATTCCTCTAGATATTAATCCTAATTCAGAAACAAAACAAAAACGGAACGCCTGATCGGTTTACAAATTTTACAGTGTGAAGGCAAAAAGATCGGCGCGCACTCCCCGTTCAGCGCAGACGGTGACCGTCCTTTGCATCGCGGGACGCGGCAATGTCAGGACGCATCATGCAAAGAGGGGACGCGGGTTGCAACCAGTCAATACATCTTTATCTTCAGGCGCGCTGGGTGCCACAGCTGTGCGCTCTGGGCTTTGGAAGCGCATGGCAGATGCGCAAGCTTGCCTCACAATGTCATTTTTTATTTACTGGCTTTATGAAAAATCAGCTTCCTACAATGGGGATTTTTAAGAGAGAGCCCGTAGAGGTGTCAGCGAGGGAGAGGAGGAGAGTGAACACCAGAGGAGCCATATGCTTACACTGAGGAAAGGAAACTTAGAAAAAGTTTCACTAACCTGGCCATTCTTGCAGAGGTCTGCCCACATGCTGGTGCCGTCCCCTCCTCTCATCAGCACATGGTAGATGAAGAAGTATGTGCCTGGTATGCTGCAGATGAACTTGCCCGAAATACCATCATAGTTGTTGCCTAGGTTGGTGACCACGTCATCAAACTTGAGGATCTCGTAGCCTTCGTGGGGGTTCTTAAGCCCTGCATAGAAGGCCACCCGAGGCACCGTGCTGTAGGTGGCCGTGCTGATAGCTCCGTTACCCCCCAGACCCAAAATCCCAGTCCTGCCTTGATCACCTCTGTCACCAGGAGGCCCCGCTGGTCCTGGTGGCCCCGGTTCTCCTGGTGGCCCAGGTGGTCCGGGCTTGCCTGGCCTGCCAGGCTTCCCCTGTGGGCCCTGCAGTAAGGTGGAGGGTGGAAGCACGTTGCTGTGGTCGCTCAACGCCTCTGCCTCAGCCTGGAGACCGGTGGAGCTGGTGCTGCTGGCCGGAGTGCCCTTGTTCAGGTAGGGGTCGCACACCATACGACAGGTGCCCAGCATCTCATAGTGACTGGCATCTGTACCCACAGAGCTGACGAGCACGGGAATGAGGACCACCAGCACCAGGACCAGCATAACCCCTACAGCAGCCGCCACCAGGGTCTTCCTCCCGATGCTGAGTCGGGGAAGGGGCTGCGCTGCCAGCGTGGGTCTCCCGGGGGCGGAAATGGTGACTGCTTGGTGTGGGGAGCCTGTCACCGAGGAAAGGGATCCAGAGATCCCGAGAAGAGTTGCAAGAGGACCGGCGAGTGTGTGAGGGTGAGACAGAGATCCACATACACTTGATCCTCCTCACTGCTCTGCTCGGTCACACTAAAGTAGGCAACCAGTCACTCACACATACATAAAGACCTAAGAAAGCCCAAGCAAACACAGGGAGACATTCAGCTCGTACTTACAAACACAATCTGACTTGTGAGAAGATGCAAGAAGGATGCAGAGCCCAGAGGAATGGAGAGAGAGACAGAGGGAGCGAGACAAAGAGAGAGAGAGTAAGAGAGAGAGAAAATGATGAGAGTGGGTGAGTGTGAGAGATACAGAGCAGCCACTGGATCTATGTGTGTGCGTGTGTGTATGTGTGTGTGTGTATGTGTGGTAAGTTTGTGGTGCCGGATTCTCAGGCTTGGCTTTTTATACAGCGATAGCAGCGGAGCCCCCTCCCCTCTACTCCCCCATCGAGTGAGAGGTTGGTGTGGTTACGTCCCCTTCTCTCTCTCCGGCTCACTCAGAGGAAGGACTCTCATCACATTGCATTTCTTTCTACCACTCTCCTGAACCGCAGAGGAACCAACATGACCCCCCTGACCATCTTGCTGCCCCTCTTTCATCCCTCTCTTTCCTTCTCTCCTTGCTCTCCCTTCCTTTTCCCCACTTTTGATGCCGTTTCTCACTCCCTTGCTTTCTCCTCTCTCTCATCAGCATCCAGCCTCTAAAAATAAAGATGGAGCTGTGGAAAGACAATCTTTTTTTTTTCTTTTCCTGGAGGTGGGTTCTAGAGAGTCATGCATATATGTGCACAGACACAGGACAGCACTTAAATCTGCTATGCCAGGAAATGCTAGCAGCTTCTCAAATTAAAAAAAGGTGCTAATTACAAAACTTAATGCCAAGAATAAACTCATAAGCCAACAGCTTGAATGGTAAATTAAATTACACATTACACACACATTGAACATGTAACCAAACATGTATAAGAACAGTTTGAAAACATTTTTAAAATGATCTTAGTCACATAGGACCACTTTTTAAGGGTAAAGCAACCAATCTATCCTTCCGTTAGGGGCCACCACTGACTCTTCTGCTGTTATTTTATTCCCCTCTTTGCCTTTTCCCCATGTCAATAACCCTGTTTCTCCACCTGAATGCGCTGACACCATTTCTTATTGGTGTCTTTTTTTAGGTATTGATTTCATGGTTTTTATCAAATTAAGGGTCCTGGTTGGGAGAAAAAAATCTATATGCGGCAGTGATGTCATTTATTTGACATTTTCATCCTTTAGAGTGATGAATGGTAAAGTAAGAAAGCAAATGACAAAGTCTGTAGATGGCAAACAAACATAGTCATCACGTGAAATATGTGTTTGCAGAGAGGTCAGTCTTCAGTGTTTTTGGTCTAATACAGTTCAGAGCACAAAATGGACAAATAAATCAAGTCGGATGGTGAGAATATGGCACGTTCATGTCAATATGAACCGCCGATTGGGAAAAAAGTGTTCATATCAGCCTCACAGGCTCATTGCAAAAATAGCAGAGGTGGGCATTTTTTTTTTTTTGCATTGATATCTCTGGCTTTGAATCACAAAACTGAAGCCAATACAGCTTGTAGCTCAACATCACACACTCAGCATCACACACAATCCAGTGATGTGCACTTCAAGGTCACAAAAATCTCAATTATCAGTCACATTCAGTCTGTTACAATTATGTCTGAAAAGTAAGTATCTAGTGCTGTTTGTTCATAGTAGATTTTAAAATCATCTGAAAAGTCAACATCTGAATGCTTTGAAGGTGTAGTTGTTCAGTGTCATCTTTCTCTTCAGCTTTTTCCATTATGACATGAACACATTTTTGGATAAATGGGCCGCCATGCCATCGAGGACCAAGAGTATACAGGTTTTTATTCCACCAGGCGTTTTCACGGATCAGTTCCACCTCTCTGTTTAAACTTGTGCTAATCAGTGAAATCAGCTGGTGTAGTCACTGGTTGGAATAAAAATCTGCAGACTCTTGGCTTTCCACATCATGGTTGCCTATTCCTGGCTTATAGATAGGACTGTTTGTGCCTGAGCTGGACCAAGGTCTTGTGACGGATTGAGATGGATCAATGAGCAGGATGCCTGACTATTTGTCACCACTACACTTGACATATCACCAGTTATTTTGCTGCATTTCTGTCTCTTCATCATCATTAAACTTCAGTTGCAAACTTATGGCATCACCAGTTGGTTGTCTAATTTATCACTGAGCAGAGTCTGTGAGACATACCCAAATAACTGGCACACCAGGTGTGCCTGCAATGCATATTTGCCTGTTTTGTTTTATTCCTCATAACAGACATGGAGTTTGCCTATATGGGGAAGCACACAAACCCTAAATTGGGTTTGTGGTTTGTTTAGGGGGCCATTGTTTGTTCTTCACACCTGCCGGCTGTAACTGCCAGTCAGATCACTGTGCCCCAAATCTCTAAATCTCTGAACCACAGAGATCAATGCACACCAGAGAGGACAAACAGAGAGCGATAACGATGAAAGAGAGATGAGAAAGATGGGGAGACAAGCAATAGAGCGGCAGAACGGGAGCAAGAGGTACAACATGGAGAGGGAGTTAACTGCCGTGACAGCTGAGCTTTATATCAGTGGAGCTGGTTTGTTTTGCTTGATTTGTTGGAGCATATAGGGAGAGAATCCATGAGTGTCAATGACAGTTGTGGTAAAACCATATTTTAATGGAAGTGACATGTTTTTAAACCCTGAATTGCTGCATGTGGTAAAGACGGATTTTCTGAGTTGGATTTTTTTCGATGTCTTATAGATGTCGGATCAGATGTCTGTCTACTGCCCTCCCCAGACCAACAGGACGGTTGTGACAGGGGCATAACAGGAAACAATAGGAGGTAAATTTTTAATATACATGAAGAATTTGTCCGTGTATGTTGTTAACTTCAAAGGTGTGGTAATTGTTTTGGTAATTTATCTTATTTCAATACTTTAAATCTGAAATAACTGATTTTTTGGCCACTTGCCACAAGCTGTACAACACAACACTGACATATCACCACCTTTTGAGAACTTGTTGACAAACAGTTGCATATTTACACATCCAGAAGTTACGGAGCAACATTAGCATTTATTTTGAGTCATGTTTCGGGCCACCTGATTAATCCAAGTCCAATATTCACACTCCTTTTAGCTCTGTTTTCAGTCTCCACCTACTCCTCAGGGAAATATCTGGCTCTTCAGCTGCTAAATGCTCCACTACATTCACCAGCTAGTCACTAACTGCGTCTTTCTGCTATTTGGCACTGAACAGGTAACGTACAGTCTTGTAAAACCAAAACAATGAGCTGAAAGACACTGAAATGCTCCATAGAGCTGAGGGGACCTGCAGAGTTGGGTGTCAATAAAGTAAGTATTCTTCTCACATACAGTATATGTTCTTTAGTGATTTGAAACAAATAATGAAATAGGTTTGACTCACTTTGTAAATGTCCATTTACATGCCCACTACTTTGAAATCGACTACACCACTGATGTTTGCTTCTTTCTACCTCCTCTAACCCAGTCTGAAATAACAGAAAAATCATAGTTCATGCAAGGAAGCAGCCTTCATCTTCACTTGGTCTCAATCCTATTTTAACTAATTCTTCACTCAAACTCAACCATTGACCAGAACACCATATTGGAGTACATGTCAGGCTCTAAAATCCGTTCATTCATGTCTTGGTCAGATTATGATGAAGACACGTTGAAGATGAAGAACATGCTTTCGCAGAGTACCACTCAGATGCATAGGCAGCACATGGGGATACAATCATTGGAAAAATTGCAGAATGACACCAAAGCAGCTATGTTTGTTAGTAAAATATTATCATAACCAATAGAAGTGATGGCCAATACTACAAAAATAAGACTTACGTTGTAAGGGATTTTTTTCAGACAGGTTTTGTACAGCACAGCTGACCGGACGGCGATGACAGAGAAAGCTTTTGAAATACAATAAGTAAGCGGATGCGAGGACAAGGCAAGAACAGGAAACCACAATAGCACTGTGTCCAGGCATCAGCCACATCCAAAGACACACAAATCACTTTGTTGTTCTCCCTGGTTACAAAGAGATGGGGAGGCAGAACAAATGTGTTTCCAAGAGTTTCAGAAGTGCACAAGGGAAAACCATAAAACATGGAAGAGTTAAAAAAAAAAAAAAAATACTTTCATGGATTTGATTTTTTTTTTTCCAAGAGGAAAGTTTAACAGGTCAAAGAAACAAAACAACATCACAAACACACAAGCAAACACAGTATATGCCTCATCTCTAGTTGAGTTTGTGTCTCTGATTGCTTCCCTTGTGTTGCTCCTGGCCGAGGCTTATCAAAGAGCTCCTTTCATAAGTGCCAGGATCAAGCCACTGCTGTGACTGCTTGGCACCCACTGAGGTGGTTTGGAGATGGGGAGGGGAGGGTGGGGGGCTTCAAAACAAAGAAGGCAAGGCAGAGGAAGTCAAAATTGAAGATGGTGAGTGAAGGGGAGATGGTGCATTTGTGCATTTAAAGGAAAATGGGAAAAGAAAAAGGCTGAGTTTGGAGGGGAAATGCTCACGGTTTCTGCAAAGTGTCTGTGGAATAAGACTGTGTGTGTGTGTGTGTGTGTGTGTGTGTGTGTGTGTGTTTGTTCATGACAGAGAGAGAAGGGAGAAGAGGGCAATCTTTGAGTCTGGGGAGGAGTTGTTTTATATATGTGCTGAGAAAATTAATATGTATTTGCTTTAAGCCTTCTCTGCCTCAGTGATTTCTTGCTGACGCGCACTATAATGCACAGAATATCCAGGTGAATGCAGAAACAGTGAAGGACATGACTCCAGAGGAAACGAGCAACACACACACACACACACACACACACAGAGAGAGAGAATACCCTGAGGCCATGTGTTCCTCCTCACTACAGCAACCATGGTTCTATCAAGCCTGGCGTCTTCCCTGTTTACTAAAGCATGTGACAGCGCTGCATTTTTACAAGACATAATAAGTCTGACTTTGCCAACCAGAGCTCATCCACTTAAAGGTGAGTCAGCCTGGTAGCCCTACATGTTTAGGGGTTCATGTTTGCACGCTAGATCCTGATACCAAAGTGATTACAACATGTTGTAACCGCTTTGCATGGTATGTCACATATGTCACAGTGCAATGAACTGATTACAGTTGCATGCTCTGTATATTTCCTAGCTAATTACACAGACACGCTTATCAGCCAAGAGTAGGATACTGTACAGACAATTTAGTGAAGATGTTCAGGATAGCTGAATTTTGTCACCCATGAACGTGGCTTGATCTTTATTCTCTGTTTACACGTTGTCTTTTTTTTCCTTGACTGAGCAGCAGAGCTCCGGGGAAAATGCTGTTTAACTCTTTGTCTTCCAATCTGCAGAATGAAGAGAAGTGAGAAATCGCAGACTTGCTCTTTCACTGACCTGCTGCAGGGCTGGCTAATATATCCAGGTATCATAATGAATGTGGCGCATTATGTGTGTGTGTGTGTGTGTGTGTGTGTGTGTGTGCGTGCGTGCGTGCGTGCGTGCGTGCGTGCGTGCGTGCGTGCGTGCGTGCGTGCGTGCGTGCGTGCGTGCGATTCATGTGTGCATTCCCTCAGTCTGCCCTGCCTGTGGCGAACTGGTTGTGGCTTCACTCGGTCTTGACTCCTCTCCCTCCAGGCTCCCAAATGATGGGATGACCTTTCCACCTCGGCCAGGACTGCAGCGTCACTCACAGCATGAACTGAAAACTCATCTCCTCGCTAAACACTTCACATCGCTCTCCAATCTGCCTTCCTCCTCCACTTGCATCTGATTTGAACCCTCCTTAACAAGAAAGGTCAGCTATGTTCTCGGGATACATCATATTTGCAATATTTATTGCCTGTGCTTTGAGTTTTGAAGCACCATACACAACCGTTGCCATTTGTCATTAGTAGTGTAAGATATTCAGGAATGTATTTTTACTCTCACAGCACTTTAATCTTGATAACAGGACTCTACTCATCCTTTAACTGGACGGATTTAGGCGACTATGGAGTGTAAATAAATAGATGTTTTCTGGCACAGCGTGCAGGGGGATGACATAATGAAACCTCCATTTCCCCCCCTTACTTAAGGATTAGTTTCTTTTTAAAGAGTGAAACAAAGAGTAGCTGTGTCAATAGCTTAAAATAAGTAGAGATTAAACTGATATTGATTCTTACCTTTCCTGTGCTTCTCTGACCAGATCCTTCATATTGCTTCAAGGTGATGAAATTCAGAGTTTGTGTGTGTCTTTATGTGTGGGCTGTCTGTTGATGAGTGACGGGTGTGGGACGTGTGTTGACCTAGGTGGTCCAAAATCTGTCAGGTAGCAACATCTGTCAGGTGTTGCTGGTGCTTTGATTTTAGTTGTGACAGTACATTTAATTAGCATGTGTGTAAAATATAGTACAAAAAAAAAACGTTATTGAATTGTATGAGTGTCCACACTCTTCAGAGTTAATTCAACATTTTATGATGCCTCTGATAAGTTGTGAATAAACAACATGTTAAATAACTGTTACTAAACAGACACAACAGAATTTTTATTGAAAACTGAGTGTTGTAAAAATTCTTTGTTTGAGCGATATTTCATGTAGATAAGTCAGTATTTTTGGTGTTACTCTCTCTTAGGAGAACAAACTCCTTCTTCTTGTCTGACCCAGGCCAGGTTCCAGGGTGGTTTCCTTCATCCAGGCATTGAAGACAAGAGCCTGTCAAAACCTCAGCAGGAGTCTAGCAAAGGCTCTCTGTGGCCTGGTCTTGCTCCCAGCATGCAGCAGAGAAACCACAGAGGAATATTCTGTCCTGGGGGAAGCGGATTAAGCTTCTGTGGAATAGACAACTTCCCCAGAGGTGAGATGAAGGGAGGAGATGAAGAGTGTTAGGAGTGTTCTGTGCATTTATCACATCAAAACATTCTTTTATCTTGTGTTTAAGAAGGTGTGTGCAAAGGTTTACTAGCGTAGTGCAGCAGCAATACTGTGGTTATTGAAACTATGATCTCAATAACATGATCATCATAAGCTTAAAGGAATAGTTCCACGTTTTCATGAGTCATGTCTGTACGGTAAATATGAAGTTACAGCCAGCAGACGCTTAGCTTAGCTTAGCTTAGCACATAGACTGGAAACGGGGAAACAGCTAGCCTGGCTCTGTATAAAAGTTACAAATTTTGCCTACCAGCACCTCTAAAGCTCACTAACTAACACGTTATCTCGTTTGTTCAATCCGTACAAAAAACATGAAGAGTAAAAACAATATAATATGTTCATTACTGAGCCTCACAGGGGCTGGCAGGTGGATTTTGTTACCTTTGGACAGAGCCAGGCTAGCTGTTTCTCCTTGTTTCCAGTCTTCATGCTAAACTAAGTTAGCTGGCTGCTGGCAGCATAGCTTCATACTTGCAGCATACTTTAGCATACAGACGTGAGTGTTCTCAGTCTCCTGATCAGTCTTCTCAAGTTTCAGCAAGAAAGCCAATTTTAGCACATTTACCAATATGTGGAACTTTTCCTCTAAAATACATGCCAGTACATGGATGCATTGATTCATGCGTTTTCTCTTTATCTTATCAGTGACCTGGCAAATGTTTCCATGATGGAAACAACACTCTGTTTTTATGATTTATTCTGAATTTATTCACTTTAACTTCAGTTTACATGGTCAACTTCAGTTTTCCCACAAGTCCAGGTTCTTATCTTCATAGTTTTTGTTATGCTTCGTTTTGTCTTGCTGTGTTTAATTGTTGTACATATTGTATTATTGTATTATTTTTATTCTAGGATGCCTAACAACATCAGGCAAAGGGATTACTGATAAAAACTAGCCCTTCAGCTAACTTGCATTTAGATTTGTTTGAATGTTGATGAATGTACATTGTCCTTTTTCAAGAAAAAAAAATTAAAAATAAAATAAATAAATAACATCCTTCAGTAGAACACAATGAACCTGAAATTACTGTAAACTATGCTAAATGTATTGCCTTGTACTGATATTAATATTAAAATCACTAAGTTACAAGGTAATAACTGCATTCCTCTTTTAGCACAGCAGCAACAAAATCGCACAAGTACACAAAAGGTCACGGCTCTATATACGGGAAGCAGATGCATAATGAAATCCCCACATATTTCACTGTGCGCTCATTGAGCCTGCAGGAGGAAATCAGGAGGTGTGTGTGAGTAGGTGCAGTATGTGTGTGTTTTGGGGGTAGAAGCAATAAAGCTGCTGGTAAAGCATCTTCTCATCAGCAAAGAGGGACTAATACAGTAAAAGCAAATGTAGACTCTATCTACATATCTAGAAAATTAACTTAAAATAAAATGGGTATGAATCTATATTCACAAAACTAATATATCATGTAAAGCTCTCTGGGTTCTTTACAGTACAATGTCATATGGAGTCATCCTCACTCCTCACCCCCCTCCCCCATCATCCACCCTGCCAGTCACCCGTGGGCCCCCAACCTCCAACCTCCGACCCCAGCCAGCTACATGCCTCACGCTGCAGCTTCAGTCTCACAGCAGGGACCATCCACACAGCATTAAGTATTATGCAATAAGTATGTATTTATGTATATGAAGTCTTCTCGATGAATCATGTGCAACGTGGAGGGAATTTCTGATGAACTCTAATGAAGTTCCTGTCCCTTAAGCTCCCATGTCACACTGAAGGCCTGTCTCCCGACTCAGTTATATATCATATAGCCATCAGGAAGGAGAGAGTACAGTAAAAAAAAAAAAAACATCATTAATATGAAAATCATTAATATGGATCTGGGAGCAGGGAGCACATCCTGAAATAATGAGAAAGCCATGATTAGTAATGCTCCACATTGGGCACACATTTATTATTAATCATTCAAAAATAAGTGTGGGAAACATTGTGTGTACGTTAACCAAATTTACATTAAAAGATAATGTATTTGTGTTTTTGAGAGAGGACTCTGGACAGCTGTATCATGTATATCAGTATATGCTGGTCCATAAGGCATGGCACCCTCTGCACAGTAACTGCTGACCTTGACCTTGTATGTGTCTTTTTATGATTCAGATTTCTGCTTAATTTTGTCCTCTAAGAAAAAAACATGTTTTCATTTGGCCTGGCTGAGCATATTTTCCAGTGAAATCTTCCGAGATCCATGCTGATGCTGACCACCTGACAACACACCTGGATCCAGAAAACGTTCCAAATTTCTCCCGTGAGATTGAGAGGGAGAGAGAGAGAGAGAGAGAGAGAGGGAGAGAGAAAGCAGGATGGAGTGGGAGAGAAAGACAGAGAGAGAGTGAGAGGTGGAGTGCAAAGGGGAGCAACCCAAAAAGTAGTGGTACCCTCCCTCCTCCTTCCATACAGCACGGCAGTTAATTTAAATTCTGCAAGGAGACAACCCATAAATCACCTCCATTCTGACTAATGGCTTCTGCACTGAGGGAAAACTCTCGCCTCTCTACCTGGAGACATTCTGCACTGCAAAAAATATAGGCTATACTTGGTTTGTGTGTATGGAGCGTGTATACTGTATATATGAGTGCTTCACTCAGACAGACAGTTTTTGAAAGAGTCAGCAGCATGACTAACCCCTCCACGTGAGCAGCTTTCACTGGAGGCAGAAATCCCCCTGTGTTGGTCCATAATTAGCCCCCATAACTGCAACCGTCTGACGTCAGAAGTGTGTGACACAAAACTAACCTTGGACTGGATTCCAAAAAAATCACCCTGGGTTAGCACACAAGCACAGCTCACCCAGATTTGTGAGTCATGTGAGTCATAAAAGCCTCTGTAAATTTGTTTTCTTATATTCTAAATGGAAGCACCTCAGGGATTTTACAAAGTGAAGCAAATGTTTTTTTTATGTGTGTGTTTTTGCAGTAATATTCAAACATTCTTTTTTCAAGGAAAGCAAAATTATGGAATTATTCAAAGTCCAGCAGTAAGTAAAAAATGGGAACCACTTGCAATGTTTAAATAGATTATTTATTCACATTTGACTATGACAAAACATTACAGCTACAGTAAGATTTTGAAACAATCTTAATATAATCTAGCTAGAAAACAAGAACACTCAAAGTCTCATTTACTTCTATCATTACTCATGTTGTTGAAGTCACTGTCAAATGCTGACACTGTGGGCCCCAACTCAGACAAAACTGAGACAACTGTTAACCCCCATTTTGACAATATTTGTTTACATTTTGGCAAATTGGCACCATTAAAAGTATGCCGAATTAGCTATTAGCCATTCCTGTTTGCAATGTAACCATGGATGTACAGACAACCATCACTAGACTTCTTTGATACTGAAGAAAACTTAAAAACATGATGATTCTGCAGTTATAAGGAGCTTCTTTTTTCTATAATCTCTTTGCGGATATATGGATGTTTATTCGCAATGGACATCAAATATAATTATATCCATGGAAAGTCTAAGTCACAATGAATCTAAAAATATGTGTATCATGTCTGTGCGTTCAGACTGGACTGAGTTAAGACTCAAAGAAGGAGTATGAATTGCTACGTAAATTGTGGCTCACATCTCTTCCTTCGCGCCTCCTGTGCCCCCCTGGGGAGGTGCGCCTCACAGTTTGAAAACCTCTCAAGTAGACCGAGCATTTTTCCGTGTGTGTGTGTGTGTGTGGAGGCATGTGCTCCACACAGTGATGTCCCCCAGTGATGTTGGGGCTATCCTGGCCAGGCTGCAGCAGACAGGGTGGGTTGGGGACAGTACTGCATGTGACTCCTTGCTGAGGGCACCCGGTTGCTTGTTTGTTGTTGTTTAGTCAGTTCACAGTTTCCTGTCAGCAACGCCCTTTGCCTGTTACCTCAGGGCCCTGTTTGCTTCTTCATTGCCCCCTCATGACCTGTCACTACTCATACGAGTACAGTGGTATGACCGATAGGAAACATGCACTGAAGTCTCGCCAAATAAATTTGTCCTATGATCTGTCTAGATATCTCATCTACACAAATAGAAAACAATCTTGCCTTGTGGAAATACAGTACTTGTGTGTGTGTGCATGCGTGTGTGTGTGTGTAGTGTAGTGTATTTCTTTCCCTTTTCCAACAGTATTAAATATTAACTAAATATACAAACTTTGGGATTTGATTTATTTATGGCCTATTTCTAACAGATATTAGTTCCTCATTTCTATGAGATAAACAGCTCTCTTCCATTTATTGTTCAGTGTGCAGTGATACCTTTCTAGCTGTAACAAACAGCTGTTGTTCAGTGACAGAGTGTGGTCAAGAGCATATAGACAGTCATTATGAAAAACACAGCAAATACCATATTTTGCCATTTCGTCAGACCCACAGATCCATTGAGAGACCAGAGGAGGATTAAAGAATGTGCTTTCCGCTCTGTAATCTGTGACTCTCTGTGGGCTTTTAGTCTATACACTCCAGATGAAATGGGGCTATCGCTTGTGCAGTGACCTGGAGTAACCGGCTTCAGCCAGCTTCGCCTCTTATTCCCTCCCAGTAACACGGATGACCTCCAGCTGTGATTGGGGCCTCTGATCCCCCCTCTGGGTCATACATGTGTTTTAAAACTCAACGACACGCTTTCCTTCCTCCACCTTCCCCTTTAGTCCATCCACCTCAGAGAGATATAGGGACCACTAGTCATCAAGGCTGTTGACAGGTCCCAATCAGAACGTGCCACGTCACAAGCCCCGCCCCCTCGGAAGTCCCGCCTCATCCAATCAAATCACGGTATTTGTCACCGGAAGTCCCGCCCCATGCATTTTAAAAAAAAAATTGTTTTTTGGGCCCCTCCTTTTGCTCCTCCTCTCGTCCGTCCCCCTTCTTAGCTCCTATATTAACCCTTGTTTAACTGCTTAGTTTAAAACAGATTCGGTCTTGTTGGAGTGAAGGAGAGATAGAAACAAACAAACATGGAAGACTCTAAAACATCTAAGACAGGACCCGCTGTGGCGCTCATTAGCGAGACGCCCGTCACAATCTATCAAGAATTAGCCTCACTAACGGATGCTCCGAAGAAACGCATCGTCTATTTGAGTAGAACTCAGGTGCCTCCACCCGAGTCTCTGCAAGAAGAATGGTCTTTAGAACCCTACGGTCTACGCGGAGTCTGGGGCTACGTGTTCAAGTACGAAACTGGTGATCTTTGTTTTTACCAGCTGTATGAAGGTGAAACGTTGGAGCCTGTGACTGCCATAGCAACGCTGACTTCCAACGACTGGGGAGTGCTGAAACTGGTGATGCATCATCTCCAAGGGAGTAAGGAGACGACGGATGAAGAGCAAACCCTCTCTACACCTGCTAAACGAGTAAGATTGGAATCTTTCGACGTGGAGGACGAAGAAGCTCAGAGAAAAATTATTACCTGCGCTGTATGGCAGACGAAAACTTCACCCTCTGGTCGATGGTTCTTACGCGTCAGCCTCCGCAAGTCCGGGGAAAAGGAAGCTGTAGAGCATTTCGTCTTGGAGTGTTTTAATTCTGATTGTGGGGTATTTCGGACATTGTTAGACCTGCCGGTCGCTGCCTGGTCTGAAAAGATGGAAGAAGAAGCTGAAAGATTCACCTCTCTCTTTCACAGCTGTCGCAACTGGAGGGACGCTCTATTCACAAAGAAAGCTATGATCTTTTAGACCACGCCTCCACCACGCCTCTACAACCTTAACCACGCCTCCACAGCCCCAACTACGTAATATAAGGAGTACCCGTTGGGGACACAGTCAACCCTCGACCGACAGAAACAACCCGACACACTCAGACATCGAGCAACAGGAGAAAAAGATGGAGAGCACCGGATGGAACCTGAGTCAGACCAGTCTAACAACCTTTTGGGAGCGAGAACCTTCGCCGGACCCCCGTCCGTCGATTGACTCTTCTGACGATGAAGGGCTGACTTGTGTTTGTCCCAAGCCCATTCGTCTGAGGATGGTGGAGAAGCCTCCGACAGAGCCTTCTCTGAACCCACCCTCTCCGGATAAGCACGACTTACCCGACGCTTCCTCCGACTCGGACGAAACTGACATCGAATTTGAGGAGTCCCAAGCGCCTGACTCTCCCATACCCCCGCCGACGCCTCCTCCCTCTCCTCAGGGAGAAGCAGCCCCCGAGGAAGATGAAGTCGACGGGTGGGTGTCCTCCGGGTTCATCAACGTTGTAAAAACCGCCGTGCTCCATCTGCTCAACATTACTCTGGGTAACTACCGGAAAGACGCCTGCCACGGCTGTCTGACCAACCACCCCAGCCAGAGACAACACGAGGGTTTGGAAATACTCGAGGATGATTTTTACTCGACCAACTTTTACCGGCTGATGCAAAGACTCTGGACCCCCCGATTCATTCCTACCATTCAATGTCTGTTGCGCATGCGCAACATCCAAGCGGACGAGGTCAGAGTCAAAACAGTCGCAGAGACGTTTTTACACGAACTGAAATCAACAAGGAAGATCTACGACGCTATCCACTACATGTATGAAAACCTGATCGGGGAGGATGTGGTGAAAATAGGCCAGCTTCGAGTGATGAAGGACTGTTGGGACAAAGATCAATAAAATGGGTAATTACTGGACAAAACTTTTTTGTTAAAGTACGAGCCCATGCTTCATCCTGGGAACTGATTGTACAGCGCACCCTCTGTTTAAGTGAATCTTGTTTGTCAGACACCTTTGGAAAAATTGTGACAGAATGGAGTAAAGATATGACCGATATAAAAGTTTCCCATTTGTTCACCCTGTATGTACCTTGTTTGTTGATGTGATGTGTTTTTATCTGCAAAACAATGTGTCTGTGAATATTGCGATTCAAATGAAAAAATTACACTATGCTATTCACAATGCTCTCCATATTAGACCAAGCCTTAAAGATGTTAAAATGTTAGTCTACTATACTATATTACTCTTGTACTCAAGCCATATGGTATCTTGTGTTACGCTTGTGGTTGGTAATAAAAAAATATATATTTATATAAAAAATAAAAATGCATACCCTTTACAATGTATTGTTTTTTAATTTGTAAATGATGGATTAATAAAGAACAGAATAAAGAAGCACCCTCGAGCCTGTGTTTTTCAGTAAAACCTCGGATACTGCTAAAGGCAAGACGATAGGATGGCGGAGAAACGTTTCATAAAAAAGTGTATTACAACCCTGCTCATCCAGGCAGCTTCGGATGCGTAGAACGTAGAACGTCTCCGCGCGGTTGTGCGAGATGAAACGGGCAAGAAAGTCAAACTTGAAAACGTCAAAGATTTTTTATCGGAGCAGGACGCCTATACTCTGCATAAACCTGCCAGAACACATTTTACCAGAAACAGAGTGTTTGTCCCTAGGCCTTTAAACCAATTTCAAGCCGACCTTTGTGACATGCAAGTCTTGGCAGAACATAACGACGGGTTTAATTATTTATTGACGGTCATAGACGTATTTTCAAAAAAGGCTTACGTACGTGTCTTGTAGAAAAAAAACGCTGCAGAGGTGGTTAGGGCCTTTGAGTCCGTCTTAAAAGACAGTCAGACGCTCGAAAAGCTGCAAACTGAGTTTTTTAACAAGAGTTTTGAGGCTTCTGTGATTGAAAGATTGAATCGCACGCTAAAACCTACAATGTGGAGATATTTTACGGCTAAAAACACCCAACGATACCTCGGCGTCTTACAAGACATGGTGAAAAGCTACAACCGCAGCTATCACAAAAGTATAATACAGGTCACGTCAGAGGTCACGTCAGAGAACGCCTTTCGAGTGTTTCAAAACCTGTACGGTACTTTTCCCGTCTGTCACAAGGATAAATTAAAGATGAGATTCAAAAAGGGAGTTTTACGGATGAAGTGTTTACGATATCCAATTGCATTCCCCGGTTTCCCCCCGTATACAGACTCAAAGATTATGATGGAGAACATATCGAGGGATCATTTTACGAGGCAGAGCTGCAAAAAGTAAAATTGGCTAAAGACAAGCCGTATCAGGTGGAGAAAATTCTGAGACGACGTACCGTCGGGGGTGAAAAACAAGTTTTAGTACGCTGGAAAAACTGACCCGAAAGATTCAACAGCTGGGTCAAAGCGAAAAACGTATAAAACCTACTTTCTTTTCTCATTTGTTTCATTACCAATATTCAATTCAATTATAGTTTGATTCAAAAAAGATATGAATGTCAAGCAGGCGGTCAATACCATCTATCCTTTTTTTTCACCCGTGGCTTACATGCTGGGATTCAAACCGGGAGAGTGGTTTACGTTTGACGAGAGACTGGCTCCCTATCTGGCTGATATAAAGTCTGGGTTCTATCAGCTTTACTGTTATAGCGACGTGGTCCGTCATCAGATGGTGGGTGACGCTTATGCTCCTCTCCTACGCACAGTTAAAGTAGAGGGGACGTTTGATGACATAGTCACACAGTGTTTTAACCCTGCCGACTATCTATCTGTGGCGACGAAACATATTGAAAACATTCACATTGAGATTAAAACGGATCAGAACGTCCTAGTAAACTTTATCTACGGGAAAACTATCATGAAACTGCATTTTAGGCCCGTAAAAGCTTTGCATTAGGGATCAATCATGGCACAGGTGTCTTTGAGATCGGATCCTCGTCGTTTTGTGAGTTATTATGAAAGTCAAGTCGGCGACACTCTGCCCAGTTTTTACGGAGCGCCCATCATGTACAGTTGAGGTATAGGCTCTATATTTTCCAAATTGTTTCGTTTTGTATCCCCTCTGGTGAAAAGAGGTTTTGCTATTGCTAAACCTCATCTGAAATCGGCCGCATCCAACATCGCCTCTGACGTGATAAGCCAAACGATGGGGAAATTTGCCAAGAACCAGAGTCAAGAAGGATCAGGTGGTATAATGGTTTTGTCGCGGAGACTGAGAAAGAGACCGCCGGGAGATCGTGTTACGGAGGGAAGTAAAAAATGCAGAAACTCAAAAAAGAGAAAATGAGTCGGAAGAAACCTACCTAAAGGAAGGAGCTCAGTCTGGAGCGGCGACATATTTTAACAAACCGCGAAAAAGGAGGTGAGCTTTGCTCATATAGCCATAGGGCATCATCTATAGGTTGAAAATAGTTTTCAACGTTTCAGTCTCGAAAGATTTCTGAAAAAGGATCAGTGTCTGTGATACCGACCAATTCTGCCGGGGGTTGCGGCGAAATTTGGTTCAATTGTTCTACAAGACTGTAAAAAACACATAAATCTATGTCTTTATCCATGTTAAAATGTCACACTTTACTTTCCAACAACAAAAATGTCACACCTTACTTTCCAACAACTTCACAACAACAAGAAATTTACAGTATTTTCTCGCATATGGTTAAAAAGGGGGAAGAGATGGTTTGGCCTACGCTTATGATCTCTCGCTTGTATGCCGAGATGCAATGTCTGGTCTCTTCTCTGCCGTACCTCTGTAGTGATAGAGAATATTGAGTTAAACTTCTATCTGTGTGTGTGTGTGTGTGTGCGTGTGTGTGTGTAAAAATGATAAGACATTGTTTAAAATTTGTGTTGCTTTAACTTTTTAACTTTAAACATAGAAAGTGGAAAATGCAGCATGCACAATAATACAACGGTAATATTAATAAAAAACAAACCAAATGCCAGTCACCCAGAGTATTTAGAAATGGTACTTGATTTAAGTAACCCCTTTTGAATATGTTACAAAGCAATAATGTAAATATCCTATAGCGTATGCTATTACCACCCTCTGCATCGCTCTCTTGCATTAGATGCATAAGACCTCCAATGTTAGGTGGTGCTGCTGCAGCTACCCCCCTCCCTACATTGTTTGCTACACGTCACTGGAACTACGTTCTTCTCACCTTCCCCTCTTTGACTCAGACAGGAAGTCGAGTTTCATTTGAATCCTGCAGGCGGGCTGACAACATCGAGCTATTATCGAGATAAAAACTTACCAGCTTACAGCTTACTGACTTACCACATTCAGCTCGCCCGGCGACGGGCCCTCTTGTCGGGCCTTCCATCTGGAAATCGTCCGCTTCCTGATCCAAATCCGCTGGAGGTGGAGGAAGACACGGCTTCTTTCTCTTCGACACCCCCTGAGATGGCTTCCTCGCCAGGCATTCCTTCTGGATGTTACCGCTGGATGCGTCCGCTCTTTTAGACGGCTGTGGTTTAGCTCTCAGCTGCAGAGGAGAGAGGTGGGGGAGTGGCTCGGGAAGTCAGGGCAGCACACAGGTGCCGCAGATAATAATCAAGCTGTGTGTGTCTTATCAGTAGCAGCAGCCGGGGGGAAAAGGCAGTGGAGCTGGAGATCGGAGGGCAGAAACCGAAGAGCGGCCAGGCACTGACGAAACGGGTAATGACGGCGGCCCCACACCCGGACAAGGGAAAGAGGGAGATATGTGGCTACATACGTATGTGTTGTGTGAGCTCAGTGGAGCCGAATAAAGGGCCAGCCACGGCCGTAAACTGTAAAACTGTCTTGGTGCCTCTGTCAGCGGAACCCGCGAGCAGCAAGCCTGCTACAACGGCTTTTTTCTTTTCAACTTGCTCTGAGATGGACTTGCCTCAACGGAAGCTGGATGTTTCAACGGAGCTCAGACCCTCTAGGCTTTGAGGTCCGGCATTCTCCTCTTGGATGGCTTCTGGATCACCGTGACAATCGGGAGGGTTTCAAGACTGGAACCGGCCTTCCGTAGCTTCTAATAAATCTGTAAGTAAGTGGTTTTAGTATTAAAATAAATGCTGTGGATGTTGCAATTTACAAAGAGAGGGCTATAGCCTACTTACCGAATTCTGACTGTGTGAAGCTTCAACCTTCCAGCTCGTCTGAAGTAACTGTTAAAAGAAAGAAACTGGTTTTAAAAAGTACAAAGCTGCAGAAAAATTAGACTGATTTAACAAATAAATATAGGCTTCACTTACTGGGAAACAGGGATGCGTTCCTTGGAGCGGCATGTATTTCTCCCCACACTGTAATCTATACAAAAATCTTCGCTATTTAGAGGTAATATTTTATTCTTGACGAAAATACTGATGAAAGAGTAGGATAAATATTATTACCGCTGCCCATCTTATGTCTTCTGTCTTCAGTCGTCATTCTTGAGTGAGTCTCGTGAGGGGTTTTCAGGCCCGTATTTTATATCGTAGCACTCTCATAACAAACACGGCGTTGCAATAAACCATATGTCTCTTATCTTTTCATGGTATTTGGTCTTTTTGATCCTGTTGTTTGTCAGCATGTCAGTATATGACAGGAGCGTCTGAAGGAGAGACAGAGATGTCTCTTTTCACATCCATGTGTTTTGTTGTTGTCTTGACTTTCCTAATGCACAAGAACCATTTGGGACCCGTCTGCGGGAAACCCTTTAACACCTCTGAACTCTGAATCTCTCATTGAAATCTTTTTTTAAAATTACAATGTAGAACAAATATATAGACCTCAGTCTCTAGTGAGGGTCCAGTGATGACGTGGCACGTTCTGATTGGGACCTGTCAAAACTTTGACGAAAGGTGGTCCCTATATCTCTCTAATGCCTATAGAATCCCTAGCATCTAGTGCTGCAAAATTGGACCTAATTGGGGTTAACCTCTAGCCATCATGTGGAGGGGGCGGCAGGGAGGACCAAGCCTGGCTGAGAGGGTCGTGAAGAACAGAAGAAAAGGATTAGTCTTTTTCAGAAAATATTTACTTTCTTTATTTAACAATTATCAGTCATTTTCTCTGAGTGGTACAGAGTCAAAGAATGAATTAAACAAACCGCCAAAATAATTACAAAAAGAAATCAAAAACCAAACAGATAAAAAAAAAGGCAAAAACAGGCAATAATGCCTCAAGAAAATCACCCAACAAAAAGTCCCCTTGAAAAAAGTAAGCCCCAATCTTGAGTTGAATCTGCCTTCTATACAGAAACCCCTCCCTGTTTAACTCCTGTTGCTCAAGTGGCTCAGTGCAGAGCACATCTTGTCTCCTCTTTTGGTAACGAGCTATAATGCTTCATATATTACATCCTGCTTCTGCTACTTGCTGGAAAGTACCAGAAAGTCCCTAGGTTTCTTCAGTACAATGTTTTAAGGAGCTGCAGGAAACTTACTAAGAGTACAATATGAAAATACAGACATTTTCAACATGTCACTGCTCCAGTCTGTAGTCCCCACATGCTTCAAGGAGACCATCATTGTCCCTGTCCCCAAGAGAACCAAAATCCTCTGCCTGAATGACTACTGCCCAGTAGCACTCACCTCCACCATCATGAAGTGCTTTGAGTGGTTAGTCAAATCTTTCATCACCTCCTCCCTCCCAGACTCACTGGACCCACTTCAGTTTGCCTACAGGCCCAACAGGTCAACTGAAGATGCCATCGCCCTCACCCTCCACACTGCCCTCTCCCACCTGGACCAGAGGGACACATATGTGAGAATGCTGTTCATTGACTACAGCTCAGCGTTCAACACCATCGTGCCCTCCAAGCTCGTCACCAAGCTCAGAGACCTCAGGCTCAACAGCACCCTCTGTAACTGGATCCTGAACTTCCTGACGGGCAGACCCCAGGCTGTGCGGATGGGCAGCACCACATCCTCCACCCTGACTCTCAACACCGGCGCTCCCCAGGGCTGTGTGCTCAGCCCTCTGCTGTACTCCCTGTTCACGCATGACTGCGTGGCCACCCACAGCTCCAACACTATCATCAAATTTGCTGACGACACGACCGTCATCGGCCTGATCACCGGCGACGATGAGACGGCCTACAGAGAGGAAGTGAGAGCCCTGACATCTTGGTGCCAGGACAACAACCTCCATCTCAACGTCAGCAAAACAAAGGAGCTGATCGTGGACTTCAGGAGGAGGCAGAGAGAGGAACACTCCCCCCTCTCCATCAACGGGACTACGGTGGAGAGAGTCAGCAGCTTCAGGTTCCTCGGAGTTCACATCAGCGAGGACCTCACCTGGACTAACCACACTGACTTCATCATGAAATCAGCCAGACAGCGGCTCTTCTTCCTCCGCAGGTTGCGGAGGCTCAACATGGACTCCAGGATCCTCTGCAGCTTCTACAGGTGCACCATAGAGAGCATCCTGACTGGCTGCATCACCGCCTGGTACAGCAGCTGCACTGCCCTCAACCGTAAGGCTCTACAGAGGGTGGTGAAAGCTGCTCAGCACATCACCAGGACGGAGCTGCCATCCATGGAGGACCTCTACACCCAACGGTGTAGGAAGAAGGCCAGCAAGATTATCAAGGACCCCAGTCACCCCAGCCACAGACTGTTCTGTCTGCTGCCATCTGGCCGACGGTTTCGCAGCATTTGAGCCCGAACCACCAGGCTCAGAGACAGCTTCATACCGCGGGCCATAAGACTCTTACACTCTGTCCACAGTACCACCACTTCTTAAATAATACATTTCACTTATATGATCGATCTATCTATCTATCTATCTATCTATCTATCTATCTATCTATCTATCTATCTATCTATCTATCTATCTCTTTTTTTTCTATTGTATATATTTTATTGTATATATCTTTTAGTTGTATAATAAGTTTATATTACAGTCGATATATTGTTGTATAACTTATATTTAAGGTTTATTTATTACTCTTGTTTATTATTTATCTTATATTTTTATTTCTTAATCTTTGTTCTTATTGAGTGTCTCTTTCTTGTTTATTTAATCTTTTTTAGCATTGTTTGGGGAGCCTGGGATTTAAGAATTTCATTGCCAGTGATTGCTGATTTAAATTGTTGTGTAATGACAATAAATTCTTGAATCTTGACACTGAAGTTTATAGTTGGTACTTTTTATGTTATATTTGATTCATTTCATGTCAAAAGAAACAAGTTATTAAAATGTTCTGGTGTTCAGTGTGTGACAGAAGGAGTGATTCCTCTGTCAGTCACTGCTGGATGAAGCTCTCCTCTCCTCTCCACCTCCCAGTAACATGGCCCAGTCAGAGCCTCTCCACCCACAAGCTGCTGCTGCTGCTTCAACCTCTCTGGATCATCAGGACACAGCTGATCCTCTCAACACCACCACCTTTCTCATTACTCACTCTGACAGAGATCAGGGCTTCCAGCTGGTGAGAGGAGAAGAGAGACAACAGAAGTCATAAATCAGAGTTTACAGAGACTCCCTTCATCAGCTGTCAGTCAGTGATGCAGCACATCCAGTATAAAGACCAGCAGGGACTCGAGTCCTGTTCAGACCAGAAGTGGAGCGGCTGTGTAGCGTAGCCAGCTTCCTTTCAGCTCTCATGTTAACGTATTGGAGTGAACACACTGAGCTGGAAGCTCACAGACCTGCACAGACTTTGGGCATCAAGTCTGTTTACTCTGCAGGTTTCACTCAAGTACACAGTGGAAATAAAGTGCTGAGAGTCCCTGAACGCATCATGACTGCAGATACAGAGAGATGTTCACTGCTCACTTTAATGATGGATTTACTGCTGTTAGGGTTCAAAGCTGTTAAAAACCAGCGTCTCAGTCACATTTGAATATTTCATCTACTTTTGAAATATTACAGGACAAATATGTAAATATGGAGTCTGTTCTAAAAGATATTTGGACAAAACAAAAGACAAACGGACAGATTTATATATGATGTTAAAGGTCCTACATGTTCATACAAAGACTGAACAGCAACACATCAGCTGGGATTACTGGACTTCAGCAGAGGTTCTGGTCTGTAGAAAGACCACATGGTTACTAAATGTAATGCTGGTTCTCTGCGGGCTTCAGTCAGACTGATCTCAGCTGTGACAAAGATGAACTGATCAATTGTTTAGTGTTGAAATGAGAGAACAAACACTCTGAGATCAGATTTGATGGTACGACAGTTTGATGAATGAGGACCACTGTCTCTATACATCTTGTAATGCTGTCAGCTGGAGTCCAGCTTTATTTCCTGAACACATGAACACAACAGTCGTCTTCACATCAACTCAAACACATGATCACAACAAGCTTCTGGCTCATCTGATTGGCTGACTGTTCTCTCTCTCTTTGTCTTTCTGTCCAATCCTGAAGCCTGTCACCATTCTCCTCTCACAGCTTCACTGAGGAAAGCAGGAAATACTGGATCTTTGCTTTGATACCAACTGTGTTTAGTACAATACTGCTGAAACCAGCATGGACTGACTCAGACCCTCTACTGACCTCAGAGTCTCCAGTCTACAGTCTGGACTCTCCACAAGATCAGACAGCATCTTCACTCCTGAATCCTGCAGCTCGTTGTTAATCAGCTCCAGCTCTCTCAGATGGGAGGGGTTGGACTTCAGAGCTGAGACCAGAGAAGCACAGCTGATCTTTGACAAACTGCAGTTCCTCAATCTGAATAAAGAATAAATGATGTAACGTTAGAAGACAATGTTCCTGCTTGAAATCATTCAGTGTTTAATAATCTGTTCAGAGCTGAAGAAGGTTCAGAATGTAGAAGTTTAGAAAATGGAAACTCCAAACACCTGAACCCAACAGGATGCAGGTTAAAAACTGTAAAATACAAAGAGTGAAAAAGAGCTCTCATTAATATTAATGACAACGTGCTGCTGCTTCAATAAAGACGTAGTGACTCCACCTCTTAAACTCTGCCAGCTCCACCAGTGGCTCCATCTATACAAACTCATGTTGTGCAGCCAAACAAATAAAAACCCACAGAAACTGATTTAAGATTCGACTCAACATCCCAAAGTTTCCAAACATGTTAAATATGTCAGGATGAATTTTGGGGAAATGTGAACAAAAGACATCTACAATATTTTTTAGGAATAATGGAGTCATAAAATCAAAGCATCTTCACTTTAAACTATTCAGTCAGTATAAGCATCATATAGCTTCATGAAAATGTTGGAAAAAGAAAATACTGAATATGTTTGTTACAGTCTGATAGTTGAAATAGATTATTTATTGTATTTATGTATTTTTATGATCATGTATTTAAAACAACATGATGGTGAATATAAGATGAGAATCAGGTGTTTCACAGGTTCACAGTGAATTATCCAGTGTAGATTTTTCTTGTTATATGAAGGTTTTAAATGTGGAGCTCAACGTTGCTCTGCCACAGTCAATGGACTAAACCACTGAAGAAGAAAACAGACTTTAGCATTAAGATCCTCAGTGTGGATCAGTATAATATCAGCCTCATGTCTGCAGTTTAGTGTCACCACAACTTTCACATCATATTAATCTCAGCAAGTAAAAAATGGTGTCTGACCTCAGAGTCTCCAGTCTGCAGTCTGGACTCTCCAGTCCAGTAGACAGCAGCTTCACTCCTGAATCCTGCAGCTTATTGAGACTCAGGTCCAGCTCTCTCAGATGGGAGGGGTTGGACTTCAGAGCTGAGACCAGAGAAGCACAGCTGATCTCTGACAAACTGCAGCCCCTCAATCTGAATAAAAGAATAAATGAAGGAGATAAAAATCCATTTATAATCCAATCAGATGTGTTCAGGTTTTAAATGTGTAGCTCAACATTACTATGTCCTAATCAATGAGCTTTTCTCTAAAATGAGTAGAGTGACTTTGTCTTTGTGTTATTGTGGATCATCATAATGTGACATCATCCAAATGTCACCACAACATTCATACACCTATTCATGTCAACACAGATCAATAACATGCTGCTGATCTCAGTCAGGTCTGAAATTAGAGGATCAATATCAACTCAGACACGATGGATTAACTGTTCATTATTTCATTTATTACATGACCTTCTTCTTCCTGTATTTGGTAGCTTAATAGGTATCTAATTAACTGGTGGCAGTAATTATTCCTCCTGTCCTGAGTCTGAAGTGATCTCTTCCCACCACAACTACACTGAAATGACTTCATAGGTTTAACTAATATGAAGCTTCAGCAGTCTGAGTTAGCCAAATCAAGTGGGTGTTTACCAAAGTTACAGACTTTTTAGTACCAAATCCCCTCTTTGAGTTACTATTCCTCCACTGAAACACTGTCAAACACAAAATAATGACTTGATGTGTGAAACTCAGACTGCTGAAGCCTCATATTAGTTAAACTTATGAAGTCATTTTTACAAAGAACAAGAGTGTGGATTTTGTCCTCCATTTCATAACATTAGAGTCAGGTTATAAGGGGATTGCGTCACAGACAGTATGGACAGAAGGAATGATTACAGACACCAAGAACTCTTTGACTGTACATATGGACAACTGATCATTGTATTGAGATAGAAAAATATGAACCTGTCCTTTAAGACAAAGATGTTTCCGGTGCAGGCTAGTTACTTGGATTTTGTTGCAATCTAAAGGAATTGAATATATACAAAAAACTGTATAAGCTACATTCAGTGAACTGACCTCAGAGTCTCCAGTCTACAGTGTGGACTCTCCAGTCCAGCAGACAGCAGCTTCACTCCTGAATCCTGCAGGTTGTTGTTACTCAGGTCCAGCTCTCTCAGATGGGAGGGGTTGGACTTCAGAGCTGAGGCCACAACTTCACAGTGAGTCTCTGAGAGTCCACAAAGGGAAAGTCTGTCATGACACATTTATTACAAAATATGTTATTATGTAAGAGAACACTTTATATTTATTTCATGCATTTGATGACTGAACAGTTTGACATATCCTGTAATTAACATTGCTCTTCACATAAGTAGTTCAGTAGTGGTTTTGACAAAAGAAAATGCGATTGATTGCTTGTTTCCATCCACTACCGTTATGCAATTGTTAGGAGTTGGTTCATCGACATAAGCAGTAGGTGGAGCCAACTCTCCAGTCCGATGCCATTATACCATTAGAGAAGAAGAAGGCACAACAAGGCACGACAACACGTAATTAAATATGTGCCAGTCAAACGGTGAAAAACAATGTAGAAAACACGGTGGCATATCTGTTTGTTTCATGGGTTAACAGGAGGAACGTTCCTGTCTCCTCATTGCTCCACACAAATCTGATGTTTTAGTCTTCTGTTATTTTTCGTCCCTTCAGTGGAGTGGAAGCTTCAGTGGACGTCGAAGTCACATGCTTCATGTACATCATTATTTATTCGTAAGTCTGTTTTCATTGCACGTTGTCGCATTTTGCTTTAATCGAATCGATAAACCAACTTGTCCACTTCAGCCAAGCGTAAAAACCTTTTGGGATATTTCAAGAATTTTCTCCACCCAGGTTTTTTTTACATGCATATTAAAAATGCGCATAAAAACAGTGTTTTATAATTTATAATTTAAGTGTATATTTGAAGAACTACTACTGTTAATCACATCTGGACTTACACAGCCTTTCTGCAGTTCCTAACAGCTGGAATCAGTCTCAGTCGTCCTTCCTCTGATGTGTTGTACTTCTTCAGGTCCAACTCATCCAGAACCTCCTCTGACATCTGCAGCATGTAGGCCAGAGCTGAGCAGTGGATCACAGAGAGTTTCTTCTCTGATCTGTTCTCTGACTTGAGGAACTCTTGGATCTCCTGATGTACTGAGTGGTCGTTCATCTCCATCAGACAGTGGAAGATGTTGATGCTTCTGTCAGGAGAGATCTCATCACTGTTCATCTCCTTCAGGTTGTTGATGACTCTCTGGATGATTTCTGGACTGTTGTCTGTCTGACCCAGCAGGCCTCCTAAGAGTCTCTGGTTGGACTCCAGAGAGAGGCCATGAAGGAAGCGAACAAACAGGTCCAGGTGGCCATTTTCACTTTCAAGGGATTTCTCTATGGCTCTCCTCAGAAAGACATCCAGGAATGGGTCCTGTCCAAAATACTTCAAAATCTTCTTTGAGTCACTGTGTTTCCAGCTCTTTTCCAGGAAAGACTTTAGGTTTGAGTCGCTGTCTTTGTAGTCTTCCAGGAAAGCCTCCAGTACCTCTGTGTTGCTGCTGGTGTAACAATGGAACATGTAGACTGCAGCCAGAAACTCCTGAATGCTCAGATGAACAAAGCAGTAGAGTGTTTTCTGGAAGATCACACACTCTCTTTTAAAGATCTCTGTACAAACTCCTGAGTACACCAAGGCCTCTGTGGCATCAAGACCACACTGCTCCAGGTCTTCTTGGTAGAACATGATGTTTCCTTTCTCCAGATGTTCAAACGCCAGCCTCCCCAGCTTCAGAAGAACCTTCCCGTCAGCCTTCGTCAGCTCCTGTGGACTCTCATGTCCCTCATCATACTTCTGTTTCTTCCTCTTTGTCTGAACCAGAACAAAGTGTGAGTACATGTCAGTCAGGGTCTTGGGCAGCTCTCCTCTCTGGTCTGTAGTCAACATGTGATCCAGAACTGTAGCAGTGATCCAGCAGAAGACTGGGATTTGACACATGATGTGGAAGCTCCTGGATGTCTTGATGTGTGAGATGATTCTGCTGGATAGCTCTTCATCACTGAATCTCCTCCTGAAGTACTCCTCCTTCTGGGTGTCAGTGAAGCCTCGTACTTCTGTTACCCTGCCAACACATGAAGGAGGGATCTGATTGGCTGCTGCAGGTCGGGAAGTTATCCAGACGAGAGCCGAGGGAAGCAGATTCCCCTCGATGAGGTTTGTCAACAGCACATTGACTGATGACTTCTGTGTGACGTCAGACACAACCTCATTGTTGTGGAAATCCAATGAAAGTCTGCTTTCATCCAGGCCGTCAAAGATGAACAGAAGTTTACAGACAGCGAGCTTCTCTGCTGTGACCTTCTGTAATGTTGGATGGAAAACATGGAGCAGCATGAGAAGACTGTACTGCTCATCTTTGATCAAGTTCAGCTCCCTGAACGAAAGCAGAACCAGCAGACTGACATCTTGGTTCTCCAAGCCCTCTGCCCAGTCCAGAGTGAACTTCTGCACTGAGAAGGTTTTTCCAACGCCAGCGACGCCGTTCGTCAGAACGACTCTGATGTGTCTCTGTTGGCCAGGTAAGGCTTTAAAGATGTCGTGGCACTTGATTGGAGTGTCATGGAGGGTCTCCATCTTGGATGCTGTCTCAAGCTGCCTCACCTCATGTTGGGTATTAACCTCTTCACTCTGTCCCTCTGTGATGTAGAGCTCAGTGTAGATCCTGTTGAGGAGGGTTCCACTTCCTGTTTCATCAGTTCCTTCAGTCACACATTCACATCTCCTCCTCAGACTGATCTTATGTTCATCTAAAACCTCCTGCAGACCACTATCTGCTGAAAGAAAAGAAGAAATGTGAGACTAAAGTACAAGATTTTGACTATCTGGTGATTCTTTTCCCCAACATTAAAACAAGTAATAAAAATAAAGAAAGGGTTTTCATTTTGTTATGATTTTTATAAAAGTCTTAAATGTCTATGCTGTACAACACAACAAATAAACCAAGAACAATACTGTTTTCAGACATGATGACATCAGCAGACAGATGTTCAGTCTTACTTTGTACAGTGCTGGTCTGACTGGCTGTCTGCAGTCCAGGTCTTGTTCTGGATCTTTTTCCACACTGGGGACAGGAGGAGTCTCCTGATGAAGCAGACTGGTCCCAGTATGAGGTGATGCACTGTCTGCAGAACCAGTGTCCACAGTTGGTAGAGACTGGATCCTTCAGGACGTCCTGACACAAAGTACAGCAGGACGGCTGCTCCTCCTCAGAAACATGACTCCTCTTCTTCTTCTGTCTGTGGAGATGAAGACATTCTTTATAAACACATTACACTAGTGGTGACCAAACCAAATCGCAATGGAACAAAAACACACCTCATAGAGGTCAGATCACATACCTCTACCTTAACTAAATATGTTTATTTCCATGGTGTTTGCAAAGCTTGCAGCTCTCTGCAAAGACAGAGCACTGTCAAATATCTCATCGTGGAGCTTCATGAAAACCTCCTGAGTAATATTCTGCTCCACTGTGAGACGGTTTTCAAAGGGCAAACACCCTTCCTAATTTTTCATGCAGTTAAACTGTTCTTGACAATAAGCAGTCGACCCACAGTTGATTTCAGTTTTGGTGTTTTGGTGGACATGCTGCGTAATTCAGACAAACGCAAGCTGGATCTGCAGGTAAAGCTGAAGATTAAGTCTGAGCTGTTACAAAGATAATTCATGTCTCAGTAAATTCATACTCTTATTAAATCATCCTTTCACTGCCAAACTGGTTTGAAATCCAGTTTGGCAGTTTAGTGGCAGAGGATGGGACATCTTAAATAAAGTAGGTTCAACCGTCTGATGCTGACAGACTGAAATATGTAGGTTTTGCTGAAAATAACTTTCAGATTCTTTATTTAAAGCCACCAGGGGGATATTTACTAAAACTGTCACAAATTACCGTCAGTGACCCAAACTTTGCGTCTCCACAATATTTCAATTTAGCAGGACATTTACTAAAACTACAGATGTAAATGAGCCGCAGTTCATCTGATTTGCATAAATTGCCACTAAATAAAATCTGATGACGGGTTGTTATGACACATGTTGCCCATGTATGGTAAGTAATAGGACGCCAAAGACTTCTGGTAAAACCTTTAAACCCCTTTGACAAGATCATTTCTGTAAACAGATAAAAGGTAATATAACAGGCCCACTTAATAAGTATTACTGGCTGCTTAAATCATATCACACTGCACTAGACCATTAAATGGACTGCATCAACAGGAAGAATGAGCATGAGCGACTGAGGGAAACAGAAGGGAAAAGTGGTGAAAAATAACAGACTGCTGCTCTTTTGTCTTGTGTTGTGGTGCTGAGCAGAGTCTTTGTGTTTTTCTCTGTGATAGTTTCCTTCTCTCTCTCACTGTTTCTGCTATAGTCTCTCTACCTTCTTGCGTGTCCAATGAAACAGTGCTGCAGATTTTACACCTGCTTTTCTCAGATGTTAAATTTTCACAGATCTTTCCACTTTCCTCTGCAGCAGTGATAAATCAGCAAGCCGTTTGTTTCTTTATTGTACTCTACTGCGTATCCTTACTGTACTCCACTGTGCTTTGTCCACCTCAGCCTGCTAGTGTTGCATCACTGCTCTCCTTTATGAATTTCAGGCTCTACAGTGCAGAATTTCACTCGCATACCAGTGAAAATTAGAGAGTGTGAGAATGCGAATATATTTGTGCTCACATGTGCAAGTGACTCTGAGTTTTGGTAAAATAACGTTACGCAGATACACTGAGCTCTGACTCTCACCTTTTCATTATCAAAGCTCAGTGTACAAAACATTCAGGCAGCAGCTTCTCATGTTAAGGAGGCGCTGATCGTCACTTTCTCCGGTTAAAATGACAAATGTGGCCAGTGGCATATCAGCTGTCACTAATTAATGTTAATTCAGTGAGAAACTTGATGGCAGAAGAACATTAAACATGTCTGTTGTCTGGTTAAAGTGCTCTCTGCAGCCGGCTTCTGTACTCAGCCAAAGATCATCTGTGAGGGAAGAAGCTCCACTCTGTAACACCACTGTACAATCAGTGTGTGAACTACAGTGTTTCTGTAGTTCCAACAACTCCAACAGAGTGAGACCTCTTTCCTCTAGCTTTGTTGTATTTTATTTTTCACATTCAACTGCATTTCATTTTGCAATGTTGTATAATGGCAATAAAGCTGAACCATGAACCTTGAACCAGTATTTGGATCAAGTAGTTTGTAAAAAATAAGGTGTGTCAGATTTAGTAGCTACAGCTCAGTGTGTCAGATACATATTTAATCAACATTTATGTAAATATAAGTATCAGGTCAGACTCAGTATTGACAGATACCCAGTCTTAAAGGACTCTGATCAGGGCCAAAAAAGAATTGATCAGGACACCCATAGTGACTAAGATAAATTATAAAAGAACAGTGATGTAGTGTAGGTTATCAGATAACATTAAAAACTGAATCATGTTCAGGTCAGTTTACAGTAGAAACTGTCTCTTACTTTGTGTCTGAGGGTCCAGGTTCAGTACTGAAGTTCAGAGGTTCTCCTTTAGACCGGTCACTCTTCATAGACAGACAGCTGGATCCTGGAGACTCTGATCTGTCCCCCTTTTCCTTCAAATCACTCATCTTCTCAAGTCTGAGAGGTAAACCAGTAACACTGGAGACACACACACATACACAGTATAATAAAGTCAGTACTCCACCTTTAAAGTTGGTAGCTTCTTATTTATTTTACATCAGTTTAATTAAAAACGTATTTTCTAGCCATCATAAAGATGAACTTTGACTCTGGTCTAAATCTAATAGTCAGACTTCAAACAGACGCTGTCTAGTTCTTGACAGTGGCTGCTCTCCATTTTGACTGTCGGTGCACCACATGTTATGCAGCTGTGATGGCACAGAAACCAGGAAAAGAAGAAAGGAAACATTTGAAGACGTCACATCAGACGTCCTTCTGCTCTGTCCAGTTTAAAACGGACATTTAAAGTCGCTCCCAACTTTCTAGAAGCACTTACAGCTCCAAGTGCAAGCAGGGAATTAGATACCTGCCCGCCTACAGTTCACAAGACTAATCTGGACCCTCTGACGGTGAAATAATAATGAGAATAATGTCAAACTCACGCTGCGTCACCAGTGTTCCTCAACAACAGGGGCCTGAATGAATCTGCACAGTCCAGGTTACAAAACAAAGCATTCGTTAAATATATCTAAGGCAGGAGTGTCTGATGTTCATGTTCAGAGGTCATTTCCAGTAAACGGAGAGGGGAGGAGTCACTCTGACCAGGTGATCCAGGTAAATGTTCAACAAACAATAAAACTGAGTGTTCAGTCAGTTCAGAGTTCATTTTAAATCGACACAGCAGAAGGAGAATAACAGGCTGAGTGTTGATCCAACATTATCATTATTACATGGTCAGTGTCTATGGGTGTTATCAGCTGTTATCAGCACCAGAGACGTGGGTTAGTGAGGCCCTAATCCACCTCCTGGTCGGCCCAGTAGGCTGTTATCATCTATTGGTAAGGTGGTAATCTAGATCCACTTCAACGCAGTCCAGTTCACTTCAGACTGGAAGGAAGCACGGTTCAGGGCAGGTATCGCTATTAAAATCTGTCAATTCACCTGGAACTGTTGTCACAGCAACAAGCCCTTAAGCCCAAATCTGCAAAAGTGCAGCTTATGGCAGTGAGCTGGATCATGACCAAGAAGTTTTACCACGAACCACCCTGGTCAGGTTTTTATTGCGATGAGTGAATGAGCAACTCTCTTGGCTCGATTATCTTTTGTCCAGTCTGATGCAACCCAGCTGAATAGACCTGCAATAAATATGACCTTTGTGAAGCACGATTACCTGAAGATTGATATTAGTGTATCCACACCCATTAAAGGGCCAGTTCACAAAACTCACACAGAAAAAACAAACTTCATCCTGTCACATACTGCACAGCTTCATCTGATTATTTGTTTAACAGAGACGTTACAGATAAACATCGTTACAAGATGTATTGTATCGGGGGCATCTGGCTGAAGACATTTTGGTTTGTCATAGCAGGAAACACCCAGGTGTTATTAGTAACATCAGCAGTGGCTCTGTTCTATTCTATTGTCCCTGTGAGACATGATAGTGTGAGTGAGCCAGCATGAACAGTAACAGGATCCTGAAGCTGAAGCAGCTAAATGGAATCCAGCCTTGATTATTATCCATTTCCACCTGTGCTTTTCCTACTTTTCCTAGGCCTGTTTTCAGCCCTGATTCCTGGTATTAATACGACCAGCCCCGACATACAATCAAGCTTTGTTGTTGTTTTTTACCCAGTGGATTAAAGGGTCACTTACATTTTGGCACTTACCCCAAGTAGCATGTAGACATGAAAATACATGCATGGACAAACCTTGCTGCCAACAGTTTTTAGAGATTAAGTTTTTCAAAGGTAGGTTTTGGAGGCTTTGAACACCACAAATTAAAATTAATTTAAATTCACATCCTTTATCCTGTGTGGAAGTAAAACCAAAATAAATAAAACCAAACTAAATGCCACAACAGTTTTATTGCAAACACACATGGATCTAAACTTCTTCTCAAACAAAAACAACAAAGTGCAACTTGTTCAGTTTTTTCTCTTTTATCTCAGCTGTCCACCTTTCTCCTTGATGAATGTGTATTAACCAGCAGGTCCTTACAACTACCAGACCTCTTCCTGAGGTCCACCGTGAGGACCGGAACCAACCTCAGTCTCATTCAAATGTAGGAAAGACTCCCAGACATCGTGAGTTTTGTCTCAGGATTCCTTTGCCGTGTGGGGAAACACCCGAAACAGGGTCGCAGCCCATTTTTCACTTCCCCAAAATCAGTGAGCAGAAATATCTTGCGTGGTCTGCAGAGCGTCTACGCCACCGCAGGGATAAAATACTGCAGCGACACGTCTTCATGCAGCAGAATCAGGTGGACGACCCTCTCATGGACGATATCTGAGGGGTCAAGAGGACAACGTCAACGGAAATATGATTTAAGCAGTGATGGAACATGTCATCAAATCGTTTACTGAGGAAAGATTTCTCCTAAAAGTTACGTCTCTTCTAATTTTGGATAAAACACCGTCCGCATTGACGAAGTGTCGTCAACAGGAGCACCGCTCTCGTGGCTCTTTACACTTAAGATCAACTGTTAATTAACTAATTAATCCTGTAAGAATGCACTTAATGTGACTTTACTATATACCGGTTAAAAACCCCAGTGAAATTTGACCTATCAGCCTTTCTCTACCAATATACAGTACAGTACCTTTTGTTTTACTTTAAAATGACTGAAATGATTATTAAAATTTTGCCTGTTGTTTTTCTGTCGATTGACTAATTGATCATTCAATTAATAGTTTCAGCTCTGATAAGAACTTTTGGAAGTATGAAATGTTTGAATGTCTGAAATGTCTATTTTTAAGTCTCATGTTGAGTGTAAAATTTAAACCAGCAGCTGAAGCAGGTAGATAAAAAGCAAAACGATTTCTTCTGCTGTACAGCTCATATTGATCCAGCTCACTGCATCAGATCCATGTGATGTTTCCTATTTTAATGCTGATATCATGATAAATGAATAATTCCACTGTAACTGGAGTCGCTGGACAACATGACAAGATGAAGACGATCAACCTTCTCCAGCTGGATGAGGAGCTGTGTGTTGACTTACTGCACATGGCCTTGCTGGGGTTGACCTGCTGCCCCACGAGGAACTGCTGCAGCTTCCTGATGTCCACCCTAGCCTGGGCCATGGCCTCTGGGTCCCTGCTCTGAGACAGACCACCATCCTGGGAAGAGTCATCACCTGGAGGGAAGGGAGGTAGAGAGGGACAGAGAGATGAGAGGGGCTGGAGTTGGAGCTGGAGCTGGAGCTGGAGCCAGGTCCTGAACTGAAACCTGAACCACTGCGAGCTCCTCCACCAGCTGGGAAAGATGTTTAACCTGCTGATCTTGCAACAAAGAACTCGTGATCTCGAGGACGAGATAATATCACCATCACATAATGCTGTGTGTTCAGACCGACAACAGCACTGCATGAAACAAAAGGCCTCCTCCTCATTCATTTCAATGAAACCTCAGCCATGGTCCTGACCAGGAGGGCTGCAGGAAATAAGATGTGGCCTGCAGCGGCACTCGGACTAAACTACACCAAAAAAGCACAATCATGTTTGTTGTCAGCAAAAAAAATTTCTATCTGGGCTTTTTGAACAATGCATCATTTTACTGTAACATGTTGCACAATAACATCTATATTTAATGCAGCACTTCTGAACAAAAGTATACAGACTTAGTGACGGTGCTCCAGCTCCAGTCGTGAAGGGCTGCTGTAAGCTTTACGAGCCACCAGATGTCGCTGTGTTTGCTGAGTTTGAAGCCAAGAAGCTTCATAAGGCCTCATCAGCCCATTGCTACATATTATATGTGGTGGACTGCAGGAGCACAGGCCTATGAACATATGCACGTACGATAATACGATGTGTCCATGTGTGTTTTGGTCTGCTGGTTTTCACCTTTTATGCTGCCACAGATTCTAAAGCACCACCTTTAATAGGTACAACAGCACACTAGATGCTGAGATATTTCAGTGTGGATTAAAGTGTTGGACTGACTGACACGGCCCTCCACAGAGATGTGCTGCTATCGTTTTTACCCCAGGGAGGGTTTCCCAGGTCTTTGAAGTGAGTGGTCACAGAAACCAGATCCGTCTCGATCTTCAAGTTCATCTCTCCGGTCAGGTTGGCCTCCATTACCTGATGCAAACACACACACACACACACACACACACACACACACACACACACACACACACACACAAACTTTAGACTTCAGCTTACACTCTAGTCAACATATCACCTCAGAGAACTTTTTAAATGTCAGCCACGTTTAGACCAATGTAAAGGATGATTCCAATTTAATAAAACACACAGCAGAAGGAAAAGGAACTCTTCACACCCAAAAAACCTCAGAGATTCACTTTAACATACAGGGACGTCGATCAGGTTGAACCTGAACTGTTACAACCCTTAACTTTTTGGAGGAATATGATCCTACCAGGAAGTTGGAGAGGTTCTTCATTCTGTCCACGACGTTCTTCATTGTCTTCAGAGGAGGCAGGTAGATACTCACCTGCAAGGACAGACATGTAACAAGATCATTTTTGGATTGCACTTTACTTGTAATGGAAGACAGATTTCAGAGGAATACTATCCTAGAAAATGTGTCCTTCTTTCAAAGCTAACTGTTTGGTATTTGGACGTGTATTGCACTTCTTAGCGATGTCACTCACATCGAAGTCTGGCATGCTTGGTTCTTTGAATTCGTGCCAGAGTCTCCGGGGGATGACGTCAACCGGGACGTCGTGAGTGACGACTCGACTGACGCTGGACAGGGTGGGCTGGACAGGACGGAGAGAGGACATCACTCAGCTTTCTCAGACTTGACAAAGCTCCTCCATCATGCTCTTTGGGCAGCTGACACGAGTTCCCCTGAAACTTTAGTCTAACTGTAGTACAAAAGTTCCCAACACCGGGACCAGTACTGAGCTGAGAGAACAAGTATATAACTTACTTTATTTATTATTATGGGCCATTTGTGCCCTTGAACTTGTTGCAGTCTGTGCTGTTTTTCCTCATTTCTATATTTATCCAATCTCTGTCATTTTAATTATTAGCTTTTAGCTTTTTAGTCAATTTTATTTATATATTATATAGAGCCCAGTATTTATTGGGCTTTATTTATCTGCCTTGTCTGGTTTTATTTCCTTTTGTAAAGCACTTTATAACATTGTTTAAAAAAGTGCTATATAAATAAAGTTTATCATTATTATTATATAGCACAAAACACACATTTGCCTCAGGTGTCTTTACAATCTGTACAGCATGCGACTCCCTCTGTCCTTAGACCCTGGATTTGGATCAGGAAAACTCCCCCAAAAAAAACCCAGATTTCTCTGATTTCCCCCAGTACAATCTTTAGTGGGGCGGTGTGCATTCTACTGCATGTTGCCACTGAGTTTTTTAAAAGTATGTTTTAGAGTCTCACCAGCTCGGCAGCGATGGTGAGGCAGGGGCAGTGCTTCTTGGTCAGTTTAACTTTGACGGCCTTGGCATTCTGGACCGTCTTCAGGGCTCTGGACAGGTTCTCTGGAGTCACTTCCAGACAAATCTCATTGTCCTCAGAGGACACGCCCTCCATCTGGTACTCATCAAAGAAGTTGGCCTGCAGGGAGGAAGGACACACTGACAGGATCAGCTGGAAGAATAAAGGCTCACAGCTGATGACCGTAGCTTCAGTTTGATTTGCTGGAGGTACTGACATTTGTATAAGGCTGCAACTAACGATTATTTTCATTATCAATTAATCTGACAATTAATTTCAGGATTAATTGTTGTCTATAAAATGTCAAACAATTGTGAAAAATGCTCATCAGTTTCCCAAAGTGACGTCTTTAAACTGCTTCTTTTGTCTGACCAACAGTCCAAAACCCAAAGACTCTTCGTTTACTGTCAAAAAGGACAAAGAAAAGCAGCAAATCCTCACATTCAAGAAGCTGCCAAACACAGAGGCAGTATTTCTGCTGCTCTGTCTCTCCCAGGTGTCTTAAACTCACTTCCATCTCATTATTTCCGTCAATTCATGTCTCTTCTCTTTCCAAGCTCCTTCCTAATCTGTCTGGGTTTAATTTCCCAACAGGTGAAACATCGAGCTGCACTGGAACAAGAGCTCTCACCTGTGACAGCTCACACCACATGCTGACGCCTCCGTTGGCCACTTTACCCGACAGGACGAAGAACAGGTTGTCTGGAGTCAGTCTCAGGACGCACGTCTTCGTCAGCTTTGAGATGGTGGTGATGACTCCTGGTGAGGACGAGGAAGAGCAAAGTTATTAACCACAACAAATATGACTTCTGCCTGTAAAAATCACACACACAACCCTAACCCTAACCCTTAATCCAGGGAACTTTCAGCCACAGAGACTGTGTCAGATTAACTAGTGTTCATTACTTATTAACAGCGTGGAAGTAGAGAAACACTCTAGATAGATTCAGTTTACATGATATAAAACAGGCAAGAACAGCAAATCCTACAAGATGAACGGCAATTGATTAACTGACAATAATTGTTTTCTTAAAAAGAAAAAATACTCAACCTCTCGAATGACATTGATCTTCTCTGATAACAGATAACTTTGATATGGTTAAATTAGCAACGAGTTCAGCAGTTGTTGTATCACGAACTGAAGACTGATTGACATATTTTGAATGAATTGTGGCGTGATATTATTTTTCCGTGTTTTCGTGCGAACGTTTTGGGGAAGCTAAGGGTTAGCATCGTCTGTTGCCGGTCACCTCCTGTAAAAGAAGCTAAAGCGACTTACGGGTGAAATGGTTGAGACACGCGATGTCTATGATTTTCCCTCGAAACTTCATTTTGAATTGAGACGGTAACTTTAACTCTGAAGTTAAAGTGTGATGTGGAGTTCCTCTGGTTTGGCTTCAGGCGGGATATTTTTCAAAGCGGACCGTTTGGTCCGTCCGTGCTCAAGGTCCGACGGAAACAGCAGCCATTGAGTCCAACTGTTAACTGTTCCGGGAGATTTGGATGGACAGTCAGAAGAAACAGCTAATGATAATAATAATAATAATAATAATAATAATAATAATAATAATAATAATAATAATAATACTCCTTTTTGAGTCTGTAATATATTTGATAATGAAAACCAGCTGAATGATAAAGTTTTAAATATTATTTTCTCTCCCGTGTTTTTCGTTTTTTTGCTTCTTGTTTTTCTTTCTTTTCCAAAGGCCAGAAACTGAAAACAGAGAACCCCCAGGTTGGAAACCACTGGACTAAACTGGCTAACTGTATATAAACTAGTTAAAACTAGCTAACTGTATGGTTCAAACTAGCTAACTGTATATTAAGTAGTTCAAACTAGCCAACTGTATATAAACTAGTTAAAACTAGCTAACTGTATATAAAGTAGTTAAAACTAGCTAACTGTAGTTCAAACTAGCTAACTCTATATAAAGTAGTTAAAACTAGCTAACTGTAGTTCAAACTAGCTAACTGTATATAAAGCAGTTTAAACTAGCTAACTATAAAGTAGTTAAAACTAGCTAACTGTATATAAAGCAGTTAAAACTAGCTAACTGTAGTTTAAACCAGCTAACTGTAAATAAAGTAGTTAGAACTAGCAAACTGTAGTTCAAACTAGCTAACTGTATATAAACTAGTTAAAACTAGCTAACTGTATGGTTCAAACTAGCTAACTGTATATTAAGTAGTTCAAACTAGCCAACTGTATATAAACTAGTTAAAACTAGCTAACTGTATATAAAGTAGTTAAAACTAGCTAACTGTAGTTCAAACTAGCTAACTCTATATAAAGTAGTTAAAACTAGCTAACTGTATATAAAGCAGTTAAAACCAGCTAACTGTAGTTTGGGGTAAACCAGCTAACTGTAAATAAAGTAGTTAGAACTATTAGCAAACAGCAGTTCAAATTAGCTAACTGTATATAAAGTAGTTCAAACTAGCTAACTGTATATAAAGCAGTTCAAACTAGCTAACTATAAAGTAGTTAAAACTAGCTAACTGTATATAAAGCAGTTAAAACTAGCTAACTATAAAGTAGTTAAAACTAGGCTAACTGTATATAAAGCAGTTAAAACCAACTAACTGTAGTTTAAACCAGCTAACTGTAAATAAAGTAGTTAGAACTTAGCAAACTGTGTTCAAACTAGTTAACTGTATATAAACTAGTTAAAACTAGTTAATCTGTATATAAAGCAGTTTAAACTAGCTAACTATAAAGTAGTTAAAACTAGCTAACTGTATATAAAGCAGTTAAAACTAGCTAACTGTAGTTTAAACCAGCTAACTGTAAATAAAGTAGTTAGAACTAGCAAACTGTAGTTCAAACTAGCTAACTGTATATAAACTAGTTAAAACTAGCTAATTGTATGGTTCAAACTAGCTAACTGTATATTAAGTAGTTCAAACTAGCCAACTGTATATAAACTAGTTAAAACTAGCTAACTGTATATAAAGCAGTTAAAACTAGCTAACTGTAGTTTAAACCAGCTAACTGTAAATAAAGTAGTTAAAACTAGCTAACTGTATATAAAGCAGTTAAAACTAGCTAACTGTAGTTTAAACCAGCTAACTGTAAATAAAGTAGTTAGAACTAGCAAACAGTAGTTCAAACTAGCTAACTGTATATAAAGTAGTTCAAACTAGCTAACTGTATATAAAGCAGTTCAAACTAGCTAACTATAAAGTAGTTAAAACTAGCTAA